>CM029519.1:19937218-20537218 GCA_017140615.1 Eucalyptus cladocalyx
TCGATGAGGTACCAACTGAGGTAGGCCCTCATCAACCCAAATAGTAGTCATGATGAGCTCACGGGTCCAATCAGGGTTCCCATGGATAGGGAGTATGGTACGCTCAGTCTCCACCTCTCGAGGCCACCCAAAATGAACGTGGTGCACCTCCATCTAAGGACCTGTAAAATTTTAAACCACGACGGGGTGAGATAGTCTCGGCGAGTCCACACCTTAAACCCGATTAGGACGAGAATTCACCTAGAGGCAGCCTAAACACACATTATACAAGACTTACCTCACATCAGCACCTCCCTACACTTTAATATACCTCATATAACAAATGCATACAATAAATGCACTCAATAATTGGAACACTTCACTTTCGATCAATTAATCATAGGGGTCCCGATTATAAGGCCAAATCATTATGACACGTTCTATTTTATGTCATACAAATTTGTCCCATAATCAAGCGCGGCTATTTCACTCACTTAAGCATGTCCCAATTAATTACGGCCCAACGACCACAGCCAACTCAATAGTCGGCGGTCATTCGGCATAACCGGGCATCGTCTCGCTTCGTCGGGCACAACAACGTCCACATCTAGACGACATTCCCGAATGAGCATTGGCCCAGCCTCCACTGCAACCGGCATCTGTTGAGATGGGGCATATGAACTTAATCAGGCATCATCTGGCATAAACGCATCGTGATGGATTCCAATAGAGATCACACGCACATCCAATCTTGGCCAAGGACATCGTGCTTTGCACTCAAATATCTCAATTTCAAAAATATACTTGGCATATTTTCTTAATATTAGAAACACCCGATAAAATAATTGTGCGTGGTCACACGGTTAAATCGAACCATAAAGCGTGATATTCTCCCATTTTAAAATTCCACGGTTTTATATAGTACTTAAATATTTTTGGTGTCAAAAATCGACACCCGGTATTTTTCTTATTAAATGCCAAAAATCCATATTTTTGAAACAATAATTCAAAAATCATCACCAAGCACTCAATTTGACAATTCACTTAAACCATGACGATCGGCGTAAATTCGACAACCGGCTATCCTAGTATAATTTATGCAAATTAATAATTAATTAAATAAATTGCACTTAATTAAATAAATTGTAAAATATTTAAATTAAAACACTCAATTAAATTAACATAAGCTAACCGGGCTAATTTACATAGACTAATTTAACTAATTTAGCTAACTAACTACATTATCTAATTAACTAACTAAATGGTCTAACTAACCATCTAACCATCTAGTTGGTCTAACTAAATTATCCTAACCAATCTAGTTAAGTTAACTAAATCTCACTAATCTCAATTAACCTTAAACTAATCGCCCTAAGAGTAATTAACCCCCAAATTAGAGCTTAGGATGTTAACTCAACTATTTAGTGAGATAATGGGTCCATAGCGACGACAACATGATGACGACCAAAACCCGAGCCTACGGCGACACAAAATGAGGCCTGGAAGGGGTTGAAAACGGCCTAACATAGCTCTGCCTAAGGGTCGAAATTCGATTTTGCTTTGGAGCTATTCAAGGGAGCCAAAGGGGCTGGCTGCACGGCGCCGGTGGCTGGACAACGTGGGAACGGCAGCTGGAGCGGAGTAGGGATAGACAGTCGGCCAAGGGTAGTTGGCTGGCAACGACGGCAGAGACAGGCGGTTTAGTGTTGGGTTGTGATGTAAGTTGGCCTGGGCTCGGGGACGCTAGTCATGGGAGCTGGCTGGCTCGTGGGCGGCTTGGACAACGTAAGGGTGTGAGGCCGTGCTGCTGGCTAGTTCGGTAAGGGACTGGAAGTGGTGGTTCAACAACAATGGAGGAAGAGGAAGAAGAAGGAAGAAGAAGAAGAAGAAATGTTACGTAGTGGAAAAAGGCCAAAAATTCACATAAAAGTGACCCTATGAATTTCTTTGATTTAATTTGCCGAATTCCATTTTTCCGCCATAATTTTGAGCTCGTTGAAAATTCTTCAAAGGATGAGACGATGTCCTAAAAATAAATCATAACACGCTCGAACTTTCGATTCTCGAAACTGAGTTCAATTTCGTAGTTAGATTCAACAAGATGTAATTTCCGCGTGACCTAACCTACTAGGTAGGTTTTAGGGATTTTAGTGTGTTTGACCCATGGTTGATGATTTTGATCCACGTTTGTGCATCTCCGACTCTTAGGTGACTCTCGGTTGTTGTAAAAATCTCAAGGTTTCATTTATGGGCACCGGGTACAGAATTGATAGAAAAATCGGTTTAGTGCTGTTCGACACAAATTTTGCAATCGGGTGGAATCACCCACAATTTAATTATGTGCTTCTGTCAAATCGACCTATCTCCAATCTCTAATCATTATAACGGTACTGTATTGACCCTTGCCGATTAGCACGGTCAAGCAGTTGATTTTTGATCGAATTCTCAAGCCAGTTGCGTTTATATCCCTTACCGGCTTCCCTTGACAAATTAGTTATCTCGTAAGTGATCAACTCAAATAAAATGACCATAAGCACGTCGATAAAATGCCTATTTCATATTATTGAAAGATGGTCAAAACTTTCAATTGATATCTTAGCTGCTTATCTTATTGAAGTGCTTTTACTTTTAACTTAAAGATCTTATATGGCTAGTATTTTGGCTCCAGGATTGGTTGAAGGACAGAGCAACACTAGACTACCCTAATTGGATGGAAAATAGTACAATGTATGGAAGAATAAAATGAAGGCGTTCCTAAGATCTAGAGATCCTCTAGAATGGGATGTTGAAGAAAGATGAATCAATCCAAAATGAGCATCACCTTACAAAAAGGAAAATAAGTGATAGACAAAGATGCTGAGGAATCCATTCAAGCAAAAATTACCAAGAGACAAGCTCTTGATGCTAAAGCTATTTATTTTTTATGTTGTGCTTTATCTCATACTAAATATAACAGAATCTCTTCATGTGAAACAGCTAAAGAAGTCTGGGATAGGCTTCACGTCACTTATGAGGGAACCGATCATGTAAAGGAGACGAAAATAAATATTCTACTTGCACAATATGAGTAATTCCAAATGAAGCTTGGAGAGTCTATTGGTAATATGTTCAGTCGTTTTACAAAAATTATAAATGGTTTGGCTTATCAAGGTCAACCAATCTCTAGTCTAACGAAGGTCAACAAATTACTACAAGGACTTTCAAATGATTGGAATCATGTGAAGACTTCAATTAGAGAGACTCAAAAATTCTTGTTAAAGTTTCTAAGTATAAAGATGAACTTTGCCTTAACCTTAAATCTTCTCTTAAAAATATTTTCGAACTGAAAAAGAAAAATTCAAAACTTAGGCAACAAGATGACTATTGGAGAGAAAAGTTTGAGAATTTGAAAAATGATTTTGATGGTTTGAAAGAAAATGCCGATTCTCTTTCAAAAGAAAATGATTGTTTGAAAAAGGAGATTTGAGATATTCCTAAAAAAATTTCCAAAGAATCTGAAAAGTTAGAAAAAATTCTTTTAGCTTAAATACCCTATTTTAACAAATTTTGTTTGGGTATAAACAATGAAACATCTCCTTTGATTGATTTTCCCAAAATAAAGGAAAGACTTAGACAAAGACCCCAAAGTCTTTTTACAAAAATCATTTTCAAAAAGTTTTTGTAAAACCTGTTGGCCGAAATGCTCTTAAATGGAAATCTATTAAGAAGGATTGGATAAAAGCTATTTTTAAAACTAACTCTCCTGGACCGAAGAAAATTTGGGTACCAAAGAAAGTTTGAGATCTCTGTCTGATTGCAGGTTATTATTAACAGAAAAAGCAAATGGTACTTGGACATTGACTATTCTAGGCATATGACTAGATATTCAAGTAGTTTTGTGAAGCTAGAAAGTCAAAAATGAGGAAATGTCTCTTTTGGTGGGAACAACAAAAGAAAGATTATCGGACATGGAACAGTGAAGAGTGGAAGTGTAATCTTCAACAATGTTTCACTAGTAAAATGTTTGAATTATAATCTTCTAAGCATAAGTCAGTTATGTGATATAGGATTCATAATCAATTTTCAAGAAGATATCGCTCGGAGTCGGTCAAGATTTGTCTCAATCATTTACTAAACGAAGACATGGCAACATTTATCTTTTGGACATAAGTCCAGAGAGCTCTTAGTGCCTCATTTCTATTCAAGATGAATCTTATCTCTAGCATCGCAAGCTTGGACATGTGAAGATGAAACAAATTGCTAAACTTTCTTCTAAGAAGCTGGTTCATGGTCTTCTCAAAATGGCTTACCAGAAATCTGAATTTTGTACTCCATGTATTTTGGGAAAATAGGTCAGAAGTTATTTTAAACTAGTAAATCAAGTTTCTACCAATCGTGTCTTGCAGCTCTTTCATATGGATCTTTTTGGACCTACAAGAAAAAAAAAAGTATTGGTGGAGAGAGATATTGTTTAGTAATTGTTGATGATTATTCACAATTCACTTAGGTTTTCTTTTTGGCAAATAAGTCTAAAACCTTCTCTTACTTTTCAAATGGTCATTATCTTGCACTTCGCATAGGTTCTTTAGAATAATTTCCTTTCTTCGCCCTTTAGTATCTCCAAATTTTAGGAAAAATTACCAAAAGAGTGTTAAATTTATTGCAATTTTTCCATTTCAACCATAAATTTTTTTTTATTAATTCAATCCTAAACTTATTGCAATTATGGAAATTCAATCCATTCGGCCAAATTTGACCGATCAACAATGACGTGGTCACTTGGTTGATGCCGACATTGCAATTATTTAATAATATTTTATTTGTTCAGATTTTTTAATATATTTTTTTCTTTTTTTCTTTCTTGCTCTTCTTTTGGTTGGTCGTTGGACCGGCAAGAAGAAGAAGAAGAAAAAAAAAAAAAAATTAATAAAAAATTCAAATAAAATAAAATCTTATTCAAAAATTGCCATGTTAGCGGCCGTGGGATGGATAACGCCAGCTAGCATCCATGTCAATGCTGGTTGGCTAAATTTGGCTAGATGGACTGAATTAATGTGCCAACCTGATTTTTTTTATTTTGTTTTCGATTGAATGAGTTGGGCTTTTCATCAACACACCTATAGTCTTTTTCTTTAAGCTGATCAATCACAAGATAACTAATCTATTAGGTGAAGCCGTTAATGAATCTAAATGCAATAGACTTGAGAATTCGACAAAAAATGGACTACTTGACCGTGCTAATTTTAAGGGTTAATACGGCATTGTCAAAATCGATAAGAGATTGGAGATAGGTTGGTTTGACATAGGTATGTGATTAAAGTGTGAGTGACTCCATTTGATTGCAAAATTCTTGTTGAATGGCACTAAATCGATTTTTCTGTCAATTCTATACCCTGTGCCCGTATTTGAAATCTCGAGATTTTCATAATAACGAGTCGAAGATGTACAATATGGCTTGAAAATAATTGACTATGAATGAAATGTGCTAAAAATTCCTAAAAACTACATAGTAGGTTAGGTCACGCTAAAATCACGTTCGATTGAAATTAACCACGATATTGAACTCGATTTCAAAAATTGAAAATTTTGTTATGTCACGATTTATTTTAGGAACATCGACTCATCCTCCGAAGATTTTTCGGCAAACTCGAATTTTTTGCAAAAAATCAAGAATTGGCGAAATTGGACCGAGAAATTAAGAGGGCCGTTTTTGTGTGGATTTTTGGTGTTCAAGATGAATCATTTGGCAAGGAAAATTGTTGAATGGGTGTGGATACCTTGTCTAGTATTTTTGGGCACCAATTTGGATTGAGTTGGAGTAGAATTGGATTGGAATTGAAGGGGAGATGCACAAATTCGTAGCTATGGTGGTGTGCAACATTTTGGACCACCTAGAGTGGCTTCTTGGAGAAGTTTTGGTGTGGAAAATGGCTAAGGATGAGGCAGCAACAAGTGGGGACCAAGTGATGAGTGTATTGGGTATTTTGAGGAGACTTTTGGGGCTTATTGTCCCCCTTGAACTAGCAGACCACCTTCTTCCTCTTCCATAGCAATTCTTCCTCCATTGTTGTTGTTGTTGTGAGCTTAAGAAAACTAGCAGAAGAACTAGAGGAAGCTAGATGAGCTAGCCCTGCAGTTGACCGCCCGCTGTCCAAGTAGCCATTGTCGCTTGAGCTGCTCGAGCTCCACTTGTTGTCCCACACCAGTCCGCGTGCTTGCTTATCCCACACCATTCTTCATCAGGTGGTTAGATTAGCATTTCTTAGCTTAAGTAGGCATTTATCTAATTAATTTGCATTTATTTAATCAATTTTGCAATTTATTTAATTATTTAATATTTTTCGGAAATTATACGGGATAGCCCGTAGCCGGAATTTCGTGCTAATTATCGTAGTGTGATTAGTTTACACAATTGAATGATAATTTGTGCAATTGAGTGGTGATTTTGATTTTTGGTTTATTATTTCAAAATTGTAAAATTTGGTACTTAATTAGAAAATACCGAGTGTCAGGTTTTGACACTAAAAAAAAAATTTCAATACTATATCAAATAGTGAGATTTTAAAATGAAGGATATCAATTTTTAAAGTTCAATCTGACTGTGTACCCACATACGATTATTTTACCGAGTGTTTTTAATATGTAGAAAGCAGGCCAAGCACATTATCTTAATTGAGGCATTTGAGTGCAAAGTGTTGACGCCTAAAATTAGGCTTTATTTTATTTTGTTTTATTTGATTTTCGGATAATAAACGAAAAAAAGAGCAAAAAAAGAAAAGCAAAAGCAAAAAAAGAAGCAAAAAAAGAAAAGCAAAAGCGGAAAAGAAGAAGCAACCTCCGCATGGGCCCTCGGCCCATTTCCGCCTCGGCCTGGCCCTGCCAAGTCGTCTCCTTCCTTGCGCCTCTACAGAGCACGCGCAGTGGGCGCGACGGAGGGGAAAGGGATGGATGGACGGCGATGGGACGTGGAGCAGGGGGAGTTGGTGCCGGATGGGACGCCGGTTCGGCCGGTTCGGCCGTGGCGATCGGCGGTCGAACTCCGTCAACCGGCCGCCCCTCGCCTATAAATACCTCCCCCCCGACGACGACCGGAACACAGAGATTCGAGAGACACGCAGAGAGATCCAAGAGGCAAAGAGAGAGGGAGAGGTCGACCGAAGCTCAAGGTCCCCTGAGAGACTTCGGGGAGTTCGAGCATAGGATTGGCCGTGGCGTGGCGAGCTCGGAGGGGTCCCCGAGAGACTTCGGGGAGTTTGCCGGGCGAGCCCGAGAGAGAGAGAAGCCAGAGGGTTCGTATGGGTCTCGCCGTCGCGGTCTTCGCCCTCGTCGTGCCGTCGCCGAGCAGGTATCGCGCCGTCACCGTCGCCATCACCCCTCCTGTAGGCTAATCGTCGTTGCCGTCTTCGTCGCCGTCGCCGTCGCCGCCGGCTTTGCGAATCGAGAACCCTAGGGTTCGCAAGTTTTCGGGTCGTGGCCTCGGGTCATCGGATCGGACCCGAATTGTGAACCGGGTAGGGTTTCGGGGGGCGGCTGCGAGTCGGGTCTTGCGCCGGATCCGAGTCAGGTAGGGTTTCGAAGGAACCGGGTCGTGGAGCAGGAAGTCGGAGTGGGTAGTCGGGCCGGGCCGGGCGTCCCTAAACGCCCGGCCTCGGCGTCGTTTTGATTATTAAAACGGGCCCTTCGTGTTCGGGCTGGCCGGGTTGGATAACCGCGGATCCGACCCGGGTCGGTTTTTATATTATTTTAATATAAAATAAATATTTTAAATAAATATTTTATTTCAAAAAAATTCAAAAAATATTTAAAAATGTCAAAAAAATGTTTTTTTTTCAAAAAATATTTAAAAAAATGTTTAAAAATGTTTTATTTTCCAAGAAATCGAAAAAAATAAAAAAAAAATTTATTTTCCGAAAACATTAAAAAAATATTTAAAAAAAATTTTATTTTCCGAAAAATCAAAAATATTTCATATTTTCCAAAAAAATGTCAAAAATCCAAAAAAGGCCAAAAATTCATGAAAAAGCCAAAAAAACTCAGAAAAAGCCAAAAAGACTTGTATTTTTCCAAAAAATCCCAAAAAATCCCTTTTGTGTCCAAAAAAAAAAAAAATTTGAAAATGACTCAAAAAAATATTTTTCCTCCCAAAAATGCGTGGAAAATCTTTCGAACATCCAAAAACCTCAAGGTTTAAACAAGATTAGGTACTGAAAGGGCATTAGTGATTAACTAGTGTAATCAAGTCCCCGATCCTAATTTCTCTCGGTTGCACGGAGTGAGTATTTCTCCCGATACTTCACTTGGGTTTCTAATCAACCCACCCCAAATCGATTAGTGGCGACTCCATTTTAAAAATTGATTTACAGGTTAAAAAACTTGGACCATTAAGTCGTGAATTGGTGGACTTGGAAGAGTCCGGGCTTAATTAATTTCAGCCGAGCCATTAGCCTCCTTAGGCGCCCGTACTTGATTGCGAGCGTCGAAAAAAAGAGGTCGCGACACAAAGCACAATATTCTTGGCCGGGATTGAATGATCGTGTAATAGTTATGAGAACCCGTCCCCGATGTGCATCAGGTAGACGTTACCCCGATATGGGATGCCCCTAACAACGGATACTGAATCGCAATAGAGGCCAGACCGAAGCTCCTTCGAGATGAGACGATGCCCGGCTACGCCAAAAGACCGATGTGCATTAGGTAGAACATGCCTGTGTGGGCAGTAATCAATTGGAACACGTGATTGATTGAGATAGATAGGTCTGATTATGAGACAAAATTATGTGGCACAGAATGGAACGTGTCATAACAATTTGGCCTTATAATCGGGACTCGTGTGCATTTATTATATTCATATGTAATATGAATTGTACTGAAGTGCGGGAAGGAACCAAGCGAGGTGAGTCTTGTATGATATGTGATTAGACTGCCTCTAGGCATATTTCCTTCTTAATCGGGGTTTAGGGCATGAACTCGCTGAGACATTGTCTCACCCCATTGTGGGCTTAATCCTTACAGGTCCTTAGATGGAGGCGAGGCCGGTTCGTTTTGGATAGTTGTGAGGGTATACTAAGCAAAGTATCAATGTCCCTTTCCCCGGGAGTCCTTGGCTCCAAGAGCTCATCATGACCATCATCTTGGTCAATGAGGGCCTACCACAATTGGTACCTCATCGATTTAGGGTGTGGTTTCGTCATGGGTCTAATGGACTCCAGGGAGGTCCCCTGGAGGGTTTCGACGCCCTTGCCGTTGCGGTCAACGCCACTGCGGGCGAGGGGGTAGCTGACCCACCTGATGGTGTCATGGTAGACTTGGAACCCAAGTAGATAGGGTTTTGGGGTAGAGTTAGCTAGAGACTTCTTTTTGAAACTTCGACTTTTGTGTATATACCTTTGTAGGCTAACCTTGGTTGTTTATAAAATTGTTTTGTGAAATTGTTATCCTACTTTTCTATCCCATATTAATTGTTGTTTGGGGATTGTTTTATATTACGCTTCCACATGTGCAATAAAATGAATGGGTCGGTGACGCGTCCTGGGACGTCGAAAATTTATCGACCACCAAGAGATGTGCGCACACTCGAGGTTCGGGGTGTGACAATTGATATCATTATAAAAGGCTTGGGACTGAATTGACAAAAAAAAGGTTTAAAATTGAATTGGAAAAATTGCAATAAATTTAGAATTGTTTTGGTAATTTTCTCCCAATTTTCAACATTTACACACCATTGTTTTGTTAATTTCATAGAAATGGTTGAGATTTCTTAATGAGTCAAAGAGTCAATGTCAAATAATGACGAAATCTCAAATTTTAGAAACCAAAATGCTAAATGTAAAAGCCATACTATCGAGTACATCATCGATTTAGAGCATGTAGGAGCTCTATTCGTTTCATGGAAAATATAGTGTTTTTGAAAAGTGTTTTTCAGGAAGCCATTTCCCAAGAAAATGACAATATTTTTTGGTATTCGGTTGAAACTTGAAATTGAAGTAGAAAATATTTTCTCCCATTCAATATTTGATTTGATTTTCCTCCATAAACTTCTTTTGATCATTTTTTTTTTTGTTTTTACTTTTATTTTAGTTTTCTATTCTTTTGTATTTTCTATATTAAAATACAAAATTTTAATTATTTTTTAATTTTTAATTTTCTTTTCCTCAACTAGTCACCGATCGTCAATCGTTGGCCATAGCGGCAGCTGTCGATCTGAAAGGCGCGAGCCTCACCACCTCCCAGTGGCACTTGAGCTTTGCCGATCTAGCAAGGCCTGAGCCTCACAGCCTTTGTCGACACTCAAGTGTCACCAAACTACGAGGCTCGAGACTCGCTACCTCCTTACAACGCTCGAGCGTCATCGATCTACAAGGCCTAAGCCTCACCGTCCTCTAGTGATGCTCGAGCTTGCCCGTGGCCAGTGATTGGCCAAAGAAAAAGAAGAAGAAGTGAAAAAGAAAGAAAAGAAAAGACAAAGAATATAAAAATCAATTTTTTAAAAAGAAAAATAATAAAGAAAAATAAAAAGACAAGGTATTTAGTCAAAGAAAGTGAGGTGAAAGAATATGGAAAATGTTTTCCTCTTTCTCAAAAGTGGAAAGCATTTTTCCCTATTTTACAAGATTTTTTTTTCGTTTGATAGATAATATTTTCTTTGATCAGTTCATTTTTGATGAAATGAATGCCGGAAATCTCGAAAGATGTTTTCCTATAAGTTATTTTCTATATAAAAAAAATGGAGCTTATATAGGGAAAATAAATATGATGAGTGCATGAAGTTAAGATTTAACAATTACCTCAAATGGAGCTGACTTCGATTGGAACATTTTTTTTATTTATCAAAAGAAAGATTTTATTCATTTCTCATAATAATATTGGAGAGATACATAAAAGGTTTTTAAATCTAGCAAATTCCAAATAATTGTGGAACAAAGCAAATATGGTGATGAGCACAAATCGAGATTTCCCACTCCATTTTGAGAATGCATATAACAAAGCACAATCTACATCTAGAGGCACACTCTCATCCTTCAAGAGCAGATTTGGCACTATAAACTTCAGCGACTAATCACCAAATATGGTGATGAGCACAAACCGAGATTTCCCACTCCATTTTGAATGTCTTGCAAAGTGTATTTAGATTCAACCTCTTCATTACCGTGACCGTGTAGAGACCAACATCAATATGTTGAAAGAACACATATCAGATACTTGTAATGGACTCCCAAATCTATATGCAACTCTAGTTCAAGAAAGTAAACCCCTAAGATCTAGACAAAAATCTAAATTGGGTGAGGAAAATGGCCTAATCTTGGAGAGGTTGTATAGTCATGTCATGAACATTCTACTTGGTAGTTGTCAATGGGATGAATGGTTGAATTGATCTCCATGTTCACCCAAGATTAGTTGTAGAAATTTATTCATACACACAAACTCCCAAACCAGATCAGGAGAGAACTACTGGGGGATTATCTCAATGGCTACCATTCTCACTTGGAAAGGGGTAGGTGGATAGTTTGAACGCCCACCTTCTTGAAAGACAAGGGTTGAGACGTGTGAGTGAAGAAGTAGGGATTTGCAATCTACGCACAGCACATATCATAGACAGTGGCTTGTAAAGTAGATATAGGAGATGGCAAGACAAAAAAAAAAAAATCAGGAGAGAGAAGAAATAGATAATCAAAGCAAAGAAAAAAAATCGAATACTAAGTAGACTTTCAACTTTAGAAACAAAAGTTGAGAGCTTACGACTAAAGTTGAGAGCTTAAGAGAGAGCTTGAAAAGAGGGAAGACTTTTTAGGAGACGCGGGGGTTTGCCCAGAGAGAGAGAGAGAGAGAGAGAGAGAGAATGAAAGGAATTAAGGCAATAGGCACATTCACTATCGCCATAATCTGATGTGCTATTGGTCGGACATGTAAAATATGAGAAAGGGCCAAGGAACAATGAAGAGCTCATCAAGAAGTGTTTGGTCCCACAATAAATAAAGGAACCTCTGTTTATTTTGAGAAAAAAAAATGAATGATTTAAAAAATATTTTTTAAAAATAATGGTCGCAAATAATTAGTCAATGAAAGATATTTCTATTATCAATAACAATTTATCTCTAACATTTTTGTAAATGATAAAAATATTTTTTGTTCGTTCAATTTTATAAGCGATGTAAATGATTATTTTTAGGAAAATATTATTAAATTCATTCATTTACTGTGAAATAAACAGAACTAATAGTACTTCTAATGTCCAATGTCTAAGTTAGGACTCAAACTCCAGATCATTATGATAGCTAGCATATCTAGATACGAAGCTAGAGAGCCGAGAAGGGAGAGTGACTTACTAGGGTTTTAAAAAACTTACTCACATTCTGATATTCTGATATCCAAACAAAGGCTTAAGAACTTCTAATAATTGTAGCGACTCTTATTTAAGGAGTAAACAGCAGAAAATACAATGACACCATCCGGCTTTATGATAGTCATCGATCCATGCCAACAAATCGGAATAGTTTACTGACATTATCATTGTGCGTGAGTTATTCCGGAATGAGAAAGTTTACTTAGTACAATATTAAGCAACAAGCACACGCTGACTGCTAAAACCTCATGCCGCTACCTCCCGATTTAGACCCTTGTTGCTTCGCATGGCCGAGAGCACCAGAAGGCGGAACACGTGCTGTAGGCTTGCTTCCCATGCTTTCTCTATGTCGAACATCATGCTTCCGCACTCGTTCACATTCCATCCTTCTCACGCATGCACTATCCCTGCTACTCGCCAAGCACTTATCACCCTTCTCGGCAACCATTTCTGCAGACGAATAACTTGCAGTTAATTGGATGCTGCGAAATAATTTCACATGGCATTTGCGCATTAAAAATGGTCAGTTTTTCTTACTTAGTGTCTACGCATGCATGGGTGTGAAGGGTGGCAAAATGGGTCCATGACTCATGTTCCAACTCATAATATGTATTATTGGGTTGCATGTGGGTTACAAAGATATAAAGACCCAATTAAAATGGGTCCAAAAGTTTTAAGCTGAGTTATATGGGTCGAAAATGGGTCAAAATGTCTGACCCATTTTCAAACCATTTTCAATATGAAGTGATTAATCTAACACAAACCTTCCTCAACTTATACAATAGACCTACTACCTTTTTAGTTTCCATTTTTTTCCCTTTTTTTTTCCCATTCTCTTTCTTTTTCTTTGTCTTCTTCATTGCTTGGTCGCTGGCCATGGCAGCGGCTGGTGACCGATCAAAGGCAAGCTCGAGCCTTGCTAGCTCTACAGATTCCGATGAGGTCAAACCTAGCCTTACCTTGCTCGACGTTGGGCATGCTTGAGCATCGTCCTATTTGGCAACTTGTAGGCGAGGCTCGAGCCTTGCCTAATTCACCGGATCTGGCGAGGCCCCGGCTTGCTTGACACCAACGAGCTCGAGCTTTGTTGGCATCGGGCGAGCTTGAGCCTCATTGGCGTTGGACGAGTTTAGCCTACTTTATTAGGCCAGCTGGAGCCTCGCCACAGGTCAGCAAGACTCGAGCTAGCCTGCTACCATCGTGGCCAACAAATGACCAATGAGGAAGAAAAAGAAAAGGAAAGAAAAGAAAAATAACGAAAATAAAAATAATTAAAATTTTAAAATATATAATAAAAAATTATTGAAAGGGGTGCATGTGCAAAAGATTTTTTCTTATCAAATAGTGGAAAATATCTTCAAGTTTATTTTTAGGTTTTACCCGAATATTGGAAAATATGATTATTTTCCTGAAAAATGTTTTTCCTAGAATATTAATGTGTTTTGATAATATGGGTCAAGTCGGGTATGGGTTGGGTCGGGTATGGATTACCAAATTTACATTGTATGAAAATGGGTCAAAATGGGTTGAATGGGTTAATATGGGTCAGGTCAAACCCATCCGTTTGACAGGCTTAAGTGTGATGTCAATTTAATGGGAGATCAGTGGCCTTCTTTTATTTGAAAAATATCATGTGTGTCACCTAGAATTAGGTCATCCCTTGCACATCATCTAGTCCTTGCATGATTAGGATCATTTAAATGTGTGGCATCTTATGATAGTTTCATTTAATATTTACCTGTCATTAGATTAGGTCATTTAATTAATGTTGCATGACATATAGTCTACATATTAGGTTTATTTAATTGTATGTCGCATGTCATGTTAGCATAGATATATTTTTTGTGCATCATTGCATTGTATTGCTCATAGATTAGGTTTATTAAATAAGAGAAAATCCTAAAAAAAGATTGAGTAACTATGTGTTAATTAGAAATCATATTTAGGACTGTTGATGTGAATTTTGAGCTAACATTGTAGATGTTTTAATTGTTATAAGGTAAGTCTTGCAATTTATTTATTATTTTATTAGATGTTAAATTGGTGGTTTGTGCAACCGCATGATCACATCACATGTTAAGAAAATAAATTAAAATCAATTCATGCTCCTTGCAAAACATTTTTTTGGAATAAAAGAGAAACGGTACCGAAAGGCATTAGAAAAATCTAGCGTAATCAAATCTCCAAACTTACTATCTCTGTTTCACAAGAGTAAAGTAAATCTTCTGTTACTTTACTTAGGTTTGTAATTGACCCACCAAAGAATAGATTAATGGCAATTCCTAATTGAAAAATCATTTACATGTTAAAAAACTTGAACCCTAAGTTGTGAACTAATATAGGTTTGGGAGAGCCTAAGCTAAGTTTAGACTTAGTAATTAATTAGTCAAATCGTAGATGGTGCACTCGAGGTTAGGTCACAACAACAGTAGCTTATAAAATAGATATAGGAGAGGACAAGACAAATAAATAAAAAAAGATTAGGAGAGAGAGAAAAAAAAAAGATAATCCAAGCAAGGAAAAGAAAATCAAATACTAAGTAGGCTTTCACCTTTAGAAGCTGAAGTTGAGAGCTTACGAGAGAGCTTGAAAGAGGGAAGAGTTTTTAGGAGATGAGGGAGAGGGGAGGGAGAGAGAGAGAGGGACGAAATATTAGGGGGCAGCAAAAGGTCCAATTGGCACATTAACTATCATAATTTGATGTACTATTCGTCAAACATGTAAAATATGAGAAAAGGGCCAAGGAATAATGAGCAGCTCGTTAAGAAGTACTTAGGGTGCGTTTGGTTCAGCTTTGCAAATAGACTTTGAGTGTAATGCAAATGTTGAAAGTAAAAGTTATTTGAGGAAATACAATTTGTGTTTGGTTAAAACCTCTTTGCGAATAGACTTTGAGTTGAATGTGTGTTTGGCAAAAAAACTTTTGCAATGGGCTTTGGATATCTTAAATATATATATTTGAAAAATGACCAAACCTTTCACTAGACTGGCAAAGGGCTACGGCCGCTGGCGAGCCAAATTTGGCTTCGACGATAGTTGGTCGAGGTCGTGCGATCCTAGCCGAGGGCCATCGGAGGTCACATGACCTCGGGTGACCCTCGGCGAGGGTCATGCAACCCAGGTGTCCGCCGCCTAAGGTTGCAAGACCTAGACGGTGGCCGCCTAGGTCACACACCGCCTGGGTCACTTGAGGCTGTGCAACCTCCAGCGGCCCTTGGTTGTGTCGTGCAACCCTAGCCAAAGGTCGCTCGACGTCGAGCAACCTTAACCAACAGCCATTGGCACCGGATTTGGCTTGCTGGTGGCCATAGCCCTTCGCCGGTTCAGCAAAGGGTTTGGTCCTTTTTTAATTAGAAAAAAAAAAACTAATGAAAGACGGAATTAGAATTTTGAAAAATTGATGAAGGAAGTTTTCGAAGAAAAAAATGAGTTTCAGCATTTAACTAAATGTTGAAAACCCAAAATTAGTCCCTATTTGTATTGGGCTTTCAGCCTTTCCAATGCTAACTTTGAAGTGAAAGCTCCTTCAAAATAGGTGCTAAACGGTCCAGTATTTCCCCAAGGGGCTTTGGAAGTTGAAAGTCCCTTGGTCCTATAATAAGTGAAGGAATATCTATTTATTTTGTCAGAAATGAATGATTCAAAAAATAAATTTTAAAAAATAATCATTTGAAATAATTAGTCAATGAAAATGTTTTTATTAGCAATAACAATTTATGTCAAACATTTTTGTGGACCGTAAAAATATTTTTCGTTTATTCAATTTTATAAGCAATATAAACAATTATTTTTAGGAAAATATTATCAAATTTATTAATTTACCGCAAAACAAACGGAGTTAATAGTAGATCATTACCATAGCTAGCAGATCTAGATACGAAGTTAGAGAACCGAGAAGGGAGAGAGACTTACTCGGGTTTTAAAAAACTTAAATCACAATATGATATTCTGATATCCAAACAAAGCCTTAAGAACTTCTCATAAGCCTAGCGACTCTTATTTATGGAATAAACGGCAGAAGATACAATGACACCATCCGGCTTTATGATAGCCTTGTCAATCGATGCCAACAAATCGGAATAGTTTACTGACATTATTATTATACGTGAGTTATTTTGGAATGAGAATGTTTACGTAGTACAATATTAAGCAACAAGCGCATGCTGAGTGCTAAAACCTCATGCCACTACTTTCCGATTTAGTCCCGTGTTGCTTCACATGGCCGAGAGCACCAGCGGGCGGAACCCGTGCTGGAGGCTTGCTTCCCATGCTTTCTCTATGTCGAACATCATGCTTCCGCACTCGTTCACGTTCCATCCTTCTAACGCATGCACTATCCCTGCTACTCGCCAAGCACTCATCACCCTTCTCGGCAGCCAATTCTGCAAACGAATAACTTGGAGTTAATTGGACGCTTCGAAATAATTTCCCATGCCATTCGCGCATTAAAAATGGTTAGTTTCTCTTACTTGGTGTCTACGCATGCGTGGGTGTGACGTCGATTCAATAGCAGAGATCAGTGGCCTTATTCTACTTGAAAAAACAAACCAAGGTGACCTACCATTTTGTTTAGCGATCAATATCTTTAAACAAGTACGAAGTCTCCCATCTTTCTTGTTCAGACAATATAAAAGTTATGGTTAGCCTTGCATGATAAATTAATACATGATCTTGTTCACCGCATATGATCAAGTACTAAGTTAACATTTTTCTTGTTTGGACAATATACAACTCATGGTTAGTCTTGCATGATAGACTAATGCATGTTTTTGTTTGCCATGTCATCAAGTTCTAATGAAGTCACCATTAATCGGAATGAGTTCAACAGAGCTAAAATCTTTGTAGCCTCTTGTTTTGTGCGGCAAATATAAACGGAGGACTAAAAGTTGAGAGTTAAATGATAAGTAATGTATGATTGGAATCTACTAGTGAGATAGCCTCGCAACATACCTTGTGAACTTACATGCTTCTAGTTTGCCATCCCCATTCTAAAACACAATGTAACTCCATGATACATAATTCCGTCGACAGAATTGAGCAAACTAACCTCACAAGAGTCCAAATTATTGAACGACTTGGGAGCGATCATCGCTGGAGTGCCGTGGTAAAGACAATCCTTGCGGATTTGCTTTGGAGGGAATTGAGAGAAGGGTATGAACAACGTTCCCTTGGGTGCCTTTTTCTGTTCTTCTTCGGCAAGTTCATCTCCTACCAACCATATCTGCAACTTATATTTTATTAATATCGTTCTTACATAAATTACAAGTTGGTTATCTTCAAAAACTGCCTCGTCAAATACCTCAAGTCTCACCAAAAAAAAGAAAAAAAATACCTTTTGAGAAAAAGTTCTTGAATGAATCAAATTGCCTCCTTCATTTCCATTAAGACTCCTTTTGAGCTTCTCATGCTCGTCCTTATAAGCCACATTTACCTGCCATATTTCTTGCATCAATTGGATGAAAAAAGAGGCGCATATAACTATATATTGATTGCGGACATGCAATCCCTTTAAGAAAAATGCCTTGCATCACTTTTATTTTACTAAATCAAATCAACGAAAAATAATCTCATTAAAAATAAGGGCGGCACTATTTCCACCCTCTAAATGACTAAATCCATCCTCACTTACACTAAAAAGACAAAACTGCCATAAATCTTTTAATTGCAGTTTTAGATAATGGCCCCACTACTTTTATTTATTTATTATTTTTTCCTTTTTCTATTTAGGATAGATACCATAGTTAAGAATTTCACATAGTTTTTCTTGCATAAATATTCTTATAATGTTTCACATCTCCATATAAAATTATAATGCTAACAGTAAGGAAAAAGACATTATTTGATATAATATAAAATTAAAAAATCTCTTTTTCATCCTTACTTTTATAATAGCCTATCTATTTTTTGCTCCTCTTATATTAAAGCTCACTTTCTTGGTAATTTTTTTTATTAATTTCATCAGTCTAAAATATATATCAACTCTCCTTATTTACTATATCAAATAATTTATATTTTTTCCTTACCATATTGGCGAGATACTTTTATAGAGAACATGTAAGAAGTTAGAGAAATATGTAAGAACACACTAAAAACATTATGTACAATTAGATATCTAAATATTTTTTCATAAACAATTCATCAATGATATTAATTTTTGTCAAATCAAAATAATGAAATTTCACTAGCATTTCAAAAAAAAAAAAAACTTACTTTATGCAATGTTTTGATTTAATTAAATTTCACCTACTTAACAATGTATCCATAAATCTAATCGACAATGTAGAAAAGAATTCTTGGAAATTTCTCTTTTTACCAAACGAATTTTTATTAAAGTAATACTGACAATAATAAAAAAAAAAAGACAGTGCCTCTAATTTACATGGAATATCTACAATAATCAAAAGCTAAATACATGAAATTCTTAATTATGGTAGGTAGATCTTACATAGATATAGAAACACTTAAAAAAAGGAATGTAAATAAATTTGGGACCGCCAATTTAAATTGAATTAAGTGATAGATGGTAATTTTGTCTTTTTGGTGAAAATTGGGTGGATTTAGTTATGTAGGGGTGGAAATATTGCCACCCAATAATAAAGAAAGGTGTAAAACAAAATCAAACTGATTTTATATAAAAAAGAGGACTGAGCACCTGGATACCCCTTGCGCATAAAGCATGGGCAATGGCATAAGCAAGCTTGTTAAGATTGCCTCTGAGGAGAACTTGGCTTGTCCCTTTGGGAATGCTGCGAAGCACAACTGCCACTGCCAGGCTACTCCCATCCACCAACTTAGTCCTCAAATCTCTGTGCTTTTGAATAAAAAATTCACCATGCCCATTCAGTTTCTCTCCCTAAAAGGGAAAAAAAGCCAAAAAAAAAAAAAAAAAAAAAAAAGAGTTGGAATCAATAAGCACAATAATTTGGCTAAAATAGATACCCCAATGACAGAATTTTGAGTGTAAATTGAAAAAGTAGATCGGGCTCCCTCTAATTCTCGACGACATATAATTAGATTAACATTTATATTGGAGGGTTGCCTAGGGAAGGAGACAACATCTTGCCTGATTGAGAAGACCCAAAGTCAGAACCTTGACTCCTTTCTGGTTAGCATCCAGTATAGCTTCTTCTATCAGGGCATTAATGGCTTCTGTTCGCCATGGTAATCGATACTACAGGAAAATGAAGAACATGAAACCGAGTTGACACACAGATGGACATGCATATGTCCCGGAGAAAATAGAAGACCAATAAACTCAAATCGTTCAGTCAACACCCACTTGAGATGTTTTGAACCATCCGATATTTGTTAGTAGGTTACATGGCCAAAGAACCCAGACCATCGCCCCATGGTTTTATGTGCAGATTTCTTAGTGGAATGAGATTTTCTTAGTGGCATGACAGGGCGGGATGGGGCTGAAGGATCAGTCCTCGTACCAGTTCCGCTCCCCCAGCCTGTCTCCCATCCCTGTTCCATCCAAGGCAAACGGGCTGGCCGTCCCCAAGTTGGGAGCATTGCCAGTCTCCCGTTAGGATGTTTTGCCTATCTTCAACATTGCAATACCGTAACAAGGTAGTTCATCAAAATTCATGCCCCTAGAAACAACAAGAGAAGTAAACACCAAGTTTGGAAACAAAACAAATTCTTGTCTTGGTTCTTACATGGACATTGTATCTTGGAATCACCCAAGATTGCAACTTGAGTTTCTTGAAGGCATTCCTCTCCAAGACGAAAGAGTGGCCGTTGATCCAAGTCCACACCACCGAGACGAGTGTGAGTGGCCACACGATCCACAAGTGCTGCTTGGGTGAGTAAGGTCGAGATGCGAGGGAGGCAAATCCCAGCCGCAGATGATAGATGGACTCCGGTGTTGTCATGTGCGTTAGATGCACCACGTCTGGCGAATCTTCCGCTTTTTGAAGAGACGTCTCGTACGTGACATTTGTTGACTCATCCATCGTTCCGTATATGTAGTCATAGATAGGCATGAAAAGGCTGTAGTTTGTTCGGAATTGGGTGTGGTGCAACGAATGAAACCTGTCGATAGGCCATGACTCATGAATATGAACTGAAAATTATGTGGCCAACAAGCGCTTGTATTGATCAAAACATCAAATGAACCGTGCATGAATTTCTGCTTATGTCTTTTTCTCATGCTCAACTACTTCTTTTGATATTTCCCTTTTCCCTTTTCTTTAGCCAAAATGTCCTTTTCCAAACAAAAACGGCCGTTAATTTCCCCATCTTTCACCGAGAATCATATGTATCTCACATATACACACACATATATTATATTAGCTTATTTTCTTCAACTTTGCGTAAATAACTTTGTAAACACTTTTTACCTTTCATGCTTATAATGGTGTGGAAACAATATGAGAGAGAGAGAGAGAGAGAGAGAGAGAGAGAGAGAGAGAGAGAGAGAGCATTACCCCCGATCAAGACACCAGTTACCTCCTAATAGAGGGTGCTACGAAGAGAGAGAGAGAGAGAGAGAGAGAGAGAGAGAGAGAGAGAGAACAATTAAATAAAAACAATTACCGCATTGTGGACTTACGATGGAGTGTACATTAAGTACTTGAGAGGTGGAAAGATGGTGAAGAGCCTACTGGGGATGAGCTCGAAGTTGCAGTGACCCATGTTGTTCATGAAATCAATGTACGTGGTGTACACGATGATCGATGTGATTGAAGCAGTTCTCGTGAACACTGTCGTGTACATGGGTATTGCAAATAGCATTGCATACACTATGTGTTCCGCGAAAGGATGAATTATGGCTACAAAAAGAAAATAAAAGAAATAGAAAGAAATAAATGATAAAAAATCAAAGTTTGCCTAACTGTATCATGAAATCAAAATTTAAACAATAAAAGCAAGAGTACCTTAAATGCAACATCAACTATGTTGCCTATCTAATCACAATGAGTCATTTGGTCCCTACTAAGTACCATGTGTGACAATTCTCCTAGACGATAGGTAGCTGTCCGTCTTTACTAAAAGAAGCCCGACATAGAGCCCAATCCGATCGGATTTTGTAAATTATCTTAGTATACCTAACTTGTTGGTTTGGTAGTATCGACACATTTTCATTGGGAAAATTACCAAAAAAGTCCTAAATCTATTGTAATTGTGTCAATTAAGTCATAAACTTATTTTTTGATCAATTGAGTCCTAAAGTTTTTACAATTATTTATGGTAAGTTCATCCGGCCAAAATTGGCCAGCCGGCATTGACGTGACAGCTGACCGGCGCCGGTGAGCTTTTTTTAATAATATTTTATTTTATTAAAAAAAATTTCCCTCCCTCTTCCTCCCTCCTCCCTCCTCCTTCCTTTGGCTTTGGTGGGGTGAGCCCCCCTCGCCAAATTTGGCAAGGGCTCGCCCGCTTGGCGACCGCGAGGCGAGCCCTCGATAGATTCGACGGGGTTTCGACGAGCCCCCTCACCGGATTTGGCAAGGGCTCGCCTTGCGGTCGTCGAGCGAGGCTAGCCCTCGCCAGATCTGGTGGGGGCTCGCCCCGTTGTTGCTGGGCGTGAGCTCGTCGACTGGCCAGGTGAGCCCGCCAGATCGCCTCAGTCTGGTGATTGGCCTAGTTGGCTGGTTGCTGGAGCCAAAGGAAGGAGGAGGGAGGAAGAGGGAGAAGGGGGAAAAAAAGAGGAAAAAGGAAAAAAAGATTAAAAAAAAATTAATGAAATTTTTTTTAAATAAAATATTATTAAAAAAAGCTCCCAAAGCACCGACCGGCTGCCACGTTAGGGCCGGATGGACTGATCGGGAATAATTGTAAAATATTTAGGTTTCAATTGGTCAAAAAAATAAGTTTATGACTGAATTGGCACAATTACAATAGGTTTATGACTTTTTTTTTTGTAATTTTCCCCATTTTCATCATAGAAGACACGATTACACTTTCAAAGACAAAACTATCAAGGTTTGACAAGTCTTTTAATTGCATAATAGACTAAATGAAATAATGTTAAATTAAATGTGATGTAAAGCATAACTTACATGAGATGGGCTCGGTGACAATGGAGGCGTGGTGGTGGGAGTGATAGCGAGAGTAGAGAAAATGATGGTGTAGGGCTCGATGAAACCAGTAATAGAGATATTCCACGACCAAGGCATGAATCAGAACGGTGATAATCACACCGTCTGTTTTCCAAAGTGGCAAGTGAGAGGCTTGAGGGATTGTCCAGTGAGTCATGTATAATATAATTGCAGTGAGCAAAATCTGGTCGTCCCTGCATAGAAAGACAGAAGGAAAAAAGAAATTTACCTTAAAAATGAGTAAGAACTGACTAAACTATGATGGCCCTTAGTCACTACGTCCTAATTATGCCGTGTTATAGATCAAGATGATAGGGCATCATATGATACAATCATACAAGGGTGTACTTAAATTATCTGAATAACCACTGTGCACAGAGGTCCCGCTCGTTTAAACATACATCCTAGAGAGTGAGTTTGACCGGCTACTGTTCATATGTAAACTTGACCACCTATTAATCTCGGTCGGAGCAACATTAGTCAATGCATAGCTTCATTGAACAGAAAATACAATAATGATCTGCAACACAGAGAGAGGGGAGAGAGAGAGAGAGAGAGAGAGAGAGAGAGAGAGAGAGAGAGAGAGAGACCAGTTGCTTTCTCGGTCCACCTGCTCGAACTCGATGCCTCTGTCAAGGATCCGGTTGTTGCCTTTGGCAGTTCGGTGGCGAGAAAGGGAGATCCAAATCTGATTGTGAATTATCCTCTCTAGAATAAATGGGAGTATAAGGAAGTAGCTGAAGTCCCTCTCGCCAGGCCCTTTCGCAATGAATTGGTATGTGCCGTGAGCCATCCATGGCGCCAAAATCACGTACTGTTGAAGGGGAACGTTTCACACGAGAATCAAAAGGATAGTGAGCGACGAAAAGTGACTGCGAAACTCACAAGTGCATACATGTACATCTCTCGTTTAAATAAATTTGGGAGATTATTAGTTGATATTATTTGATTGTGTGACGAGTGTGTGTCAATAGTTATCCAATTAATAGATTGAACCAGATATGAATATTGTCCTAAGATACTTCTTGCATGATATATAATTTGTATATGTTGGAACTAGTGTGCTATTTTCCATAGTTATTGGAACTACAGCTATCTGTTCTATTTTATAGATAGTTGAAACCTCAATTTTTGTTATCTCACTCGTAAACTGATTTCCATTGTCTCCCTTGTAAAACTTATTTTGTAATAACATATTCTTGATACGATGAACCCGAGCACTACCAAAGTAAAATTTTATTTGTCCGAAAATAGATTGTGCATAACAAAATGCATGTACACAACTCTAACATCTGGCAATTAATGTGGCATTATGAAGAGCGACTCGAGCCGACCATTTGACAAAATTCTACATTCACCAACCTTAGGCAATGTTTTTAAGCCGGCCCAGAAACACGAATTAAAAGCGCAGTATACCTTGAAGCTCCCCAGAGGCTTCCATGGCCAGTCGGTGAGAATTCCTGGTTTGGAAGCCATTCCTTCTTCTCTGCTTTTTGCCAGACTATTCTTTTAGTGAGCACGAGACCCTTTGTGCTAGAATTGGACATGCCCGGCATCTCTTATAGAACTTCTTCTCTTCGCTTTAAGTGCGTCCCACCCACCACATGCACGTTTATGGTCCATCAACCAACGCTCCACGATAGGACTAGACCAACCCGGTCGGACTGATGGGCCGTCCAACCGGCGGTGTTCAGCATGATTTTGTTAAAATTTGTTGTGTTCTTGTTTTTTTAGAAATTTTTCTCGTAAAGTCTGTTTATCTCCCCATCCCTAATATTACAACATGTGGATTAGTTTGCTTGCTCAAGTTGAAGTGTTGTCCGTCATCGATCACGATGCACGAAGGATCATCAGAGTTTTCGAAACTTGATTTTAGTGTCACAACAGCTAATATGATTGATAGATTAAATTGCAGCACAATTTTCTAGAAGGAACGTGGGATTTTGTTTAGATCAATTGCAAGTATTATAAAAAAGGATTTTGTTGATAAGGGCATAAAGGGCACTAATAAGAAACTAGGGAGTGTGTTTTCTAATGTACAGCCGCTAATGTTATGTGTAATTCATCGGTCTAAAAGCCAATTGTTTTAAATGAAACATGATTAATAAGTTTCCCTTGAATGTTCAGTACCATCGTCCTTAATTTTTTTTTTTTTTGGTTGAAAAAAATTATATTTATTACTCAAAAAGATATAAGAGAAGTATATTAGTTTTTCATGGCAAAGCAAATCAAAGTAGAGTAAATGCAAGAATACTACAAAATAGGTTTAAGTATACACTCGTTCAATAAGAATGGATTTATCAAGCAATATAATTAACAATCAATTACTTGATTTCATATCACCGTCAGTGATAAGCACATGCTAGAAATTCTTTATCCAATAACTGTGGTGTTGTTAGTTGGTGGTGCGCATTTAGGTTTGGTTTCTTCTACACCATTGCCATAAGGAGACAATTAAAATAGGTTAAATAAACACAAATCTAACTTTTGAAAGAACAAATCTTCGTAGTTTAGCGAAATATCAGAGCTTCCATGATTATCATTGAAACGGGAGGCGTAGAATCTGTATATGGATAAAGCATGAGGGTATTGAATCTTTGAAAAAATTATTAAATTGCCAAATCTATGTTGGGAGAAAAGAACTCCTAGGTCAAGAACTAGATTAGGAAAGTTCAAACTCTCAAATCTGGAACTAGACTGAAAAAAGAGAATTTCTAAATCTAGATGGGGACAGAAAAAAAGAAGAAAAGAATAAGAAAACTCAAATAAAATCGATGACATATGGAAATTTTGACCGCATCCAATTTGTCATTGTTTTATAACAATGATTTCATATTTTTCTTTATTAACTTTCTCATTTGTTTGTCTAGAAAGGGAATCTTAAATCATGAAAAACATATCCAAAAAAAAAAAAGGAATGCTTTCTTTTCTTTCTATTTATTTGCTTGACTTTTAGATACGTGTATTGTTCATGTTCCCTCTATTATAGAGGAAGATTTGTTATATTTTAGGAGAATATTGTTCCCGTTTCTTCTACACCATCACCATACGGAGACAACCAAAACAAGTTGAATAAAAACCTATCTAACTTTAAGAAGAACAAATTTTTATAGTTCAGCGAGACGCCAAAGTTCTTGCAATCACCATTGAAACTGGAGGTGGATAACCTATATGTGGATAGAGCACGAGATATTGAATCCCCGAAAACATTACTAAACTCCTATGTTTAAATAGGGAGAAAAGAACTCCTAACTTTAGAACTAAATTAGGAAAGTTCAAACTCTCATATTTAAAACTAGATCGAGAGAAGATAACTTCTAATTTAAATTGGGAGAGAAGAAAGAAGAAGAAAAGAATAGAAAAACTCAAATAAAATCAAACGGATGGAAATTTTGACCACTGTTAATTTGTAACAGTTGTATAACGTCTGATTTGATTTTTTTATTTTATTAACCATCTCATTTATTCGCCTATAAAAGGGAATCTTTAAATCACCGTAAAAACATGCAAGAAAACAAAAAGTGCTATTTTTTTTTTCTTTTCATTTATTTGCTGGATTTTTATATGGGGACATTGTTCCTGTTCCCTCTATTATAGAGGAATGCTTATTTTCGTCTTTTCCCTCCAACAATGGTAACTATGTACGACTGCCAGCTGGCCCTGAAAAGTATTGCTGTACGAACCGAATTTATGGATGCTTGACAATGTGCTGATTTTTTTCTCCTTTTACATGTGTTGCCGACTAAAAACATCCGGATCCTTTGAGGATGACTAAGGATTTTCTCGTCCAAAGTTTATCATATGGGGGTGACTTGCATAATTTCCTTCTTCTATAATCTTTTGCGTCTAGATAGATTTGGGATTATAATCGACATATACTGAAGTCAGATGTGATTGTTCATATTTAAAATGTATGTGTCCATTCTTTAACCAAGGAAAAATCCCTAAAAGTTCCCCAGAGCTAGTACGTGCGTTGGAAGCAATGAAGAGTTTTTGGTGATAATCTACATGTTGAAAGATTACTATTAATTAAGTTTTCATTTGTAATTTCAGTATCTAATCCTATAGTTATATGAAGAATAAGATATCGTCGGTCACCGTATCAATTTGTTACTTGAAAGGACATAGATATCTAATAAAGGCATAGTAAGTTTCATTGAGCTTTTGCTCTTAGGACTCATTTGGGAGGCCGAATATTAGGAGGCACTGGATAGGCAAATAACTTATCCAGAAACTCAGAAGTGAGAAACTCCATAACCAAAATAAAGAGGAAAAAGAAAAAGAACAAGACAAAATGAAGAATGATAGCAGTAGCGCACCATTGCATCATTGGCAACTTCGCATTATCTTGGTCGTCTTTGAGATTTTTCTTCTTTGGATGGTCAGCAACCTCACAAATTGAATGGGACAATTGCCCAATTAGACTTAAATCTATTTAGAAGGATGTTAATTTAGTCCTAATCTTTTCAATTTTGCTAGCATAGTCCAAACCTTTGTGTGATATCCTGATGTAGTGATTTTGGCAAATTGCCACAAGAAATTGTTGACATAACGCCGGCCATCCTACGTGATAAGCTGATATTGACAACTTGTAAATTGTATATTGAAAAAAATTGGAAGGTTTAGGATTGAATTGTTATTCGTATAATAAATTTAAGACAGAATTGGTAATTTTTTCAAATCCATGAATGTGGTAAGCGATTAAATATCTTCTCTCACTTAAGTTACGATTAATTATTGACTAAAATCCATAATCACAACTTTGCGACTTGTGAGGTGCACATATATAAGCATGTTAGGAACAAAGAAGTACCACATTATGTGTAATTAGCTTAAGTTCGTAAGTGAAGGTACATCGAACTGAAAATTAGTTACAGTTTCGGACTTGGGGCTTGTCCTATAATCTCCCCAGGACAAAGTTTTCAAGTTTTATTGCGCCGCCTAGCACGATTTTTGTCTTTTGTCCTTTTTCTTTTCCATATTTTGATTCTTGTTTGTGGACGACGGGCGAATGAGGAGTTACTGAAGGAAAATTATGGAAGCCATTTCTTCTTCTCCGCTATTTGCCGGACTATCCTTTTAGTGAACACAAGACCCTTTGTGCTCCAATTACACACATGCACGACATCTTTTACGGAACGTCCTCCTGTTGCTTTAAGTGCGTCCCGCCCAGTCCACGCACTTCTTATGTTCCATCTCCCAGACGGACCGAAGCGACAGCTAACCGGTTATGTTTGTTCTGTTTTTGTTAATATTTCTTAAATATTTTTAGAATTTTTGCGGAATGTCTGTATTATCTCCCGATCCCCGAGCTTACGTTTGGGGATTAGTTTACTTGTACAAGTTAAACTCTAGTCCATCGTTAATCAATAACTTGAACTTGTGGAGGGAACATCCGGTTTGAACTTGTGGAATCTAACTTTAAGTGTTGCAATAACTAATGCTTGCGTAGATTAAATTGCGGTGAGATTTTCCAGAAAGGAACCTGTGGTTTTGTTTGGACCAATTGTAGGTAATCATAAAAAGGATTGCATCGATAAGTGCATTATCAATAAGCACCTATAACTAAGGAATTTGTACGGTTTTTAATGTACAGACTCCTATCATGTAATGTGTAAATTCATCATGTTTTAATAAAATAATAAATAATAAAATAGCCACGAAATTTTTTCTCTCTCGACATGCAGAGCTCTTGTCTACCATTAATGGTAGTTTTCATCTCAAACCCTACTGGTAATCCACTAGCTAACAATTCTCCTTTCCATTACAACGGTATTCTCACAACCCTACTGGTAATCCCCCTGTTATAGACAAATTTAACCCAGCTATCGACGGCTTTTTCGGTCCTTCTCTTCTCCGTCTCCTTCGCAGTTCTTGTTCCAACCCTCGTTTTTTTTTTCTGTCTGACTCTCAATTTTAGACTCAATTACACCAACGATGTCAATTTTGCTAGAATTATCCACCCACACAGTTGCTCATTCCACCCACTCAATCGACCATCCTCTGTTCTCTTCCCCAGTTCTACCCTATCTTTTCTCCATTTGCCCGTCACCTTATAGTTGTTCAGATTTTCCGCCACAGCCCCAGCATGTCCGATTCCTTTCTAACCGGAATCAGCCGTTATCTTGGGGAGTTACTTATGGATTCCCATCATCAAGAAGAGGAATCGCTTCTCGCTGCCCTCAGCAGCAGAATGGGTCGTCTTTGGTCCGACTACGATATTAAGGTCTAGGACGAATCACCTCCGATGGGACAGCTACAAGAGTGCAAAAAGGTATTAGTAGGTACAATTCTTTCAAATCCCTCTATCAATCTTCAAGCTCTTCAAAATACTTTAAGGTGAGTTTGATGGACGGAACAAGTTGAAATAACCCAACGTGAAGCTGGGCTTTATGTCACAACATTCAAATTAGAAAGTGAAAAACAGAGAGTATTAGAGGGCGGTCCATGGAATTTTGCTGGTCATTTGGTAATACTTAAGGCTTGGAGACCAAATACACTATTACATTGCTATGATTTTACTACTTGTGCATTATGGGTACAAGTTTTTGGCCTACCCCTTGAGTGGTGTTTAGACCAAATGCTCTATAAAGCGGTAAAGAGTGAAGGCAGAGTGTTGGAGGTGAAAATTGATAAAAAGGAGGGAACTACTCTTAGAGCTGGTCATGTCCGAATTGAACTTAATCTAAGTCAACCATTGAAAACAGGACAATTAATTCGAATAGCTGGTAAGGCTATCTGGCTTGATTTTCGTTATGAGCGACTCTCTCATTTTTGCTACTCCTGTGGCCAACTAGGACACTATGCTACTTATTGTCAAGAAATTCCATTCAATGAAGCAAAGTTGACAGGCAAAGAGAAAATGACATTTGGACAATGGTTAAGAGCAGAGGTTAAGGAACATAGTCCCTATTGGCTTACCTTTTATGGGGTTAATGCTGATTCTGATGACACTGAAGAAGTGATATCTGAAACTCCTCCTTTAGCGACCACAAAAATACCTGTGTTACTTCCGATAGAAGATACAACGGTGGAACCTCAATCAAGACCAGACATGCTGTACTCTCACTCCTCAGCACGTCAACAACAGAATATGCGCCTTTGTTCAAAATTGAGTATGTTTAACATATCTCCTTCAAATATCCACATCATCTTTATAACAATTATGTACTAAGCATTGATTGGACTTTAAAGGTATTCTTGTATGAATTGAATTATTGGGTGCTTGATGTTTGCTGGATTTATTTCTTTCCTCTTTTGTGATAAAATATGTAGATATTAAGGTATACCTACATTATAACAGTTTAAGCTTTCAAAATAATTTGCAATGATACCACAAAATCACATGTGGTATCAAAATAATAAGTCATGAGTTTGAGTTTTTTTAGGTCTCTATTTTCACTTCCAATTAGTTTGCAATGGTCTCACAGTCCGTTTAGATTGATTGTGGGAGATATAAAATGGATTTTGTTGAAAAATGCATAAAATGCATGAAAGGCATCAACTAAAACAAAGGAAATTGTGTGATTTGTACTATTTAGACTGCTCTCATTTGTGTAATTCATTGTTTTATAGGTTGAACGGTTGAAAATTGTGGGGGCAAGTATAATAGAAGCATCATAACTTTTATACGATACTCACTTGAGCGTCATATCTTTTCTTTTTTTTTTCTGCTCATTTAAGTGTCACAACTTAAGTGCTATCGGTGATTTACCTTGAATGCCAATCATTCTATATGGCACCATTGAGTCGACATGGACAATTTTTATAATTTTCTTAGCTCATCTAAGTGATGTATATTTGAAAAATCAATCCTTTAAGTGCCATTGACAATTTGTCTCATCAGAATATCTACTATCGGTCTCACTCAGATCTAGCGAGGACATTTGTGCCCTCACCCGTGGTAGGGCCAAGGCCTTTGTGGCCTACGCACAGAAAAAAATAAAAATAAAGAAAGGAAATAAAAATAAAAAAAATAAATTTTAAAATATAGGTAAAATAGTTATGATACTTCTATATTACTCATCTCATGTGACATGTCTCCCTCCAGTATCCACGTCGTCCCTATAGTACTAAGGGGACAATGCTTGACGTTTACTAACTTGACTTGAATACGTGTACGAATCAAATTAATGAAATCCTTGACTTTTCCTAATTTTACTGTTTTCCCCTTACGGATGTGCTGCCAAGAAAAGACATCACGGTTCCCTTGACATTTACTTCTTAAAATCCCACTAGGACCAATAGGAAGCCACGTATTTGCTCATCCAAGGTTTGTGTGGCGACACAGCGACCTCCAAAATTTATAGGTCCGCACAAACTTGATTGAGGGAGTTGTAATCTAAGTAGTACCAACACGTGACACGGACATACGACACGACACCACACGATACGATATATTGATATGTCATTTTTCAAAAATAGATAATTTTGACACATTGAGACACGTTATATATATTAAATAAGTATTTTTTTATTTTTAATTAATTTGATTCGAATTCACAAATAAATAAATAATAAAAAATAGCTTATAATGAATTTATACTAATAATATTAATAAATCTATTTATAGGAAATTTGAAAGATATATCTAGAGTTAATGTGTACTCATATTTGAAAACATATTTCTAACTTTAATAAAAATTATTAATGAAATTAATGACTAACAAAAATTAGAATCAATTTATTCATATAAATCTATTATATTCTATAACGATTACAATTTATTATTATTTAATATTTAGTATTTTAATTTTTTTGAAATCACTTTTTTTCTAATAAATTAATGAATCCTTGAGGTTTCCTAATTTTACTGTTTTCCCCTTACGGATGTGCTGCCAAGAAAAGACATCGCAGTTCCCTTGACATTTACTTCTTAAAATCCCACTAGGACCAATAGGAAGCCACGTATTTGCTCATCCAAGGTTTATCCGGCGACACGGCGACCTCCAAAATTTATAGGTCCACACAAACTTGATTGAGGTAGTTGTACTCTAAGTAGTACCGACACGTGACATGGACATGCGACACGACACGACACGACACGATATGATATGTCGATACGTCATTTTTCAAAAATAGATAATTTCGATACGTTGGACACGTCATATATTAAATAAATATATATTTTAATTAATTTGATTCGAATTCACAAATAAATAAATAATAAAAAATAGCTTATAATGAATTTACACTAATAATATTAATAAATCTATTTATAGAAAATTTGAAAGATATATCTAGAGTTAATGTGTACCCATATTTGAAAACATGTTTATAACTTTAATAAAAATGATGATTATTATTATTATTATTATTATTATTATTATTATTATTATTATTATTATTTGTTTTATGATTTGGAGGAACCGCTTTGGCCAACGTGATCGCCACGTAAACCCCCAAATGTCGCTAGCGGGGAAACCACCACCCCGACGCCACACGCTTAAGTCACCACACAGCCCTTCAGCCTCCCTGCTTCGCATGGGCTTCGAGTCTTTGTCTCCTCGATGGAGGACAAATGATCTACCATCCACGCTGTAACGGCCGGTGGTGAACTTTAATAAAAATTATTAATGAAACTAACGACTAACAAAAAATTAGAATCAATTTTAATTTTTTTAAAATCACTTTTTTTTCTAACAAAAAGAAGTCGTCCCGCCCCCCAAACCCCTCTCCCCCACGCACCAAAACCTCCCCTACAAAAAACTGCCATCCCCAAAACCCCCTCACCCAGACAAAAACCCCCTCACAAAAACCGCCATCTCTCCCAAACCCCCATCCCCAGACACAAAAACCCCCCTCACAGAAACCACAACCCCCCTTCCGCCCCCGGTTTCTCCCCTCGTTTCTTTCCCCATCACCCATCAAGTTGTCATTTCCCTAAAAAATTAAAATCATCCTCTCAGCCATCCCTCCGCACCAGAATTTCCATTTTAATTTTTGTTTTCATTTACTCTTCTTGTTAAAAGTTAAAACTCTCCTCCGCGGCCTCCTCTTCCTCCTCCTTGCCCGATTCTCTTCATCTTGATCTCTGCTCTCTCTTGGTTACCTCGTCGCGCCCGCGGCCCTCCCTCCTTTGCAGCCGCAGCCGCTAGGGGTGTCAACGGTTCGGTTCGGTTCGGTTTTTCAAAAAAACCAAACCGAACCGAACTGTTAAAAAAATCTTCCAAACTGAACCAAATGAGATCCGAACCGAACCGAACCGAACCGAAATTTTCGATTCGATTCGGTTCGGTTTTTTGGTTTTTGAGTTTTCGGTTTTCGGTTTTCGATTTTTGGAAATCGGGGGCTTCTGTTCGTTCTTTTGAAAAAAGCAACACAACAACAAAAGAGAAAAAAAACTTTATAGGGAAAAGTCAAAAGAAAAGCTGTACAGCAAGTTGTCTCTTCTTGGCAATCCTGTCAGCAACAACTGTAGAGAAGAGACAGAGAGGGAAGGGACGTGAAGGACAAGCCAGCAGAGGGAAAAAGCGTAGCACTGTTCATCTTCTTCCCCCCGCTCTCGCTGCCCGCGTCCGCTATTCGCAAGCCCAGCACAAGCGGCCTAGCGGCCGGTCTTGCCCACGATGTGCAGCCCTGTCGCCCGATCGCCTCCGCCATTGCCTGCTCAGCCATGCCGGAACGCTCGCCGCCTCCGAGCGTCTCTGCCTGCAACCTAACGCCAGCAAATCCCGGGCTGGTCACCCCTCACCCGCGAGCTTGCACCGCCGCTCCACCAGCGACCCGCGAGCCCGACGCCTGCAGTCACGCCACCACTCACCCGTCCCCTGCGGCCTACAGCTCCTCCCTCCAAGCGACGGCACCACAGTAGCTTCCCCTCCGCCGCACCTAAGTGATCGCTGTCGCCGTTGCACGTCCAAGCCGACCAAGACGAGACACGAGGAGAGGCTCAACGTCGGGAGAGAATAAAACTGAAGATTTGAGTTTATCGGTTTTTGGTTCGGTTTGGTTCGGTTAACCGATAAAAACCGAACCAATTAAAAGATATTGGTTTTTCACGGGAACCGAACCGAACCGAAAAAATCGAATTTTTTTCGGTTCGGTTCGGTTCCTGACACCCCTAGCAGCCGCAACCCTCGGTCCTCCCTCGCGCATTGCAGTCGCAGTCCTCCTCCTTGTAGTTGTGGCCACGCCGTCACCTCCATAGCCTCGCCTCTACTCCCTTGCTCTTGCATCCACCTTCCATTGTCTTCTTTAACAATTTTCTCTACCTTCGCACTTGTAGGCCCACCCCTGAAACCACCATGCTTCTCACAATTTAACACACAAGTCGAAGCGTGTCCGAAAGAGTTGACCGCGTGTTTGACATGTGTTGACTGCGTGTTTGAGCGTATCCAAACGTGTCCAAGCGTGTCGGACACGTGTCGGAGTGTCGGACATGATGTGGAAGCTCCTAGAATGTGTCCATGCATCATAGGTTGTAACTTGACAGCCGCACTTGTCAAAACCTAGCCCCCCTTTTTCCGATTGTTTTTTATAATTATTTTCATAAATGAAACGAAGATGAGATGGGATCAAGGTGTAAGTAGACTTATTGACAATCACCCATTTGAACTTATGATAACCTCCTTTTTTGAATTTCTTTTGTACTTACACCTCTTTGAAGACCTTTTTGGAAACTATTTGTTCAACTTTACTCTTTAAGTTATCCATTCGAAATTACCAATAGTCACTTTTGTGATCAAATCGACATTGTGAAAGCAATATGACCATTCATCTATGAATATTCAAATATCTTAAATAGAAAGACTATTTTGAAAAGGAAATTAGAGAGAACTTGAATTATATTTCAATATAGTGTTAACCAATGTAGGCGTAAAACAAATGAAAGAGTGCATGCATAGATCACATCCGTGTTATGTTGAAACGCTTGTTGAGAGGTGATGGTAAAATCTCATATTAGAGATTTGTTATAAGTTAAAATAATTTATATACACTAGTTCATTTATAAATTATTGCTTCAAGTTTTAAGTGAATGTAGGTCCAGTTTGATATCATTGATGGATTTACACTTGGGTTTTGTCCTAGTAATTTCCTCATATAAAGATGTTGGACTTTTGTTCAACAAAATGGCGGTATATTTTGATTTTTAGCTGAAACTTGAAAATGAATGTCACTTGGAAAGGAAAACCTATTTTAATATCCAAAATAGATATGCACTATAGGGGTGCTAGTGACCTAGGCACAGTCAATTAGGGAACATGGCATAGGCACCGGGGGTCCTAGGCATAGCCTTTGTAGACCAAGACACGAGCACTAAGGACTTGGCACAAGCACCATGGTCTCAAGTAGAAGCACCATAGTCCTAGGTCCACATAAGTCAGACTTGAGACCTTAGTACCATGCTCGAGTCCCTAGCGTTTGTGCCTAGTTCTCCGGTGCTCAAGCCTTGATCCATGGAGGCTAGGTGCAAGGCCATAGAGATGGAACTCAACACTCTAGTGCTTGTGCTTAGGTGCTTGGCAACTGGGCCCACATCAATCATGGCAGGGCCTAGGTTCATGGAGGCCATGCTTGGCACTTCGACATTAAGGCTTGAGTACATTGAGGTTGGGCCCATGACCCCATCGCTTGTGCCTTGATCTCGATGCTTGAGCTTAGGTCCATTGAGGTTGGGCCCAAGACTTTGAGAGTGTTCCATGCTCTAACTTGATGGACCTAGGCCATAGGGGTCATAGGCCCAACCTTGATGGACCCAAGCTTGGGCATTAGCTTCTATAGACCTAGGCTAGATCTCGATACTCGAGCTTTGGGCACTTGGACCCAAGCATGACACCAAGATCCCAAATCTAGCCTTCATGGACCTAGCCTCTACTTCGATGGACCCAGGCACAACATTGACATCTCAGGCCTAACCTTTGTGGACTCAAGCATGAGCACTAGGGTCAGGGGCCTCACTAGGGTCCAATCATTGGGGTCTAGGCCTAACATCTTTGGACTCAAGCCTAGCCTCTATGGACCGAAGCCTAGGCATAAAGGACTTCGGCTTGATCCTTGTGGACTCAGACACATGCATTAGTATTTCGAGCTTGACCGATATAAACCCAGGCTAAGGCGTTGAGTCTCGGGTTGGGCCTTTTTTGATTTAAGCCCAAGAGTTGGGGGACTAGGCACTGGCATTAGGGTCTTAGGCCTAGCCTCTTCGGATTGTAGCTAAGCTTAGTGGTCTTGGCCTCGGCCTTTAGACTTGAAAATAAGCATTGGTCTTCCCATAAACAAGCGCAAAGATCCTAGTCCAAATGTTGATATTTAGTCATATTTTATAAAATAATGTCTTATTTTTTGAAAGTGGAAATTATATTCATGAATTCAAGCATATGTTTTTTCTTGATTAGGAAATTTTTTTATTTACTCATTTTTCTAATCAATCTAAACATCGAAAAATTGGGAAAATATTTTCTTAGAAAATTTTTCCTGGAAACAAAGCTTGTTGTGAGGCTAACGATATAACTTAGAGAATAGTGCATAGGTTGTTTTAGAAGCTTTGGCGATTTTGTGGAAATTAACAACTAATGTAAAGAAGATAGCCATTCTCCCTTTCTCGGGTTACTGTTAATCTCTTTCTCTTTACTGGTGGTGCGCGAATATTGTTCCTCTGGTTCGGGTTTTTACTGATTCCAGGCGTTCTAGCCGTCCATTGGCGCTGTCATTCGAAGACTGGACACGTCTTGACCCCAGCGACCCTTTCACCGAACCGATTTATTTGGGATGACCTCTTCTGGTGTCAATGCTCGCTTTTTATTAGGGTTTCGTGGGTCTCTATATGGATTCTTCTGCAAAAGACATGACCTCTGCGTTTGCGGCGACTAAAGGCCAGAAGGGCAAGGCCCAACTGGTGGCTGATGGCAGACCAGGTAGAAGCCGTAGTAGGCCCTCCTCCAATCCCTCCTAGGCCCCTTCAGCTGGTATGAGAGAAGGTTGGGCTCGGCCTCTCAGATTGAGGAAGGTAGACGCGGTAGAAGCCGAAGCAAGCTTTCAACTGGATGTCGTCAGCCCCAAGGTCAGCTAACAAGGGGCTCAAAGTCCCCTCCTCTTCGGTCATGGGCCAATGTCGCTAAGGCGGCCGTGAAAGGGTACGATCTCTCCTATATGCCTCCATCCTTTATTGATAACAAACCGGTGGTTAATCTCTCTGAAGAAATCTTGCAAGCCACGGACCCAAAGTGGTATGAGTGTATTGTAGGATACTTTGTGGGAAAGAGACTCCCCTTTAAACTTACTGAAGTAGCTTTAAAGTACACTTGGGTCGTTGATGTCATAGCCAATGATCAAGGATTTTACTTTTTTCACATTCTGGACCATGACTTCAGGAGGAGAGTCCTTGATGAAGGGCCATTAACTGTTGTTAGGGTCCTTCTCATTTTACAACAATGGCATCCACTCCTTGAGTTGAAGAAGGATAACCACTCCTCTGTCTCAGTACGGGTCAGATTGAAGAACATTCCGTATGCTCTTTGGTCTGCTCCAAGGATAAGTGCGGTGGCTAGTGCTATTGGTAAACCTTTATACGTTGATCTTAGAACTGAGCAGATGAAAATGATCTTGTTTGCTAGGGTTTGTGTAGAGATTTCTGCTAAGGATGCACGTTGTGACTCAATTAATATCATCTTAAATGGTGAGACCCGTACTGTTGTTGTAGAGTATGAATGGAGGCCGGCCTTCTGTCCAAGGTGTGGCACCTTTGGCCACAAGTGACCGACCCAAGGAACCCCCCTGTTCCTGCTGAAGACCCTTAGGTCGCACCAGTCTATGATGGTTGTTGACACCTAAATTTTTTGTCAAAAATCATTTCCGAAAATGAAAAACTTGTTTTTCCACAAAAATATTTCATGTTAAATTCTTACATATAGATTAACTAGGCATTTAATATAGTATTTTAAATGGAAGATATTTTTCCTTTAAAAAAAAAAAAAGAAAAAAATAAAAAAATTAAAATATATAAAAAAAGATTAAAAAAAAATTGAGTTGATGATCTGAATGTGACTAGCCAAGCCCAGGAGGTCAGATTGTAATTAAAACAGCAAGTTGGGGCCAAAATGCAATTTCCCAAAGTTGAGAGATCAATTCGTAAATTTTGCAAAATTTAGCCTAAACCCTTAAATCATCATATTGGTCATCAATTAAGTTGAAATTGAACTTGGGTTAAGTCAAATCAATCAAATCGGGCAAAAATGACCAAATTTGCATTGAATGAGGCATTCTCGGGCAAGAAATTGGCAACTTGGCAACTTTAAGGTAAAATTATTACCTTGTTCAAACACGCGCTTTCCAAAATTGGACGGACTCGACAAGACCGCGGACGGGACTGATGATGCTTCACGATGACCGGCTAACTAACAGTTATGGCTCGGTTTGGATTAGTTCTCAATGTTGTGTGTGCAGCAAATTGTCGCCTGGAAGTTCGCTGGTCTGGTGCGACACCTGGCCTGGGCACGTCGAGACACCTGCAAAAAAAAAAAAAAACTTGGTTGAAGATGGCTGCAATCGCGGACAACGAATCACAACGTTAGTGGAGTTGGGGTGCAACAAAATTGCTGCACTATCACTGGAAAATTGTGGAGCTTGGCAAGACGTCGGTAGGTTCTCCAGTGTTGTTGATTTCGTCGGTATTGAATCAGAGTAGCGGTCGCTGGCTATCACTGGAAAAACTTCTCTGTATATTTCTTCTTGTTCCTGGTTCTCGTCAGTGCAAGGCTCGGACACTCGCTGGGGAAAGCTGCGACTTGGGTGGGAGCACTAGTCACGGCTAACATCTCGGCTAGTGCTTGTGATGCTGCAGGAAGCGCGGCAATGAGCACGAACAAGGAGTGCTTTGATGGCTTGCTTGATCTGCTGTGTTCATTGGAAAATAAACCAACCAAGATGGAGGGACCGGCAATGGCTACTCATGACAAGCTCTGGAATCGCTAGGTGCTAGAGCAGGAATTTGGACTCGGCGAAGAAGACTACAAGGTGCTGGAATCGTGTACGTCGATCACAAATCGGCTGCATCTCAGCGGTGATTCGGCACAACAGATCTCGGGATAGTGAAATATCGTTATCCTAAGGGTATAACAGAGGCAGTTGCTTTTTATTGGAGAATACATACATACATACCAAATGGTTAGCACCATATGGAAATAGAATTTAACGCTAGAGGTCGTTTGCTAAAGTTGTACGATGAACGTGAGTAGATATAACAAAAGCGAAGCATGAGGTTGGAAGGTAGTGATAGTATTTCAGTTGCTTTGCTACTCTCCTGACTTTTTACCTAATTCGGATGATTGTAGTTGTCAAAACTTTAAGACCTAAAAAAAAGTTCATCATAACAGGTAAAAACCATCTCTCTGAGTACCATTTTCTAACACGATCCGTTATCCGCTTCCTGAATAGCCTTTGGAAAAAAGAAATGAGATATATATAAACTTCCTTCAAAAAAGCCTTCTGAAAGGTTTAACTCACAAGCATGCTTGCGATTCATCAAACAAACTTCAATAGTTCTTTAATTGGACGATACCGTGAATTCTCAAATTGACATATGGGGGATTAGTGTAATTGTTAGCTTGTTTAGTTAATTTAGGTTAGTTAAATTAGTGAATTAGGTGGTTAGAAATTATGGTTAGTTAGTTTATTATGTGGCCTTGTAGTTAGAATGGTTAGGATAATTTAATTAGTACGTTAGGTGGTTAGATTAGCAATTTTTAGCCTAAGTATGCATTTATTGATTTAAATTGCACTTATTTAATTATTTTTGTTATTTATTTAATTATTTAATATTTTCTGGAAATTATACCGGGATAGGCGGTGACTAGAATTTCGTGCTAATTGCAGTGGTGTGCTTAGTTTATGTAATTGAATGTTAATTTGTACAAATTGAGTGGTGATTGTAATTTTTAGTATTTATTTCAAAATTAGGAAATTTTGGTATATAATTAGAAAATACTAGGTGTCGGGTTTTGACACCGAAAATGGTTTTAAATACTATATCAAATAGTGGGATTTTAAAAGTAAGGGTATCAATTTTTAAAGTTCGATCTGACTGTGTACCCATACATGATTATTTTTATCATATGTTTTTAATACGAAGGAAATGGGCCAAGTATATTATTTTAATTGGGACATTTGAGTGCAAAACACGATGTCTTGGTCGGGATTGGATGGGTGCATGAATGGTTATGAGAACCTGTCCCCGATGTGTGTCGGGTGGATGTTGCCCCTATATGGGATGCCCCTCGACAACGGATGCCGGTCGCAATAGATTTTGGACCGATGCTCCTCCGGGATTGCTGTTTAGATATAGACGTTGCTGTGCTCAATGGGGTGAGATGATGCCTGGTTATGCTAGAAGACCGCCGAATGTCGAGTAGGCCGTGCCCACTGGGCCGAGATTAAAATTGGAACGCATGATTGATTGAGTTAAACGTGCCTGATTATGGGACAAAATCATATGGCATGGTATGGGATGTGTCATAACGATTTGGCCTTATAATCGGGACCCCTGTGGTTGTTTGAGATATGAGATGTGGTGTTCCAATTAATTAAGTATTATTACTGCATATGGTTGAGTATATGAATTGTGCTGACGTGTATGGAAGAACTAAGGCGAGGTGAGTCTCTGTGTTGTGTGGTTAGGTCGCCTTTAGGCGTATTTTCTTCCTAGTCGGGGTTTAGGAGGTGAATTTGCTGAAACGTTGTCTCACACTATCGTGGGCTCATTCTTTTCAGGTCCTTAGATGGCGGTCCCTCCGGAACGTTTTGGTCAACCTTGGGCTATTACTGAGCAGAGGATAGATGTCCCTGTCCCTGGGAGTCATTGGGTCTATGAGCTTGTTGTGACTGCTGTCTGGATCGATGAGGGCCTACTTCAGAGGGTACCTCATCGATTTAGGGCGTGGTTTCGTCATGGACTCAATGGGTATAGGGTAGGTCTCCTTCAGGGATTTGATACCCTCGTCGTTGCGATCAACGCCGCTCTGGGCAAGGGTGCAACTAACCCTCTTGATGGGGTTGTGGAGGACCTAATGCCCCTGGAACTTGTGGAGGTGGAGTTCGAAGAATTGCTGAATGTGTTCGACTAGTAGATCGTAGGATAGCTTCTTTTTGAAAGCCGGTCTTTTTGTAAACAGACTAATTTGTAAATAAAAGGGTTCTATGAAATTTGTATCCTATTTTTCTATCCCATGTTGCTTGCTGTCAGGGGTTTTTATTGCGCTTTCGTATGTGCAATAAAATGAATGAGTCGGCGACGCGTCCTAGGACGTTACAATTTTATCGACCACCGAGGGATGTGCGTGCGTTCGAGGTTCGGGGCTTGGCATAATGAATTATTGGCCATTGACTTTGATAGAATAATCTATTCAACCCGTTGGGCCCTAGTGTTGGGGTAGCTTCCATTTGAAAAACTGCAACTTTGACTGCTTCCCTTGAAATTGGCTTAATCAATTCCTAATTCATTTCATCATTTACCATTTGCACACATTAATTCAATATAGGTTGATAGTTTCTGTGGCCCATCGTAATGTACAATGATTGGTAGAATCCTCTTATATGTTACTTGATGATTAGAGGATCCTGACTCCAAGTGTTGTCATCAAGCCATAACATAGATATTTTGTTTCTTAGTCTTCTTTGGACCATCATGGCACGGAAAAATGTTGTGCTCTAGTCACCTCATTTCATCCAATTGATTTTGGATTGCATACACCGATACATTTCTTATTGTCTCCACAAACCCTAATGTGCTCAACAATATTTCTATACTCCTCTTTGTTAGATTCACCATCTTCCCTATTAATTAGCTCCATAAATCAATTTCTAAGTGGCTCAATCTATTGGGATGCATTTTGTAATCTTTTCCTACTCCATTCTCCCAATTTGGTTGTCACCCTTCTAATTTTTCCTACAATATTCAGTAAATTGGTTATGTTTTCATCCCAAGCATCTCAGATCACTTCCTCACATTTGTTCTCCTTTAGCTAATACGCCTTGAACTTGAACACCTTTTTTCTTTTTATTGCATTTCGTTCCAAGGAGAGAAGCAATGGGTAATGATTCGAGCCTATTGCAAGTAATGCAAAGATCTCCACATTTAGAAATTATACCCTCCATGCTAGGTTACAAAAAGCCCTATCTATTCGCTTCTTAACTAACTCATCTCCTTCTTAGTTGTTTATCCATGTATATGCACAGCCCTTGCTTTCAATGTTAGTTAATGAACATGAATCTAGAAAGTCTCGAAAGGCCACCACCTTATACTTCATCGAAATCTTCTATGCAAATCCAAGGGAGGTTGTTAGAAGAATTAATTGAGCATAAGGTTTTCCATAAGCATAATCTCTCTTGAAAAGTGATGGAGGCAAGTAGAAATGATATCTTCATTAGATTTCCGCTACTAAAAACTTTGCAGGTGACATCAATAAGCTCCCCTAAACTCCCTTGCTCTTCCACTTTTACTTCTTCATCCCACATGAGGATTAGCCCCCTCGCAATTATGATAGGATTGAAAATGGTAGAGTAGTTAAATCGTAGACTCTTTCTTACTCAATCGACTATTTTTTATTTATTCTTGGTTTCCATAAGGAACACCAAGTTGGGTCTCTCTTGAGCCACTAAGGCTCTAAGGTGCTGGATTATCAATTTCAACTTAAGTTATTCATGTATACTTCGGTGGCTTATTATGGCTAACCACCAAAGCCTGTTCCTTGATTCTTTTCTATTCCTAGATTGTGAGCAACTAAATCAATGAAACTCTCTTTTCTCATAATTACTAATATGCTTTTGTTTTTTTGCCACAGGTGTTATTGTGTCCATTCTTGTTCTTCTTCAGCATTCTAGTCCCCTTATCCTAGTCTGCCAAGGGAAGAAGCAGGCTCTAAGTTTGTTGTACTCTTTTCCTGTGATTGGAGACACATATTCAGCCATCCTCACATCTTCCTCAAGTTCATTTTTTAAAACATTGGGAATAATCAATGCCAAAGCACTTGACTCTAGATATTACTTCCTCATAGTTTTGTCTTTAGACAAAATAGGGGCATTGGGCACTACTTCCTCCTCCTCAGGTAGTTGTTCAACTTATCCATAAAAGGTTTTCTAGAAAGGCTAAATTCTCTCACTTCTGCTTTCAGCCATGACCCGTATTTTCTTGGTTTTTGTTGGGCTATACTTGTCTCCTCATAAGGTATTACTTGTCAAAAATTAGCATAGTGCCTAACACGTTTGCAAAAGTAACAAAAGTGTGGTAATCTTTCATATTTAAAGTCCAACCACCATTTCTTACCTCCCATATTTACAACAATACTTGTTTTCGGGGGGCAATTAAGACTCACTTTCACCTTGCCAATCTTGCGCGAACTATTTTTCCTTGCTTCAAGTCTCACCTGCTCCACTTTGCCAAGTTTTGAGGCAATATTCTGGATAGAATCTTCATTAATTCGAGCTCTAGGAAGTCCTAAGATATGCACCCAAAATGCATTATCCGTGAATTCATAACAATGCTCTAGATCATCTGGATCTCCTTCTAACAGAACTAGGAGGTTGTTGCAAAAGACCATGGTCTAGTTTCTATAACTCTTCTTTTTTCCTCCACTTAGTTAAACACAAAGGACAAGAACCCAGGTTCTATAACTTCACACTTTACTGATTCTACCTTCCATGCTTCCGTCATTGTACTAATAAATGTTTGGAAATTGACATTTTGTTAAGAAATGAGTTTCTCATATAGAATGAATTCAGTTTTCTGTTTTTCTTTCTTAGGAATGTTTGCTTCTAGCTCCATAACATCCTCTTCAGACCCAAAGATCTCTTATGCTTCCGCACAATGCCACCAACCTGAGTTGATTCTTGTGTCCCAGAACTGGTTCATCTTTGTACTTAGATGTTGCTAAGGGTATGGGTTTCTGCAAAGTTATAAGGAATGGGATTGTGGAGTGAATGGAGCTTTAAGGATTTGAGAATGCCACCACTACAATCACTGGATTCTGAGTTTTTCTAGTTATGGAAGGGTGATACACTGGGGTTTTGGTAACATATAATAGAGGAGTGGCTACCCAAATAAAGAGAAGGGAGGATCATGTAGCATTTGGGGCAGCTGGATTTAGGTCAAATCATGAATCAGCTTCAAATAAACCCATTGTTCTAATTCGGTTTCTAGTTGACAGAAGGGAGAATGGTTGAGACATAATGGTTGAAATGGCCGAGTGGGTTTGGTCAATTGGTTGAAAAGAGAAGAGATGGAGAGGCCTTATAGAGGACTAACCTGGAAGAAAGGGGTTTGAGGAAGCCATTGGAGTGATTGTTAAGGTTAGATTGGGAGTCTGGGGTTTCAAGTAAGGGTAAACTATCACCAAAGGGATGGAGAAGAACTCACACCAATGTTGAGAGTGCAGGGTGCATGAATATGCTTTTTGCATGCTGCCTTTTTATGGTACTCTCTGTATATGTATTTTCTAGGGAAAATTACCAAAAAAGTTGTAAAGCTATTGTAATTTTTTCAATTCAATCATAAATCTTTATTTTTTTTCCATTTAAGTCCTAAACTTTTTGTGATTGTATCAATTCAGTCCATCCGGCCAAATTTGACTGGTCGGCACTAATGTGGACATCGATCATTTGGTGGATAATTTTTAATAATATTTTATTTTTTGAAATTTTTTGAAATTTTATTCTTTTCTTTTCTTTTTCCTTTACTCTCTCTCTCTCTCTCTCTCTCTCTCTCTCCTCTCTCTCTCTCCCTCCTCCCTCCTTCCTCTTGCTCTAGTGATCGACTAGAGGAGAGGACTGGTCATCAGCCAGTGGTGAGCCATGGTAAGGTGATGTCACACCTCGAACTTTGAGCGTGTGCACATCCCTCGGTGGTCGACAAAATTATAACATCCTAGGACGCGTCGCCTACCCATTCATTTTATTGCACATACAGAAGCGAATAAACAAATCCCTAGACAACACAAATATATGATAGAAAAGAAGGACAACAATTTTCACAAAATGCTTTTATTAATAAACTGAGTTTATATACAATACTAGTCTATAAACAAAAGCTCATTCCAAAAAAAGGAACAGTCACTAAGCCATCTAGGCACAAGACTCCTCAACCGAGACCTTTGAGACTTCCGGGGGTTCTGGGTCTTCCATGACATTGTCAGGGATGTCGGTGTCAAGGGGGCCAGCCATCTCCTCATTCTCACAACGGGTGCGTCAAAACCATCTAGGAGACCCTCCTGTTCTCCGTTAGGCCCATGACAAAACCATGCCTTGAATCGATGAGTTACCAACTCTAGTAGACCCTCATCGACCATGATTGTGCTCACAACGAGCTCACGGAGCCAGGGAGTCTCAGGGACAGGGAAAAATGTACTCTGCTCACTAAATCCCCTCGACTGTCCAAAACGTACTGGAGGAACCGCCATCTATGGATCTGAAAAGTTAAACCCATGACGAGGTGAGACAATGTCTCAGCGAGTTCACGCCCTAAACCCCAATTAGAAAGAAAATACACCTAGAGGTAATCTAATCACACATTACATAAGACTCACCTCGCCTCAGTTCCTTCCTGCACGTCAGTACAATTTATATCACATATAATTGCATTAAAAGCACTCATCAATCGGGACGTCTCAACTTATATAAAAAATAATTACAAGGGTTCCGATTAGAAGGCCAAATCGTTATGACACGTCTCATTCCATGCCACACAATTTTGTCCCATAATTAAACACATCAATTTCAATCAATCATGTGTCCCAATTGATCACGACCCAACAATCAGCGGTCTTCCGGCGTAGTCAAGCGTCGTCTCGCATCATCGAGCATGGCAATGTCTACATCTAAACGACATTCCATATAGGACCATTGGCCTAGCTTCCACTGCGACTGGCATCCGTTGACTTAGGGCATTCTCGAAGGAGCACCGTCCAGCGCCAAAGGCTTGTGACGGGTTCTCATACCATTCATGCACACATCCAATCATGACCAAGACATCGTGCCTTGCACTCAAATGTCCCAATTAAGATAATGTATTTGGCCCATTTTCTTCATATTAAAAACACATGGTAAAATAATCGTGTGTGGGTACACGATCAGATCAAACCAGAAAAATTGATATCATTCCTTTTAAAATCTCATTATTTAATATAGTATTTAAAAATATTTTCGGTGTCAAAACTCGACACCCGGTATTTTCTAATTAAATACCAAAATTTCACAATTTTGAAATAAATACTCAAAAATCACAATCATCACTCAATTGCACAAATTACCATTCAATTGCATAAACTAATCACACAACTGCAATCAGCACAAAATTCCAGTCACTAACTATTCCGGTATAATTTTTGAAAAATATTAAATAATTAAATAAATTACAAAATTAATTAAATAAATACAAATTAGATCAATAAATGCATACTTAGGCCTAAAACACTAATTTAACCACCTAAACGGGCTTAGAAAAATAATGCACCTATCTACATAAATCAAGCAACCTAATTAACCCTTAACTAGTCTAATCTAACCACTTAATTGGCTTAATTAAGCAACTAAATAACTAATTACAACTAACTAACCACTTAAGCCATATTTAAGCTAATCTAATTACCTATTAAGTATAATTAATCTCCTAAGTGAGGTTTAGTGAGTAAACTCACCGGATTAGCGAATCGGTGAGTCCATGGTGATGGCAACGCGAAGGTAGGCGGAACACAAGCTTGTGGCGATACCAAACAAGGCCCGGAAGAGGCTAGAAAAGGCTCACGAAGCCTCAGTTGTGAGCTGAGGTTTGGCTTCTACTTTTGGGCCAAAGGAGGTTGATCAAGTATCTGCTTTGGCTGGAAATGGCCAGGCGAGATGACGGCGGCTGCAGTGGTCGACGGCGGGGGCGATGGTGGCTCAGATGGATAATGGAGGAGTCTTGGCTGGCTGGACGGACGCTTAGGACAACGGCCAGTGTCACGCCTCAATTCTCCGAGCACGCATCTATCCCTCTGTGGTCGATTGAATGCAACGTTCCTAGGACGTTTTGCCGAACCATTCAATTTTTAATGCACATACGGAAGCAAATTACTAATCCCCTGACTACAACAAACGTGGGATAGAAAAGCAGGACAACAAATTTCAAATCAATCAACCTAGCTTTTATAAACAATATGGTTTACAAATATAGGCCAACTCTAGGGTCTAAGTACATGAGGTCTATCTCTAAAAAGAACTTTTGAGCCACCCATGCTCCTAACCCTTTTCGCCTCAAGCTTCGGGTTCTTCACCCTTAAGACCTAAAAATGTTAGCCCACGATGGGGTGAGATGACATCTTAGCAAGTTCACTCCTTAAACTTCGACTAAGAAGGAAATACGCTCCAAGGGCTACCTAAGCACAAACACAGGTTATGAGACTTACCTTTGCCTCAAATCTTTCCTGCATGTCAGTATAATTCATATAATTATCTAGTCATTTCAATTCAGATCAAACATTGATCAGTTGATTCATTCGACGTTATAGCATCAATACCATCCACACAATTCGATCAAGTCGGACATTGCTCACCCTAAGCTGACAACAACTGGTATATCTTATCGAAGCTAATCAAGTATATTGCTCACTCTAAGCTGATATATCAAGGCCCTTAGGCTGATATAGTATACTGATACTGCTCACTCTAAGTTGACAAGGTATACTGCTCGCGCTAAGCTGATATATCAAAGCCCGTAGGCTGATATAGTATACCGACAATACTTACCAAAGTCTGATAAATAATATAGCTCACGCTAAACTAATAAATAATATAGCTCACATTAATCCGATAAAGTATACTGCTCTTACTAAGTCGATATATCAAAGCCCTCAAGTTGATATAATATACTGATAATGCTCACCAAAAGTTGCTAAGATATACTGCTTACTCTAAGTTGACATATCAAAGCCCTCAAGTTGATATAGTATACTGATATATTGCTCACGCTAAGCTGACGTATCAAGCCCTCAGGCTGATATATCACCATTTTTATCATTCCCGATAAAAATAATCGTGTGTGGGTACATGGTCGGCCTTAGCCAAAATACAATATTTTCCATTTTGAAACTCCCACTAATTCTAATAGTCCATAAACACATTTTGGCGTTATAAACTGACACCCGATATTTTCTAATTAAATACTGAAATTATTAAATTTGGGATAAATACCCCGAAATTACAAATCACACTCAATTTGCAAAATCCAGCACTCAATTAAATAAACCAATCACACCATTGCAATCGGCATAAAATTCCGATCGCTGGCTATCTCGGTCTAATTTTCGGAAAATAATAATTAATTAATTAATTATGAAAATTAATTAAATAATTATGAAAATTAATTAAATAATTATGAAAATTAATTAATAAAAACCAATAAATAGCAAAAATGCACACTTAGGCTGGAAAAGCCTAATTAAATACCGAAATTGTCCCGGAAAAATTCCGAACCATATCTAAATAAATACTACGACTTATCTACTTGCTAATTACACTACTCTAACCACCTATTATGCACTATCAAACGATTAAATTGCTAATCCGTTCTAACTAACCACTTAATTCATACTTAGCCTAAACTAATCAACCCTTAAGCATAATTAACTTATTAAGCAGAGTTTAGTGAGTAAACTCACTGGATTTGCAAGCCAGTGAGTCCACGGCGACGACGGTGCGATGACAGGCCATAAACTCTGGAGTGACAACACCAAAGGAGGCTAAGCCGAGGCCAAAATCAGCCAAGGAAGCTCACTGTTGAGCTAGTCTTATTGCCTCGATTTTGTGCAGGTGAAGTTGGCGGCTAACGGGCGCGGCTTGGGCTAGTTTCGACGGCCGTGGGTGGTGCGGGTGCAACACAAAGATGGAGGGGCTGCTGTGGGGGCTTCGAATGGTTTGGCCGCACGTGAAGATGGATTGGAATAGGCGGACGATGGAGCAATTTTTGCAGTGAAGATGGGGCTGAATCAATCGTGTTGGTAGTAGGGAAGAATTCAGTGGGAGGCATGCGGATGTGTTGGCGTGAAGTTGACTAGCGAGGTGGCAGTTGCAGACTTCGATGGAGGAGCTGCCTTGAAGGAAAAATGAAAGAAGACCAAGCTGCAGGGAAATGGGACAGAGGTGTGCGAAGGGGGAAAGAGGAGAGAGGGAGTGATGTCGGTAGGTGGGGGAAATGTGCAAGAAAATAAAAAGGGAAAGGGAGAGAGAGGGAGAGAGAGAAAGATGTCAGTAGATGGGAAGGGATAAGGGAGAGTCTACAGTCAAAGAGAGAAAAAGGAAATGAAGACTCTTGCAGGGATTGTTGGATGGAGGGGAAGCGCGCACGAGAGAGAGAGAGAGAGAGAGAGAGAGACCGAAGAGAGGGAATGGAAAAATTTTAAATAAAATGTCCTGTACTCATACTTCCGGTCCCACAATCTCACACACAAATCCCTTTTGTCCCATAATACTTTCTTGCATAAATTTCCCACAAATAACTCATTTTGGTGCCCAATGTTGCAGCCCCACACTAGCCTCTGAATTTCACTCAATTAGACTTCAGTTTCTTCAATTTGTTGTCCAATTTTGTTGAGGGAGAAACCCACACAATTTCTACAAGTTCCCTTCACCATAAAGCTTGGTTTGGGAGCCAGAATTCCCTTTAATTTGGCCCATCTAAATTTTTTGTCCTTTTCTGAATCATCCGAATTGATTTTTCGTAAAAATCCCGAACTCGCAAAAAATTCCTCAAAAGATGAGTCAGTGTTCCTAAAATAAATCATGACATGACAGAACTTTCAATTTTTAAAATTTCTAAAATCGGGTTCAAATTCGTGGTTAATTTCAATCTGATACGATTTTAGCGTGACTTAACCTATCGGGTAGCTTTTAGGAGTTTTTGGTGCAATTAACCCATGATCGATTTATCTCAAGTCACAATGTACATCTTCGACCTATTGGCGACTTTTGGTTGTCGTGAAAATCTCAAGGTTTCAATTACGGGCACAAGGTACCAAAAATAACCGAAAATCGGTCTAGTGTTGATCGACGAGAATTTTGCAATCAGGTGAAATTACCCACACTTTGATCACACATCTTAGTCGAATCAACCTATCCCTAATCTTTGATCGATTTTGACAATGCTATAATGACTCTTGCAGACTAGCACAATCGAGCCGTTGATTTTTGATTGAATCCTCAAGTCTATTGCATTAAAATCCTTTAATGGCTTTACCGGATAGGCTAGTTATCTCATAGGTAACCATTTCAGAAAAGAGCACTATAGGCGCGTCGATGAAATGCCTGATTCATTCCATTGAAAACAAAACTAAATTTTCAGGATGTCATAGCCTGGGCTCGCGAGGACAACAAGTAGGTGTGGGACGAGCGGGCCGGCGTGCGGGCAACCAACGAGCTTGGGTGGCAGCGACGGTGCTCGACGGGTGGCAAGGGGCGGTTGACGAGCTAGCTTGTCTCTTGGCTGGCTTTCTCTAGTTTTCTTAAGCTCAAACAACACAACAATGGAGAAAATAGTGAAGAAGAGGAAGCATAAGGCTGTAGCTAGAGAGGGGGCCACAAATATCCCAATTCACTCAAGTGGCTGCCCTACCTTGCTCAGCCATATCCACAGCAGCCCCTAGCTCTCCAATCTTCCTCCACAAGCCTCCTAAGGTGCTAAAATGTTGCACACCCCTTTGGCCTATGAATTTTGATCACTTCCTTTCCAATTCCAACTCGAATCCTCTCCAATTGGACTTAATTCAAAGGAAAAAATGTCAAGGAGGATGCCCACATTCAATTCCATATTTTTCTTTGCCAAATAGTCCAACTTGAACGCCAAAATTGCAATAAAAAACGATCCTTTAATTTTGCCAGTCCAAAATAGCCCAACTTTGAATTTTCGCCAAAAAATTGGGTTTGCAGAAAAATCTTCGGAGAATGAGTCGACGTTCCTAAAATAAATCGTGACATGATAGAATTTTGGTTTAATTTCGCGGTTAATTCAATCGGACACGATTTTAGCGTGACTTAACCTATCGAGTAGCTTTTAGGAATTTTTAGTGCATTTGACTCGTGATCGATTATTTTCAAGTTACATTGTACATCATTGACTCATTGATGACTCTCGGTTGTCATGAAAATCTCAAGGTTTGAATTACGGGCACATGGTACAGAAACAACAAAATAATCGGTCTAGTGCTGATCGACAAAATTTTTGCAATTAGATGAAATCACTCACACTTTAATCACATGTCTCAGTCGAAACGACCTATCTCTGACCTCTGAGTGCCATATTAACCCTTGCAGATTAGCACGGTCGAGCAGTCAATTTCTGGTCGAATTCTCAAGTTTATTGCGTTTAGATTCCTTAACTACTTCACCAGATAAACTAGTTATTTCGTGAGTGATCAGCTCAAAGAAAAAGACTACGAGCACGTCAATGAAAAGCCTAACTCATTCAATTGAAAACAGAATTAGAAAATTAGGATGTCACAAGTGAGATCGAGCTAGCCCAATGACCAGCAAGCCAAGCCCTTGCTAGATCTAGTGAGGGCTCACCTTGCCTAGTGATGGGGTGGCCAACCGCCTAGATCCGTTGAGGCAAGTCCTTGCCAATGGATCGATGAGATCGACCTCACATGGTTTGGCCACCTTGAAACTTACAAGAAATCCCTCGCATGACGGAGGAGACAAATTTAAGTGCATCGGTAATGATGTCATAGAGACCATCTTCTTCTCCTTTGATTGATGATGGCTGACCCTCCTTTCGACATGCAATAGTTGATGGGTTCTCTCTCTCTTTTTCTCTAATTTGCTCGTCGTTGAGGGTGTCATTCATCGTCGCCCTTGCCTAGCCACTGGTGGGGGCTTGCCTCACTGGATTTGGGCAAGGTCGGCCTCGCCAAATTCAGCGGGGGCTCGCCTCACCAATGGCTAGGCGAGCTTGCCGCCTAGTGATAGCAAGGTGAGCTCACCACTGGTTGGTGACTGGCCCTCTCCTCTAGCTGATCACCGAAGCAAGAGGAAGAAGGAGGGAGGAGGGGTAAAAAAACAAGTGAGAACAAAAGGAAAAAAAAATCAAAAATTATATATACTATTAAAAGTTGTCTACTAGTACCAGCCGACATCCACATCAGAACCGATCAAATAAATTTAAATGGATAGACTGAATTGACACAATTGCAAAATTTTTATGATTAAATTGGAAAAAAAAGAAAAAAAGAAAAACGGTTTATGAATAAATTGAAAAAATTACAATATATTTATGAATTTTTGGTGATTTTCCTGTATCTTCCATGTTTCACGTTTTTAGTCTTCTGAACATTGCTTAAAATTTGACGTGTGCTCTAAGTTTTACATGAACAGCGTTTTTCGTAGGACAATATTGGCCTTATATGTATGACCACCAAAGTTTCAATCCAAACATTTTTCTTGTCAAAGCTATTATGACCTTCCTAAAATTGTGAATTTTTGTTTTTTGGTTTACGTCTGGTTTTGTCCGGGGAAATTCTCTTTTCGCTGATCAATCTGTCCTGTTTCTTTTTTCGTCTTTCTTGTGTTTGTTTGAAGAGAGTTGGCGGGTTTTTCATGTGGGTTGTTTTACACTTTTGATGAGATAGGTTGGAAGTCGGATTTGTAAAGCTGAATGAAAGCCTCTTCTCACAAATATATAAACTCACAGTATATGGTATCTTCAACATCAAGTTTAAGTTTCTTTACATGTAAAAGTTTCTCGAGAACTGCACTTTTTACTGTTTATTCAAAGAATTCAAGCTAAGACGAGCTCAAGGTCACTTTCTTTTGTAGAAGGATGCGTACTCACATCACCTGGGTTTTGAATTTCATCTGTGCAGCGCAAATTTCTACTGTGATGAAATGAGCATTTAGATATTAGTTCTGTGGGCAATTTCACTTATTTAAAGATGGTGAAGAACTTTAAGGAACTTCGGGAAGTTATGAGAAATGGGTCACTTGAACTGGCTAAAGAAAAAGAAAAAAAAAACTGGCTAAAGAAGGATATGCCATCTCCAAGCAGCCTGCTCAACATGTTGTTGCTTCTCAGAACGCCTGGATTTAATGCTCAATTTGTTTGCGAAGTGATGTCCGCAATCTGGTAATTGCAGTGCAGTGTTCCTAATAAGTTGTATTTGTGTCTGTTAAGGGTAGGACAATTTTAGCCATTATACATGGCAATGGTGACGGTTGGCTACTTTGTGGACAAATTGATGGACTATGTTACTGGTAATGACCTTTTTCGTACTGCACATTGTGTCCATGGGTTGCATTGAAGTTCTTGTCGTCATGAAAGTGTAGATTTGAATGAAACAAAATCTGATGACGAGTATCTGTTCACCTTGGTAGAGAATTGCGGAAATTAGCCAAACAAAAAATTGTGAGGAAAACGACAATCCTGCTAAATTAAAAGTCAACTTGGTCAAAGTAGATGGTCTAATGATGTAATTGCTGTGGTTATTCCCAAGCCAATATTGTGGCTTAGAGAAAGAATGGATAGTTGTCGCGACCTCTTTTTTCTTTTGGCGACCGTTAGATCGGGTACGGGGCGCCTAAGGAGGCTAATGGCTCGGCTGAAATTAATTATGCCCGGACTCTCCCAAGTCCACCAATTCATGACTTAATGGTTCAAGTTTTTAACTTTGTAAGTTGATTTTTAAAATGGAGTCGCCACTAATCAATTTGGGGTAGGTTGATTAGAAACCCAAGTGAAGTATCGGGAGAAATACTCACTCCTGCGCAACCAAAGAAATTAGGATCGGGGACTTGATTACATTAGTTAATCACTAATGCCCTTTCGGTACCTAATCTTGTTTAAACCCTGAGGTTTTTTGGATGTTCGAGGGATTTTCCATGCATTTTTGGGAGGAAAAACATTTTTTGAGTCATTTTCTAATTTTTTGGACACAAAAGGGATTTTTGGTATTTTTTGGAAAAATACAAGTTTTTTGGCCTTTTCTAAATTTTTTGGCTTTTTTTGATTTTTGGCATTTTTTTGGAAAATATGAAATATTTTTGATTTTTTTTTTGGAAAATAAAATATTTTTATCATTTTTTATTATTTTTCGATTTTCTGGAAATTAAAACATTTTCGGTTTTCTGGAATTAAAATATTTTTTGGATATTTTTGATTTTTTTTTTTGGAAAATAAAATATTTTTATCATTTTTTATTATTTTTCGATTTTCTGGAAATTAAAATTTTTTTTAATATATTAAAACATTTTCGGTTTTCTGGAATTAAAATATTTTTTGGATATTTTTGATTTTTTTTGGAAAATAAAATATTTATTATTTATTTATTTAAAATAATATTTTTATATTAAAATAATATAAAAACTGACCCGGGTCGGATCCGCGATGGGCGCGAAGGCCCGGCCCCGATGGGCTGCGATTTTTTTATTTTTTTATTTTTTATTTTGTTTTCTTTTTTTGGTGTTTTTGTTATTTGTTTTGTTTATTATCCGAAAAAAGGGAAAAATACATAAATAAAGAAACTAAGACCAAATTAATAACCTAATCAAAATTTTAGGTGTCAACAGTTTGCCTCTTTGAAGGTGAGTTCGCAGAGGTTGCATTCAAAGACAAACCCGATACCTAAATTTTGTCTATACATATGCAATAGATTATATTTTATTTGGGACATATTGTCCTATTCGAAAATGAGCAATATAACATTGCATATACTAAGACAGATAAGAAGATACCTGTAGTTACTTACCGAGAGTGAGTGAGATAGGGTGTGAACCCCGAGTTTTGGCAAGTATCAAGGCGTCATCTTACCTGTTGCATGAGGAGATTGCTTCTCCAGGACCCGAACCATTCTTCGGTCGCCTATTGAAGCAATAAGTGATTTGTCTAGGACCCGAACCTTTCTTCGGTCGCCTTGACGGGGAATTGCCTTCCCAGGACCCGAACCTTTCTTCGGTCGCCTGTTAGAGCAATAAGTTGGTTTGTCTAGGACCCGAACCTTTCTTCGGTCGCCTTGACGGGGAATTGCTTTTCTGTGTCCCGAACCTTTCTCCGGTCACTGTTAGAGCAATAAGTTGTTTGTCTAGGACCGAACCTTTCTTCGGTCGCCTTGACGGGGAATTGCTTTTTCAGGACCCGAACCTTTCTTCGGTCGCCTTGACGGGAATCGCTTTTTCCAGGACCCGAACCTTTTTCTTGGTCGCTGTTAGAGCAATAAGTTGTTTTGTCTAGGACCCGAACCTTTCTTCGGTCGCCTTGACGGGAGATGCTCCAACCTTTCTCGGGGCATCTCGCTTGTTGGGAGATAGTACTTGGATGATCACAAGTACAAACTCTTGGAGGATACCCGGATGATCACAAGCATCGAAGGGGTACACGGACGATCACGGTACAAACTCTTTGGGGATACTTGGATGATCACAAGTATCGAATGGGTACCTGGACGATCACAGGTACAAACTCTTTGGAGATACCTGGATGATCACAAGTATCGAAGGGGTACCTGGACGATCACAAGTACAAACTCTTTGGAGATACCTGAATGATCACAAGTATCGATACTCTGGGACAACTCGTACGGGTCGAGTGTCGATAAGAGGGAGTACCCGGCAAGTGGTGAGTACTCAAAGACAAGGGGATAGAAATATGCTTACCTGGCAATATCTCTAATTTCTGAGAGTATGTCTGCTATTTGCACAATATACACACATGATTGTATGTGTTGTAAATTCATGAGTTCAAATGAGATTCATGCATGACAACTTTTCTCGCTTTGTATCATTCGAATTCCACTGGGGAAGATTTTGAAAGACAACCTTTATTCAGAATGTAGATGTCTTGAGCATGCCGGATGAGGGACTTTCGGTCCGAAAGGACTTTTCGCTCACTTTCATGGAAAAGGCTATCCCGACCATTGATGCAGGATTTATAAGGACCACACTTCTCACCGTCATCATGTCGTAGGGTCCGAGTATTCTCGCAAGTGGTACGACTTTACCAATGTGAGAGGTCTTTGTTGAAATTGTGATGAAGACTTGGTCAATAGCTCATCAAATGGGACCGTCGAGGTCAAGGCTCATGAACGAAGTGCTGCACGATCATCTCCAAGTTTGCAAGTCAAGAGTCCTGCGAAAAGAGATAGAGTGATCTTGCTCGTACTTCTTCGAGCGATGCTTATGTACACATGAAATCCTACGTTAATTGAAGTGCCCCTAGTCTGAAGAGACTTTTACAATGGGATGCAATGTAGGCTGGACTTATGTGTAAAAGGGTGAGAGCTGGTGATTGCCTTGGCATTTGTCATCGATCTTTCTTCTCGCTATCGATGGAGGCTCTATCAATTGAACAGCAACTTCTCTTGGGAATACAATTGACTGTAATTTTTTGCTGGGGGCATTGGCCTTGCTTTTACCAGGCACACTGCTTTTTTCATGCCCTTATTTTTATTCCAGTTCTTCATTTATGGGCATTGACCTTGCTTTTACCAGGTACACTGTTTTTTTATGCCCATGTTTTTTTTCATTCTTGTTGCTTGAGAGTTGATCTTGACAAGTTCAAGCAAACGCCTTTGTTAGACTATTGGGTCTTCATCTTTTGCCGGCGCTTTTGATTATGCTGCTCAAACGGCAGTAGCTTCTGCTTTGCCTCCATGTGAGGGTAAATTTACAGACTCAATTGAGTTATACAATAGATACAAGTGCGTAAAGAAAGAATTGCTCTTCATGACTCTAGGGCACTTAAATTAATGCGAGTGTTCATATGCAATAAAGACACCCAAAGATTGATGCAAGTGCGAGCAAGAAAATTTCTATCTCTCTTCTCACCTTGCGATGTTGCTTCGCTCTCCGATCCGCCCCAAGTGTGGGGTGGTTCTTGACAGGATAGGACAGAAATTTCATCGGTGTATGGGGCTCAATGAGGTGAGCGATGGAATGCCTCTCACTATTTTGGTTATCGTACCATTCGCGAGAGAACTCTTTACCCTGCAGCCATGGAATCTTTTGCGCTCATCTCACAAGTGTATAGATGGGGGGGACTGTGTGTAGGATATAGCTTGCCTGTCATCATTCTGACGCGCCTCATCCAAAGATGCTCAATCAATCTTGCACTCTTCACTTAGCTGTCTATTCTAATAATCCTCAGTGGAATCAGTGACTTAGACAGACAAAATCATCATGCAGAATTCATCTGGAAGTGACATGCAACATTTTGAATATGATGGAGTTTGAACTCTTCAAAACAAGTGAATGGTTTCGACTCAAAAAAGACCCTATTGATAACTTTAAGAATTAACATAATGGTGTTTCCAAATATGTTAAATTTTGAACATCAAAAGGGTTATTCGCAAATGGGTGTCGATAGTTGTTTCTATTGATTAGGGATATGACACATGAATGATCAGTCGGGGTTGGGAATCTGATCGGGCATCTCCGTTTTTGTTCCTGCAGAAGAGAAGATGTACAAGTAGATCAATTAGTCTAGCCAAAATCAAATGTGAGTTGAGGCCTGAAGATTTTATGTCATTTGCTTTGGCAATACTTGAGACGCCATTTTGCTTGGGAGAGTTTGTCATGCCTCTCATTGATCTCGTTATCTTTGTTTTTGACAAGTCGGGTGATCCTACCAAAGATAGGAAAGAAGGTGTCAATCACGATTTTTTACAGGAGTTTAAACAACTGGGAGCGATACAACATTACCCTTCACTGCTTTGCAGATGATTGGATGGACCTGAAATGCGAGTGGGACACAAAGTCCTATATCTTTTGCTTCGTTAGATCACCTGCTTTCTCGTAATTTGCAAACGCAAGAGAAGCAAATTTTTTTTTATTTTTTTACCAAGCGGCTAACTGCCGCATCGGGGATTCGAACCCCGACTTCGGACCTTTTCGCTTCTTCCGGATACCACTCGGCTAAAGGCGCCGACGGTGTTCATAGGGCGCGCTTTTTTTTTATTTAACCGAACCGGCTCCCGGACGACACGTCCCTTCATACCAAGTTAGGTAAATCGATATGGATCATTTGATTTGCCCAAATTAACCATTGAGCTTGTTTCTTGAATCCTATGCTTCCTGTCAAGAGGAGAAAATATGTCAAAAGTGATTTTAGACACGGGAGTATTGGAAACGATACCAAATTACTCTTCTCCAAAGTTTGTATTTGCGACTCCTAGGGATCTTTGTATGTCAATGACGGCCTTTTGTTTTTGACACGGTTTAATGTCTCTTTTGATTGGCTCTCTTCATTTGTGGCCCCGTGTACATGATTGATAATTTGCAACGCCTTCCTTTTGTGGAATTTCTGTCTTTGACCATATGACCATTAGCGCATTGAGTTAAGTCATGTACTTCAAGCTTCTATGGAATCTGATATGGACAATCAAAACCTCTAATTTCTCTAATGGCAATTACTTCTTGCGAGAGCCTGCGTCTGAACAAAAAGTGAAGCTTCCAGATTCTAAGATTGTTGACTGGGACAGAAGGCTCCTTCTAAACAGACCGGTTTTTGAATGACGCGTCCTTTACACCGAGTTGGGCAAAATTGACATGGATTACTCTTACGAGTCTGCCTGGGTAATGTCGATTTGCTCAAGCTATGCCATCGAATTTGCTATTTGATATTTCTTTAAATGCTGGTGATTATCATTCATTTTTCTTCATCGAGTCAACCAAACACACGCTTTTTTATGATGGTGGAAATACATCATTCATATATAAAGGTGCATAGGCATTTTCATTTCGATAGAGAAGTGCTTGGCAATGCCACAATGAACATCTTTCAAGGGTAGTACTTTTTCACAAAGATCGCATTAACTGGTTTAGAGAATTCTCGCCCATCCATCTCAGTTAGGATCAAGGCTCCTCCAGGGAGTATCTTCTTTATTACATAAGGACCCTTGTAATTTGGGGCGAACTTGCCTCCGGGCTCTGGAAAGATTGGCAGTGTCTTTCTCAAGACTAGCTCGTTTACCTCAAAGTGCTTGGGTCGCACCTTTTGATTGAACGATCGAGCTACCCTCTGTTGGTAACACTGACCATGACAGAGGGCTTTCAGTCGTTTTTCGTCGATCATATTCAGTTGCTCAAGCCTTTGTTGTGTCCATTCTTCCTTGGACAATCCTGCTTGGGATAAAATTCGCAGGGAAGGGATTTCCACTTCCACGGGCAAAACCGCCTCCATGCCGTAAACTAGGGAAAAAGGCGTTGCCCCAGTGGAAGTTCGAATCGAAGTTCGATATGCTGTTAGTGCGAAGGGTAACCTCTCATGCCAGTCGCGGTAGTTTTCAGCTGTCTTGGATAGGATTCTCTTGATGTTCTTGTTGGCGGCTTCCACGGCTCCATTCATTTGTGGACGATAAGGGGACGAGTTCAGATGTTGGATTTTGAACTCAGAAAACAATTGATCAATCAACTTGTTGTTCAGGTTTGACCCATTATCGGTGACGATAGCTTCCGGTACGCCATAACGGGCGATTATGTCACGTTTGATGAACTTCATAACGTTTCGTGCAGTTACGCTTGCATAGGATGCGGCCTCGATCCATTTTGAGAAGTAATCGATTGCGACCAAAATGAACCGGTGCCCGTTTGATGCCTTCGGATTGATTGGGCCAATTACATCGATGCCCCACATTGAAAATGGCCACGGCTCAGATAACTGATGCAATTCAGTTGGAGGGACATTTATCTTGTCCCCGTGAATCTGACAACGATGACAGCTTCGCACATGCTAGGCACAATCGCCCTCTAAGGGGAGCCAATAATAACCCAATCTCATTATTTTCTTGGCCAACATACGTCCATTCATGTGAGAGCCACATACTCCCTCATGTATTTCTTGCATTATTTGTGCGGCTTCATTTGCATCCACGCACCTTAACAGGACTGAGTCATATGATCTTTTATACAAATTTTCACCACTGACGAAGAACCTCGAAGCCATTTTCATTAGGTATTTTCGATCCGAGGGAGTGCTTTCTTTAGGGAATTCCTGCTTCTGGACGTATTTCATGATATCATAATACCATGGTTTCCCGTCGGGTTCTTCAGTTATAGTCATGCAATGAGCTTGTCTTGCCAGGACTTCAATCTTTAGAGGCTCCACTTCTAACCCTTCTGTTACTTGTAACATAGATGATAACGTTGCTAGCGCATCAGCGAACTGATTATGAATTCTAGGTAGGTATTCAAACGAGACGTCCCGGAATTCTCCCACCAATTCTTCTAAGTATTCGTGATAAGGTACAAGTTTGGCGTCTCTTGTCTTCCACTCGCCCACGTCCGGAGAATAATTAAGGCGGAGTCACCGAACACTTTTAGTTTTGTTATTTCCATTCCAATAGCCGCTGTGCCGAGGATGCATGCTTCATATTCGGCTATATTGTTGGTGCATGGAAATATCAATTTTGCAGCCACAGGATAATGCTGCCCATTTGGGGATATCAAGACCGCCCCGGTGCCGGAACCTAACAAATTTACAGCTCCGTCAAAGAACATAGTCCATGTGTCCTCTTCTACTGTCGAAATTCGATCATCTGGGGAACGATCCTCGCATACTTCTTTAGGGCAATCTGCTAACATATCAGCAATCACCCGACCTTTAACTGATTTTTGCGACATCACTTGGATGTCGAATTCTGAGATTAGGATTTGCCATTTGGCCAATTTTCCCACCAAGGTCGGGCGACCGAGCAAATACTTGATTGGGTCACTCTCAGTTACAAGGAATGTTTGGTAATGCAAAGTATACTGCCGGAGTCTGTGCAACACCCATACCAACGCAGCGCATGTTTTTTCTGATTTGGAGTAGTTTTTCTCTGACGTGGTGAACTTTTTACTCAAATAGTAAATGGCTCGTTCCTTCCCATCATGGGGTCCTTTCTGTGCCAACATTGCACCTAGGGATTCACTGTTGATGGTAAGGTAGAGGGTCAAAGGGTGTCCCTGGAGTCGGGGTACTAAAACAGGGGTTTCATCGAATCGCTTTAAATTTTCAAACGCCAATCGGCAGTCATCATCCCATTTGATTTGTGCATCTTTCTTGAGAAGTTTAAAGAAAGGCTTTGCAGTTTCGGAAAGCTGGGAAATGAATCGCGCAATGTAATTTAATCTTCCCAGGAGACTCCGGACTTCTTTTACAGTCGAGGGAGGAGGTATCTCAAATATCGCTTTAGTTTTTGACGGGTCCACTTCTATCCCTTTACAGCTCACAATGAATCCAAGTAATTTGCCGAAGTTGCCCCGAACACACATTTCGCTGGATTCAATCGCAACTTAAACCGGCGAAGTCGCTCAAATAGCTTCTCCGGGGTCTTCACATGGTTTTCTCCATGTTTGGTTTTAGCGATCATGTCATCGACATATACTTCAATTTCTTTGTGCATCATGTCATGGAAAAGGGTAACCATGGCTCGTTGGTAAGTTGCTCCAGCATTTTTCAGGCCAAAAGGCATGACCTTATAATGGAAAGTTCCCCATGGAGTAATGAATGCCGTTTTTTCCTTGTCTTCCTCCTTCATCTTTATTTGGTTGTATCCCGAGAATCCATCCATAAAAGAGAACAGTTTGAACCCGCAAAGATACTATCTACCAGAACATCTATGTGGGGTAATGGGAAATCATCTTTCGGGCTTGCTTTGTTCAAGTCACGATAGTCGACACAAACACGTATTCGACCATCCTTCTTCTTCACTGGCACAATGTTTGCTACCCAGCTGGGGTATTGCGAGACTTCGAGGAAACCCACTTCAAGGAGCTTCATTACCTCTTCTTCAATCTTTTTTGACAATTCTGGCTTGGTCCTTCTTAGCCGTTGCTTCTTGGGGGCCATATCAGGGTTGGTTGGCAAACTATGCTCCACGATCATTGGATCAAGGCCTGGCATATCCGTGTATGACCATGCGAATACGTCTTGATACCTCTTTAAAAGAGCAATCAGATCCGCAGCTTCTTCTTCGGGAAGGTGGCGCCAATCTTTATCTCTCTTGGACCTTCGTGCTTTGCCTAAATTGACAAGTGACGGTGTCTTCAGTGGTAGAGGGCCTTGCTTCTTCATGACGCTCCCAATCTCGTTGAATTTCATCGGAATTATCAAAGTCATCATCTGAGCTATCAGAATTCCTATCATGGCTATCCATGACGTTGGTTTGGACCGTTCCCATACCCTCGCCTGCCGCTAGATTACTCCTGTGTCATAGAGTAGATAGGCTAAGGGAACAAATAAGGCTAACAGCATGAATGCTTCTTTCTTTTGAAAAGGTGATAAATTGTTCTTGAAGATTTAGGACAAGGAACATGAGGAGACCCGGGCCTCAGATTTCTTCTTTCATTTGACGGCTGGCTATCATCAACGGGCCGGTTTGGTGTGTTTCCTCATGCTTTCAAAATGTTTTCAACTTTATTTATTAGTAGACGGATTTACAAGGTGATTTCAAAAAATAGTTCCTTGAGTGGAACCGATGTTGAAAACAAAACAAGCCGAGACTTTAAGAAATATGTACGGGCTCCCACGTAGGGGAGTATGCAAAGGAATTAAAAAAGGGTTCTACTCGAGCGGGCTCGCACCCATTTCCCCGACGGTCCTTCGTTGATAGCGACCACGAAGAAGTCTTCATACCAGTCACCAGTCACGCCTCCTTGTGCTCCCAACTTTATGAATTTCAGATCGTCCATGCCTCCCCATCCATCAGGGACGATGCTCTGATGATGGTCATAGAAACCTTGGGGAATTGAATAGTTGACATAATAGTCGAATTTACCACTTGGTTGGCCCAAAGTGTCCATGATTGCCTTTCCTCTATGTGCTTCCTTAGCATGCTCATGGAGCATGGTATGGGTGCTAGGTACCACAAGAAGGTCATCTTTGCCATAACATAGCCACGGGGAGCGGAACGTGAATACCCCAGCATCCAAAAGATCCTGAATCTTGTCTCTCATGATGGTACGGTCATCTAGCGAGTGTCCTAATTCCCCGAATGATAGTCACGGTACTTGGATGGATCATAATCAAGGAAGTACTCCGGAGTAGGACGCCTCAGTTCCCTAGAGATTATTCCTTGCTCTAGGAGGATGGGGAAAATAGTGACCATCGATTTAGGAAGAGGCGAATATGACCGCATGCTTCTTGAGGACTATGGTAGCCGAGCTCCTTGCCAGATTGTGTCAGTAGGGTCTTCTTCACTTACTTTGGCTACCAACTCCCCATTGTGACGAGAGCGGAATGTACGGGCAGCTTGAACAAAATTTTCTGTCAAGTGGTATATGCTATCGCGTAGTTCATCGACTTGACGCTGAAACTGGGTGAATGAAAAGTTATCACCTGTTTCTTCTAACTGTTCCTCCTCAATGGCACCTACGAAAAGGTCCCAAACATGGTGGTCACGTCATTTGGCCCTTCTTTCTTTGTAAGTACGGGCTGAGTTATGCTCTTTTGACCCATGCCCAAATAAATGGGAAACTTCATGCTTTCATGGTTGAATTTCTTTGGAACGCCGATCATTTCTTCTTCCCATGCATCATCTTTGCGGGGCCAGGGGAAGGTTTCCTCAAGGCGAGGGTATACAAGGCCGGTCTTCTTTTTGCTTTTCCTTCACGGTATTGCTCTTGATATCCTAAACCGATGGTGTGAGGTCTCCTCAAGGCTTTGATAGGCTCGCGGATGCCTTGGCTTCCCCCCGCGAGCCCTTGACCCGGATAAAACCGTATCCAGTCATGATTTTCCCTACCATGATTGCGGTGCTTGATATTTCGGGGACAAGGGATGGAGTCCTCGAGATTCGTGTATAGTAGACACAAGCTCGAACGATTGATAACTGGATTCATTTTTGTCACCAGGTTCAACATAAGGGATGGCTGTCTCATGGTAGATGCGGTGATCTTCTTCTCCGCGGATCGTGATTAGTTTTCCTCCAATCACGAACTTTACATTTTGGTGGAGGCTTGAAGGTACTGCTCCAGCAACGTGGATCCATGGGCGGCCTAAGAGGAAATTGAACGCAGTGGGGATATCCATCACCTGGAACAAAATTTTGAATATGGTTGGGCCTATTTGAACGTCAAGCTCGATCTCTCCCCTTTGTTTCCTTCTTTGTTCCATCGAATGCTCGAACGGAAGTCTTAGGAGTCTGGATTCGTGATGTCTCAATTTTAAGACGACAGAGTGTTGCTAGTGGACATATGTTAAGAGCAGATCCATTGTCAATCAATACTCGAGCGACGTGAGATGCATTGCACTTGACTGATATGTAGAGGCCTTTGGTGTGTCCTCTACCCTCCTCGGGGATCTCTTCATCAGAAAATGCCATTTGATCTTTTAGAAGGATGGTACCGACAAACTCCTCGAGTTTGTCATGTTCAATCGTTTCGGGACGTGTACTTCACTTAGTACCTTCATGAGGGATTTACGGTGCTTGACGGATGTCCGAAGTAATTCCAAAGAAAGAGATCTCGTGCTGGTGATTTCCGTAATTGTTCCACCACGTTGTACTCGCTGGCTTTAACTACAGCCAAAAACTCCTTGGCTTCTTCGTCAGTGACGGGCTTGGCAAGCTGTGTATTGGCCTGAGCATAGGTTCGCCCAGATCTCGTGACTAAGCCAACATCGAGGTTGTAAGACCACGTTACTGCATTGTTGCCTTCGTATTTGTAAGGCTGGGGAATCTCGATGACTATGGTTGTTTCCGCTATTGATTCTTGAACAATGGCTCCTTTCTTTTCAAAGACGCTCTCAAGTGAGGTGGAATCCCTCTTCTCCTTTTCCGCATTTAGCGCAGCAAATTCTTCATCCCAGTTGATGAGGACTTGTGATATGGTAGAAACTATGCTGGTGTGACCGGTGTACACGATGATTCCGGCCTCTATCATTCTTAATACCCTTTCCTCCATTATTGCAAAGGGTGCTATTTCATCACTTGGATAATACCCAGTTTCTATCAGCCCTCGATAGATGTCAACAATATGTGCATTGACATTTCGATTTGACTCGCTTAACTGAATATCATGTTTACTTTGTCGGCATGATCGGGAGCGGATTGCTTTGGATATTTGGCTTTGCGTTTGGAATGAGAAGGCCTTAGTATCCGTGAGGTTCTGGATCCGATGCTTAAGGACGAAACACTCATCGGTTGAATGACCTACTTCTCCCATATGATAGTCACATTTTTTGGACGGGTCATAACCGGAGAAGTTTTCAGCGTTGGGTCGTCTTGGCTCGGTTGAAAGGAGGCTCTTGTTTCGGAGGATTGCCAAAACTCGGGAGGGGATCCCGGAAGCGGAGTGAATTGTCTTCGGTTGTTGTAGCGTTGGGGTGGACGACTATTGGTCTGTTGTTGGCCTGTGCTTGTCTGAACGGTCGGGAGGTGACCGGTATTTGTAGTGTAGGTTGCATTAACATCTACCAAGGGTTCTTTGTCTTTTTTCAGGTTGAGCCTTCTGCTGACGGGTGCAGGTTCAGTGAACCAGCCATCCCTTAACCCTATCTCAATCTGCTCTCCTACTGGAATGAGTTGATTGAATGATTCAGCGATCGTAGTCACCATTCGGTTGCGGTATTCATAAGGGAGGGTTTTGATGAACATTTTTCTTAGTTCAAAATCAGTTGGTTCGGGACTGATCTGAGCGGCTAGATTTCTCCATCTAATAGCATATTCTTTGAAAGATTCATGTCTTTTCTTTTCTGTGCGCTCGAGATCTTCACGAGAAGGGGTAATATCCATTATGAACTTGTACTGCTTGAGGAATGCCTCACTTGCTTCACTCCATGTTTCAAGGAGGTTTATATTTTTTGTGATGTACCATCTCAGGGCGGGACCTACTAGACTTGACTGGAACAACTGGATCATTAGAGGCACATTATTAATGTACTGGGTCATTCGAACCAAGTACATTTGCAAATGAGCCCTTGGGCAAGTCGTGCCATCGTATTTCTCAAACTCAGGCATTTTGAATTTTTCCGGCATTTTGACTTTAGAGTAGATGGAGAGGTCTGCTGGAGTAGGATCTTGGAGGCCCCGCAATTGTTTTAGCCTCTCTTCAAGTTTCTCAAGGCGTTTGTCATGTTCGTCTTAGACAAACCGTTGGGCTTTGCTTTCTCAACTATGATTTGGTGCGTATCATCCTCCAATTCGGGCATGTTATCATCGGTATCTCTTCCTTGATCACCTCGGGTAGATGATTGCGGTAACAATACTTCGATTGAGGGGGCGGGAGCCAATTTGCCTTGGATGGAATCTATCTCGCTTTGAGAGTTGTTGAAGCACATTGAAGACTTGCTTCATTTCACTTTCCATAATTTCGACACGGCTTGGTACATTTTCTTCAGCCATTCTAGCTTTTGGATTTGGCAAATACGACTATGATGTGATTACTGTCAAAGATAGAAAGTGGAGAAAACGTAAACAAGGGAAACACATAGAAAACTGGCTCATAGCAAGGGTCGAGTCATTCTTATTTATTAACAGGAGATTTATACAATGCCAAAAGGGCTTTTTACACAAGTCAGAACGACCCTAGATATTCACATTAGAGATATTCACATCAAAAGTCCCGCCGCCCATTTTTATATGCGATGGGAAGTTCCAGTCTTGTGAAGCCGCTTGCTTCTTCGTACTAGCTTCGATACGTGTCTCCTGCTGATCTCTAAGCTCTTTTCAAGAGATTCGATTCGCCCTTGCAGGGTAAGTTTATCAACTACATCGGGGATTACTGGTTGTAGCTCTTTGGGAATTATATGGTTGAGGATGTAGAATGTTGTTGCATGATGAACTTTTTCTTGTCCTTTTAACCTTCTGGGCACGACGATCTTTTCAGTGTGACATCTACTCCATGCGTTCTGAATTATGCGGATCTCCTCCAAGTAGTTGTAGTCTACACGGGTGAAAATGATTCGGAACAATCCTGATTTGAGCGGTGGCGGGATTTCTTGGAGGACCCTGTACTGACGAGCCACCCTATATGGATAATATGAGGTAGCTCCGAAGAGGCCCAAAGAACGGGATGGGGTTATAATAATTAAGCGCAAAGCACGCCTCTCCCGTAAAGAACCATTTAGCTCGCCATAGGAATATCTCGGGGACCGGGTTTTTTAGCAAGTTAATCCACCGAGAATACTCTTCATTGGGAGAATATTTTTCCAAGGTTTGAAACTTTTGTAATGGGTGTTTAAACTTGCTGATTTCAAATATTTGCATGAGGTGCCCAAATCCTTTGATATGGGAAAAGAACCACATTTGTAAAATTTCTGGAGCGGCCCTCATGATTTTTTCTTTCTTTTCTTTAAAACGATTAAGGGATAAAAATGTTTCGGCTAAAACCATGTTCACATATCCTGCTCCAAAAATGACTTGATTTATCACCCCGTGATTGAAGGATTTATAGCATTCTTTCGATGGGGAAAGATAATAAAACCAAAGAATGCTAAGAGGAAAATCTTGGCTTTTGGGTCATTGACTGTTTTTCAAAGCATTCGATTAAAGATGATAGCGGAAAAGCATTGTTGTTGGCTTGAACAATTTCTCTTACTGAATGATTTTTTAGAAACCGTGATAGACTAACCACAGGGTCAATGCCGATTGATGGTTTGGCAAGCTCGCTTCCCAGGGGCATTCCTATGGCGAGACTATACTCTTCTAAAGTTGGAGTCGGTTCAAATTTGCCGAACATGAAGGTGGATGTTTCGGGGCACCGAAATGTGGTAGTGCTTGCATGACCCCGAGTGGATACTAATTTGGAGCAACGGGAGGAGATGACCGATTCTTGCTTTGACGCACTCTTGGCCGAGCTGATTTAACTGCTCCCACCATCTGAGAAGCTCTCCCTTTGGGGTAGGAATGAACTGGATATCAATTCTTCCCATCGCATATAAGAACGGGAAATACACAACCTGACCCTATTTTTGCCATGAACCAGAAAGACTGAGTAAAAGTAAATAAATTACTTTGCTTTTAAAGAAAATGGCAAGCACAGAGACATACAGATGGGACGTGCGGCTCGATTTCTAACTCAGAAGGCTTGGTGAGATTAAAAAGGATATCCGCCCGTCGCAGTCTCGCGTTAGCGGTATACCCTCCTAACCTCGGCTAAGAAATTCGGGGAAAAGAAAGGCAACCTCTACATCGCAGTCTCGCGTTCGAGGTCGTATCTTTCTTAACACCATCCTAGAAATCCTTTGGCGGCTCAGGTCCGGCGGCCGGGTTGTGTGTGCCACGTGTAGTGTTTAAAACAGTAAAGCATGCACAACAGTTTATAATCACAAGATAATTTATTTTAAGCAACATTAAAAAGTTTCTAAGTCACTGACCTGCAAAAAAAAAAAAAAAAAAAAAAAAAAAAAAAAAAAAAAAAAAAAAAAAAAAAAAAAAAAAAAAACTAAGTCAATAAAGATACTAAACAAGACAAAAAGGCCTAAGTCCTCAGGGTCCCCAGCGGAGTCGCCAAGCTGTCGCGACCTCTTTTTTTCTTTTGGCGACCGTAGTCGGGTACGGGCGCCTAAGGAGGCTAATGGCTCGGCTGAAATTAATTATGCCCGGACTCTCCCAAGTCCACCAATTCATGACTTAATGGTTCAAGTTTTTAACCTGTAAGTTGATTTTTAAAATGGAGTCGCCACTAATCAATTTGGGGTGGGTTGATTAGAAACCCAAGTGAAGTATCGGGAGAAATACTCACTCTGCGCAACCAGAGAAATTAGGATCGGGGACTTGATTACATTAGTTAATCACTAATGCCCTTTCGGTACCTACTCTTGTTTAAACCCGAGGGTTTTTTGGATGTTCGAGGATTTTCCATGCATTTTTAGGAGGAAAAACATTTTTTGAGTCATTTTCTAATTTTTTTGGACACAAAAGGGATTTTTGGTATTTTTGGAAAAATACAAGTTTTTTGGCCTTTTCTGAATTTTTTTTGGCTTTTTTTGATTTTTGGCATTTTTTGGAAAATATGAAATATTTTTGATTTTTTTTTTTTTGGAAAATAAAATATTTTTATCATTTTTTATTATTTTTCGATTTTCTGGAAATTAAAACATTTTTTAATATATTAAAACATTTTCGGTTTTCTGGAATTAAAATATTTTTTGGATATTTTTGATTTTTTTTTGGAAAATAAAATATTTTTATCATTTTTTATTATTTTTCGATTTTCTGGAAATTAAAACATTTTCGGTTTTCTGGAATTAAAATATTTTTTGGATATTTTTGATTTTTTTTTTGGAAAATAAAATATTTATTATTTATTTATTTAAAATAATATTTTTATATTAAAATAATGGGATGGGTCTGTCCGCGACGAGATGCGCGAGTCGGCTTCAAAAAAAGTGGGGTGCAACGGCGACTATGCGACCGAAGGCGGCGGATCCGAGTGCCATTACCTGTCCGCGACGAGATGCGTGAGTCGGCTTCACAGCTCCGGTTTGCACAGCCCGGCGGCGACGCGTGAGGACGGCGGCACGGCAAGATCTGGGGTAGTAGAGGCGTCGGGACGCGGAACAAAGCAACGGCGGAGCAGCGGTCGCAAGTGGCGGAGAGCTTCGGCTTCCCGGATCCGGCCCTCCCTCCTCCGGCCGGGCCTCGTTCAGCCCTTATTTCACAAATCTAGGCGCTCAAATTTACCTTCCTCAGCTCGCTTGCCGCCGGCCTCCCGAAGTCTCTCGGAGGGAGGTCGTTCGAGCTTTGCGACCCGATCTCTCGCGTGCTCGCTCGTTGAATCAACCCTGAAGTCTCTCAAGGGAAGATCTCCGAGTTTGTCGTGTCCTTCGACGGAGGTGGTGCCTCGCTATTTATAGGAGAGGGGGTGGCCGGTCGACGGGGATTCGGCCGCCGGTCTTCGCACGCCGAATGAACACCCGCGGCCGAACCGGCGTCCCATCCTCGCTCCTCCAACAAAGCGTGCTCGGTATTGAAGGCAGCCATTAATGGCGCCTGAGATCTGTCATCTCCGGCCGACGTCGGCCTACCTTCCTCGGCCATAGGTTGATTTCGAGCGCGTGAGTTGCAGAGACGTAGGGGGAAGAAGGGGGAAGAAGGAAGAAGAAGAGGAGAAGAGAGAGGGGCTGGGCTGGGGGAAAAAGAGGGATGGGCCCTAAGGGCTTGCGTGAAAAAGAAAAAGGAGGGGGGCTGGGCGCGAAGGCCCAGCCCCGATGGGCTGCGATTTTTTTATTTTTTATTTTGTTTTCTTTTTTTGGTGTTTTTGTTATTTGTTTTGTTTATTATCCGAAAAAAGGGAAAAATACATAAATAAAGAAACTAAGACCAAATTAATAACCTAATCAAAATTTTAGGTGTCAACAATAGTCAACTTAGTTCTTGCAATAAAGTTGAGTAGCTAAGAAAAAAATTCATTGCGAATGAAACCGGCACCTTTTGTGTCCAGCAATTGTGATTACCAGGAGGCAATAGCCATTGCAAAGATAAAATTTTCAATGGTAAAAATCAACACATCTAGTTAAGACGTGTTATGGTAAAGAAATTGTTTAAAGATGGAATTATGTCAATCGATTATGTAAAGGCAGAAGTGAATTTAGTTTATCCTCTGAGTGTGCATCAAGGGAATGGGACAAACTAGTTGAAGAAAATCAACAGCGATGGTAACCCAACCTAAATGATTGACAATCTCACCAATTAGTGTTATCTGAGTAATAACCTAAGTAGTACCGACACGCGACACGACACGTCGACACGTCATTTCTAAAAACTAAAGAATGCTGATACGTTGCGACACGTTGTATATTAAATTAATATTTGTATTTTTAATTAATTTGATTCAAATTCATAAATAAATAAATAATTAAAAAAATAGCCTATAATAAATTTACACTAATAATATTAATAAATCAATTCATTTGAAATTCGAAAGATATATTCATAGTTAATGCGAAATACATTTTTAATTTTAACAAAAGTTATTGACGAAACTAATAATTAATAATAAATTAGAATCAATTTATTTAAATAAATCCATGAACCACTGGGATTCGCCCCGTGGCCACCCTTCCAACATGAAAGGGGAGGTGTGGGGTTCAAATCCTCACCTTCTCGGGGGATGGGGTGGGGACGCGTAAGTTTCGGAAGTGGGTTTCGACTCACGCCCCTGCAAGAGGCATGGCAAAAGTCCGAGAGTGAGTGTAGAATAGGAATAGAGTAGGATCGACAAAAAAAAAAAAAATCCATGATTTTCTACAATGACAAATTATTCAAAATTCAATACTTTTATTCTTCTAAATTATTTTTTAATTTCATTTATTTAATTTTCCGGTTAAAAAAAATCCCCGAAATCCACACATTTCCTTCGTCCTTTTCCCTCAACCCCAAATTTATTTTACTTTTTTCCCTCCCCCACCACTTGATAGGTAAGTTGTCACTTCCCCTCCCCCTCACGCTATCAGATCTCCTTTCTTATTCTTTTTGGGTTTCTTTATCAAAAACCCTAGCGAGCCCTCCTTTTCCTATTTCTCCTTGCCACTCGCCGCACGACCCCCTTCCCTCCTCTCCTCTTCCTCTCGACCCTTCTCCTCCTCCTCCTCCTCTCCACACGATCCCCTTCCTCTCCTCTTCCTCTTGATCCTTCTCCTCCTCCTCGTCACTGATCCATCGCAATAGTGGCGGCCCTCGTCGCTCTCTCTGGCCGTCTCTCGCCGTCACGGTGGTCTGTTCGTGGCTTCATCTCGTCGGCGGGAGTTTGCTTTCTCTCTCTTCTTTCTCTCTATTCGGCTCTTTCTCTAGCCGTCTCTTGCCATCGTGGTGGTCCGTTCGTGGCTTCGTCTCGCCAGCGAGAGTTTGCTTTCTCTCTCTTCTTTCTCTCTGTTCGGCTCTTTCTCTAGCTGTCTCTTGCCGTTGCGGTGGTCTGTTCGTGGCTTCATCTCGCCGACACTCGCGGCCTCTGCTCCCTCGCCCTCCCTCGCCTCCACCCTCCATCAGTCTTCCGAACACGTGTCGACACGCGTGTCGAGAAAAGTTGACCGCGTGTCAGAAAATCCGACATGCGTTGACCACATCTTCAACCGTGTCCGAGCGTGTCGACGTGTTCGACACGCTCCGACACGTGTTGGACATGACATAGAAAGCACGGGCAACGTGTCCGTGCTTCATAGGTAATAACAAGTCATTTATTGATCAAGTGATGTACTAGTAAAATTATTGTCAAAGTGCAAAACTGCAAGGAAAAAAAAGCTGAGCTAAGGTCTTAATGAATTTCATAGCCAATATTGGTGGTTTATTAGACTGCAAAAGACCATATAATGACTTTCTAATGACTTTATAACATTTGATTATTTCTTCATAAACTTTTCATTATTTTATAGCAGCTTTACAATGGTAATCTTCTTCAATAATTAGTCATTGATTATGGAAAACAACTCTCTATCTCTTTTATGTACAAATTGTTAATATGAACGTATTTGGAAAGTGAGATAAATATATCAAAATAACAATGTTCTTGTTTCTCCATACGTATCTTTCATTTTCTCGTTGGGTTATATACATAATATTGTTCTTATTTTCTTTTAATATTTAGTGCAGAGTATAGAAGAAAATTTGTCATATCTTGAAAGGATAGCCACTAGAACATTACGCATTAAGTTTCCTACTTCCGAAGTTATCCTTAAGAACAATACTCACACATCTCATACGATTGATTTTATTTTCTTATCATTTTCAATAGGTTCCAACAATTATTGTTATTTTTCATATTGTCTAACATTTTTCTAACAGGACCTCTACCGTTGACCGCCTCCAGTCATCAACCACCACTATCAGGCACCGCCTATCGAGATCATCAAGACGGTCGACCATCAATTCTCACCTCTATGACCAACCTTTAACACTCATACATGCACGGCATGAGTAGTGCAAGCAGATACATGGGCACGATAAGCAAAGTGGTGCTTATGTGTGTGATAGTCAACACTCAAGCCATGGATTTTGCACCACGACCTCATCGATGACTGCCATTGATGACATGGGAACATAGAAAAAACACTGATTCAGGGAATTTATACATGACTTCATTATTCATCAACACTGCTTATAATGGCTAATGAAACAAACTATACCATGCAAACCATATCCAAAGCATCTCAGTTTTAGTAATTTCAGGAAATATTTTATGACTTCCTCTTGGAGGCATATCATCGGATGGTTAATGGGCACCACAAATGTCTGAACTAGCTATGGAACCGAAGAAAAACTCTCTACCCAACACAACGTTAGAACGACAATATCATTACAAACCATCTAGGAAGACTCAGATTCCCAGTTATTTACCCAAGTAGCGTTAACGCAACTCAACGTCGTGTGACGCTCAAGGCGGGGGAGAGAACGGAAGAAGCATTACCCAGACAAGAAGCTAAGGGATAGTCACGTTGGCCGACTAAATCATTGAACGAAACTTCTGTTATCGTTGATGATTGGAACCACAAACGCCGAACAAGCTTCAAGCAAATGTCTTGTTACGCTGAGACTTCCGGACACAAAACAGAGCCGTTAGGGACTCTCGGGTCTACTCGGCAAGAGTGGTTTTAGGCAAAACTAGGGCATCGTTGAGGCACGGGACGAGCTTCTGGAACTTCAGGATTGGATGTATAAAGGTTCAAACGAGAAAGGTGAGCTTTTGGACGAAGGAAAACAAGACGATGAAAAACAGGGCCCGTCGGTTTGGGGCTATGGCGATGGTCTTGGTGGCTGGCAAGTGGCGGTGACTGGCGGGGAAGGTGGTCGAGGGAGAGGGACTCATAAAATGAGACCCCCCGTGTCTTCGGGACCAAGACAAAGAGAGTTCGGCCGAGATGGGTACTTTTTTTTTTGTGGACGTCCGTCTCCCTTTCCCAGATAAAAGAGCCACGTTTTTTTTTTAACTTCTGCCGCTTTCTTTTTTTTCTTGTTTCAACGAAAAAATATGGGCCACGTCTAATGTGCCAACATAACAAACAAGAAGGACGGCAAGGATGCGACACGTGTCCAAAGTGCCCCAATTTCAGACTCTTTCTCTCTCTCCTCCATTCCAGAACGCATCTCTGCCTTCCTCTCCGGCCCCTTTCGCAATCTTCCTGGGGTCGCAGCACTCGCCGTTGAGGAAGTCAGGGACTGAACCAGTCGCAATGGGCCGGCAATAGCAGCGGCCTCGTCGAAGAAGGGGTTTAAAGGGACTCGTACGTGGCGACCGGCGAGGGGCTTGGCAAGTGCACGTCCATCTCGCACACGACGCATAGGGCGGCGGTGGCGGCAGAGCAGGCCTCACACATCCACGCACGCTTGTGGCGGGAGGCGAGCTTGTTGGCGCCATGGACGCTGGCGTTGTAGGCCATGTAGAGGAAAGCCGCGTCGGCCTTGCAGAGCGCGCTGGACAAGTGAACAGCTTCTTTGTTGCTCTTGCTAGTGTGGGGGGGTCTGAAAGAGTCTGTAGGAGAGAGAGAGAGAGAGAGAGAGAGAGAGAGAGAGAGAGAGAGAAGGTGAGGAGAGAGACAGAGAAGAGAGGGAGTCACAGCGTGTTGCATCTTTATCGTCCTTCCTATTTGTTGTGTTAGCACATGAGACGTAGCCAATATTTTTTGCTATTTCACCCATGAAAGAGATGGTGGTGAAAAAGGTGAGTTTTATCTTGGGGTTTTTTGTGTGATCGCGATTTTGGGTATGAGTTCAAATTCCAATCTTACAGTGTCAAGTATTATGTTCCAAATGATTGTGACCGGTTCCGTTTAATCAGATTTGAGATCTTTAAATTTTTCCTTCCCTAAATAAAATGTTAAGGACAAAAAGAAATTAGAAACTAATGAAAATTTAATTTTCTGGTCAAAGATCAAATTCTTTTGTTAGACCAAAAAATCAACATTTGCCTATTTTTATGAAAATTTGAAATTCAAATGTCTAATTCTTCATGCTTATACTAAATTGACCCCTACGTACAATTTTTATGTTTTGTTTGTGATTTTTTACCTAGAGTTTGCTATTTCCCTTTTGGTTTGACCAAAAAATTAAGGGATATGCGCATTTGAATTATTAAAACTTATCACGAAAGTGTAATTCAGTATTAAAACTTACAAAAATTATAATATATTTTAATTGTTATTACTTTCGACATATGAGTTTATAAATTTAAAGAAGAGTCAAGCAAGACTCACTTGGGATTGCAAAACCAAACATCGAATGCTATCTCGAGTTGACGAACTCAAAATCGTATTAATCAGGTAGACAACAACCTTTTTCAACACTCAATTAGATTAAGTATAAATTGCAACAAAATTTACGTGCCAACGAAAAGTTCTTCCATAGCAAAATGTTAATTTCTGTCTGCTCTATTAGATAGCTTGCCGACTGAATTTGGTTGCATCATATATCTCTCTATCGAACCATATATATATATATATATATTTTTTTTTTTTCGATCAAACCTCTACTCTATTCCTACTCTACACTCACTCCAGTTTGTCTCTCAATTGCTCTTGCGGGCGTGGGAGATCGCAACCACTCTCGAAACTTACGCGTCCTATCCCCATTCCCCCGAGAAGGTGGGGATTTGAGCCCCTCACCTCCTCCTTCCATGTTGGAAGGGTGGCGTAATGTTACGGCGAACCCCAGTGGTTGAGTAACTTGTATTCACATGCTAAAATCCAAACCAAGTCTTAACAACTTCTCATAACTTTAACGACTCTCTTTTAAGGAGTAAAATAACAATAATAAATGAGACCATCCAGCTTTATACCACAGATTTTACTGACTTTATTATTGTACTTGAGCTATATCGGAATGAGACTAATCTTGAGCAAAATATCCCCTCCCCCCCAACCCCCAAATAATGCTCAAATCGTTACAAGAACAAATTTTCATCATCTTTCGAGACAGGTAGAAGAAGCTCTATATTGATGTAACCCCAAATCCTAATGCCCCTTCTTTATTTTTGAGTCCCTTGCTGCTTCACATGGCTGGGAGCGCCAGCGGACGGAACCCGTGTTGGATGCTTGCTTCCCATACTTTGTCTATGTCGAACATCATGCTTCCACACTCATTCATGTTCCATCCTTCTAACGCATGCACTATCCCCGCCACTCGCCAAGCACTCATCGCCCTCCTCGGCAACCAATTCTGCAACCGAATAATTTCGAGTTAATCGCATATGCTGCGAAACAGTTTCCCATGCCATTTGCGCGTATAAGAATGGTTAATTTTCCTCACTTGGTGTTTACGTATTCGTGCGTGACGTCGATTTAAAAGTAGCGATCAATGGCCCGCCCTTTTATGTAACCATAGAAATCTTTGCTTTCGTACTAAGTTTCCATTTTTTCTTGCTATGACAATATACAAGTGATGGTTCGTCTTGCACGATGGGTTAGTACATGTTTTTGCTTCATCACATAACCTACTAGTAGACATCGATGTTGAATGATGTTTGTAGCCTTCTGTCTTGCACCGTAAAGAGAAAACAAGGGACCAAAGTCTTTAGAGTTAAGTGATGTGTAATGAATTATTCCAATCTACCGGAGAGATAGGTTCGCTGTATACCTTGCAAATTTCCATGCTTTTAGTTTCCTAACCCCATTCTAAAATTCAATGTAAATCCATCGTACACTATTCCAGCGACAGAGTTGAGTAAACTAACCTCACAGGAGTGCAAATTATCGAACGACTGGGGAGCGATCATTGCTGGAGTGCTGTGGTAAAGGCAATCTTCGCGGATTTGCTTCGGAGGGAATTGAGAAAAGGGTATGAACAACGTTCCTTTGGGTGCCTTTTTCTGTTCTTCTTCGGCAAGTCCATCTCCTACCAACCATATCTGCAATTATCATTTGAATTTACGTTCAGAAAGATTGAAAAGAAAAAAAATGGCCAAGAGAAACATTTCTTAGGAGTATTCGAATCCAATTATATTTCCTTCCAAATATGTTGCTAATCTCCAAGATCTGCCTTGCCAAATACCTCTTGAGAAAAAGTTCTCGAAAGGATCAAATTGCCTCCGTACTTTCCATCGAGACTCCTTTTGAGCTTCTCATGCTCATCCTTAGAAGCGACATATACCTGCCATATTTCTTGCATCAATTAGAGGAAAAAAAGAGGTGCGTATAACTATTTATTGATTGCGGATGTGGAAACCCTTTTAGAAAAAAAGAGTCTTGCTAATATGATGGCACCATTATTTACCATCAATAAAGGTGCCACAAAATAATGGTGCCACAATGACCACAAATTCCCATATGCATGGATTTGGCGACCAGAGCTATGGAAATCAAAGATATTTGAGCCCATAACTAAGAGATATTGAAAAGCAAATCCACATAGGGTTATTATTATTTTATTATGGAATGAAAAACATTGTGGAATATTATAATGAAAGGTCATGATGCTCATAAAATAAGAATATTCACATTGTACAATATTTTACTCTTGATAAATGTTGCTATATCTATATCATACAAAATAAAATAAGAAACTTATGACATTCACTCGTTTACGGTAAAACTAAGTAATTATCTAAATAAGAAAAAATTCCCATTCTATAAAGTTTTGCCCTTATAAAAAGATCATATTTTCACGTATTGTATAATATGTTTCACTTTGAAAAAAGAGAGTAGTTAGCAGTGGTGTAAGGTTGTAAAATTAAATAACAAGGCATTTTATAACATCACGTGTATATGATTATGATTAAACGTAATAAATCTTTATAGAATATCATAAGACAAAATGAATATAATTTATGATATTTCAAACTTGATCACATTTTCGCATAGTAAATTCGCAAAATTAGGTTTTCAAGTGTTATGAACTATGTTGATTGAAGCTAAGTGGAAAATGTCCTAATAATTTATTTGAGTTGGTGTACAGATGACCAACTAAAATGATCTTATCTTAAAAGGAGTAAGTGGTTCTGTACGGAAAAGAGAGAGCAACACAGCAAAAGATAGATATAAAGGAAGAGCGATGCTATTTATGGGAATTTGATTTCCCAAGGAAACCGGACAAAAAGGTCATCCGGTTTCCTTGGTAAATTATGGGGTGCAGACTGCACCGTTACCCACGCAAAGGAATGGTGCAGTCAGCTAAAATTTGACCTAGAAAAAAATGCCTCACATTATTTTTATTTCACCAGAAACCTTTCAGTGAAACTCAGTCATATCGTTCAGGAACCTAACCTACTAGCCTTTATAGGACTCTGCTAATTTGGCTTATAAACAGGCCATAAAAAGCAGCTATCATGGGCGATTCATAATTCGCGTAAACCATAAAACCAGAAAACTAAGCCAGGTAAACTCACTTTGTAATTGGCGCAATCGACACGGTCTATCCAAATTTTAAAAAGAAAAATAAAACCAGGTTGAGACTAAATTTTTCTGACCTTCTTTTGGTGTCAATATTGTTTTGCTTATCCACTATACAACATACTAAAAATGGTGTTGGATTAAATTAAACAGATGGAATCTAGAAAACAAAATTTCATTAAAATAAAGATAGGTGGGAAATGAATAATAATGCTTCTATAAAAGAAGAAGAGGACTAGGCACCTGGATATCCCTTGCACATAAAGCATGGGCAATGGCATACGTAAGCTTGTTAAGGTTGCCTCTGAGGAGGACTTGGCTTGTTTCTTTGGGAATGCTATGGAGCACAACTGCCACTGCCAAGCTACTCCCATCCACCAACTTGATCCTCAAAGCTCTGTGCTTTTGAATGTACAATTCACCATTCCCATTCAATCCTTCTCCCTAAAAGGGGAAAAAAAGGCAGAAAAAATTAAAATACATAAACACTAGATAATTTGACTAAAGTAGATACCCAAAGACATAATTTCAAGCATTATTTTGAAAGAAGGCGGATCGGGGCTAGCCGTAATTCTCAAGGATGAAAAGTAAAATTAAATAAATAATGAAGGCATTTGCTAGGGAGGAGACAACATCTTGCCTGATTGAGAAGACCCAAAGTCAGAACCTTGACTCCTTTCTGGTTAGCTTCCAGTATAGCTTCTTCTATCAAGCCGTTGATGGCTTCTCTTCGCCATTTTAATAGATACTACAAAAAATGAAGAACATAAAACAAAGTTCACACACAGGGGGATAGATATATATCATGGAGAAAATAGATACGTACCTTGACTTAACCGTTTTGGTCAACACCCGAGTAAGGTAGTTTCGAGACGATGTCTATAAGTAGATTACGTGGTCAATACACTTGAACCGTCAACCCGTGTTTTTGTGTGTGCAGATTTCTTTGTTGAATGAAACATAAAGGAAAGACAGGGGATTGAGATTTTCAATTCCTCGTTTGGAACAATCATTAGAAAGAGTAGGTGTTCATTTAGCTAGAAGTTTATTACTTGGGCATCCTATGATCGAGTGTGAAGTAAATCGTCATCATATGGGCAAAAATGTCATTGTCTTAAAGATATATGCATTCTTTCCTCTTATACATAGTGGAAAGAAAATGCAATTCGTCACTTTTCTCTCCACTATTTTCTTTCCACACAATATAGAATGAAATCATTTTTAACTTGATTAAGACTTCTCGGTTTTTAAGTGGAAAAGTTACCAAACATGTCCTAACCCTATTGCATGGATACTAATTCAGTTCTAAATCTTTTAATTTAGTCATTTTAATTATAAATATTTTAAGGATTTGCTAATGTAATCATTCTGGCCAATTGTGGCTAGAAACCGTTGATGTGGACATTAGACATTCTACATGACATGGTTGGCGCTAATTTTTATAATTTTATAATTTTTTGAATAAAATTTCTGAATTATTCATTTTTTATTTTGGTTTTCTTAAAATATATTAAAAAATTCAGAAATTTTACTTTTAGAAAATAGTAAAAATTGTTCACGTCAATACCAACCATGTTACTTAGGATGGCTAATATCTATATCAATGGTTTTTGGCCAAAATTGGCTGGAAGGATTAATTGATAAATTGTCAAAATGTTTTAGACTAAATTGACTAAATTGAAAGGTTTATAATTGAATTGATATCTATATAATTACTCTTTTTTGTAATTATCCCTTTTCCAAGCAGCTAATTGTTGAATTAAATAATGATTTCCTATGTTCCGCAAAGAAAAAGAAATACTAATAACTTACTGCGCCTAAGGAAATAAGTAACGAATGGGATCGTGTGTCATTACCTAAACATTTTAATTTTTCAAAGAGTATCTTTGATCTCTAGCCATCTATCACATAATCACTATTTTTCTCCAAAATTAAGACATTGATATGATAAAATTTTAAAGAGTTATTGATCACTTAATGATGGATAAGTGTATCGCACACTCAAGTGATATGCGGCCTGGCCTCATATCTACTCGGCGCCCCCAGCCTGTCTCCATCCCCGTCTCGCCCTCTGGGGCAAACGGACAGGCCGCCCCCGCGTTGGTATCAGGGCAGTGTCCCCCTGGATGTTTCCGATTCTAAAGTATCGCAAAAAGACAATAATCAAAGTTCATGCATAACAATCTCTTATCTTAGTTCTTACTTGGAAATTGTATCTTGGAATCACCAAAGATTGCGACTTGAGTTTCTTGAAGGCGTTCCTCTCCAATACGAAAGAGTGGCCATACATCCAGGTCCACACCATGAAGGCGAGCGTGACTGGCCACATGAACCACAGGTACCACTTGGATGAGTTGGGCCGAGATGCGAGGGAGGTGAATTCCAATCGAAGATGATAGATCGACTCTGGTGTCGTCAGGTGCGTTAGATGCACCACATTTGGTCTATCTTCCACTCTCTGAAGGGATGTCTCGTACGTGGTGTCTAGTGATTGGTCCATCGTTCGGTATATGTAGTCGTAAATAGGCATGAAAAGGCTGTAGTTTGTCCGAAATTGGGTGTGGTGCAAAGAGTGGAACCTGTTGAAGTGTCATGACTAATGAGTGACTCCTAGCTCAAAATCTATGTCACAAGTAATTAAGGTAACTCAATCAATTACAAAAAATGCCCATGGAGTCTAGGAACAGGTGTATGCATAGGTCGGTTTTCATTCTAGAACCAAATTGGACAGGGTCGATTCCTAATTTGTAGAATCAAGAACCAACCTACCCGATGAGTTCTTTTTATTTTTTCTTTATTTTTTCTTATTCCCTACATGTGGGGGCTTCCCATCATTAAAAGAAAAAAAATTATTAATTAGGATTTGCTTCAACATAAAATATAAAATAAAAAATTAAGAAATTTTGACAAATCTGTTGGTTCGGTTTGGTTCCGTGTGTGGAACCAAGAATTAGAGTGGTTATTCCCAATTTCAAAAATAGAACTGATTCAGTTCAATCCGGTTCCAGGTTGGAATGCACATCCCTAGCATTGGGCCAGAATTTATTGCTGTGGATAATGCAACGAATGGATCCTGTTGAGTGCTTTTCTTGAGAAATTATGTTGTTTGTTCCGTGAAAAACCAGTCCGTCTCAAGTAAAGGATCGGGCCATAGGGTCACGTGGGGTACCTTCCCAAAAGGGTCCATATTTGCTTTGTCTACTGATTATTAAAATTTATTTCCGGCCAAACGAAACGAAACGATATAATTTCTGTGCCGCTAAGGCTATACCCGATAATGGCACATCTTTGTCCTTACTACTTGATAATACTCTCAAATATCCCAGTCGTCCTCTCTTCTTGGGTATAAAACGAGATAAGTACTGTACTGACAAATTATTCGATAGGTTGGGTGAATCCTCCTATTTTCATTTGAGACATTTAATGTATGTTTCTGATATTCAACTAAAAGTAGGTGCAATCTATTGAATCTTGATGGTAGGGATAAGCATAGTCCAAGAGCGCGGTTCCCTCCTTGGAATCACTCACTAAGGACCGGTTTTGAAAAATTGAACCGACACCTACTCATTGGTTCCATGGATTCACCCGGGAATTGGATTGCCGGTCCAATCCAATTCCTGATGGGTCCATGGAATTGGTCTCCAATCCCTACAAAGTTTGTTTGAGTTGAATTGCAAGCCATTGATTTGGATTACGGATTGAAAATTAGGCAAAATAAATAAGACAATACTTGTTACCTAAAAACTTAATTTCTTCAAAAGTCGTGATATGATCCTCTTCAAGTTTCCTAACATCGGAAACATGTGGAGAATTAGATTTCACGTTAAAAGTCTTAACCTCTAGAGAAGTTAAAACATTAATTGATTGATTCATTTTTTTTTTCAACGTCAAGCTAATTTAATCATGGGAATGGCTAAGGAAAGACATGACTATACTCCTAAAATGAGTCGTTGGGTCTTATGGACATCTCCAATTGGTTCTCTCCTTCCTCTACATTTGTTTGTTTTGTTTTGGTTGAGAAAACTAGTAAATAGATTATTAGAAGGGGAAAAAAAAGTGGATGGTTAATCCTATTACACGCCCAAGAGACAAAATTAGTGAATCATGTTCAATAACCACAAATATACATATATATACATATATATTTGGTTGAAAACTATAAAATAATTGAGTAATTGATATAAAATTTCTTATATATATACATCGGTTCGGTCCGTGTGGATAGGCAGACAATTCTATACTTAAAACCGAGAATTAGACGATACTCACCGGTTCCACTAAATTGGAACCAGCTCTCATGGGAGCTACCGGTTCTGGTCTAGTTTTGACCGGTTTGAGCAGTTCTCGGTTCTTTTGCACACTCGTAGATGGTACATGTAGCCTCGGCGCGCATGCAGCCAACCTATGCAATAATAATAGCTTTATTATATTACATTAGTTGATGGTGCAAAAAGACCTTGCTAAGTCTGCTTATAAAAGTTCTGGTTCCCTAAACTCCTTCGGGACATTTTTCAAATGAACTAGTATATATAATGCTTAATATATTTTTATCCTTGGTCTGTGTATTTGCTAGAAAAAATACGGTATCTGGCGAAAATGGCGTAGATATATATCCTTTAACAAAACAAAGTGTAACTCAAAATAAAAAGTTATTTCCTTTTTGTCGCTGTGACTCAAGTCATTTCCTTCTACGTGGCCCAGCATCACTATTCTATGTCTAGAAAACTTGGGACCATATAAATATGTTACACGACCGTGTGGGTCTATTAGTCATGCTCAACTACTTTTCTGACCAAAAAAAAAATCTGTACTTTTTTTTTCCCTTTCCTTGTACCTTCTATTTCTGCAAATTGCCCCTTTCCAGACAAAAACTACAGTTACATTCATTAGTTTCGCCATCTTTCCTAGCAACCAAGAATGATAAGTATCTTTTTTTTTTTTTTTGCATGCTCTTAACTGTAACATTGCGGGGGTAGAGAGAGAGATCAAATGAAAATGATTTTATGTACGATAGACTTACGATGGAGTATACATTAGGTACTTGAGAAGTGGAAATACGGTGAAGAGCCAATTTGGGATGAGCTCGAAGTTGCAGTGACCCATGTTGTTCATGAAATCAATGTACATGACGTAACCGGCAAAGGATGCTATTGAAGCAGTTCTCGAGAACAACGTCGTGAACAAGGGTATCATGAACAGCATAAAATACGCTATGTGTTCCGCGAATGGATGAATTACAGCTGCAAAAAAGAAAAAAACAAAGTAAAAGAGGTGAAAATTAAAATTGTCTAACTATATCATAAATGTAATAATAATAGCTAGCGTAACTTAAATGTAACACCAAGTATATCAGAAATGTGATTGCAAAGGGTTTTCCCGTTCCTACTAAGGACCATGTATGTGCTGATAGTCCTGTACGGTAAATAGATGTCTGCCTTCACAAAAAGAAGTGTGACGTAGGCCAATAATGCAGACTAATGATTAGTGGGACATAGGATGCGATATAATCAAATTTTGTAAATCATCTCAGTATACCTAACTCGTGTAAATAGAAATTGCAGCTGATAATTGGTCTAGGAGCATCGCCACATTTTCATCATAGAACATTCAGAAGTAGGGCTGTCATAGTTTGACATGTTCATATTCACGAAATGGACTACTTCCACGTGCAGCTATGATGGGAGTCAATTTATAAACCAAGAATTGTAATGTTAAATGTAATGTGGAGCATAACTTACATGAGATTGGCTCAGTGACAATGGAGGAGTGGTGGTGGGAGTGATAGCGAGAGTAGAGAAAATGATGGTGTAGAGCTCGGTGAAGCCAATAATATAGGAATTCCACGACCAAAGCATGAATCAGGATAGTGATGATCACACCGTCTGTTTTCCAAAGTGGCAAGTGAGAGGCTTGAGGGATTGTCATAAGACCCATGTAAAATAGAACCCCATTGAGCAAGATCTGGTCATCCCTACATTAAGAAAACAAGAAAAAGAAGAGAAAAAAAGATCACCCTAAAAATGAGGAAGAACTCACCAAATTATGATGGCCCTTAATCACTGCTTCTTGATTGTGCTGTGTTATTGATCAATAAGATGGTGCCTCGTATGATACACTGGTTTAGTTAAATTAGATGAGTTACAAAACAAGCAGAGTGTACAATGGTCCCACTCATTTAATCACACATCCTAGAGAGTACGTCCAGTTGCCTTCTCGATCCACCTGCTCGAACTCGATGCCTCTGTCAACGATCCGGTTGTTGCCTTTAGCAGTTCGGTGGCGAGAAAGGGAGATCCAGATCTGATTGTGAAGCATCCTCATCGAAAGAAATGGGAATATGAGGAAGTAGGAGAAGTCCCTCTCGCTAGGCCCTTTCGCGATGAATTGGTACGTGCCGTGAACCGCCCATGGCGCCAAAATCACGTACTGTTGGAATGGGGACGTTTCATTCGAGAATCAAAAGCACAGTGGGAGATGACAAGTGACTGAAACTCGCCAGTGCAGGCATGTACATCGCTCATGCAAATAGATTTGCAAGATTATTGGATGATTTTATTGATTGTGTGACGTGTGTCTCGGGGTTAATTAGGTGTCCTAAACCTTTTGGATTTGTCAATATAATCATTTCGGTCAATTTTGTCAGAATTTGATAACTTCGATGCTGATTATCTTATGTGACAGATCAACACCGACAGAACAATTTTTATAATTTTTAATATATTTTCTGAATTTTTATAACTTTTTTCTTTTCTATTTTGTCTTTTTTTTTTTCCCACTATTCTTCTTCCCCGAAGGGTTGGGGATGGTCACTAGGGCCTCGGTGATGGCTGGCAACCCTTGTTGCTAGATCTGTGAGGGCTACAATGCCCTCACTTGTGATTGGTGGGGGCTGGCTGCTAACCATGTATTTCCCCATTTTTTATAGAAAAAATAGTATGAAAATAAATGAAAATGTTAAAAAGAAAGAATTCAGGAAATTAATATTATATGTAAAAATGTCATGAATAGCAATTTTTGGCTAAACTTGGTAAATTGTCAAAAAGTTCATTACTAAATTGGTCAAATCAAAAGGTTTAGAATCGGATTGGCCACCGTATAGTATATTTATAACTTTTTGGATAATTTTTTCCATGCTAATTTTATCATAATCACTGCTCTTTGTTTTATTTTCTTGATAGTTGGAAACATTTCTCTCCATTGTCTAACTAGCAACATTTACTTTGTAATGACATATTCCTGATATGATGAAGCTGAGCACTACCAACTGAAAACTGTCCCCTGAAATTAGATTGTGTATACAAAATGCATCTATGCCATTCTCATATATGTCTGAGCAATTAAGATGCCATCGTGAAGAATGACTCAAGCCAACATTTGAGAAAGTTCTAAATTTACCAACCTTTGACAATAGTTTTGAAACCGGTCAAGGAACACGAATTAAATGATCAATATACCTTGAAGCTTCCCAGGGGATTCCAGGGCCAGTCAGAATTCCTGGTTTGGAAGCCATTTCTCCTACTCTGCTTTTGCCAGACTTGTTCTTTCTAGTGAATACAAGATCCTTTGCACTCCAATTATACATGCACGACATCTTTTATAGAACTTCTGCTCTTGCATTAAGTGCTCCCACCAACTTCATGCGCCACTTTTGTGTAACATGGCCCAATTACGTCCATGGCCGATAGGGACGGACCGAAGGGAAAGTTGATCAGTTGATGCTCGGTGTCATTTTGTTAATTTTTGTTATATGTTGTAGAATTTTCACATAAGTCTGTATATGTCCCCATCTTCGAGCTTATGTTTTGTGGATTAGTTTGCTTGTTCAAATTAAATTATAGCCCATCATTAATCCAAATATGCAAAGACACACATGATTTTGAGCTCATGGACGGAAAAATTCTCCAAAAAATCTTAAATATATTATATTTTTGTTAATTAAATAATAAATATTTCAATTTTGCTGATTGAGTTCTAAATTTATTACAGCCTCCTCGAGCGAGGGCAATGTAGCCCTTGCCTAGATCTGGTAAGAGCCTTCATGACCCCATTGACTAGGCAAGGCGGCCCTCACTTAGATTTGGCAAAGGCCCTTCATGCCCTCGCCTACAGCCTTTAGCCAAGGAGGCCGCGGTGGCCCTAGGTGAGGGCTTCATATCGCCACCAATCCAGGTTAGGGGGAGGTGGCCCTCGCCAGATTTGGGGGAGGGCTACCTTGCTTTTGGCCGGCAAGGCCGCGAAGGCCCTTAGTCATGGCCAAGATGGCCTAGCCTAGGCCTTCATAGCCCTATCGACCTTGGCCAAGGCGGCCCTTGCCTAGTCTAGACGAGGCCTTCGAGGCTGGCAAGGGTCACTGCTTACTCTCGTTAGCAAAAAAAAAAAAAAAAAAATCAAAGAAGAAATGGAAAACTAAAATTAAAATCAATAAGATTTAAAAATAAAACATACAAGAAATTGTTAATGTTAGCAATGGCCATGTCACATAGGACGAATGGAAGTCTAGCAAGTCTTTCCAAACCGCTATTTGCCTTTCCAATGAAATATTTTCACATTTACAACTAAGCAAAACTACCAAATTAAGCATGATTGGAAATGATGAAGTATTTAAATATTAAACAGCATATCAATTTAATAGCTTAAAAATTTAAAATAATAAGTAGCTATCTCATCCAAAATTATTTTGTTTGTGGTACAAACAAAATACATTGGGATTCCCTTGATATTTTCTTCTTAAAACCCCAGTAGGACCAACAGGAAAGCTGCCAGACCCGTCAAACTTAAACATTTATAGGTCCCAACGAACTCCGATTGAGGTAGTTGTAACCTCACAGCCACACCCGTCTAGCCCCTTCTTTTTCCGATTGTTCTTTGTAATTCTTTTCATAATTGAAACGAAGATGAGATAGGATCAAGGTGGAAGTAGACTTACTTACAGCACTCTCCTTTTTCAAATATTGTCGTACTTACACCTTTAATAACCTCAGTTATAACTGTTCGCTCAAATTTACTCTTTAAGTTACCCATTCATAATCACCGTTGGTCACTTTTGTAATCAAGTCGACGTTTTGAAAATAATTTGACCGATTCATCTACGATCATTGATTGAGCTGAATATTCAAATATCTTAAATAGAAAGACGGTTTTGTAATAGGAAATAAGGGAGAACTTGAAATTTATTTCTTTGTAGTGTTAATTAATGTAGGTGAACAGAAAATGAATGAAGGTGTACATAGTTACAATTGAATTATTGCATAGATCACGCGCTATGTTGAAACGCTTGCTGACAGGCGATGGAAAAATCTCATCTCGGAGATTCATTGTGAGTTGAAACAATCAATTTATACTAGTTGACTTATTAGTTTGAGTTCTAAATGTAGGTCTAGTTAGATATATTGATGGATTCAAACTGGGGTTTTCTCTTGGTAATCTCCTTAGATGAAGATATCGGATTTTTGTCTGAGAAATGTCATCAAAATCAATGGTTGATTGATGTTTTACTCTCAATGTGTATAAGTATTTGTGAATCTCTAGAAGGAATCTCGTGATCCCTGATCTCTATTTATATAGAAAAAGTATTACTCTCATTATATGGAGTAAGTTCTATCATTGAATGTTTAGAACGTCCTATAGGCGTTTAAGTTTCTATCGAGAAAGAATGCACTGTCTGACCATTTATGCAACATATATACCTTCGGCTACAAAATATACACTATATCTCGTCTGTTTTTCTTTTTTTGAATAAAACATGGTTGGACCCCGTCTACTTGGGCAAAATGAAGTCTAGGATGACTCGTAATTTGTGTATGACATTAATAATTAGTTTTTATTGTTTACCCTGCCATATTCGATCGTATTGTTCATCAATCATCAATTAATGCGTAGGGTTATTTGATCTTGTCACGTAGCTAGGATTGTTTATGGTCCCACTTGAGAAGAAAACGAGAAACAATAGGTTTAGTTTTCTACCCTCAATCAATGTTCTTAATTCTCGAAAATGATAGAACCTAAGAAAGTACATATCTCTCCAGGCATATAATGAAGGGAAAAAAATTAGGTGTAGCTTTGATTCCAGCATGTACTAGTCAGAGTCCACTCACTGGCGACACGTGTTGTCCAGCATCATGCTGGAATCAGAGCTGATTTTGCAAAATTGATAAATTCGTTTCTCTCATGACCCACCAGTCACTCGGTCAAATTCGAAAAAATGAAGCGCTGTCTCTCCTCCTAGCCTGCACTCTCTCTCTCTCCTCCGCAATGCATTTATTACGAGAAACTTTTCTCTTTCCTTCTCAAGAAAGAGAAGTAGACATTCATTCCTCTCCATTTTTTTCTCCCACACAAAGGTTTCGAAATTTTTGTTGGAAGATCTTAGAATCGATTATGTACATAATGGATTATAGTAAATATTAGTAAATAGAAAACTCTGATACATGTATATTCCTTTTCCTATTTTACTTTTTCCTTCCGGCACTATTTATGTACAATGTAATGACACGATTGAATACAAGTCAGATATACAATTTTCCCCAAAGTTCCTGTTACCTTTCTGTCATGGTATCAGAGCTTCGTTTCCTACCCTAGCTTCCGCAACTTTTCTCGAATTGCCATTGCTCCCTTCTAATCTGTAACTGAGGATCACTTCCTGCAAAACAGATTAGCAAAGCAATTAGGAATTCATCCTTGGTGCCATGACAAAAGATAAAGAAGTTATGATTCCAGCAGAAGAAACTTCATCAACACAGAATCAGGGGATCACAGATGGATCGACTCAAGAAGAGTAGGTAACCAATGTTGCCTTTGCACCTGCTCCTGCTTCAGTGCAGATTCCGGGGCCAACCTACTGGCCTCCACCCCCGTGGTACACCACACCATGGTCCCAATATCCGTATGGGACCAATCCGACTACTGAATCGGGTCAAACATATCCAAGTCACAGACCCGGATTCACACCGGGTTACGGAATCAAACCCTATCCGGTTCCACCACCTCCTTACCTGTTTCCATTCAACGGAGGACGGCCGGAGATTGGAGATCCACTTTACACTTCGCCGGCGGACGGACCAGAGCTGCGGCTGGTTACCCAACAACTTACTGGAACGACAAATTATCACGCCTGGGCCCGTGATCTTCGACATTCCCTCATTACCAAAATCAAGGATGGTTTTATTGATGGAACAATACCTTACCCGACGGATGAACGACTGCAGAGGCACTGGAATCGTTGCAATCAACTTGTGCGCTCCTGGATCGGGAATTGCTTAGCACCTAATGTCGCCGCCGGTCTGCCTCTGACCGAAGATTCGAAAAAATACTGGGATAATATACAAGAAATGTACGGGAAATTAGATAGGGCTAGGGTTTTCTCGTTGACACAAACCCTAACCGAGCTAAAACAGGGGAACCTTTCGGTTATCGCCTGCTTCAATCGATTATCAGCCCTGTGGAATGAGATTGAAGCGGCCGAGGAAAAATTGGAGGGGCCAGAAGCCACCCTCCGTCAATACCATGCGATCAAGGAAAAGGAGAAAGCTACTCGATTTCTACTCACCTTGAACGACACCTACGCCGGCTTTCGATCGCAGATTCTTGCGATGGATCCTCAACCACCGCTCGGCCGAATCTTCCAGTTGGCCGTGCAGGAGGAAAACCAAAGGGCCGCCACGACCGAACATGCTCGAATCGGTGATGGAATTGGCTTCGCGACGTTCCCCTCGGGCTTCGTTGCGACGGAGACCGTCGCCGGAACAAGAGGGAGCCTCGGAATCGCTACACAACCAAGAGAGAAAGCTTTCGTGGCTGCGGCGTCAAGGAACAAAGAAGACTACCCTAGGTCTTCACGGATGGACGGCCTGGATAGGAGACCTAGATCAGACGGTCCAAATCATTTCTTTGCGGCGAACGGCTGGGATCGACACGCACAATCTGATGGCTACAAATTGATGAGCTATCCGGCTGGATTGGACGGCCACAAATTGATGAGCTACCCGGCTGGATCGGACGGCCAATATTTCGCCACGTCAGCACCAGTCTACAAAGCATCCAACGGTACTCGTTTTGCCACATCAACAGGCAAGGTCAGTGGGCAAAATTCAAAAATTAAAAATAAATATTGTGAATATTGCAAACGACCGCACCATACCGTTGATACATGTTGGAAACTACATGGGAAACCCAATAATATAAGGGAAAAGGAGTCTTCAGTCTATCAGGTTATTGCACAGAAGGGTGGTGGAGCATCTTAGCAGACTATCACTCAACAACAGTATGAAAATATCATCCAAGCATTGGGCCAACTTAAGACTGGGGACACTAATGCAGGATTCTTAGGTACTTTTTTACATGAAAGGAATTCATTATCTACTGATGCATGGACTATCGATTTAGGTGCTAGTGACCACATAGTTTGTAATGAGTGCTTATTTTCCCATGTCCATCAAAACACACAATCTCCTGTTACGGTACGTCTTCCAAATGGGAACATTACATACGTTACCAAAATCAGTACCGTACATCTTGGTCAAAATTTTATTCTTAAAAATGTCCTATACATTCCAGATTTTGAGTTCAATCTTCTTTCAGTTGCCAAGGTATGTATGGACAATTCTTGTAAAGCCATATTCAATTCCAAAAATTGTGTCTTTCAGGACCTTTCGATCGTGGCAGATCGATGGGCTTGGGTAATGAAGCACAATGACTTTATTTTTGGGTCAATTCTCCAGGGGATTTAGCATTATTGAATAAAAGCATTTATTATAATGCAATCAGCTATAAGAAAAATCTCCTTTTGCATCAACGATTGGGTCATAGTGCTAAATTTCCTCATCCAAAATGTCCCACATGTCCCTTAGCTAAACAAACTCGAGCATCATTTCTAGTTAGTACATCTCGAACTCAAAATCCTTTTTCATTGCTTCACATGGACATTTGGGGTCCCTATCACACTTCTCATCGTGATGGATCTCGCTACTTTCTTACCATAGTTGATGACTATAGTCGTGCCACATGGCTATATCTTATGCAGACAAAGAGTCAAACATTCACTCATTTATCAAATTTCCTTTCTTTAATTAGAAATCAATTCAATAAATCTGTACAACGAATTCGTACAGATAATGGGCGAGAATTTTTTGCTTCTGATTGCATAAGATTACTGTCTACTCATGGAATTCTCCATGAAAGTTCCTGTACTTACACTCCATAGCAAAATGGAGTTGTAGAAAAGGAAACATAGACATCTCTTAGAAGTAGCCCGTGCACTCAAATATCAAGCTTCAATCCCTGAAGAATTTTGGGGAGACTGTGTGGTCACAGCCGCCTATCTGATTAATCGCATGCCCAGTCGAATCCTTCATGGTAAAACTCCATATGAGATGATTTACAACAAACAGCCCGATAATGATCATCTTAGAGTGTTTGGGTGTTTATGTTATGTAACCAATGTGGGTCCTCGGGATAAAATGAGTCCCCGTGCAACACGATGTGTTTTTATGGGGTACCCTTCTCTTCAAAAGGGATATCGTGTTATGGAATTTTCCACAGGACATTTCTTTACTAGCAGAGATGTTATTTTTCATGAAGACATATTTCATTTCAAAGAAAAGCTCCATCCATCTCAAGATACTTCATCACAAAACAATCATTTCCTTATGTCTGATGAAGATATATCATTTGCACCTGGTTTTCTTGTGGCACCTCAATCATCCGCCACACAAGCACCGGTGGAATCCCCAAATCAAGAAATTGAATCACCTATCTCACGTGAAGAAGCTCCATTATCTTCTTCAACATAGGAAGCAACGGAGATGGCTGCTGAATCATTTGAGGCTTCTGAACAATTAGATGAGCCACCCCGTCGTTCTGGAAGACAAACATGTCCACCCACATGGACTAAGGATTATATATGTTCTGCTGCAAACTCTTCAGGTACACAATATCCGATTTCATCCTATGTTTCTTTCAATCGGTTATCGGGAGGACATATGTGTTGTATAAGTAGAATTTCAGAAGAGTGTGAGCCATCCTCTTTTGCTGAGGCGGCACAAAATCCCAAATGGCGACATGCAATGGAATCTGAACTTGCTGCCCTCATGGATAATAATACTTGGGATATTGTTCCCTTACCACCACATAGAAAGCCGATCGGATGTAAATGGGTTTACAAAATAAAATTCAAATCAAATGGCTCCATAGAACGTTACAAAGCTAGGTTGGTGGCCAAAGGCTTTACTCAAAGAGAAGGTTTCGATTACCACGAGACTTTCTCTCCAGTCGCGAAGGAAGTTACCGTACGATCCTTTCTATCTGTTGCAGCATTACGAAATTGGTCCTTACACCAGATGGACGTCCACAACGCCTTTCTTCATGGAGACTTGGATGAAGAAATTTACATGGATCTTCCTCAAGGATTACGCAGACAGGGGGAGTATCGGGTATGTCGTCTTCGCAAATCCTCGTATGGTTTAAAGCAGGCATCTAGACAATGGTATGCCAAATTTACTGCTGCGTTAACCAATGCTGGTTTTCAACATTCCAAGCATATATTTTCACTAAGCCGCTCTGCCAAAGACAGCACAAGTTTCTATTAAGCAAGCTAGGTATCCTTGACATATATAGGCCACCAGCTTGAGGGGGAGTGTTGGAAGATCTTAGAATCAATTCTGTACATAATGGATTATAGTAAATATTAGTAAATAGGAAACTCTGATACATGTATATTCCTTTTCCTATTTTACTTTTTCCTTCCGGCACTATTTATGTACAATGTAATGACACGATTGAATACAAGTCAGATATACAATTTTCCCCAAAGTTCCTGTTACCTTTCTGTCAATTTTGAATCCTAAATTCTCTCTCTACGCTCATTGCTGCTCCATCATGCATCAAACGGCCATACCCCCACTGTCGTCAACGAACCACATTAGGGCTTCCCTTGCTCTGATGCTGGCTCTCTTCTCTCTTTGCGCTTCAGCACTCGTTTTGGTGTTCGTCAAGAGGTCGTTCCCCCGCTGTCACCGATGAAGCACATTAAGGCCGTAATAAATGTGCTTCGTCGATTGACCGAAGAAGGTGGGAGGGGCATTTCTTCTTGAGGTGAAGGGATAGGGTAGAGATTTGGCCATGGTGGGCTGGAGTGGAGCCTAAGGCACGTGTCCTATCACTACACGCCGTGGAGCAGCTTGGCGATTGGGCTCGGTGATTACGGGCTACTCTTGAGACTCGAGTCTTGAGGGGAGGTCGTCAACTGGCTGAAATCCGTCATTCAAGGTGCGTTTGGGGCTTTCTTTTCTTCCCTTGTCTTCGTCACTATGTCCGATAGGATGAAGGTTTTCCATGGGCACGATTAGTGTTCTCTAGTGTTGGGCTCTTCTTTTTAGTTTTTGAACGATCGAACCGGACATTTACTGTGAGAAATTCCCTCCATTATCTCAACTTGCAATCTTTGTCAACAAAGTTTGGTTGAACCGAGGTAAATCCTGAGTAACAAATGACAAATATAGAGTTAAAGCAAAGGGAAGTTGACAAAATTTGATCGCCTGAGCCTTCCATTCTAGCAACGAGTCTCAATTTTTATTTTTATTTTTATTTTGGTTAAGTAGGTTCACAAACTAAACGGTTTACATATAACTATTCCTATATATACTACCACATCATTGGTGAAGTCGGATTAACCTTCACAAGATTACCGAGAGTGAATGATGCTTGAACATGTAAGGAAGGAGGCTGATATACTACCTTCGAAAATTGGAAAATAGGATGAGAATGCTCCTTTACTAATTAAAAAGTTGAGCTCGAGCCCTTGGTGCCAATGCTCGTTTTCCTAGTGCCTATGCCTATGCCTATGGAGGCCAGGGTCAAGTTTGCAAAGATCTAACTCAAGACCCTACTGCCTGTGCCTAGGTCCCTAATGCCTAAGTATGCATCTATTGTGGCGGGGCCTAGGTTCATGGAAGCTGCGCTCAACACCCAACATTCGAGCTCAAGTGCATTAAGGCCAGGCTCATAACCCAGTTGCTTGTGTCCTGATCTCGATGCTTGGGCTCAAGTCTATCGAGGCCGAGCTTGAGACCTCGAAAGTGTTCCACGCTCAAGCTCAATAGATCTAGGCCAAGACCTCACCTCAAAAGACCTTGGTTTGTGCATAGGGGTCCCAAGCCCAACCACAATGGATTAGGGCCCAAGCATCGGCCTCCATAGTCCTAGGCTCTACCTCAACACTTGGGCTCGGGTACCAAGGACCTGACCATGATACCAGGACCCCAAACCGACCTCCATGGACTTAGGCTTTGTTAGCACCTAAATTTTAGTGATCCGGTTATTTGTTTATTGCATAAAAAACTTATGGATTGACCCGGATCCCTAAAAAAAAAAAATATTAATTAAATTGCATATAGCTTTTAGGAGTATTGATTGTAATAGGTTCATATGTTGCATTTAAATTGCACCGGTATGTCCTTAATTGAAAGTTTCTTAACTTTTTTTTTGTAATAGGTTCTTAACTTAATTAAAAAAAACTGGATTACGCCCATAAGAACATAATTTTTTTTTTTTTTGTCAAGCCCACGGGATACTAAGAGGGCCAAATTTACACAAGTTAAATACCAAGGTGGAAAATTGAATTATTAAAAGAAAACTTGGGGGATAATTAGGCCTTTTATCATATTTGAGGGTTTCTTATATGTAAAAAAATCTAAAACTTGCACTATATAAAGGCTTGTTATCACAATTTACAGGGGGTTTCAGATAGTACACATTAAAGAAATTACCCGTTAAGAAGGGAGATTAGTGAGAGGCGGCCACAATTCACAGAGAGAGGACGTTTGGCACATAGAGCGAAAAGGAGAGGAGATGACTCTACCTAGAGAAATGCTGTCTTCAACAGACTAAGAAGCTCACGATACTTGCTGTTCTTCATCAAGTTACTGCCGTTGTGCCCTGCCACAAGACCCTCACCCTCGGCGAGTCTTGTCATGCATCACCTGGATCGGCAACAGACCTGGCGATCTTACTGACGTTGCTGCTTTGTATCTCGCTGTCAGTCCAATTTCCATCAGCATCGACGATTGTCCAAAGAGTTTTTCCTGGAGTTGCCATCACAGATCCTTCATAGAGTTACGGTTGCTAGCCGCGTTGGTTCCTGTTCTTTTTTCACCGCCACTTCTCTTGCTGTTATTGCTGCACCGTACGTTGCCGTTGCTGCCATCCGTGATGTTACTTCCTTCGGTGCCATCTTACTGACGGTTCTTCAATCCGCGGCCTCTTCCTGTGAAATACAAAGCATCACTGAGAAACCGACTTGTCCAAGTTCAAGGTTCAAGGCCGTGAGTCGAAGAGGTGGATTTTTTCTTTCTTTTATTATTATTATTATTATTATTTTGAACATCTTGACAACCAAGGTCAAGAATATTCAGTCGAAGAAATCCACAGCCGTGTGATCTTAAACAGAGTGTTTGAAGATATGCATCGGATCAGATTCTGGAGATATGCTCGGAATCATGCTCGATTGTAATTGTGCATAAATTAGTTAGGAATTGATTTCAATTGATTACACAAAATATATTTTTGTTTTTGTTATATCACTTATGTACTATATTTACAGACTTTGTACAACAAGAATAGATAATGAAAATGCAATTTTCCCGGAATCTATTGTCTTCTCCACGACACTTTTGTTTATCAGAGTCGCCAGGCTTATAACCTATTTTTCGCTTCTGCTCTCGATTGCCTACCAGAGGATTTCTGACCTACAAAACAGATTTGCCATATGGTATAGGACTTAGCTTTCAAGGAAGAAGATAAGATTTTTTTTTACCTTCAATGGCTTTTGCCGACGACTAGTCCACTGGAGAAACTCCATCACAGAATCACAGTCGCAAATCCAAAGCCCTCCTATGACAATGAAACAACAACCATTCCAAGCCCAGTTTGCACATTGGGGGCCCATACAGGCTTAGTTTAATCTGGGGCAACCCATTGCGGGCCAACCTTTCGAGTGGGTACCGTACCCATGGTACCTTGGGCCAGGCCCAAATTCATCCTCGCCAGGTTATGTGGGCCACTAGAGCCACGTCCAATCCAAAGGGAGCCCACCAGCCACGAATGGTGTCATGCCCTGATCCTCGGGCACGCGCATATCCTTCTACATGGTCGATTTTATAATGCGATATCCTAGGACTAAGTATTGCTGACCCTTTCATTTTTAATAGCATATGCAGAAACAGTTATAAATCCCCAGACAATAAAACAATAGGATAGAAAAATAATGCCATATTTTTCATATTGAAATCCACAACCAAACCTTTATACAACCACACCTCAAAGTACTTCACAAAACTATTCATAACTTTCTAGTCTCACACTATTCACATTTAGACAGGATTCACAAAGAGGATGGAATCATAGTCCTCATTCGGGTTGTACTCGGATCATCATCGAGGTTCTCCTCCAGGTACTCCTCTTCGGTTTATTTCTCCTCAGGCTCCTCATCAGGGTCCTAAAATGTTGTCCCACAACTAGGATGAGACTATGTCTTAGCAAGTTCTACCCCACTAAGACTTGATTAGGAAACCAATACGTTAACCGGGCTGCATATACATGCATGGGTCAGAGAACTTATCTTGGCCTTAAATTCCACTTGCATATTAGCACAGTTCAATAGGCACCCAAGCAATCACATCACAGATCGATATCTCGATCAATCGACCTAGTTGATTTCATGTCAATTCGACCATTCCCCGGTCGTCTCCCTTATTCAGTCTCCAATCTTACTCACGGCTTCACGAGCATAGTCTACCACTTTTCTTGGCAACAAATTACAGTCCAAAGGACACGATCTATCTTTAGGTGGTAAAATACGGCTTAATGGGCGCGACCTTTCATAGGTGGAAGCTTACGGCCTTACCAGGCGTGACCCTTATCGGATGGCAATTTACGGCCCAACAAGCACGACCTCTGTTAGGTGGCAGTTTTACGGCCCAATGGGCGCGACCTCTATCAGGTGGTAGGTTACGGCCTTATTAGGTGCGACCCCTATTAGGTGGCAATTTACGGCCCAACAGGCGCGACCGACTCCAAATTTGGTGGCAAAACTCGGCCCCACTAGCATAGCCATATCTTGATGGCTTTTGAGGTTCTACTCACAATCTTCACAATCAAATTCTAATTGAATACCAACACCGATCGATTTTGGGATAAATCCCCACATACTCATCAACTCACTAAATTTCCACAAACCAGTGCTCAAATAAATAAATAGACTGCACCACGGCAATCAACATAGAATTTCGGTCGTTGGCTATCCCAGCCTAATTTCTGAAAAATAAATAAATAATTTTGAAAATTAATAAATAAATACTAAAAATCCAATTTAGGCCCGTAATGCCTGATTGGAGCTTGAAACGGGTCAGGAAAATCCCGACATGCATTTGATAAATAGTATAGGCAATTCTCTAGCTAAGTACACTAACCACCTAACTAATATGCAATGCAATTAACTAATAATCACTAATCCATTCTAATCTAACCACCTAATTACACTTAAGTAAATCTAATCAACCCTTAAGCATCATTAGTCTACTAACCAAGGATTAGTGAGATTACTCACTTGATTAAAAGCGGGGACCGGGACACCGCGACGACGATGCGACGGCGGCCAAAATCGGACTTTCGACAACACCGGCTGGCTTGGACCGAGCCTTAAACTTGTTCTTGCACTGGACTGGGCTCATGCTTGGGCTTGGGCTTGGTTGCGATTGGGCCTTCTTCGCGGGCTGGGCTTGGGCCGAACTTGTTGAATTGGGCCCAATGGAGTTACTGGAATGGGCCGGGTTGTTGGGCTCATGAAAGAGCTTCGCTGGACTGCTGGGCCCGAATTGCTGGGTTCAATCCACGGAGATGCTGGGTTGCTTGAGCGGTATGGGGATGCCTGGCAGTCAACGTGAGGAACTTCGGTTGCTTGCTATTGACTAGGGAGCTGCAGACTTGGACATTGCAGCAGAATGTCAAGGCCGCATGGAGTAACGGCTGAAGACCACGCGGACAGGGCTGCTTCTGATAAAGAAAATCTTCCATGATATAGCAATCTCCTGCAATCTATACCAATCCCATTGATTGAGCCAATCTTCCATGATTTGTGTCAATTCTGTCGATTCCATTGATAGAGTAATCTTTCACAATCTTTACTGATTTTGTAGATTGTTATCTTTGTAAAATCTTTAATTGTATTTTTCCTGCTCATGTACATATTATAAATATAATACAAATCTCCACACCAATTGTGTGTGCGATCAAACTCAAATTCATACTCTTTCATGGTATCAGAGCTTCACAATTTTTTTTTCCACTAAAATGTCTTCTTCTACATCCTCCAACACCATTACTGCCGTCACCGCTGCTAACTCTTCATCCTTGTTATCTCCCTCCCAACCACCCTTTGCTCTTGGCAATATATCTCATGTTCTCCAAATCAAGCTAGATTGCAATAATTACCTTCTGTGGCGAGTACAATTTCTTCCTCTATTTCGTCTTCATGGATATCTTCGGTTTGTGGATGGCTCATATCCTTGTCCGACACCCACAATCACTGATGCTGATAATAATGTGATCGACAACCCGGATCATGCTGCATGGCATTATCAAGATCAACTCATCCTCTGCTGCATCCTCTCCACTCTTACTGAATCAATTTTCTCACACATTGTCGGTCTTGAGACTTCTCATGATGTTTGGACCTCGCTTGAGAAACTTTATGCTCCTCAATCTCAAGCTCGCATAATGCAGTTAGAGTATCAGCTTCGATCTCTAAAGAAGGGCTCTCTTTCCATGGAAGCCTTTGTTAAAAAAGCCAAGAATATTGCGGATCAACTTTCTGCCGCTGCTCATCCCATCTCCGATTCCCAATTAGTTCTCGCATCCTTGGTGGCCCGGGTTCGGAGTATGATGCATTTGTTACCTCAGTCACATCTCGTCTTGATCCATTACCTCTTGATGACTTCCTCGGCCTGCTTTACAATCAGGAAATTATTCTTGAAAGCCGCACCACTGAATCTCCGATACAGTCTTCTCCTATTGTGAATGTTGCGGTCAAATCATCTGCTGCCTCAAATCCTCCCTCGAATGGTCGAGGACGCGGCCGAGGACGAGGACGCGGTCGAGGCCGTGGTCGCAATTTTTATGAAGGAGGTTCCTCTCACTCTCGACTCATTTGTCAAGTTTGTAGTCGTGCAGGTCACTCTGCTCTCCAATGCTACCAGAGATTTAATCCTGGTTATAAAGCTAATAGTGGCTCTCCATCTGCAATGTATGCATCTTCAACTGGTGAGTCATTTGATCCATATTGGTACCCAGACTCTGGTGCCACTCATCATCTTATAGCAGACATGGAAAATTTGAACATTCAGAGTGACTATTCTGGCATTGATCAAATCCGCACTGCAAATGGATCAGGTTTGCAAATATCACATATCGGTTCTTCCATCTTACATTCTCCTGCTAGTTCTTTTAAACTGCGAAATATTTATCATGTTCCCTCTATCAAGAAGAATCTATTATCAGTCTCTCAATTTACCAAAGACAACGATGTGGTATTTGAATTTCATCCTACTTTCTGTTGTGTTAAGGATCGATCCTCGGGGAACCTCCTGCTCAAAGGCCAGCATAAGAATGGATTGATAGAGTAATCTTTCACAATCTTTACTGATTTTGTAGATTGTTATCTTTGTAAAATCTTTAATTGTATTTTTCCCGCTCATGTACATATTATAAATATAATATAAATCTCCACACCAATTGTGTGTGCGATCAAACTCAAATTCATACTCTTTCAGCTTCGGCATCGCTTGGTGGTCAACAAAATAGGAGGAAACTTGCTACTTTCAGCTTCGGCATCGCTTGGTGGTCAACAAAATAGGAGGACACTTGCTACTGTTGACCGAAGAACCGCGGTGCTTAGACAAGTGGCACGGACGTGCGGAGATGGAGCAGCTTCGTGGAACATGGGCCGAGCGAAGAGAGAGAGATGGCTTCGGTTGAATTCGATGGCAGAGACGGAGGGAGAGAGGACGTGGGATGAGGACAGCGGCTTCGGTGAGTCTTCGGTGGACTGCTTCGTGCGGTTGGCGCTGCGGACGAGAAGTAATGAACCTCGGTGAAAGAGACACCGGCCTGTTGACTCCACGGACATGTGGCAGCGGCTGGGAAAGATGGGCTGTCGGTGGAGAGAAAAATTGAAGGAAGCTGGGTGGTGGCGGAGAGAAAACAACGTGGAGATGCTGGTTTCTTTCGAAGGAGAAGCAAGGAAAGCGAAAGCAGCTTGGCACCATCAGGAGGGCAGCTCGCACGAAGAAGAGAGAGACCGGCCAAGCGTGTCCATGAAGCCAAGGAAAAAGGGACTTAAAGTCAACACTTATCCCCTCCATTGATTGCATGTCCCCTAGATCTTTATGTACAAATATCTCAATGCTTTCTCCTAATACTTTCATGTAATAAAATCCACAAATTACTCCAATTTGAAGCCAAAATCCAACCCCCCTTCACAATCTCCGAATTTCATTATATTTGCTTTGATTATTCCACGAAATTTCTCAATTCGACGTCCAATCTTTGACGAATAAAATCCCGAATGATTTTCTGTAAGTCCCCGACACTCAAAGGCTTGGTTTGAAAGTCCAAATTTCCCTCAACTTAACCTATTTGAATTTCCGTTAATTTTCTATGACGTCTGAACCGATTTTCCGTAAAAATCCCGGAATCTCCGAAAAATCTTCTGAGACTGAGTCAACATTCCTAAAATAGATCGTAACCTAGGCTATCAGGTAACTTTCAGAAATTTTTGGTGCAAATGACCTGTGGTCGATTTTCTTCGAGCTACTATGAACCCACTCGACTCATTGGCGACTCTCGATTGTCGTGAAAATCCTGATGATCCAAATACGGACACAGGGTACCAAAATAATAAGAAAAATCAATCTAGTGTTGGTCAATAGGAATTTTCCAATTTAGTGGTGTCACCCACAATTAGCCACGCCTCAGTCGAACTAACCTATCTCTGATCTCGAATTGATTTATATCTGTGCCGTAATGACCTTTAATGATGTACATAATCGAGAAGTCGATTCCTAGTCGAATTATCAAGTCTATTGTATTAAAAAATTTTAGTGGCTCCCCCAAATAGTCTAGTTATCTTTAGAATGATTAGTTTTGAGAATAGCTCTATAGACGCGTCAATGAAATGCTTGATTTATTCAATAGAAAACATGACTGAAAATCTGGAATGTCACAAATGGGGCAAGCCCAACCTCCGGATTAGAGAAGATGAGTGGGTCGAGTGAGTCGGGTATGGGAACAAATCCTTACCCGGGTTTTTCAAATGTGGGTTACCAATTCGGATCGGGGGAACCGAGTTCAAAGACAAATCCCTACCTGAATTTCGTGCCCAGTTTCTTGCCATTTCTAGTCACAGCCGTCACCGGACGACTAGAGCCTGGTGACCCCCTATATACCTCGACGATCGACGGTCTAGAGCCACGGCTGATCAACCTGTAGTTAACTAGGCTGGAGAACTACTCTAGGTGGTCTCGAGACTTTCGGCGTGCCTTTGTGACGAAGGACAAGGATGGGTTCCTTGATAGAACTATCCCGATTCCTGTCGATGACCGACTAGCCTGACACTGGAGGAAATGCAACTAGCTCATTCGGACATGGATCGGGAATTGCATCTCTCTAGATGTCACAGTTGGTCTTCCACCAATGGAGGACTCGAAGAACATGTGGGAAAACATCAAACAGATGTATGGGAAGTTAGATCGGGTATGAATTTTTTCTCTTATGCAGGAACTCAATAAACTCAAAACAGGGAAATATGATCGTCTCGGCCTACTACAACAAACTGTCATCCCTCTAGAACGACCTCGAAGCCGCGGAAGAGAAGCTCGAGGGACCAGAGGAGACACTCGCACGGTATCGATCTATGAAAGAAAGGGAAAAAGGCAACATGGTTTCTTTTAATTTTGAATGAATCATACCTGAACTTTTGTTCACATATCTTGGCCATGGAACCAATGCCGCCCTTTGGATGGATTTTTCAGTTGACTGTTCAGGAAGAGAGCCAGCGGCTCGCATCCTCAGAGCTGGCGAAAGGAGGAAGAAGTTTCACCCTGGCAAGCCATGGAGAAAGGCGAGACCCAAGAGCAAAAACCCTAGTGCATGAAAAAGGGGTGATGCAAGAGGCGCTAGGGTTCGGAGCCGAAGACATGTGATCCCTTAAAAGAGAAGGGATGGGCGGTCCAGATCGCTCGCGTCGATCAGGCGGCTAAAAGGGGTTGATTCACTCAACAGGATCGGACGGTGGAGATGAGCTGGTTGGAAAAGGATCCGACGGTGGAATTTTTTCAGCCTTTGCAAAGAATTTTAATTCAAGAGGAAAAGATAAATTATATTGCGAATTTTGCAAATGTCTACACCATACAATAGAAAATTGTTGGAAATTGCATGTGAACAGTAGAAAAGGGGAAAATGAAGGAATTCTCCGCAGCTTATCAAGTTAGTAGTAGTCCTATTGCTTATAAGTTCATGACATATGAACAATACCAATAGCTGATGCAGGCATTGCAGAAATTGGACACCTCAAACAAGGGAGGAAATTTCTCAGGTATCTCTCGCTGTTTGATTAATAATATCTCAAGGAAAGCTTGGATAATTGATTATAGGGCAAGTGATCACATTGTTTGTGAGAAGGCATTATTTTCATATATGCATGAGAACCTAGATTTTCCTATCTTTGTGCAATTACCCAATGGGAATGTCACTTATGTTACTATTGCTAGAACAATCAAGCTTAGCCCACAGATCACACTCCAAAATGTCCTTTATGTCCAAGAATTTCGATTTAATCTTATCTTTGTGTCCAAAGCTTGCAAAGAAAATTCCTATCGTGTATTGTTTGATTATGACACTTGCTTCTTTCAAGCCCTTTTGATTGGTAGAGTGACGGGCTTGGGTAGTCTCTCTGAAGGGCTATTTCTTTGGACAAATTTTCCAAGTAATCTTAATTTGTCATCATTTTTTTCAAATAAAATATCAGTGTGTAACATGACTACCAATGATAAAGAATATCTTTTGCATTCAAGATTGGGTCATAGTGCTTCATTCCCTTACTCTAAATGTCAAATATGCCATCTTGCAAAACAGTCACGTATTCCTTTTCCTTCTAGCCAAAACCGTGCAAATGATATTTTTTCCTTGATTCATATGGATGTTTGGGGCCCTTATCATACATTACATCATGATGGGTCACATTATTTCTTAACAATTGTGGATGACTATTCTCGTGCTACCTTGGTTTTCCTAATGTAGTTAAAGGGACAAGTTTTCTCACATTTGAAAACTTTTATCACCTTATCAAAGAATCAATTTGGGAAATCTATTCAGCGAATCCAGACAAATAATGGGAAAGAATTCTTCAACAATGATTGCAATTTCCTTCTTTTATCTCATGGGATTCTTCATGAAAGTTCATGTGTATATACCCCACAATAGAATGGGGTAGTGGAGCACAAACATCGCCACATTCTGGAAGTTGCACATGCGCTGAAATTTCAAGCATCTATTCGGAAAATTATTGGGGTGAATGTGTCATTACTGCAACTTATCTCATCAACTGTATGCCCACTCTGGTACTTAATGGAAAATCTCCATTTGAGTTACTTTCCAAGAAGAAACTAGAACTTGAACATTTTAGGGTATTCGGATGTCTATGCTATGCAACAGTATTAAGCCCCTGAGACAAGATGGGTCCTCGCGCTCGACGCTGCATCTTCATGGGCTATCTGAATTTGCAGAAGGGATATCGTGTCCTCGAACAATCAATCGGGGAATTCTTCATTAGCAGAGACGTCATCTTTCATGAGGACATGTTCCCATTTCATGAAAATGATTTTTTGTGAGAAACACCATATTTCAAGCTGTCCTACTCAGTCCCTATCTCTAAAAGACTCGACTCCTGGATATCTTCTGACAAGAACTCCAGTTCCAGTAATGACTCCAATTTCTCTTGAGAATTCCACACTAGAGATTGTTGTAGAACCAGTGTAGAGAATTTCTCAGAATTAGAAGATCATTCCAAATAAATTGGTATTGAAGAAAGATCCTCTCCATCTTCCTCTGCCCCAGCACAAGTGGATCTTCCTCAACGATCTGGTCGTTCTACACGTCCACCAACTTGGACAAAGGATTATGTTTGTGCATCCCTCAACTCACCAAGTATTCATTACCCAATATCATCTTATGTTTCGTTTCATAGACTTTCACCAGAACATAGATGTTGTGTTACTTGAATATCGGAGGACAAAGAACCATCCAACTATGATGAAGCAGCTGTTGACCCAAGATGGCAAGAAGCTATGGGAGCTGAATTGCAGGCATAAATTGCAAATTAGACTTGGGATTTGGTCAATCTACCTCAAAACAGGAAGCCTATTGGATGCAAGTGGGTTTATAAAATCAAATACCGTGCATATGGCTTAGTTGAGCGTTACAAAGCTCGGTTGGTGGCCAAAGTATTTACGCAACGGGAATGTTTTGATTACCACGAAACCTTTTCCCCAGTCGCCAAAGATGTAACTGTAAGATCTTTTCTATCTGTTGTTACTATTAATGATTGGCCACTACATCAAGTGGATGTGCATAATGCTTTTTTGCATGGAGATTTAGATGAGGAAATTTATATGGATATTCCTTAGGGTTTACGAAGATAGGGGGAGAATAGAGTATGTCGTCTCCGCAAATCCCTCTATGGTCTTAAGTAGGCTTCTAGGCAATGGTACACAAAATTTGCCAATGCTCTCACGACTGCAGGATTCAAACAGTCCAAATATGATTACACCTTATTCACATGGACCCAAGATACGTCATCAATCTACTTGATGATATATGTTGACGATATTCTTATCATGGGCAATGATAAGAGTTGCAATAGAAAGATTCAAGAAGTATTTGCATTTTACTTTCCATATTAAAGACTTGGGAGCACCAAAATACTTCATTGGAATTGAGATTGCTCAATCTAATCGAGGAATTTTCCTTAGTCAATGGAAGTTTGTGCTGGAAATCATATCAAAAGCAGGTTTATCGAGATGCAAACCATCAATTATTCCAATTGAGTAAAATGTAAAATTGACCACCAAAGATTACGATGCTGGAATATCTGAGAATCATGATCCCATTCTCAATGATCCTTCAAGTTATCAGAAGCTGGTTGGAAAACTCATATATTTAACTATGACCAGACCTGATATATCATATGCAATACAAACCCTCAGTCAATTCATGCACAGTCTAAAATTATCCCACATGAATGCTGCTTTAAAAGTCATGAAGTACTTGAAAAAGTGTCTAGGACTAGGGATCCTCCTATCCAGAAAATACAATATGGAAATGTTGGCATATTGTGATGCAGATTATGCGACTTGTCCTATGAGCTAAAGATCCATTATAGGTTTTTGCATTAAGCTTGGAGAATCTCTTCTTTCATGGTAGACCAAGAAGCAGGCAACCGTATCAATATCTTTAGCTGAAGCAGAATATTGAGCTATGACAAAGACTACCTATGAGATTATATGGATACAAGGATTACTTCAGGATCTTGGGATTATTTTGAAGGGTCCGACAAGGTTGTTTTGTGACAACGATGCGGCACTCAAACTTGCAGCGAATCCCATAGTGCATGAAAGAATGAAGCATATAGAAGTTGACTATCATTTCACTTGCGAAAAAATCCAAGAAGGGATAATCGAAACAAGAGGAATTGGAACGGCAGAGCAACCTGTTGACATTTTTACCAAGCCTCTATGTCAAAGACAATATGCATATCTATTAAGTAAGTTAGGTGTCTTGGACTACGAGCCACCAATTTGAAGGGGAGTGTTGGAAGATATGCATCAGATTAGATTCTGGAGATATGCTCGAAATCATGCTCAATTGTAATTGTGCATAAATTAGTTAGGAATTGATTTCAATTGATTACACAAAATATATTTTTGTCTTTATCATATCACTTCTGTACTATATTTACAGAACTTTGTAAAACAAGAATAGACAATGAAAATACAATTTTCCCAGAATCTCGTCTTCTCCACGACCCTTTTGTTTTCTTTCACAAAGAATTCCAAAATGAATAGACAACAAAAACGAAAGTGGCAATCGAAGACTTTGGTTGGAGCTAGCAACATCTATAAATCAAGGAGATGTCCATTGCCAACTCTTCATCGTTGATTATACGTTTCACCCGCGAGACGCATCAACATTCATCCGTATTCATGTTTCTATGACCGTCCTGTTCAGTCCAAGTCCTACACTTGCCGTCCTCTCTCTCACCAGTGCTTGTGAAAATTCTAGCCTTGCCACCGTTCGTGCCCCCTAGCCATTGGTTTGATTTGGGAACGACATCCACAAATTAGGTAATTTATCCAATTCAAGTTTGATTTGAATATCTTATTGCCTAATTTGTTCTTATTGATATCTAATGTTGTATATTTTGAGTGATAGGCATATCCAATTAGAAATTTTTCCTAATCTGCAACGTGCATATAATCGGTAACTCAATCTCTATGTCTTGAGATATGATTATGGATTGCACAGAAAATTGGCAATTTTGATCTTTAGCCTTAGGACTAAGTTGTCGATTTTATTTGTTTCTAAATTTGAAATGGGTGAATATATATATATTGCATTTTTTGAGCTTATCTTGTTTGATTGAGTGCTTATCTTTTATTTGTTTTCCTTATCTAAGAAAATACAAAAAATATTGCATGTTAAATTAAAATAAATTTTTAGATAACATGACATGTTTTAGATAATATTGCACGTTTAAAATAGTTCTCCAAGATGGGATAAGATCTGTCCAAACTATTTCCTAATCAAAATTGGATAACTATTATTTTTAGATAATTTATATTGGCGACTTATTAATTTCAAATTTTTAATAGAATATAAAAAATATATCATTTGCATCATGCTTGCATCACTATTGGCCATGTCATGTATCATCTTATCTTGCCACGTCAACATATGCCATATCACAACCACATTATCATATAATGTCGTGTCATCATACCATGTCATGTATAATACGTCATCGTGCCACACATCATGCCATGTCATATTGCCACATCATTGCCATGTCATTGCCCATTTGATATATTCCATGTCATGTCATTAGTGCCATGTCATTTATTGATTGCATGTTTAGGTCATTAATTAGAATTAAATGTCATGTTTGAATAGGTCATGTAGATATAATTTAGAGCTAAATTTGCATTACATGCATTGCATATGGTTTGTTCTTATAAATAAGAAAAAACTGAAAAAAAAATTAATTAGTCAAGATTCGTAAGCATTTAGAAATCATGTTAGGATAGGTATGCATTTCTTTTTAATGAATATTTTGCAAATATTTGGGAAAATGAAAAATATGTTTTGCCTGCATTGAGGTGTTTTGCTTGCATTGAGGTATTTAATATCTTTCCTATTCTAACAATTTATTTATTGCTATTGTTTATTGGATGCTATTTTAATGGTTGCATACTTGCATTGACACTCCTCGCATGTTAGTAGATAGGTTAATACCAATCTAAATTGATGGGCAAATTTTTTTTAAAATAAAAGAGAAAATTTATCAAAAGAGCATTAGAGAAATTTAGTGTAATCATGTCTTTCATTCCATAATCTCTAGTTTGTAGAAGTAAAGTATCTTCCCACATTTTACTTAAGTATCTAATCAACCCACTAAAAATATATTAGTAGGGACTTCGAAATGAAATCGATTGGCATGTTAATAGCTTAAAGTAAAGTTATGAATTGGTAAAGGCTTGGGAGAGCTCAATCTAAGTTTAGGCTTGGTAATCCATTAGCAAAACCTCATGTGGTTCATCTAAAGAGAAGTTCACGATAGGCTCTACTTCGATGGATCTAGGTACAAGCACCAAGATCCTAGGCCTGACCTTTGTGGACCCAAGCATGGGCACTGGGGTCTCAAGCTTGGAATGGACTCGGGTCTTAGGCATTGGGAACCAAGGTAAGGGCATTGGGGTCCAGACTTGACATATTTAGACTCAAGCTAGGCTTTGTGGACCTAAGCCTAGGCATATAGGACTTGGGTTTGACCTCTATGGACTTAGACATGAGCATTTGTGTCCGGAGCCTAACCTTTATAGATCCTGGCTCAAGCACCGGGGCCTTGAGTCAAGCCTTTGTGGACCTAGGCCTAACTGTCTGGGGATTAGGCACGGCTCTATGTTTTCGAGCCGGCCTTGGCCTCTAGCCATAAAATGAGCATTAATCTTCTTGTAAATAAGTGCATAGTCTCTAGTCTAAGTATTGATATCTAATTATAGTTTCGAAAATTATGTTTGATTTTTGAAAATGAAAATCAACTTCATAATTTGAAGCACATGTTTTTTGTTGATTAGAAAGATTTTCTATTGACTTATTTTTCTAAGTGATCCAAACATTGAAAAATACTTAGAAAAATGAGGAAAATGCTTTTTTTAGAAAAAATTATGTGAAATAAATAGAGCCTAAGAGAGACCAGCCTAATGTTGGATGCTCACATGCATAAAAGATAAGAGGGTTATTCGTCAAGTACCAAATTGGAGATTTTGGTGTGAGATGAGCAATTAATGTATACTAGTTTGCCTATAACTCATTACTTTAAGTTAATGAAATTGGATATGCTGATGATGCTCTTCCCTTGTCAAGTTATTAATTCGGCCACTGTGATGCCATACGTTTTGTTGAGAAAACTCCCATCAGGTTTTGAAGTTGACAAAAGTTTCATTCTCTTATTCTTACTCTTACTCTAAAGAATACTAAACTTCTTTGCAATGCTATGAAAGTCTATTTTACATTAGAAGTCTTTCCGACTCTCACGAAGATACAAATTGAACTCATTACAAGAATGGAGATATAATCAAATTCAAGATTATTGATCTTTCAACAAGGATTCAGTACATGCAAGATTAATTGGGCTTTCTGGCAGAGAATCTCACTTACATTTTCTAAATATATTGATGAAATCAATTATGGATTGATAAAATCAATTTTGAAGATAAGTTCCTTTTTGGAAAGCATCTACTTAGGGAAGCCTATATTATGATTGTATGGGCAACCAGAATCATCATATTTTCACCTCAATCTTCAAACGGCTACAGGATTTCCTTAATCGATTCCATCTAATGGGTTGATTGGAAGAAATTCCTCTGGAAAGTGCCAACGATTAGAAAGGCGTAGAGGAGTATTTAAGGAGGTTATTTAGTTCATTTGAGATAGTGTGTAAGAATAAAAATTCCAAAGTTTAAGATCTTTCCAATCACTTATTCTTCATCAATAGTGCTTACAATTTGTACTCGAGAGAGAAAAACACAAAATGAGTGACTTAGTGAGAGAAAAAGAACTTTTTTCACTGAGCGATCGTACTCAAATCGTTGCAATTCTCTGTTGATTCCTTAGTGAAATTCAACCAAAAGACTGTCAGCGTGGGAGAGTGGACGTAGGCACATCCCTAGATAGTCGATCAAATTACGACGTTCCCAAGACTCGTTGTCTACCCATTCATTTTATGCACATGCGGAAGCGAATTAATAAATCTCTAAATAACAATCAACATGAGATAGAAAAGCATGACAACCACTTAACACAAGACATACTTTATAAACGCATCAGGTTTATATACAGAAGTCTAAAGCCAAAAGAAGCTACCAGGCTAACCTTACCCTGGACCCTACCTACTTGGGATTTAGGTCTACTACGACACCATTTGGGATGTTGATATCTAGAGGATCGGCTACCTCTACTACAGGCTCCTCAACCTCAGGCCCCCGGTTCGCCTCGATATGAGCTATAATATCGGCATCATGCACAGGGTTAAGATCCACCACATACTTGGCATCGACAGTAGGCCCGTCAAAACCATCCAATGGGCCCTCCGGAACACCGTTGGGCCCATGAAGGAACCACACTTTGAATCGATGAGGTATTAATTGAGGTAGGCCCTCATCGACCCAAATGGTAGTCACTATGAGCTCACAAGTCCAGCCAGGGTTCCCGTGGATGGGGAGTTTGGTACGCTTGGTCTCCCCATCTCGAGGCCACCCAAAACAAACGTGCCACACCTCCATCTAAATACCTATAAAATTTTAAACCACAATGGGGTGAGACAAAGTTTTTGTGATTCCACACTCTAAACCTTGATTAGGATGACAATTCACCTATAGGTAGCCTAAATATGCATTATATAAGATTTACCTTGCCTCAACACCTCCCTACACATTAGTACAACTCATTTAACATATGCATACAATAAATGCACTCAATAATTGGAACACTTCACTTTAATATATCAATCAATTCTAGGGGTCTCAATTATATGGCCAAATCGTTATGACACGTCCCATTTCATCTCACACAATTTTGTCCCATAATCAGGTGTGGTTATTTCACTCACTCAAGCATGTCCCAATTAATTACGACCCAACGGCCACGGCCAACTCAACAGTCGGCGGTCATCCGGCATAACCGGGCGTCGTCCCACTTCGTTGGGCACGGCAACATCTACATCTATACGGCATTCCCGAGGGAGCATCAGCCCAGCCTCCACTATGGCCGGCATTCGTTGACATGGGGCATCTGAATTTAATCAGGCATTGTCCAGCATAAATGCATCGTGATGGATTCCAATAGCGATTACATGCACATCCAATCTCGGCCAAGGACATCATACTTTGCACTCAATGCCTCAATTTCAAATAATGTACTTAGCCTATTTTCTTTATATTTAAAACATCCAGTAAAATAATTGTGCGTGGTCACACAGTTAAATCAAACCATAAAGCGTGATATTCTCCCATTTTAAAATTTCACGACTTTATATAGTACTTAAAATATTTTTGATGTAAAAAATCGACACTCGATATTTTTCTAATTAAATACCAAAAATCCATATTTTTGAAATAAAAATTCAAAAATCATCACAAAGCACTCAATTTCACAATTCACTTCAACCATGACGATCAGTGTAAAATTCTGACAACTGACTATCTCGGTATAATTTACGCTAACTAATAAATAAATAAATTGCAGTTAATTAAATAAATTGCAAAATATCTAAATTAAAACACTTAATTAAATTAACATAAGCTAACCAGGCTAAACTACTTAAACTAATTTAACTAATTTAACTAACTAACTAACTACATTATCTAATTAACTAACTAAATGGTCTAACTGTGACATCCTGATTTTCTGATTCTGTTTTCGATTGAATGCGTTGGGCTTTCATCGACGCGCCTATAGTATTTTTCTCTAAGCTAATCACTTGCGAGATAAATAGTCTATTTGGTGAAGCCGCCAAGGGATTTTAACGCAAAAAACTTGAGAATTCAACCAGAAATCGATTATTCGACCATGTTAATTTGCAAGAGTCAATACAACACTATCAAAATTGAATAGAGACCGGAAATATGCCGGTTTGACAGAGGCATATAATTAGAGTGTGGGTGATTTCACCTAATTGCAAAATTCTCGTCGAACGACATTAAACCGATTTTTCTATCATTTCTGTACCTTGTGCCCATATATGAAACCTTGATATTTTCACGACAACTAAGGGTCGCTATTGAGTCAAAGATGCACAATGTGGCTAAAAAATAATTGACCAAGGGTCAAATGCACTAAAAATTCTCAAAAGCTACTTAGTTGGTTAAGTTACGCTAAAATCGCGTCAGGTTGAAATTAACTATGAAATTGAACCCGATTTCAAAAATTAAAAGTTTTGTCATGTCAAAATTTATTTTAGGAATGTCGACTTATCCTCCGAAATTTTTTTGGCAACCCTGAGGTTTTGGCGAAAATTCAAGTGTTGGCATTTTTGGACCGGGAAATTTAGAGGACCATTTTTGGGTGGATTTTTGGCATTCAAGTGGGATCAATTGATGAGGGAATTGCAAGGATTTATTATGGATACCTTGGCTAGAATTTTTTGGCATCAATTGGATTTTTTTAGAGAGAAATTGGATTGAATTTGGAAGGGAAATGTATAAAATTCGTAGCCATGGAGGGGAGCAAAATTTTGGAAACCTTGGGAGGCTTGTTGGGGAAGCTTGGTGTGGGGAATTGGCTGAGGATGAAGCTTGGGTTGGTGGGGGCCTTGTGATGATGATTCGAGATATTTTTGAAGACCTTGTGGGCATTTTATTCCCCCCAAAGCCAGCAGACCACTTCTTCTTCTTCCTTGCCCCATCTTTCTCCATTGTTGTTGCTTTGAGCTCAAAAACCAACTAGTAAGCCCAGAGAAGCTAGCCAGCTACCATCAATCGCCCCTCTTTGCCGTTCGAGCACTGCCGTGCCCCTATTGAGCCGCTCGAAGCTCCACCTGTTGCATGCCAATCCACACGCCCGCAACCCAAGCCACGTGTCCAAGTCATCGGTCCCATGATTGTCGTCGTTCGCTAGGGCTATTCCAGCCACTTTCCGTCACCGTTGAGCTCCTCCGCTGCCCGTCCAAGCCGCCGTGTCACCACCCGCCCTCGCCTAGCCCATTTCGACCATGAAGTCCTTCAGTTCAGCCCAAGACCAGAAGCTGAGATCTCAGCCCAAGCTAAGACTTCATGGCCCATTTTAGGCCCCTTCCAAACCTTGTTAGACGTCGCCGTTGTCTCGAGTGTCACTTGTCATTGTGCCACCATCACTGTGAATTCATCGACTCACTAATCCGGTGAGTTACTTGCTAAACATTGCTTATCAAGTTAATTATGCTTAGTGAGTAATTAGATTAGCTTAAGTATGGTTTAGGTGGTTAGTTTAGTTTAATTAGTGATTTAGTTGGTTAATTAAGATTGTTAGGTGGTTAGATTAGATTAGTTAATGGTTAATTATATTGTATTATTTATTGAATATGGTACATTATTTTTCTAGGCCTATTTAGGTGGTTAAATTAGGGTTTAAAGCTTAATTATGCACATTGGATTAAATTGCATTTATTTAATTAATTTTGCAATTTATTTAATTATTTAATATTTTCCGGAAATTATACTAGGATAGCTCGTAGTTGGAATTTCGTGCTGATTGCTGTGGTGTGGTTAGTTTATGCAATTGAATGATAATTTGTGCAATTGAGTGGTGATTGTGAATTTTGATTAATTATTTCAAAATTGTGAAATTTTGGTATTTAATCAGAAAATACCAAGTGTCTGTTTTGACACTAAAAACATTTTTAAGTACTATAATAGTGGGATTTTAAAAGGAATGATATCAATTTTTAAGGTTTGATCTGACCGTATACCCACATGCAATTATTTTCACCAGGTCTTTCTAATACGAAGAAAATAGGCCAAGCGTATTATCTTAATTGAGACATTTGAGTGAAATGTACGGTATCCTTGGCCGGAGTTGAATGATCGTGTGACGGTTATGAGAACCCGTCCCTGATGTGCGTCGAGTGGATGTTGCCCCTATATAGGATGTCCCTGGACAACATATGCTTATCGCAGTATAAGCTAGATCGATACTCCTTTGGGATTGTCGTCTAGTGTAGACGTTGCCGTGCTCAATGGGGTGAGACGATACCTGGTTACGCTAGAAGACAGCCAAACGTTGAGTAGGCCGTGCCCGAGGGGCTATAATCAATTGGAACATGCGAATGATTGAGATAAATGTGCATGATTATGGGACAAAATTGTGTGGCACGGAATGAAACGTGTCATAACAATTTGACCTTATAATCGAGACCCCTATGAGTAATTGAGATTGAGTGAGATGTTCCAATTGATGTGTGCATTTATTATATGCATCTGGGACATAAATTGTATTGACATGCAAGAAGGAACTGAGACAAGGTGAGTCTTCTATGATGTGTGATTAGATTACCTCTATGCGTATTTCATTCCTAAACGGGGTTTAGGGCGTGAACTTGTTGAGATATTATCTCACCCCGTCATGGGTTTTATCTTTTCAGGTCCTTAGATGGAGGCAAGGCCAGTTCGTTTTGGACAGCCACGGGGGTCGAAGACGTAGCGTGCCGTCTTCCTAGTCCATGGGAATCTTGACTAGACCCGTGAGCTCGTGGTTACTACTATCTTGTCAGTGAGGGTCTACCACAGTTGGTACTTCATCGATTCAAGTTGTGGTTTCATCGCGAGCCCAACAGTATCTGAGAGGGCCCCTTGGATGGCTTTGATGGACCTGTCGTCGATGACGAGTATTTTCAACTCGACCTCGTGCATGATGTCAATATCATAGCCGATATTGAGGCGGAATGTGGACCCGAGGTTGAGGAGCCTATAGTAGAGGAGATAGCTAACCCGCTAGACCTCGACATCCCTGACGGTGTCATGGTAGATCCAGATCCCAAGTAGATAGGGTCCAGGGTAAAGTCAACTAGAGACTTCTTTTTGAAAGTTTGACTTTTGTATATATAACTTTGGTAGGCTAACCTTGGTTATTTATAAAAGTGTTTTGTGACATTTGTTATCCAGCTTTTCTATCCCATATTGAGTGTTGTCTGGGGATTATTTATTATATGCTTCCGCATGTGCAATAAAATGGATGGGTCGACGACACGTCCTAGGACATTGCAATTTTATTAACCACTGAGTTCAAAGGATGAGATGATGTCCTAAAATAAATCATGACACGTTTAAATTTTCGATTCCCGAAACCGAGTTTAATTTTGTGGTTAAATTTAACCAGACGTGATTTTAGCGTGACTTAATCTACCAGGTAGCTTTTAGGGATTTTATCGATCCACACCGTGTGCAAAATGGCGAATTCAATGTTTAATTCATTTATTCGAAGAATCAACTGGTAGATATCTTTACCAAGCTAATGGAGAAGGGCTTATTCGAGTCCATCCATGAAAAGCTAAATATCACCCTTCCATCTGACTAAAGTCTATGGATGAGCAGACTCAACAGACCAACATGTGGAGAATGCATATGTTTGAAAGTCTTCCAAACTTAGGTAGTTTTATTTTAAATTTTTGACGCGTAAATTTCCTTCCATATTAAACAGGTACGTTTATTGTCAATATCACTTGCCTTTTATATTTTTGGAAATTGTAATAACTCTGCTGAATTTTTGAAAATTATTGACAGTTACTATTTTGAATTTTTTGAAAAGGTATTTTTCTTTTATGATAGTTCAGTTGCCGTACTTCACTTTCTTTAATTCCTTCAGATTTTTCTTCACGATTATAGTCCATCTTCAAACCCTAACTCTCAAATCCTTCAGATTTTTCTTTGCTTATTTAAATGAAATCTAAACTACATGCAATGCATGTAAGGCAATTATTCTAAATGCAATAACGTACAAAATATGTCTATCCCGACGTGGTGTGCAATACCTAATTGACCTACTTTACGTGACATGCAATTTAATTAAATGACCTAACACACAATTTTTAATGATGAGCAAAATTGATATGCAATTATTCTAATATGACATGCAATGTTAATTAACTAAACTTAACATGCAATCTATATATCATACAAATTATAATAAAATGCAAACTACATGGCATGCATTAACTACATTAACCTACGACATGTAATTATTTAAATGACATGCTAAGGATTTTTTTTTGGCATTTTCTATTTTATTAATTAAATAAATTGAAATTAATAAATGCCTAAATTAAACATGCAATTGTCATGGGCCGATCGTTTGGGATCATAACCGTGCACCGATTTAGGCTCTTTTAGGATCACTTGAATTGTTGAGGTGCCTAAGCTAAGCCTTGCTTGGATAGGTCACTTACTCGCTCGCTCACCCGGATCGTAGTGAGAGAAATTTTCTAGAGAGAGAAGCTCTAAAGAGAATGAAACTTTTGATTATTGAATAGTTAGATGGATACAAATGAGGGAGAGAACACCCCTTCTTATACTGGAGGCCCTAAAATTACAACCATTGATCGTACTTTGATCCGATAGACGAGATTGTATCTCTTCACTTACCGACTACTAACATTTATACCAAGAGAGTTTTAGATCTTGGCGCAATTACCGTATCGCCTATCCTTGGAACGTTTTTGTAAGCTCTTGCGATAAACTTTGGCAATCTCAAGAGGTCTTCCTAAAAAATGCACAGTCCCTTAGTCACGGGAACCCCGTGACTGTTACATTCTCCCCCACTCATTCAAGCAATGCCCTTGTTGCTCTCGGTTCAAAGGGTGGACTTCTTGGTACGAGCTCGAGCCCTCTTGTTTAGATTTCGCTTGGTTCTAAGCCTATCGAACAATGGACAATATGGCTCCAACTTCGGCTCGAGCATGGCACACAGCAAGTACTCAACCTTGGGGAAGAGCGCTTCGATCGACATGTCACGAGTTGGAATAGGAGGATCTAACCCTACCTTCGGCTTTTCCAAGGATGGCGGCTTTGTTTGTGACTTGGTCATGCACTTCTCGGCCTTTAGACTTTTGTCAAGGCGTCGGATCATGGCGCTGGTCTTGGTGTTGATTGCTCCTTTCATCAATGGGATCATCACCGAGCATTATGGATCGAGGATCATAATGGTATTGGCCCTCATATCGATCATGGACCTCACACTATGGAAGAGCTGCATGCCCTAAATGAGATCGTAGTCATTGAGGGGAATTACCTTGAAGGAGAGCTTGCCCTTCCATCCTCCGATTTGGACATCCACGTTCGGAGTTGTTCCTACGCCTACAAGTTCGTTCGAGTTGATGGCCTTAAACGATTTCTCGTTTGGCTCAACATGAAGTCCCAAGGCTTTGGCTACCTCGATGGACATGAACATGTTTGAAGCGCCCATGTCAACCAAGGTGTATGAGGCTCACCCACATACCTCAATCTCTACAAAGAACATGTCCATGTTCGTGGGAGTTTCATTTTTTTTTTGGACAGCGACTAGGCTTGAATGGCATTGACATACTTCATGGTTCCAAGCCAAATTTGCTGCTTCTCTTCTTTGGCCTCCTTCTCCTCTTCTATGGCAAGGAGAGTGTTGATCTTGCCCCTTTTCAAGCACTTTTGGGTCCACTGTGGACCTTTGTAAATAAAGCAAGGAGATGGCAGGGGTTGGTCGAACTTACTCACGGTGTAGTATGCCTGGGATCGATTTTTTGGAAAGAGGACGGCTTAGACGCTCCTTCTCCCCATGAGTTGACTCGGCCGCCTTGATCTTTTGATGCACAGGGAGAGTCTCCACCTTCATCCTCAGAGTGTCGTTCTAATCTCCAATCCCTTACTCAGTTCTTTGATGAGTTGGCTTTAGTGAGGTTGATGAGGGACTTGGCTACACTAAGCGCCCTCATGAGACTCTTCACGTCCCAATGTTTAAGCTCAAGTTGCCCCTATGGCTTGAGTCCATCCATGAATGCTCTGAGAGTCTCCTCCTCTCCTAAATTGTAGATTTGGAGTTTGAGCTCAATGAATTCCTGTGACATCTTGATTTTTCAATCCTATTTTCAATTGAATAAATCGAGCCTTTCATCGATGTGCCTATAATGCTATTTTATGAGCTGATCACTCATGAGATAACTAGACTATCTGGGGAAGTCATTAAGGGATTTTAACATAATAGACTTAAGAATTCGACTAGGAATCGACTGCTCGACCGTGCTAATTTACAAGGGTCATTACAGCACAATTAAAAATCAATCAGAGACCAGAGATAGGTCGATTCGATCGAGGTGTGTGATTAAGTATGGGTGATTCCACCTGATTGCAAAATTCTCGTCAATCGGCGTTAGACCGATTTTCTGTCGTTTTAGAAGCATAATTGGCCATGAAAGCTTGAAAGACAAGCCTGGACAAATGAGTGGTGGAAATTCACTCTTGCCAAGCAAGCCAAGAGGCTATCATGAACATAGGACAATACTTGAGCCCTCATTTAATACTTGATAGACACCCATCTTCTCATTTCTTTCTCCTTCTTCCTTAATTTCTCTTCTTTTCCTCTCATTCTTCTCTCGCTCTCCTCCTTGGCCGATCTCTCCCTCTCCCTCTCTCTCTCTCTCTCTCTCTCTCTCTCTCTCTCTCTCTCACCTCTCTCCCTTTGATTGCCGCCTCACCGTAGCTGCCACCTCATCGTCGATGCAGCCGCTGCACCATCACCATCCTCACACCATCTCACTGCTCGTTGTCACCTACCATCTCAAGCTGCAGTCCTCACGCTGCCATGTCGTGCCATAAGCATTGAGCCGCTACCAACCGCCATCTTATTCTTGGCCCAGTTGTTTGTAAGTGAATCCCTTAAATGCCAACTTGGCCGTTGTGTTACGTGACTTGGATTTAGGTTGATTTTGCTTGTTTTAGGAGTTAAGATTAAGCTATTTTAGAGAAGTTAGAACCATGTATTGATTTTGTATGATTTGCTCATGAGATTGCTTGTGTTAGGAGGATTCAGATAAATAAGAATAGCTTAGGTTATTGTTAAGGTTGCTTAGTTTGTTATCGTTATTGGAAATGATCCTTTTATGTTCACGTCCGGGTTTGGTTTCAAGGAACCATTATTCTATTATGTAATACGGTGATGTTATAATTTAGGGTGAGATATTTAAGACTTATTATTGGATGTGGCTATTCTACGTGGAAATGCTACATGTGTGTTCATTTGAGTTATTTAAGTATAAGTATGTTCATAGTCCATGGTCAATGCATGAGAGCACCCCGAGCCTCCAAGGTGAGAGTTGCGTTGATTCTTGGTCGTGCGTGGAAGCAAACTAGGCCGAGTCTCTCTCTTAGTTTGGTGATATTGAGGTGTGTCATCCGATTCAGGTTTGACTTAGGTTGGTGCCTGAACATAATGGGTCAAGCCACAGTTCTCGTTTCGTGCTCGGCATATTTTATTGATGGTTTTCCAATAGGTCACGAGTCACAGATCGCTTGACACACCCTTAGGGCACTCATGCATTGGATTAAGATGGAAGATAAAACTGGTTGCATATTTAATCTGCATGGTCACACGAGGGATTCTGCCATCTAGGGATTTTGGGGGATGATGCTGCCACAAGAGATGTCAAGGGGTGATGCTTGATAGATTTTGGATACCGTTCGTGATGATGGTTACATAACGATGCCCGAAAGGATGTCCCATGGAGGTTCAGATGCCATGCTCGATGGGGTGAGACGATATTCTAGATATTTCTGAAAGAGCTGTAGGGTTTTTGCTATGTGTGGTTAATAATTGACTCGAGATAGCATAATATTATGGAATATTATGTGAGTCTCGAGGCGTTAAAGGTGTGCAAAGCATTTGAATGTTATGTGATACTTTGGAAGTGGCTATATGGCTTGTGCACATTTGATATGATATTATATGAGAGATGTGAGATACGTGCATAATTTAATTGTCATTTTGAGTGACTTGGAAGACAATTGCATATTATAAATGCTGTTAGTCGTAACGTGAGCGACACATAGGTGTTTTGGAAGTGATTATTAGAGTCTCGAAGGCCATGATAATATTTTAAATGCTAATATTTGAGACATTGAAATATTATTGGCTATTAACTGCACTATGTGTAACACGTATGAATTTTTATACTATTATTTAGGACTTAAGGAATGCGTGCACGTTGTTGAAGTAATTAATTGGCATACTCAGAGTTTTTGGGCCTTTTTTTAAGCCTAGTTGTGACAAAAGATGCTCTGATGTCCAATGTCTAAGTAAGGGCTCGACTTGGGAACGTTATGACAGCTAGTAGATCTAGATACAAAGTTGTGTCATGATCCACGACCCGACAAGCAAGAAGGGCGAGTCATTCACTAGGCTTTTAAAAAGCTTATCCTCTAAAATATAAACAAAGTCTTAACAACTTCTCATAATTTTAAGCACTCTCTTTTATGGAGTAAACAACAGTAGATACAATAAGACCATCCAGCTTTATACCATGTAGATTTTACTGACATTATCATTGTACGTGAGCTACATCGGAATGAGAATTACTTAGTAAAGTCTTGAGCAAAACTCCCACCCTAATGTCAAAACTTTACAAGAGCCAATTTTCAGCGTATCTCGAGACGGGTAGAAGAGGCTCCATATTGATGTAACTCCAGATCCTAATGTCTCTTCTTTATTATTCAGTCCCTTGTTGCTTCACATGGGTGGGAGCGCCAGCGGACGGAACCCATGCTGAAGGCTTGCTTCCCATGCTTTCTCTATGTCAAACATCATGATTCCACACTCGTTCACGTTCCATCCTTCTAATGCATGCACTATCCCTGCTACTCGCCAAGCGCTCATCACCCTTCTCGGCAACCAATTCTGCAACCGAGTAATTTCGAGTTAATCACATATGCTGCGTAACAATTTCGCATGCCATTTGCGTGTGTAAAAAGGGTTAATTTCCCGCACTTGGTGTTTACCTATACATCAATTTAACAGCAGCGGTCAGTGGCCTGCCCTTTTATATAATCATAGAAATCTCTGCTTAGGTACTAAGTTTCCATCTTTCTTGTTAGGACAATATACAAGTTACGGTTGCTCTGGCACGATTGGTTAGTGCATGTTTTTGTTTCATCACATAACCTACTAACAGACATCGCCGTAGAATGTGTCATTAAGATTTAATGCAGGACGCACAAAATTGGAATTAGTTCAAAACAGAGTTAAAATGTTTGTAGCCTTCTGTGTTGCACCGTAAAGAGAAAACAAGTGATGTGTAATGTATTATTCCAATCTACCAGAGAGATAGGCTCCCTGCATACCTTGCGAATTTCCATGCTTTTAGTTTCCTAACTCCATTATAAAATTCAATGTAAGTCCATCATGCATTATTCCGGCGACAGAGTTGAGTAAACTAACCTCACAAGAGTGCAAATTATCAAACGACCGGGGAATGGTCATCGCCGGAGTGCTGTGGTAAAGGCAATCTTTGCGGATTTGCTTCGGAGGGAATTGAGAAAAGGGTATGAACAGCGCTCCTTTGGGTGCCCTTTTCTGTTCTTCTTCGGCAAGTCCATCTCCTACCAACCATATCTGCAATTATCATTTGAAGTTACGTTCATTAAAAGGGGAAAATGGCCAAGGGAAACATTTCCTAGGAGTATCCGAGACCAATTATTATTCCTTCCATTTAATGTGAGATCAATGATCTCATGTGTAACGTTCTTAGACAAATTATATGTTGCTAATCCTCAAAAAGTGGCTCATCAAATACCTCTTGAGTTCGACCAAAAAAAAATACCTCTTGAGAAAAAGTTCTTGAAAGGATCAAATTGCCTGTGTACTTTCCATTGAGACTCCTTTTGAGCTTCTCATGCTCATCCTTAGAAGCTACGTTTACCTGCCATATTCTTACATCAATTAAATGGAAAAAAAAAAAAAATAGGTTCACATAATTCTATATTGACTGTGGATATGAAAACCCTTTAAGAAAAATGCCTTACATCATTTTTATTTCACCAGAAACCTGAGTACAACTCAATCATGTCATTCAGGAACCCAAGCTACTGGCATTCAAAGTACTCTGCCAACTTGGGCTTATAAACAAGCCATAAAAAGCAGCTATCATGGGCTTTAAAAATTATCCATAATTCGCATAAAATACAAAAACAGAAAAACAAGCCAGGTAAGCTCGCTTACACTCTATAGTTGGCGTGATCGACGGCCACTCAAAATTGAAAAATAAAATAAAAGTAAGTCGAGTCTATATTTTTCTCACCTTCTTTTGGTGTTCATATTGTTTTGCTTATCCGCAGTAGAACATGCTAAAATTGGTGTTTGGATTTGATTAAACAGATGGAACCCAAAATCTCATTAAAACAAAGAAAAGGGGAAATGAAACCACAATGCTTCTATAAAAGAAGAAGAAGAAGACTAGGCACCTGGATATCCCTTGCACATAAGGCATGGGCAATGGCATAAGAAAGCTTGTTAAGGTTGCCTTTGAGGAGAACTTGGCCAGTCCCTTTGGGAATGCTGTGGAGCACAACTGCCACAACCAAACTACTTCCATCCACCAACTTGGTCCTCAAATCTTTGTGCTTTTGAATGTACAATTCACCATTCGCATTCAATTCCTCTCCCTAACAGAGGAAAAAAAAAGGCAAAAGAAATTCGAACTAGATAAACACTAGATAATTTTGCTAAAGTAGATACCCAGTGAGAGAATTTCAAGTGTGATTTTGAAAGAAGTCGGATCAAAGCTAGCAGTAATTCTCAACGACGAAAAATTATATTACATTAAAAATGGAGGGGGCGGCTAGGGAGGAAACATCATCTTACCTGATTGAGAAGGCCCAAGGTCAGAACCTTGACTCCTTTTTTGTCAGCATCCAGTATAGCTTCCTCTATCAAGGCATTAATGGCTTCTCTTCTCCATTGTAATAGATACTACAGGGCAATGAAGAACATAAGACCAAGTAGAAATCCAATAGACTGAAACTGTTTAGTCAACACTCGTGGTAGGTGTTTTGGACATCCGACGATGCTTGTTAGTAGCTGGGGAAATTAGATGCAATCATAAGTAAATCGTTATCACCCTTTTTAATAACACAATGAGAAGGGAAACTATGTCATTTGTACTGAGGGTATATATATTGCCTCTCATACATATTCTCACTCTTTCTAAATAATATAAAGTCCAATTCTCACATTTTTTATCTCCACTATATTTCTTCCCACATAATATAGAGGAAAATCATTTTCAACATCATTAAAACTTCTTGGTTTCCAAACAGCGAATGGAACGTTTCTAAACAACTAAACCATTTTTCAGTGAAATTGTTGAGTCAGATAATAATTTCCTATATTTGGGATATAATAATTTCAAATGCTAAGTCAATAAGTAGGTACCTCGATTGGTACCATGAATGCAGTGTTGTTTAATTATTGATGAGAATCCATGACATGCAACATGGTCATCACCTGAACATTTGAATTTTTTAAAACAATATTGATCACCATCTGACGTCTAATTGTAGTGCAAACTCATGTGACATGTGAGAAGTGGGGCAAAGGAAGCATGCTAGGACTGGGTGGGGCAGGCCGGGGCAGGGCCATATGTGCACCACCCCTGGCCATCTCCCATCCCTATTCCGTCCTTCGGGCAACGGGCAGGTAGGTGTCCCGTTGGGACATTTTGCCGATACTAGAGTACCGCAAATAAAATAAAAATAAAATAACATAAAATTTCATGCACTAGAAACAACAAGGGAAAGTAAACACCAAGTGTGGAAAAGCAACAAGCTCTCATCTTAGCTCTTACTTGGAAATTGTATCTTGGAATCACCCAAGATTGCAACTTGTGTTTCTTGAAGGCGTTCCTCTCCAAGATGAAAGAGTGGCCGTAGATCCAGGTCCACACCACGGATGCGAGCGTGAGAGGCCACATGATCCACATATACCACTTGGGCGAATGGGGATGAGACGCGAGGGATGCGAATCCCAGTCGAAGATGATAGATGGACTCTGGCGTTGTCAAGTGCGTCAGATGCACCACGTCTGGCGAATCTTCCTCTCTTCGAAGGGATGTCTCGTATGTGCCGTCCAATGCTTGGTCCACTGTTCCGTATATATAATCATAGAGTGGCATGAAAAGGCTGTAATTTGTTCGGAATTGGGTGTGGTGCAATGAATGGTACCTGCCGAAGTGTCGTTACTCATGATGAATTCCTAACTAAAATCTACATGCTATAAGACCCAGTGTCATAAGAAAACTAATTAAGTGCACTTCACAAGAATTGGTTTCATGATAGAACGTTGTTCTCAAAAAATTTAAATCTATAAATATTGTGAACTTTTCATATTCATTACATAATAAACGATATAAGGACAGTGTCCAAGAAAACTCCTTGTAAACTTTCATGAATAAATTAGACAATCTTGAACATTTTTTTTCCTGAAAATTTGGAATCATGTTATTATGTCGCAAAACTTTGTGGGCCCGGACCAACTTACCCCTCCTTTAAACCCGTCCCCCCACATGCATGACTGTGAACCGACATCGGACCGACGTACGCTCGTATTCACGGACGGGAATCCATTTCTGTGTTTGCGTTTTTTACTCCTGCTCAAGTACTTCTATGGATTTCTCCGTTTTATATTTTCTTTTCGCAAATTGTCCTTCTTCAGACAAAAGCTGCTCTGACATTGAATTATTTTGCCCATCTACCCTAGCACCGCGCAAATTATGTCTCACATTTCCTTAAATGCTCATTTCTTCAACTTCGCCCGTATGATTTCGTGAAGGCTTTTCCTGTTCTTGATAGTGTGAAAACAATAGAGAAAGAGAGAGATCAGTGAAACCGAATTATGTATTGTGGGACTTACGATGGAGTGTACATTAAGTATTTGAGGGGAGGAAAGATGGTGAAGAGCCAAGAGGGGATCAGCTCGAAATTGCAGTGACCCAAGTTGTTCATGAAATCAATGCACAAGATGTAGCCAGTGAGGGACACCATTGAAGCAGTTCTCGCGAACAGTGTTGTGAACATGGGTATCGCGAATAGCATAAAATATGCTATGTGTTCCGCGAATGGATGAATTACAGCTGTAGAAAGAAAAGGAAAAGAAATAAAGAAAAAAAAAGGTGAAAAATTAAATTTTGTCCGACCATTCCATGGAAGTAAGATATAAATAATAATAAGAGCCAGGGTTACGTAAATATAACACCAAGTAAATCCGTTATCTAATTACAATGAGCTATCCATTCTCAGGACCAAGTACTTGCCAAAATATATAGCTGTCCGCCTGAACAGAATGAAGTGCAACACAGACCGTGCATGTAGATTCCTGAAATGGACTTAAAATGCGTGCTACTTTACTAGGTGTCAATGATAAAAAAAAAAACCAAACAATGAACTGTGTTAAATGTGGTTTGAAGCTTAACTTACATGAGATGGGCTCCGTGACAATGGAGGAGTGGTGGTGAGAGTGATAGCGAGAGTAGAGAAAATGGTGGTGGAGAGCTCGGTGAAGCCAGTAATAGAGGAATTCCACGACTGAGGCATGAATCAGGACAGTAATGATCACGCCGTCTGTCCTCCAAAGTGGCACGTGAGAGGCTTGAGGGATTATCATGTGACTCACGTAAAATATAATCCCATTAAGTAAGATTTGGTCGTCCCTGAAATATAAAATGAGGAAGAATTGACTAAACTATAATTGATTTGTAAAATAATGGCGTTGATGGCCCTTAAACATTGCTTCTGAGTATACTGTGTTATAGGTTCAAGAAGATATTGCTTCATATGATAAAATGGGTGGAGTTTCACCTATCTTCTGGGACAAAAAGAAAACTCTCTTTCCTTCACCATCGTGGATAGGCTTACCGCTCGTCACTTATTTCCACACTCTTTATAATACTAGAGATGACAAGAACCAAAACTAAATGAATCTTATTCCGTGGTATAGTGAAATTTTATGGTTACAAAACCATCACTGCGGCACAAGGGTTGGAGCAACATTAGTTGATGAATAGCTTCATTTGACAAAAATACAAGAACGATCTACAAGCTTGAGAGAGAGAGAGAGAGAGAGAGAGAGAGAGAGAGACCAGTTGCTTTCTCGATCCACCTGCTCGAACTCGATGCCCCTGTCGACGATCCGGTTGTTGCCTTTAGCTGTCCGATGGCGAGAGACCGAGATCCAGATCTGATTGTGAAGCAATCTTGCCAGCAGAAAAGGGAGTATGAGGAAGTAGCTGGAGTCCCTTTCGCCTGCCCCATTTGAAATGAACTGGTACGTGCCATGAATCGCCCACGGGGCTAAAATCATGTACTGCCGCAGTCCCCCCCAAACCCCAAACAACATATAGGTAAGATGGCAAGTGAGATGAACTGTTCAGAAAGTGACTAGTCAAATTTCGCAAGTACATCTCTCAGGCAAATAGAATTGCAAGATTATTTGCTGATATTCCTTTGCCGTACATTGAGCGAAGTGGGTTATTAGTTATCCATTTAATAGATTGCATCGGACTTAATTAACGTTCGAGATGTTCTTGCATGATATATAATTATATTGTGTAGATAATGTTTAAGATGTTCCGTGCATAATTGTCAAAATCACCACTCTTTCCTTTTTACATCGTTGATAGTCGAAGCACCACTCACCATCGTTGGACTAGCAAAATTTACTTTGCAATAACACGTTCACAATATGATGAACCCGAGCACTAACGAGACCAAAATCTCGCCTGAAAAGAGAATGTGCATACAAATTGCATATGCACGATTCTAATATACATTTGAGAAATCAACACTACATCATGAGAACGACACGAGCCAAAATTTTGAGAAAATTCTAAGTTCACCCACCTAAGACAATAATTTTGAAACAGGCCAAGGAACACGAATGAAAAGATCAATATACCTTGAAGCTCCCCAGAGGCTTCCATGGCCATTCGGTGAGAATTCCTGGTTTGGAAGCCATTTCTTCTTATCTGTTTTTGGCCAGACTACTACCAGACTCTTTGTGCTACCATAACACATCCGCGGCATGTTTTATAGTATTTTTTCTCTTGCATTTAAGTGTCCCACCCACTCCATTGGTTAGGTGTCCCATCCACTCCATGTGTTAGAAAGTCCAACGTCCAGACTTAAACTTATGGGTAGAGAGACACTATGTGTACATAAAGAGAGCATATGATATTTCAAGAGTGAACGCACATGCAAAAGGGACAGAAATGTGGTTCTGGTACAAGTTGAAGCAAAAGGTTACGTTTATAAGTGAAACGAGACCACATGTATTATCAACGACGTGAGATATTTTATCATCATACACGATCATTTTTTACCTTTCAAGCGGACAGTCAAAATGGACCGAAGGGAGAGCTGACATAGGCTGCCTGCACTGCCAGATGTTCAGCGTGATTTTGTTAATTTTGTTACTTTTTCTAAGAATTTTTTATGTAAAGTATGTGTATCTCCCCATCCCTAAGCTCATGTTATATGGATGAGTTTGCTTGCTCAAGTTTGTACTCTAGGTCGTCATCGATCACATGGCACAAAGGAACTTGTGATTTTTAATATTGTAGAATCCAATATAAGTCCCACTCTATTTATCATGATAAACCAAATTATGAGTCTTGCAGGATATAAAGCAGGTGCAGAATTGACGAAAGGGCAAAAAAATAAAAATAAAAACAAAAATGAAATACCCATGAAAATGCATTCTCCCTCAAAAAATAGGCCTCAGAAGCCTATTTACAATCCTTCCCACCTGTATAACTTGATGGAATCTCGAACATGAAATTTTTACCATCTCTACTTATGTGGTCACTTCTTAATAAATAAAATCAGAAATTGAGAGCGACGTTGTCGATGCCTGAAGAAGACAGCACTATGCGGGGATCATGTGCTTGGTGCAATCGACGTCACCCGAGTGGCGGAAAAAAGAGTTTTTATCTAGCATCATATCAATATTGATAGAACTAATTTGCAAGGAATCAATTAGGGGGCCCGTCATCCTTCACGTCTGCTTCGAGGTATGGTGCAAAAAGACGAATATCAAGGCCTCACTGCCACGAGCTAAACGACTGGCGTGCCTCTCTCATGTACATGCTTGTTTCAAACTCAAAACATGGCGTATGCTGAAAGGAAGCCATTGCTGCTGGGCTTCTTTTCTGCTATGCGTTTCCACACATTTAAGGCGCGTTTGATAACGTTTCTGTTCAACAATTGTTTCAAGGAATAGAAATAGAAAAAATTAATTTTGCTCTGGGGAACAATTTTTGAATAGAAGAAGGCATTTGGTAAACTTGTTCTAGGAATAAAAAATGAACAGAAACACGTTTGGTAAATTTATGTTCTTTTTTTGTTTCTTTTAATTTTTTAATATTTTTCTTTTCTTTTTTTTTTTTTCTTTCTTTTTTCTTTTTTCTTTTTTTTTTCTTCTTTTAGCCGGTTGCTGGCCTCGGCCATGGCTGGCGATCGGCCGACGAGGGCCGGTGGCCTCGCCCAGCCAAGGTGAGGCTTGCCGGCCCCCGGCCAGGCCGAGCCTCGCCGTGGTTGGGCGAGGCTCGGCCTCGCCTTGGCTGGGCGAGCTCGGGCTAGCCCAGATTTGGCGAGCCCGAGCTTGCCCAACCTAGGCGCGGGGCAAGGCTGGGTGAGCTCGGGCTCACCGGATCTGGGCAAGCTCGAGCTCGCCCGGCCCACCGCAAGGCTCGGCCTTGCTAGGCCACCGCCCGGCCGGCGAGCTCGAGCTCGCCGGATGGGCGAGCTCGAGCTCGCCCAACCAAGGCGAGGCCGAGCCTCGCTAGGGGCTGGCGACGTTTCGGCGAGGTCGCCAACCAAAGAAAAAAGAAAAAGAAAGGAAGAAAAAAAAGAGAAGAAAAAGAGAGGAGAGAAAAAAATTTGTTCTTAAAAATTGTTCCAGAAATAAGAAACATGTTTTTCTTGTTTCTCATTTCGTTTCCAAATGTGTTCACGAGAACAAAAAAATAAATTTGAAACAAAAACGCAAACAAACGCGTTTTGTTCTTATTTTGTTCTCTAGAACAAAAAAAAAAACAGAAATTTTGTTCATAAACAGAAAAAAAAAAAAAAAAAAAGAGAACGTTAACAAACAAGGCTTTAATGGCCCAACTCCTATTTTCGTCCAACAGTGAACGAAATCAATTTGTCCTCCACTAGAAGATGGATAAGACAAATCAGTGGATGGTTTGGGTATAGAAATATTTAAGATTGGCGTGCATGACATGTCATGTCACGCGTGAATGCTATCATGGCATTTCATTTTCCTGATATCATGATTGAATTTTGCATCCAAATTCACATTTGCACACACAATTTCACACCCAAATGGAGCAATAGGCACGAAAAAATGACCTCGTTAATAATAACTAAAAAGACATCAAATAAGCATTTGATCGACATCCCGCATTTTAAATTAAAACATCATGCATGATTTGTGATTAGCAAATTAGTCGATGAATGATTTAGGACTTGAACCAAAATAGGGTTATGGTACCAAAACAACAGGTGTGTTGCTAATGCATCCCATGCATATGATTATTCATGTTTATGATCGTATCCAAATTTCATAGCTTACCTAAACCCAGGATTTGGGAAGAACCAATGGATCGAGGCAACACAGCTGGCAACCGCCGGTCTATTTAAGGTGCTACAAATTCCCAAAAGTACGAGGACCCATAGTATAAACTTTTAAAAGCTTCTACACAGCATATGCTGTCTACATTTGGACGGAACATAACATATGGACCAAAACTGAATTTGGGTAATAGTGCGAGGACTAATTTGTAGTTTCCCCTAAATATCACTAAACTTGTTAACAAAAAAATCGATTATGTCATCACTTAACTAAATGAATGGATGCAAATGGGGAAAAGTACCAAAAATCTTAAACCTATTGTATTAGTAATAATTCAATCATAAACCTTTTTAATTGAACTAATTTAGTCCTAAATATTTTCATGTTAATACTAATTTAGTTCATCAGGGCCAATTTAGGCTAGAAATCGATGACATGGACACCGGCAATCCTACGTGGCATCACTGATGCTGACATGGACATTTTTAAATTATTTATTTATTTATTTCCTTCTTTTTTTTCCCTTTCTTTGGACTGTGTGGCTAGCCACAAGCAACAATTGACCTCGTCGGATCTGGCAAGGGCAATCCCTCACGGCCTGGGCGAGAATGGGCCCCACCAATCTAGCAAGGGCTCGACCCTCGCCGGATTTGGCAAGGGTTGCTCTTGCAACCTTTAGCAAGGGCCACCATTGCCCAGGCCGCGAGGGTTCCACTCTCGCTAGATCTAGCGAAGGCAACCCTGACCCAAGCAACAAGGGGTGACCCTTTGCTCGATTCTGCGAGGGGTGCCCTTACCTAGGCCACGAGGGTCTCGCCCTTGCCAAATCTAGTGAGGGCGACCCTCGCTGACCCCCACCTATGGTTGGTTGCCAGCAATGGCCGATACCAGCCACAGTCCAAAGAGATGGAAAAAAAGAAGAAGGAAAAATAAGAAAAAATGAATTTTTTTAAATAATAAAAAAAAAAATTAGTAAAATGATCATTTTAAAATGTTCATGTCAGAACCGGTGATGCCACATAAGATCACCAGTGTCCACGTCACTTATTTCTAGTCTAAATTGCCAGATAGATTGAATTTGTACCAATGTGAAAAGGCGGGAGAATTACCAAAAAAGTCCTAAACCTATTGCCTTTGTGGCAATTCAGTCCAAAACTTTTTTTTTTGGCCAATTTAGTCCTAAACCTTTTATAATTGTGCCAATTCAGTCCTTCCGGCCAAAATTGGCCGGCCGAAGCTGACGTGGACGCCGGCCGGAGACACCTGGCCGACGAACAATTTTTAAATAATTTTTAAATTTTTTTTTTCGAATTTTTTAACTTTTCGAATTTTTTTTCGAATTTTTTTTTGATTTTTTTACCGCCTTCTTCTTCCTCCGGCCGGCCGGCGCCGGCCACGGGCGAGGCTCGCCCCCGCCGGCCACCGGCGAAGGCGAGCCTCGCCCAACGACGGCGAGGCCGCCATCGCCCAACCAAGGCGAGGCTTGGCCTCGCCCGGCCATGGCGAGGTCGAGCCTCGCGCATTTGGCGACGGCGGCGGCCGGTCGTCGCCGGGCGAGGCTCGCCTTCGCCGTGGTAGGCGGGCGAGCCTCCCCGGCCGACGGCAAGGCCGCCGTCGCCCGGCCAAGGCAAGGCTCGACCTCGCCCGGCCATGGCGAGGTCGAGCCTCGCCGATCCGGGCGACGGCGGCCTCGCCCGGCCATGGCGAGGCTCGCCGCCGCCGGTGGCAAGCGAGGGCGAACCTCGCCCGGCCGACGGCGAGGTGGCCGTCGCTCGGCCAAGGCGAGGCTCGGCCTCGCCTAGCCATGGCGAGGCGAGCCTCGCCGGATCCGGCGACGGCGGCCTCGCCGGCCACTAGCGAGGCCGTAACCGGATCCGGAGAGGCTCGCCTCGCCATGGCCGGGCGACGGTGGCCGCCGCCGTCATTGGGCGAGGCTCGCCTTCGCCAATGGCCGGCGGGGGCGAGCCTAGCCGGTGGCCGGCGAGGTCGGCCTCGCCGGCCCTCGCCGGCCGCGCCGGCCGGCCGGAGGAAGAAGAAGAAGGTAAGAAATAAAAAAAAATTAAAAAAATTGAATTTTTTTTTAAAAATTATTAAAAAATTGTTCGCCGGCCCTGTCTCCGGCCGGCGTCCACGTCTCCGGCCGGCCAATTTTGGCCGGAAGGACTGAATTGGCACAATTATAAAAAGGTTTAGGACTAAATTGGCCAAAAAAAAAAGTTTAGGACTGAATTGACACAAATGCAATAGGTTTAGGACTTTTTTGGTAATTCTCCCGTGAAAAGGCATAAGATTAAATTGGTCTAATTGAAAATTTTATAATTGAATTTGTACCAATGTAATAGATTTATGTTTTTTTGGGTACTTTCCCAATACAAATGCATTTGCCTTGCAAGCAATCCCATAAACCTTCAAATACATAAGCCGTGTACAGAATAATCTGTGGGGGGCATCGTAATACATCGCAAGCTTTGGGTCAATACTACTTGAAAAGCGGAGCAAAGTTATTAAGTTATTAATTTCAGCGGTGACTTAGTAGTTAAGGCCCTGTTTGGTAACCATCCAAACGGGGCTAAATTCTAATTCTTTGTTCTCGGAATCGTTTCGGCCTAGAATCGCGTTTGGTAAAATTTTTGTTATCGGGAACAGATTGGGAATAGAATCAAGAACAAAAAAAAAGTTGATTCTTGTTCCGAGAACAAATTTGAGAATCAAAATCAAGAAATTTTCTTCGCCCCTTTGGCCATCTCGCGACCGCCGTCCACCACCGCCCGCCACTGTTCGTTGTCCGCCGCCGCCATCCGCCGCCACGGTCCTCGTCGGAGGCTCGCTAGGCGAGCGAGGTCCGGAGGCTCGCTAGACAAGGGCGAGGTCGCCGGTGAGCTCACCCGCAGGCAAGCCCGAAGGCAAGCCCGGCCACCGGCGAGCTCGTCGAAGGCAAGCCCAACCATCGGCGAGGCTCGGCCTCTCCCGATCCGGGCAAGGCCGAACCTCGCCGGTGGCCGGGCAGCCTCGCCGAGGCCGGGCGGTGGGCCGGGCAAGCCTCGCGACGCCCGGCCCCGCCAATGGCCCCGAGGCCTCGGCCAACCCCGACAAGGCCGACCTGGCCACCGGCGAGGCTCGGTGGGGCTAGGCAAGTCTCGCTCGGTGCCGCCGGCAAGGCTCGGCCAACGAGGGCCAGCCTCGCCGAGGGCTAGTGATGCTCCGGAGGTCGCCGCCGAAGAAGAAGAAGATGAGAAAATGAAAAGAAAAAAGGAAAAAAAATGAAAAAAAAAAATGAAAAAATGAAAAAAAGAAAAGAAAAAAAGGAAAAAAGTAAAAAAAAAATATTTAAAAATTAAAAGAAATTGATTTTGAACAGAATTAATGAATACGGTACCAAACGCAAATTTATTCCGAGAATCAGAAATTTTGAACAGTTACCAAATGGCTTAAAATGCTTAGAATCAGTTCCTGGGAACAAAATAAAAGAATCAGTTTTGATCATAATCTACTCCCGGGAACAGAATTGTTACCAAACACGCCATAAGTAGCTAAGATTTAGTTTTCAATGGAAGATTTAGAAGAAATTTATAAGTTACTACCATGGAGATGGTTGTAAGCCAAATCGTAAATTGCTTACGCTGGTGATAACTTACTATTATTCTAGGTGGACCTATAGTTAAAGGCTGTTAATTTAAGTGGTAGCTTACTATTTAGGCCTCGAAGGTCATTTTTAAAGGAAAAAATTATGAAAAAACCCTTCACAGTTGCCGGTACATCGATTAAAGTCGGATCGTAAATTACTCACTTTAGCAATAAGGTATTATTAGAACTTCAAAAGCGGAGCAATGTTCCTAAGCTATTAATTTCAGTGGTAACCTCCTATCTAAGACATTAAGATTTCCCTTCGAGTGGTAAATCTATTAAACAAAAACATAATGATTAATGAGTACTACATTGAAGGTCGTAGTACATTAATTTCAGTGGTAACCTACTATTTAAGAAATTGCAATTAGTGTCGAATGGTAAATTATTAGAAAAAAGAAAAGTTAACGAATTAATATTACATCAAGGTCGCTAGATGCACTATTCCTTCCCCTTCCTCCCTAAGGATCCACCAATCCTCGCCTGTGTCGCTGGATGCAGGGTGCAAGGCTTGACATGTCCTCGGTGAAAACAGAGGAAACGCGAGGGAGAGGAGAAGAAAGAGCTCTAAAAAATGCTCGGCATTGCGACAAAGATATGATGATGCGAGCGAGATAGTGTGCTCGAGTGGAGTTCCAAGATTGGGAGAAGAAGAGGAGTTCCTTTGAGATGAAAGCATAGTCGGGTTGAAGATCAGATGAGATTAAGAGAAGGGTGCAAAGGCAATGGATGGTCTATCTACGCACCTCAATGTTCAGATGACCTGGATATCAATCATTCAAATGAGATCTGCATGGTCTTTAAGGGCTCGAGATTGAACCGGAGAGCTTCACAGTAACATCATGGTGAATCTTCATTCGGTCACTGGGACACCAGAGACGCATCTGTCGACTGGCGGAAGGCACTTCTCAAGGTTTGCGATCAGGACCAGAGCCAGCGGAAGCTCGGAAAAAAGACGTGCTGAACTTTCCTAATCACCAAACGACCCTCCGTTCCTGTAACTTTTAAAAGTCTTGATAGTGCTTGTGAATACTCAAGCACGAAGTATGAACAACGGTACGCTAATTGGAAACCTAGGAACAATATTTTTATCCCTAACCGTTGTTCTAAATTGCAGTTCAGTTTCCCAAATTTAAATTTACTTCGAACAATTAAAACATATGAAGTGATTTGCCCTTGAATCATTGCAATTGTGACATCATTTACATACACTCTGTCTCGAGCCTATTGAAGTAAGTTGTGGCTTCAAACACAATAACATCAGTAATTCGCATCAAAAGCTGCTTCTTGCCCAGATTTGTGTAGAGCAGTTTGTGACAATTTAGCAATTTGTGACAGGCAGTGAATTGCCATAAACCTCTGACATAATAACCATATCTCCGGATTTGCCTTGTCATAACAGAATCCACCAGGAGAACATAATGAGTCTGTCTTTTGGCCCTGGTCAGTTTTAAGCAGTTATTCTAGAATACAGACACAAATTTTCTATTAAAGTAAACAAAATGATTGAGGCATGGACATTCTCTTTAAGGATGTTGAATTTTGGGTTTCATTCATGTGACCTCTAAGCATTCAGAATATTCACAAGGATGACAAAGGAGAAACCTGAGGAACTTCAATCTACTTAAGTCAGCCAACTATCTTGCACTGAAAACAGGTTCTGCTTCAGGGCTAGATTGCACTCTCCTGGTGAATTTTAGGAGTAAACCTTCCAAAGAAAGACCTGGAACGCTCAGATCCCTGTAAAAGACATTAAAATATGAATTTCATTTAAAATATTTTGAAAGCAAAGCTGGTGCATAAATATATCAATTAACCATAAATAATCTCCCAAACCTGATGTAGGGTTCTAGGTCCCTCCAATCCCATTTTGGACGTTCTTTGAAAAGAATGGAGAACCGCTCAGATGGATCAGATGGCAATGAAGAAACCCTAAATGGTCGTACCCATGTTTCAACCCCAAGCTTTTCCTTCAAAACTTCGCCGTCTAACATCTCAAAATTGGCAACCATCTCCTCAGGCACCCTCTTCTTCCACTCATCAATAAAATTATTGATTCTCATTTTCCCTTCTCTGAGGACATCTCTGGCATAATGCACACAAACCCGTCTCTCATTTAGTCTCCAGACACATCTACCTTCACCCTTATCGACCTTATCACCAAACACTGATAAACAATGATGAGCTATCATGCGAGGGAAACCATCTGCTTCCAGAACATGGAGAACTTCATCTTCGTCAAGTGCACTCAGCATCCAGTCATTCAAGACTGAGTTGTGCAAAAGCATTTTAAGGATCATGCCAATGCAAGATTCATCTACTAATCTCCAATATCCACCAATCTCTACTGCTGAAAGAGCCTTTAATCCAGATTTTAGCTCCTCTTCACTTGCCTGCATTTCATTTACAAGATCATGCCACCTATACAATCCAATTTTCTCTCTTTCTATCTCTTCCATCTCCATTGCTGAAACATCCTCAAGCTTATAAGGATTCTCTGAGAGAAGCAGCTTAAGCTTATCCAGTTTAGGAGCAATCTCAACAAGCTCCAAATGACCAGGTGCCAATTTGATAACAGATGCAACATCATGATCGCACTTCTTCTGGTTACCATCCTGGGAAGCTTCATCCTCTGGCACTTGGTTTGAAGAGGGTATGAGAAGTACGGAGTTAGAAGTACCCACAAACTTCACAGCATATGTCTTAGACTGAGTACAGAGAACTGCATTTTCATCAGGATGGCCCCTTAAAAAAACCCTTGAAAGAATATCCAATAAATTAGCAAGGGAACACGTGCATAATAATTGGATGATGCAGGAAAAAACTATTGCTTACCTCTGATGAATGACATCATCAAGAAGCTTCTCATCGAGCTCAAGAAGAATTAGGTCATCATGTGGGCCATAAAGAGGGTGATAAGCAACAGAGATTGAAGAATTTTCCTGAAGAGCTAAAACTGCTTCTGCTCCTCCTGAAACACTGGGCGTACAAGGTTCCATCCACCCCACCTTCTCTCTCTCTCTCTGTGTCTCGCCAACACTTGTCAGAGCCTGTTCCCAAACCGAAATGACCATAAAAAATCATTCCAAAATATTGATGAATTGCATCTTATTCTCGATACCCACAGAACCCATTTCAGACACATTCTTTTTCTAAAGTGAGCCAAAGGACCTTCTTACATGCATACCACTGTACTTCTCACTAAAAGTCAAACTAGATCTAACACGATTAGATGCCCTCATTCCAGGGTATCCATCCAATCACTTAATCCCAGACTTTAAGAAGCTCGATTGGAAGCAACTTACTTAAGATGTTGCTAACAGTCTAATCCTCATTTAGCAAATCATAGACAGCGACTGCAGTGTGTATACAGCACCAGAAATAGAAAATGGGTACTACAACAAGCGTGCGAGTCACTCTTCAGTACAAGAAACAGACAGTGACTGCGGTGCACATAAAGCACTACAACAGGGGACGTGTATTACAACAAGCTCGCAAGACACTCTTCAGTACCCACCAACTGCTATATCCAGAGGCACTGTTCCATCTTCCTTCCTCAATTGAAAGAAGCAAGTTCGAACAAAAGCAGAAGTGTTTGGGGGCACAAAAAGCAATTGAGCAGGCACAAGCAAGGAGTAGTAAGGGACACGCCTGTTTCCTTCATAAAATCAGCAAATAGATGTGTCTTAAGGCCAAAGAAAGGTGCCACAGCAACCCAGCGATTTCCAATCAATCGCCGGTGGTGCCGGACGCTGCATTTCTCCGGCAAACCCGGTGTTCTAAAGCTTCTAGATTCACCGATTCGTCTAAAGCGTCAGGTGCGCCCAACTGAGTTTCTTCAGCATTCTGTAGCAGGCCTATCAACTTAACCTAGAAATTCGACATGGAGGAGATCTTGCGTCCTAGCGTTTGAATCGAAACAGCTCGACAATCTCTCTCGGCGGGAACCCTAGATCACAAGAGGCGGAGCTAATAACAACAGAAAAGATCGGAGCTTACCTTGCTTTGCGCGACGGGTGTGCGGCGGCGGCGGCTGCGGCAGCGGCGGCGGCGGCGGCGGCGAGAGCCAGAGACCGCGACGGGCAGGATGAGAGAGAGAGAGAGAGAGGGAGGAAGGGAGGGAGAGTTCGGCTAATATCCCGCGCGTTTCCTTTTGGCGCCAAAATTTCCGCGGCCGCCAAATTGCAGTTCGCTCCCTGAAGTTTAGCTTTTCTTTCAATTAGCACCGTGAATAGTAAATTCGATCGGTTTCGAGTTTAAATATAAGTTCATTTGCAATTGCTCTGGCTCTCTTTCTTTCTCTCGTCGAAGAGGAAATGACATGTTAGGCCATCAAGGACTGTTCGGTTACTTGGACGGCAAGTAGAGCAGAGCAAATTGGGGAAAACTGGAAATGCATGGCGGGTTCGTAAATATCCAATGGAGAGGTACCAAAAATGCAAAAAGTCCCCTGGCAAATTGCGTCCGAGACTGGCAGAAAGCCTCCGTGGCTCGGTTAGGTATTGGGTGAGGGTGTTGATTGTAGATCTTGGGAGTAATTAGGAGTTACAACACGTGCTCTTGGATGCTGCTGCGACGTTTCAGTAGATCTCTGTAGACAAGACAGCCCCCGTTCCTCAGCTGCAAGCCAAAGGAAACTCCGGATCTCGGGAGGCATTAGGAGCTAACAAGATATGCTTCCCGATCACGTTGTCGGGTTCGGCCGGGATCCCTCTTGGGGCTAGTTCGTGAGCCGAACATAGAGTGAAACTCCCCCTGTGAGTAGATGTTTCGAGCTGTTCTGTCGTCCTTTTGAAATTGGGGAAACACGGGGATGGCCCTAATGGTATCCCGGATGCTGCATCGGCTCGTCTAGTCCTTCCATCTGGCCTTAACACTCTATTGTGGAAGGGCAATTGGTAGTGCCTCGGACCTCTTGCGTCCTTGTTATAGGGACCCCTCCTTGCTAGAGATAGCCCGCCGGGGAGCAGAAGAGGTACATAGAGGAATCCCACCCTCCTTTCAGCTGCCGTCTTCTATACTTCAATGCAAGGACTTTCGAGATGAGCGAGGGTCCAAAACGTCACCATGCTTACTAATCTATGAAAAGCGATACTCTCTTCTTTAGATTTCTTTAATCCCAGTCCTCTATCCCATTTAGTCCGCGAAACCTTGTTGTAGTTAACGAGATTAATTCATTGTTCATTCTCAATCGAGCCCCACGAAGATTTCTTCTGATTTAGTCCAGTTCCTTGCGCACCCTGGTTGGGGACTATGCACCCCGCACGCAATCGGTTAGAAAAGGCCTTAAGAAGGAACTTCATAAGGATGGCGCGACTTGCCATGGAGAGTAATATCGTCGTGTTCCAACTGGCGATCTTCTGACTATGATGATGTCGAAGTTGAGTTTGCTTGAAGAGTTACGCAGGTTGGGAAAAACCGGGATAATTCTGAGGGTGTCGTGTTTGTGGAAAGCCTAGAGCAGAGGCGATCCCAGCTTCCAACGCTCATCCATGTTCTTAAGAGGAGTATACCTTGGAAGCATTAACCATTTGGCCAGACACATCACAAAAGTTTTCTAGAACTTCAGAGATCCCGCTTACAGTTCCGACCAGCTCTTCGGGGATGCCACGACCCCTCCCGGCAGGCATCCTGGATCTTGAGGCTCGAGTGCACCAAGAAGAGTATGAAGATGGAGGGTGATACATCCAATCCGTCGTCATTGAAGAGAACCGCCCACCAGTGATGTGGCAGACATGCAACTCATAATTACATTCAATCCAAATCTAGGGGAAGATCAAGTGTGTCGGAATTGGACGAATAAATTTCCACTCGAGTCAATCATAGGCTTTAGCGAGATCTGCCTTGATGATCACCCGTCCCCTTTTGCCTTTATCTCGCTCAAGTCGATGGACGAGCTCTTGGTTAATGAGTACATCCTCGGTCCTGCTCGTCCCTCGGCTCCGCCATGAAACAGTCTTAGCCTGTTGAACTGGGATTTTTGCAAAAATCTTGTCATGATGCACAAGCTGATGGGGTGGAATTGGTCGAGGAGGAGGAGGCTGGGGCACTGTGGAGATCCTTAAAATGGTTTTGGACCAGCATGGATCAGCGTAATAAGTCTTGCTCCTGTGCCTCCTCCGGACACAACTCACAGTTGTGTTTTTTACTGCTCTTGTTTCATTTAGGGATTGTTTGGTAACACTTTTATTTCAGAGAATAATTTCTTTTTAGAAATAGCATTTTTTATTTATATTCCCCGGAACAATTTTTCAATGTAAAAACACGTTTAATACAATTCACAAAAGAATATGAATACATTTGGTACAATTCACAAAATCTTTTGTAATGTAAAAATTCTTTTAATTTTTTTTCTTATTCTTCCTTACCGCCGCGGCCGCGCACTACTGATGACAGCCGATGTGGCCGTCCGCTGCCTACTGCCGTCGATTGCTGCAGGCGACTACCGGTCGCCCATTGATGGTCCGCGCAAGTACGAGTAGGACCTACAATTTACACGCGATGCCCATCACTCTGATTTATTGGGCCTGACGATTGTGTTTTGAGCCTAAACGCAAAGTGCTCGTGTTATAAGGCATTTTCGCTTGAACTTTGTACTCTTCCGTACGTGTAACATGGGAAAATAGTCTAAAAAGCTATAAATATTTATATAGTGGTCAGATTTAATCTTAAAAATTTTAACTCGATCAATCTAATTATAAGCCTTTTGATGATCTTTCAATGTAATTCTCTTGATCAATTTAAGTCAAAAATTGTTGACACAATCATAGGCCGTCCCTAAGTAACAATGTGACATGGTTGGCATTAATGCAAACAATCTTGACAATTTTCTAAAGATATTTTTCTGAATTTTTATATCAATTTTTTTTTATCATTTTCTTCATTTTTTTCTTGTTCGCTGTTTATCTCTCTAGAAGGGCTAATGGGGTCGCCAAGGCCTCGGTGATGGCCACCCTCGCCTATGCCATCACCAAGGCCTGAACAATCCCCTCTAACCCTTCCTAAAAGATGAACTGTGAAAAATAAAAGAGAAAATAAATCATAGTACTTTTAAAAAAAAAATTCCTTTTAAAAATTACGAAATTTATCTATATTAGTGTTGGCCATGACATATAGAAAAGCCGACATTGATTAGACTGTCAAGTCAATGATTCCGACAAAAATTGGTCAGAAAGACCACATTAAAAAATTGTTAAATGCTTTAAATCGAATTGGTCTTATATTATATGTTTTCAACTTTTTGAACAATCTTCCCCAATTAAGTTGGGAGTTGAGTCTTGAGCATGAGGAAATGGGGGACAGTCTAATGGAAATGGAGTTCAGGCGTATTGCATTCCAAGACTGGTTTGATTGGCCCTTTATCCCATTTCCTTGGAAAAATTGTCCCTTCTTCAATATCCAAATCGATGACACAAGGTTTCTTAGGATTACTCTAATCTAGAGATTCAAAATCCTCGTATTTGGGGAAATCGAGTGATTTGACTCATCTCAAATATTGTCCCTTCGGTTTATCTCTACACGTGCATCTCATAATTTTTAGCTTATATGCATGGAGTTAAGTACATTGGAAGTTCCATAATTTGTTACAAAAGTGCAATTGATCCTAAAACTTTCAAACAACGTAATTAAATCATCAAACTGGTCATTATGAAAGTGCAATCGAATCTCAAAACTTTCAAGAAGTGTGATTAGATCCCAACACTTATAAAATTGGCCTAATCAAGTCATTTTTTCATTGCACTTTTCGAAAGTTTTAGGAATCGATTGTATATTCATGATAAATTTTAAGATTTGATTACACCTTTTGAAACTTTTAGGAATCAATTGTACTTTCAAAATAAACTTGAGAATTTGATTGCATTTTTTAAAATTTTAAAATTCGATTACACTTACGATACAAGTTTTATGATTTTCAATGTACTAACTTGTTCGCTTCATAAGAATTAATGAAGGTTGCTTTAGTAAAGTGATCCTCACCTGTTGTCAAGCTCAATAACAGGACTTGTTACCGAACAAGGCGTAATAACAAGCGATGTATAGAATATACTTGGTATGGCCTGAGTTGGTGAATTATTGTTTTCCGTTTAATATTTCGCGCTAGTGTAATTTTTTTCCTTTGCCTTTACAGATATAGTTCATTTTAGGATGCATATCTTAACAAAAACCTAAAAAAATTCGTTTTACATATAGAAACATTTAGGGATTTTCATATTCGCTGTCATATTTCTTTAGGGAATTTTCATGTTAATTCCCATTTATTGTTTGCTTTGCAACCAATCGGCTTGGGTTGTTTGATTTTGGTCGGATTTATTACATCACTTGTTTAATTTTATTTGTGTACTATTTTGCTATTATAGTAATAAATTAACTGGGGTAAAGTATTAGAAAAGTCATAAACTCATACATTGGTGTCAATTTAGTCATAAACCTTTTGTTATTTCGGATAATTTTAGATAGATATTGCTGATGCATACTTTGGCTAGTTTACGTGGCACCGCTAGTGCTGACATTGATAATTTTTACTAATTATTTTTTCTTTTTTTCTCTCCTTTCTTCTTCCTTTTGTTAGTGACTAGTTGTGGGCCATGGCTAGGCAGGCTAACCTTGCTTGGCCATGTGAAGGTGAGCCTCAATGAGGTTGGCCTTGCTATATTTGTTTTGGGTGAGGCCAACCCTCACCTAGGCAAGGGCTTCCCTTGCTAAACCTGGCAAGGCTTGGCAAGAGATGGCCTCACTAGGCTAGATCTAGTGAGGCCAACCCTCGTTGAGCGTCACCTTAGCCCAAGGAATGCTCGACAAGGCTGCCTTGGTCTGGGTGAAGGCTGGACTCACCAAATTTGTTTAGGGGAGCCCTAGCCAAGATTGCCCTCACCCAAGCCAGATTGAGTGAGGTCAACCCTCGTTGGAGCTTGACCTCACCATGGCCGGGTGAGGCCAAGGCCAGTGGGTGGCTATCGCGTGTGGCTTGTCACCTGTAAAAGAAAGAAGAAATGAGAAAAAAAAGAAAAAAATTATTCAAAAATTGTTAAAACTTGTTCACCTTAGTGTTGGTGGTTCCAAGCTAGCCGGTGTCTACGTTAGCAATATTTGGTCAAAATTAGCCAAAAGGACTAGCTTGGCACGAGAACTAAAAATTTATGACTAAATTGATAATAAGTTAAAAGGTATAGGACCAATTTGGCATTATTAAAAGGTTTAGGATTATATTAACATAAATGCAATAAGTCTAGGACTTCTCTAATACTTTTTCCAAATATATTAAGGTAAAAGCTTGACGTCAAGTAGCAAACTAACCGATTCACAGGTGTGACATCCTGAAATTCGACCCCGTTTCGATAAAGTGAAATGGGCGTTTAAATCGACGTCGTCTATGGCTTTTTTCTCGATGATCACTCACGAGTTAACTAACCTATTAGGTGAAGCGTTAAGGATGTATCGGCCGTAAAATCCCTAAAAGCTACCTAATTGGTTGGATTGAGCTAAAATCACGTTTGATTGATTTTTAACACGATTAAATCAACTCGATTTTAATCGAATTTTAAGCGCGTCATGATTCTTATTTTTAGGATCGCCTCATCGTCAATTTATCGACGAAAGTCGAAATTTCAATAAAGAAATTATCGGAAAAAGAAAATCAAGACCAAAATAAAATAGAAAGGAAAAGGAAATTAGCAAAGGAAAAGTTGCATAAAGGAATTATGTAATTTCCTTTTTCTTTTCCTCTCTCTCTCTCTCCCCTTTTCTTTTTCTCTCTCTTCCCTCCTCTTTTCTTTTCTTTCTTTTCTTTCTTTTTCTCTCTTTTCTTTCTCTCTCCTCTCTCCTCTCCCCTTCCCCCAGCCGTGCGAATTCTCCCCCCTTCCCCACCGCTCATTCCCTCTCTCTCTCTTTTCTCTCTCTCTTCTCTCTCCTCTCTCTTCTTTCTTCCTCTGCACGCTCGACCGAACCCCCTGTTCTTCTTTCTTCTTCTCCTTCTTTCCTTGCGCCGAGCGAACCAGAACCAGCCCGCCCTCAGCCGCTCGCCGCCGTCACGCCGTCGCGCCGCCGGACCGCCGCGCCGCCCGTGCGCTTCGCCCGCGCCCAGCCGCCGTCCGCGCGCCCAAGCCGAGCAGCCCAGCCCCGTTCGCCCCTGTTCCAGCCGCTGTTCCGCCCATCTCCGCCCGCCTCCGGTCACCACCAGCCCCGCCGGACCACCCCCGAGACCCCCTCGCCCTCCGCCGGCCTTCCCTCGCCCTCCTAGCCGCCGGAGCAGCCCCGATTCGGCCCGAACAGCAGACCCACGAAGTGGGTTTCAGCCACTTTGGGCCCGCTTTTGGGCCGTTTCCCGGCCCCGAACCCGAGCCGTGCTTTGGGAAGTATCGTTCCTCGCGCCGCCGCCGTCGGATTGATCCGATTTGCGCGCGATTTGGTGAGTAATCTCACTAATCCAGGATTAGTGGCTAATTATGCTTAATGTTGGTTTAGATTTAATTAATTATGTTTAGGTTGTTAGATTAGATTAAATTAGCATTTATTAGCCAATTGTGATGCGAATTAGATAAATTGAATGTGTAATTAGCAAGTAGACATGGTCTACTAATTATTGGAAGTGCCTCGGGATTTTTCCCGACCCTTAGTGGGCTCCAATTAGGCTTTTCGGGCCTAAGTGGAATTTTTAGTATTTAAATATTAAATTTCGGAATTAAATTAAATAATTATTTATTTTCCGAAAATGCAACTGAGATGGCCTGGAACCGGAAAATTATGCTGATGACTGTGGTGAAGTCCGTTTATTTAATCGGGCCTTATTTTGAGCTAAATTGAATTTTTAGTAATTAATAATTAATTTTCGAAATTAATTAATTAATTAATTATTTTTCGGAAATTAAGATTTTGATGGCCGACGACCGAAATCTCGTGCGATCGTTGTGGTGCAGTCCGTTTATTTATTTGAGCTCCACGTTGTATGGAATTGAATAAATTGTGATATTTTAGGGATTTACCCTAAATTGATTGGAATTGATTGAGATTGAATTGTCGATTGGTAAATGACCAAGTATGTTGGCCAAGTATGTTATTCGGTATTTATAATGCTTTGTGGAGTTGATTTAATTATTTGATTGAGAAATTGTTGGGCCAAGGCATCTAAAAGGACACGTGGTACAATTTCGGCGAATTGATCATCGCTTTGGTGAGATGCACCTGAGAGAATGCACGTGGGCCAAGGCATCTAAAAGGGCACGTGGGCTCGGCGAATTGATCATCGCTTTGGTGAAATAGACTGAGAGAATGCACGTGGCCGGGCATCTAAAAGGGCACATGGGCTCGGTGACTTGATCATCACTTTGGCGAAAAGGTCGCGCCGAGAGAATGCACGTGGGCCCAAGGTTCGAGGCACGTGAACTCGGAGACTTGGAAGGTCGTCCTGGAGAATGCACGTGGCCTAGCTTTGAAATATCCACAGTGGGGATTGAATTGTATGACATGTAATCGACTGGTTCGATTTGTTGAAGTGAATGTGTATTTATTGTGAATTATACTTACTTGCAGGTGGGATCGAGGCCAAGGTAAGTCCTTCGCCCTGTGCGTGCTTAGGCAAAGCATTTAGTATAATGGTTTGCTAATCGGGCTTAGTGGGGTAGAACTCGCCGAGACGTAGTCTCATCCGCTTTGGGGAAAACCATTTCGGGGCCCCGCCGAAGAGCTGAGAAGGAGGAATCCGAGAAGAGAACTCGGAGGTGAGATCGAAGAGGAGGATTTTGGAAGAAGAAGATAGTCCCGAGGGGAGCCGTGAGTACGGTCTGGATGGATTGAGATCCCGCCTTCTTTTGAGATCTCCGTTTTGATGTGAATAGTTATGAAGTGATTTTATGGTTTGTATAAAAGTTTGGTTATAAATTTCAATATGAAAAATATGGCCCCGCTTTTCTATCCCATCGTTTTATTGTCTCGGGGGATTTTAACTGCTTCCGTATGTGCTTAAAATTGAAAAGGTCGGCGATACATTGTCCTGGGATATCGCATTATAAAATCGACCAAGTGAGACGGATGTGTGCACGAGGATCGGGCGTGACATCCCGTTTAAGTGGTATCGAGCGAAGTTGAAGATCGGAGTGATAAGGAGCGATGACCATGGGATAGTTAGTAGGAAGGCCTTTAAATTCATGCTGATGCATGTACGTTAGGCCGAGTGCTAAAATTGTTTGTTGTTTGGATCGCTATGTTTCTAATTCGGTCTTGAATTGGAAACAGGTGTTAGTTGAGTAAAGCTACACCATGAGCGATCGGAGCCGAGAACTCCCGTAAAGAGGACCGAGGGCCGTTATTCGGTAGAGCTCCGACTCGTGTCGGAACCCGAGGCGGACGTGGTCGAGCGCCGGCACAGAGCTAGCGCGAGTGGAGTGAATCCACTGTCGTAGATGTCGGGGTAGCGACCCCTAATGATCCTGGGGTGGATGGGATTTTGCGTGTTTTGGAAGCAATGGGTACGTAGAATGGATCGCAAGTGCGCAGTTGAAGCCGCCGCTCGCCGCCGCTAATGCCGTAGCCGTTGCCGCCGCTCGACCGCTCCGCGCCGCCAAGCACGGCCGCACTCGCCGCGCGCGCTAGCCGCACCGCGTTGCTCCGACCTCCGTGAATGTTGAAAATCCATTTGGAGATAGTGGTTGCCGCAAGACCAATCCATAAGTTGGTGGAGCATTTCCTAAGGTTAAATCCGCCGTTGTTTACCGGGTCCGGAGACCCGAAAGCCGCTTCTTCATGGATTAAGAAGCTCGAGAAAGCGTTTGCACCGACCGATGCGCAACGACCGAGAAGGTAATGTTAGCAACTTACGGTGGAGGGAGTTGCGACACTTGGTGGATGACAACTCGAGAAATAATCTTTCCAGGAAGGGTCTTTGTCCGGATTGGAACACTTTCCGCGAAGCTTTCAATGATAAGTTTTTCTCGAGACCGCTAGAGAGGTGAAGATGGCTGAATTTCAATGTCTTCGCCAGGGTTCCCTATTTGTTGATCAAGATGAGGCGAAGTTATTTGAACTTTCGCGATATGCACCTGAATTAATTGAGAACCCCGTGAATCGAGCAAGGAGATTCAGAGAGGGATTCAGGCGAGATTTGAAGAGTGCCTTAGTCCTTCTGGATCTGAAGACTTATAACGACATATATCGGAGAGCTCAGAAGATCGAGAAAGATCAGAACGATAAAGCTGCCTCATCTGGATCGAGGTTTAACTCTCACAGAGACAACATCCGCCAAGGGAAGAGGCCGATGTTTGGGAATAGATTCCAAAGTCCGCCAAAGAAGAAGAGTGGATTTAATAGGTCGGGACCTATTAGGGCTAATGAGTGTCGCTTTTGTGGGAGAAGACATGAGGCGGGACCGTGCCCGATTAGGACGGGTGCATGCTTTGAATGTGGCCGCGGGGCCACATGGCCGATTTTGTCCTAAGAAGCAAAGAAGACAACCTTTGTTGCCGACGTCGCCACCGATGAGGCGAGATAGGAGGGTATGCCTCTCGAATGCACCGCAAGGAGGACAACAGAGACCTCCGGCTCGGGGCACCGTGTACGCGATTACCCAAGGTCGGCGGAAGCTACGCCGGCGTGATTACTGTGTACGGTCTCGCTCAACGACCAACCCGCTTATGCTTTATTTGATTCGGAGCAACCCATTCCTTCATTGCCGAGCAATATGTTAGGATGCTAGGATTGAATCTGTATTGTTGGAATCGGCAATTTGCATATCTACACCCTTGAAAGATAAAGTTATTCTTTGCTTTGGGATGTTCGGGGTGCAAGTTAGAGATTGGTGAGCGAGTGGGGAAAATTGACTTGTTAGTCCTAGCCATGTATGATTTTGATTTGATAATTGGCATGGACTCGGCTCACCAATCAACGAGCTAAAATGGATCGCTATCGCAAGGCGATTCGGTTTGACCCATTAGGGGTAAGAGCTTCGAGTTTGTCGGGAATCGAGGAGGACCTTCGATTTCCTTAATCTCGTCGCCGGAAGCAACTCGTTTGTTAGACGAGGGTTGCCAAGGGTATTTAGCAAGCGTCGTGGATACGACGGTTGAAGAGTTGAAAATGGAAGATATTGCGGTGGTACGGGAGTTTCAGATGTCTTTCCAAAGGAATTGCCGGGTTACCGCCGAAAGAGAGATTGAATTTGTAATTGAGCTAGCACGAGGGACAGAGCCGATCTCAAAGGCACCTTATCGTATGGCGTTATCGAGTTGAAGGAAGGCGAAGGTGCAGATGCAAGAGTTCTTTGGATAAAGGATTTATTCGTCTAGTGCATCGCCTTGGGGAGCACCGGTTCGTTTGTTAAGAAGAAAGATGGTTCATTGCGTTTGTGCATCGACTACCGTCAGCTCAATCAGGTAACGATCAAGAACAAGTATCCATTGCCGAGGATAGATGACTTGTTTGATCAACTGCAAGGAGCGTCAATATTCTCGAAGATCGATTTGAGGACGGGATATCATCGGTGAGGATTCGAAAAGAGGATATTCCTAAGTCGGCATTTCGTACCGGTATGGTCATTACGAGTTTACAAAGTGATGCCGTTTGGATTGACGAATGCTCCATTTGCCTTTATGGATTTGATGAACAGAGTGTTCAAGGAATATCTCGGATCAGTTTGTGATCGTGTTTATAGATGATATTCTCGGTCTATTCAAGAAGTAATGAAGAGCACGAGAATCATTTGAGATTAGTGCTTGAGACCTTAAGAACTCATCGCCTATATGCTAAGTTTAGCAAATGCGAGTTTTGGCGGCTCGTGTTGCGTTCTTAGGTCATGTGATTTCCAGAGAAGGAATCTCCGTCGACCCGAGTAAGATAGAAGCCGTGATCAAGTGGCCGAGACCGACATCAGTGACAGAGATCAGAAGTTTTCTGGGGTTAGCAGGTTATTACAGACGGTTTGTGGAAGGTTTCTCAGCATTAGCGTCACCTTTGACAAAGCTCACGAAGAAAAATGAGAAGTTCATATGGACAGACAAGTGCGAGCGTAGTTTCCAAGAGTTGAAGGAAAAGCTGACTACCGCACCTGTGCTGACAATTCCATCTGGTCCTGGAGGATTCGAGATCTATAGTGATGCGTCATTTAGGGGATTGGGTTGCGTCGATGTAACATGACGAGTTGTTGCATACGCTTCCGGCTAGATTGAGACCTTATGAATTGAATTATCCGACGCATGACTTAGAACTCGCAGCAATCATATTTGCGTTGAAGATTTGGAGGCATTACTTGTGTGGGGAAAAGTTTCGAGATCTTCACGGACCATCGAGTCTCAAGTATTTGTTCTCTCGAGAAAGAGTTGAATATGAGACAACGACGATGGATGGAATTCTTTGAAAGACTACGACGTGATATTCTATATCACCGGGAAAGGCAAACAAGGTTGCCGATGCACTGAGTCGGAAGTCTTCAGTGGCAAAGATCTTGGTTAAGGAGTGGAACTTAATCGAGAGAGCTCGAGATTCGGAATTCAAATTTGAGGTAGGCCACCTTTCGAGTCTTATGGCCACCCTCAGAATTGAGCCGGATGTCCAAGTCAGAATCAAGCAACTTCAACCGACGAGATCCAGATTTACGAAAATTCTTCAAGAGGATACCGATAAAAGAAAAGCGATTTTCAAGTTTCGATGATGGAGTGCGAAGTTTCGTGGACGTTTGGTTGTACCTAACGATGTAGAGCTTAGAGAAGAAATTTTATCCGAAGCACATCGTAGCAATTACGAGTGTCAATCCCGGAAGCACTAAAATGTATCGAATTTGCGTCAACACTACCGGTGGTCGGGTATGAAGGCGGACATCGCCAAGCATGTGGCCAAGTGTTTGACTTGTCGGCAAGTAAAAGCCCAAAGCATTGCAAGCGGGAGGATTTCGCAACCTCTCGCAATCCCGAGTGGAAATGGGAGCATATCACGATGGACTTCGTGGACTGGACTACCAAGGAGTCAAAGGGGAAATGATTCGATTTGGGTAGTAGTCGACAGCCGACAAAGTCGGCTCACTTCATTGCGGTTCGAAAGGACTTGAGTCTAGATAGACACGCGAGACTGTATGTGCGTCGGGTGGTTCGTATGCATGGAGTGCCGATTACGATAACATCCGATAGAGACCCGAGATTTACTCGCGCTTTTTGGAAGAGCTTGCAGAGTGCTTTGGGTACAAAGCTTCAAGACAAGATACGGCATATCACCCTCAAACGGATGGCCGGTCCCGAAAGGACGATTCGAGACTCTTGAAGACATCGAGAGCGTGTGTAATAGACTTCAAAGGAAGTGGGAAGATCAGCTTCATCTGGTGGAATTCGCCTACAACAATAGTTATCAGCAGAGCATCAAGATGGCTCCATTTGAAGCGTTGTATGGCGAGCATGCGAACTCCGAGTGTGTTGGGATGAAGTTGGGGAAAGGAAGATAATGGCCCAGAGTTGGTTCAACAATCGGTAGATGCCGTGGCGATGATCGAGGAGCATTGAAGACGGGCAGAAAGCGAGCGAAGAGTTATGCAGATAAGCGTCGAACGTCTTTGGAATTCCAAGTTAGTGATCACGTTTTTCCGAAAGTGTCACCAATGAGGGGAACTTCGCGCTTTGGTAAGAAAGGCAAGCTGAGTTCGAGGTACGTAGGTCCGTTTGAGATTCTTGAGAGAATCGGAAACCTAGCGTATCGTCTTGCTTTGCCACCAAGATTGGCGCAAGTGTATGACGTCTTTCACGTGTCGATGTTAAGGAAGTACGAGCGACCCGACCCACGTGCTTAATTTCGAGGAATTGGACGTGGATGACCGTGTGTCATATGTTGAAAGCCCGGTTCGGATTGTTGATCGTAAAGAGCAAGTTTGCGCGTACAAAGACCATTCCGTTGGTCAAAGTGGTTTGGCAACACCACGGCATTGAAGGAGCGACTTGGGAGATCGAAGAATCGATGAGACAGTTGTACCCCGCCTTTTTGAACGAAGTGTAACGGTTTAAATTTCGAGGACGAAATTTTTATAAGAGGAAGAGTTGTGACATCCCGAAATTCGACCCGTTTCGATAAAGTGAAATGGGCATTTCGTCGACGTGCCTATGGCCTTTTTTCGACTCGGCGATCACTCACGAGTTAACTAACCTATTGGGTGAAGCCTTTAAGGGATGTATCGGCCGTAAAATCCCTAAAAGCTACCTAATTGGTTGGATTGAGCTAAAATCACGTTTGATTGATTTTTAACCACGAAATTGAACTCGATTTCGGGAATCGAATTTTAAGCGCGTCATGATTCTTATTTTTAGGATCTCGCCTCATCGCTCGTCAATTTATTGACGAGTCGAAATTTCAATAAAGAAATTATCGGAAAAAGAAAATTGAAGACCAAAATAAAATAGAAAGGAAAAGGAAATTAGCAAAGGAAAAGTTGCATAAAGGAATTATGTAATTTCCTTTTTCTTTTCTCTCTCTCTCTCTCTCCCCTTTTCTTTTTCTCTCTCTTCCCTCTCTCTTTTCTTTTCTTTCTTTTCTTTCTTTTTCTCTCTTTTCTTTCTCTCTCCTCTCTCCTCCCCCTTCCCCCCAGCCGTGCGAATTCTCCCCCTTCCCCACCGCTCATTCCCTCTCTCTCTCTTTTCTCTCTCTCTTCTCTCTCCTCTCTCTTCTTTCTTCCTCTGCACGCTCGACCGAACCCCCTGTTCTTCTTTCTTCTTCTCCTTCTTTCCTTGCGCCGAGCGAACGACCCCCGGCCCGCCCTCGGCCGCTCGCCGCCAAATCACGCCGTCGCGCCGCGGAGGCCGCCGCCGCGCCGTGCGCTCGCCGCTTAGCCCGCCGTCCGTGCCCAAGCCGAGCAGCCCGGCCCCGTTCGCCCCTGTTCCGGCCATTGTTCCGCCCATCTCCGCCCGCCTCCGGTCACCACCGGCCCCGCCGGACCACCCCGAGACCCCCTCGCCCTCGCCCGGCCTTCCTCGCCCTCCTAGCCGGAGCAGCCCCGGTCGGCCGAACAGCGAGACCCACGAAGTGGGTTTCAGCCACTTTGGGCCCGCTTTTGGGCCGTTTCCGCCCCGAACCCGAGCCGTGCTTTGGGAAGTATCGTTCCTCGCGTCGCCGCCGTCGGATTGATCCGATTTGCGCGCGATTTGGTGAGTAATCTCACTAATCCAAGATTAGTGGCTAATTATGCTTAATGTTGGTTTAGATTTAATTAATTATGTTTAGGTTGTTAGATTAGATTAAATTAGCATTTATTAGCCAATTGTGATGCGAATTAGATAAATTGAATGTGTAATTAGCAAGTAGACATGGTCTACTAATTATTGGAAGTGCCTCGGGATTTTTCCCGATCCTTAGTGGGCTCCAATTAGGCTTTTCGGGCCTAAGTGGAATTTTTTGTATTTAAATATTAAATTTCGGAATTAAATTAAATAATTATTTATTTTCCGAAAATGCAACTGAGATGGCCTGGAACCGGAAAATTATGCTGATGACTGTGGTGAAGTCCGTTTATTTAATCGGGCCTTATTTTGAGCTAAATTGAATTTTTAGTAATTAATAATTAATTTTCGAAATTAATTAATTAATTAATTATTTTTCGGAAATTAAGATTTTGATGGCCGACGACTGAAATCTCGTGCCGATCGTTGTGGTGCAGTCCGTTTATTTATTTGAGCTCCACGTTGTATGGAATTGAATAAATTGTGATATTTTAGGGATTTACCCTAAATTGATTGGAATTGATTGAGATTGAATTGTCGATTGGTAAATGACCAAGTATGTTGGCCAAGTATGTTATTCGGTATTTATAATGCTTTGTGGAGTTGATTTAATTATTTGATTGAGAAATTGTTGGGCCAAGGCATCTAAAAGGACACGTGGGCTCGGCGAATTGATGCATCGCTTTGGTGAGATGCACGACCGAGAGAATGCACGTGGGCCAAGGCATCTAAAAGGGCGCGTGGGCTCGGCGAATTGATGCATCGCTTTGGTGAAATAGTACGAGAGAATGCACGTGGGCCGGGCATCTAAAAGGGCACGTGGGCTCGGTGACTTGATGCATCACTTTGGCGAAAAAGGTCGCCGAGAGAATGCACGTGGGCCCAAGGTTCGAGGCACGTGAACTCGGAGACTTGGAAGGTCGTCCTGGAGAATGCACGTGGCCTAGCTTTCGAAATATCCCACGGTGGGGATTGAATTGTATGACATGTAATCTGGTTCGATTTGTTGAAGTGAATGGGTATTTATTGTGAATTATCTGACTTGCGGGTGGGATCGAGAGGCCAAGGTAAGTCCTCTGCTCCGTGCGTGCTTAGGCAGCATTTAGTATAATGGTTTGCTAATCGGGCTTAGTGGGGTAGAACTCGGCGAGACGTAGTCTCATCCGGTTTGGGGAAAACCATTTCGGGGCCCCGCTGAAGAGCTGAGAAGGAGGAATCCGAGAAGAGAACTCGGAGGTGAGATCGAAGAGGAGGATTTTTGGAAGAAGAAGATAGTCCCGAGGGGAGCCGTGAGTACGGTCTGGATGGATTGAGATCCTGCCTTCTTTTGAGATCTCCGTTTTGATGTGAATAGTTATGAAGTGATTTTATGATTTGTATAAAAGTTTGGTTATAAATTTCAATATGAAAAATATGGCCCGCTTTTCTATCCCATCGTTTTATTGTCCGGGGATTTTAACTGCTTAGTATGTGCTTAAAATTGAAAGGGTCGGCGATACATTGTCCTGGGATATCGCATTATAAAATCGACCAAGTGAGACGGATGTGTGCGTACCTGAGGATCGGGGCGTGACAACAGGTGTTAGACTTTCTAGTGTAATTGAATGCTTGAATTTAAGAATCTCTGTTTGTAGAAAGTAAAATGTTCTCACACGCTTTACTAAAGCTTTTACCCAACTTAGCAAGTAGATTAGTGATGATTCTAATATCAAAATGAATAAATGAGACAAATCAAGTTGTGATAGGTAGCACTTGTAAGAGCTCTGCAAAGAGTTAGCACCACCTTGCTAGAGAATTGTTCTTGCCTTGCCTACCAATCGGTCAGTTCCCCTGGGGTTTACTTTGAGAGGGTCGTAACAATTTGACAACTCCGCTAGGGACTTTGGTTTAAGATGAAAATTATTTTCTGGGTGATTAGTTGAGCCAAAAGAATTAAAATTATCCACTGACCACGTGGAGTTATAAGGGGAGGCTGATTACTAACCTTTGTTTTTAAGGTGGTGTGGAGATTTATGTTTACTTTCTCGATTTGAAGTGGAGAATATATAATATAAAGTGGTGCATTTACTTATTTTAGCACTGCACTCTTCGCACGCACATCCTACAGCTAAAACCCTAGTCGCATTTTAGGAGCAAGGTTAGATAGGGAAGTGAAAGTCGAGCGTGCTTGCTCATTGCGAGTAGTATTAAGCTGGATTGACCACGGTCAATTTATTGAGGTGTGATGACCGATGAAATGAGAGCCTTGAGAGTTAACTAGCGCCCCGCTAACTTGTTTGTTCATGATACTTACTTTCAGCCTTTTAATTCCTTTCCTTCCATTCATGAACTCATGCATTCTTTATACTGCCCAAATAAAGCCCATTTTCATAGAAATTTTATAAAAGAAAACGTTAAATTTTTCGTTAGATGTAGGGCCCTTTTTTCTATTTTATATGTATATATAAAAGCCCTTCAAAATTATTCGTTCGGCCTTAACATCTCACCAAGGTAACCATTTTTCAAGGGATATTTTTTTCCCAATTGAACATCCAATGATACTTCAACTAAAGAAAAATAAAAAAATACTTGATGATATGTAAGGCCCATTCCTAAAAAATAAGTTTCCTTGCTTTCCTTGAGTTCATAAACTGTCATTGGGCCTTCCCATGCAAAGGCGTTGAAACTATAATGGACCTCTGTTCATCCCGTTTGAGTACGGCCTGTTTTCTTAAAAATTTTAAAGGTAGCATCTCAGCTTGCTCAAAACAAGTCAAACGTGTTTCAAAATTGCACTATGCATTCATACGTTCCGTGGGATTTTAGGCCCTTCGAAGGCTTTCAACTTGTCTAAGTTGCAGGGGAACCGCACAAATCTCACGATGGGTGAGGCCTAGAATTCTTTTCATTTGGGTTCGATTGGGCAGTCGAATGACCTAGCATTTTTTTTCAAACCTTCCATTACAATTCTTTATACATCGAAACCCTAGCAAGAGATGATCGGCGAATTGTCCTTGATGTGTGCTAAAAGAGCAGCGTACGCATGAAAACGATGTACAGAGGAACTTGGGGCAAACGAATGAGTTGCCATGTTTTTAGTATAAAAGAAAGTAAGTCCAATAGAAGGTACTTCCTTTGTCTGTAAGCTCTTTTCTATTGTAATTTCGGAGGCTAATGGGACGGCAACAATGATCGAAGGTGTTGAGAGGAAGGCTGACGATCAGATGCGGCACGATACTATTGACTGAAATGGCAGCAGATGGTGGCAAGTGGGGGAGACATCCAAGTTTTTGGGTGATTGGAGTCAGGGTCTTTGGAGGATTTGGGGCTTAGGACACTCTAAAGTCATAATTCTATTGTACTTGTATCAATTTATTCTCAAACCATTTAATTTGATTAGTTTAGTCATGAATCTTTTGATCAATTGCTAATGTAAACCTTCCGGTCAAATATGACCTAAAATCACTTACATGTACGTTGGCAATCCTATATAACACGATTGGTGCCTCACATGGATAATTTTTATAATTATTTAAAAAAAATTTGTGAATTTTGTGAATTATATATATATACTTTATTGTTTTCCACTATGGCCAACGAGGGGCATTAGGGCCTTGCTGACTATTAGGAGACAGCTTGCAACCTGCTATCGACGAAGCCTAGCTTTGTTGCTGCAAGCAAGGTTGCCATTGCCCGGATCAAGGCGAAGCGGCCCTGGCCAATGATCATCGAAGCCTCAGTGACCCTTGTCGGCCACAATTAAGTTAAGAAAGAAAAAGAGAAAGATAAGAGAAAATATAAAATATAGAATTATTTTTAAAAGTTTCACAAAATATCCACATAAGCGTCGGTTGTGTTATGTAGAATGACTAGCATCTACTTAGCGTTTTCTAGTCAAAATTATCCAGAATGATTACCTTGGTAAATTGTCAAAAAATTTAAGACTGAATTTGCATAAGTGTAATGAGTTTATGACTTTTTTTAGTAATTTTCCTCAATGAATATTGAGGTATGTTTTTGAAATTTTCTGCATAAGATCACTTATGTATATAAACACAACTATCGACAAATGTTCTAAGGGCTTAAAGTCTTGTCTGGTCATGCCGGAACTGTTCCCACTTCTGAATCGATCGACTAATCTGTTTTGGGTCTCTTGGTATAAATTTTTGAGGGGTGGCATGAGAATGGACGGAAAATTAGACGGGCGAACAACTTCGAGTAACTAATTAAAGGCACATGCTGTCTTCTTGACTAACCTATTTCTCAGATTCTCTTTGACTATTTACAATGAAGATCACAGAAAAATAAAATTTTGGATCTTTGAAGTGGTGTGGTCGGGTTGCAGTATTGGAGCTGGCACTATAAATAGCTTTTTTTCCCTTGCATGTTGGGTGTCAGTGGGGCAAGGGCGATGCATGGACAATTTAATCGATTCCCCCTATACTCTTGGGCCCTGTCAACTAGATTTATAGTCCTCATTCAATTTGCACCAGGGTCACCTGATAGATGAGCTTTAAACACCAAATGATCCACGAACAAATGCATGCCTTAAAGTTATGTTTGGCACACTAGCTGAAATAGATATATATGAACAGGAGAAAAGAATGAATAACAAATAAAATAAAAAGTTTAGCGAAACTATCGCATCTACACACACAACACATATATAGAGAGGTCTCACCATTTTCGGGTGGTGCCACGTAGGGCTGGCAATTTGTCTCTTCATGCTGTAATCACATTGTGTCATAATGGTCTAGTGTGAAATCGAAGCATGAACACGTGACACGTTTATTAATCGCGACATAACTTTCTAAAACCTAAACACGACATTTTTATTAAGTACTTTAAATGACATACTACATATAGCATGTATTTTGTATAAACATATATAGATAAACATATAAAATTGTGCTTAGACGTGTATCAATGTGTCTAAATATGTCTGAGCATATCTTGTTAATGCAAATAACTTGTTAACCTGTATAAACTTATATATCTAAGCGTGGCATAAACACTAGTACATTGTGTTTAGACTAAGAAGATATAGCAAACCGCTAGTACATTACGATTGTATAGATTTTGCTTATGCATTAATTGTAGGTGATGGCATGGGGACGTGATGGCATGGGGACTGTTGCGATGGGGCAAGCGATCGAACAAAATATAGACAGAAGAAGAAAAATAAATCGGACACCGGATTTACGTGGTTCAGTCGTAAAGACCTACGTCCACGGGGAGAGCAGCAGCGAATTTCACTATAGATCAAACGATACAAGGAGATTACACACTCAAGTCACTCAAACACTCTCTCGGTGTTTCCCAAGCCCCAATTACACCCAATAACGCACCCAGTGTTTAGCCCCGAAATTCCTCGAAAATAATCTCTCAATCTCTCGAAGGAATTACACGCAAATCTTACCTCAAGATTTAATCGACTACAAACACTAAACTTCTTGGATGTAATTGCACGAACGAACCCACTTTCAAGCACTCGATATTTGGTGCTTCAAGTTTGCTTGCATCAACAACGGCGGAACAAGCACTCATGCGGCGCTTCAATATGTGGCTTCGCTAAAGAGAGTCCCACGAGCAAAAGTTATATATATATATATAACCGCCAGAGAATTGCATGCATGGAAGAAAACCGAATAATCCAAGATTCGGTCAACAAAGAAGAAATATTGACTTTCCTCTTTGGTTGCAAGCGGCAGAGTTGGATGCTGCTTCCTTCATAGCCTTTTTTTTTTTCAACTTTATTTCCTCTTCAGTAATTCCTTCGCGAGTCCACCAAATTTCGCGTTTTAGCAAACGCTCAAACTCGAGTCATATTTAACAGGGACAATGGGCCTTGGACTTACTCAGAGGCAATGGCTAGTATCAGTCATCGTAGTGGTTACCAACTATTTCAAAGAGATTTAGCCACTCCATTGAAATATGTTGGAGCTAGCCAAAGTTCTTAATATCCAGAAGATTGTCAAGTGGAAATGAAAGGAAGGAATTTCTAGTGTTGTGGCAGCAAAATATAAGGTGAGCTTTATTGCTTAGGGGCATACACAGCATGACAATATCAACTATAGCGAGGCATTCTCTCTTGTAGTAGTACATACTTCTATTCAAGTATCACTTTTGCCTTAGTAATTGCACAAAATCTTGAACTTAATCAAATGAACTTAAAGAGGACATTTCATCACAGTGAGTTAAAAGGGAGAATTTACACGAGGTAACAGAAGGGATTTGCTATTACGGATGAGGCAAAACTTGTTTACTCATTAAAGAAATCTTAATGAGTATTGAAAGAGTCTCATAGGCAATAGTACTGGCCTTTAAATGCTTTCATGGCTAGTCTTGACTACTTGAATAGTTAGCAGGATACTTGTGTTTACTTTAGGAGATTGGAGAATGGGTCGTTGATTTATTTGATATGTGTTTGATGACATGTAGTAGCTAGATGTATGTGTCACGGTCGGTCAATTATGATCTATCAAACACCGTGTGGCCTTAGGATTTGCGATCCCAAGTTAGCCTTTTCACTCACATGCATGAACACAAGGGCCAGATGCACAAATGAGCGAGTATATTCACTTGTGAACGAGTTGAGCTCAATGAGGGGGAGGACCCCTATTTATACAAGTTTGGGTCTTATCCCAATTGTTGATCATCCCTCCGATCCAACGTTGGAGTTTGAATATGTATCATCATGTCAAGTCTACATAGCAGGCCACTCAATGGCTTTAAGCCTTGGAAAAACCTATGGGCGCATGTCAGAAGCAAGATCAGGGGTCAACATGGCCACTTGACATGGAGTAGGTGAACAACTGCAGGTTGCACGAGGGTTGGCCAAACATTGATCATGAGTTGGTCACAAGTCGTGCATGGGCCTTCGCTCGTATCGCGCATGGACGAATAGTGCAGGTTCACGGATTGTGCATGAATTGATCAGGGCTGTCCGTGGGCAAAGCCCTTGTGCATGACATGACCGGATCACGGACAGCCTTGGATCATGCTTCGTTCGTGGGTTGTGCCATTCTCCCCCACCTAATCGGGCAACACCTTCATCACGTTTGCTGCATAGAAAGCTTCGATGTGTTTCTTGAACTGCCATAGAGTCTCGGAGGGTTCCCAACTTGCTTCGCTCTTGAGGTTTTCATGATTTGGTCCGCCATGATACATTCAATGTCCCGATCATAGGAGGTTTTCACTCCAAGGGGTGCTCGGTGTGATTCACCTTGATCTGGGTTGTCCTCATCCGCATGGAAAGGCTTCAACATACTCACATGGAACACAGGGTGTACCTTGAGTTTGGCCGGCAAGTCCAGCTTGTATGCTACCTTCTCGACTCACTGCAACACTCGGAATGGGCCTCCATAGCGACGGATCAGCCCTTTATGCACGTCACGATACCAAAGGACCAGGCGCAGTTTAGCCAACACCAAGTTTCTGACCTGAAACTCCACGTGCTGTTGTTTCTTGTTGGCCCATTTCTCGTTGCGCTTCGCGGCTCTATTCAGGCACACTTGCACCAAGTCTGCATGTTCATCCCATTCTTTAGCGAATTTGTATGCGGAAGGACTACTCCCTCGATATCCCGAGGCAATCGCGCTTGGTGTAATTGGTTGCTGCCTGGTCACGATCTCGAACGGACTTTGGTTCATGGACTCACTCTGTTGCAAGTTGTAGGAGAATTGGGCCACGTCAATCAACTGCGCCCAATTCACTTGCGTATTGGTCATGTAATGTCGGAGGTAGATTTCTAGGAGTGCATTCACCCGCTCCATTTGTCCGTCTCTTTGGGGATGCATGCTTGTGGAGAAGTTGAGGTTCGTCCCCAGCAACTTGAAGAGCTCAGTCCAGAACCGCTCGGTGAATTGAGGATCGCGATCGCTCATGATTGTGTGTGGTATGCCCCAATACTCGACGATGTGCTTAAGGAATAGCTTGGTATCTTTCGTGGCTAGCACGAGCGTCACATACTTGGAGAAGTGATCCACCACGACCATGAGAGTTCGACACCTTTTGGACTTCGACAAGTTCACAATGAAATCCATGGAGACACTCTCTCATGGACGTTTTGGGATAGGCAACGATTCAAGGAGCCCCATTGGTGCTTGTTGCTCTATCTTGTCTTGTTGGCACACAAGACATGTCCGCACATAAGCTTCGATGTCATCTTGCATGTGTGGCCAATAATATTGATCCTTGACGAGTGCCATGGTGCGGTGGATTCCCGGATGACCTGTCCATTTCGAATCGTGGCACTCGTGCATCACCTCTTTCATGAGTTTCCTATAGGACGGCACATAGAGTCACTGTCCCTTGGTGTAGAGGAGATCATCCTCATACTAGAACCACCTTGTCTTGCCCTCTTGGGCGTATCAAAAGAGGGCTTGGGCTGTTTGATTGTGCTTCAACCACTCTTTAATACGGTCGATCCACGGATAGTCAGGTTGACTCATCATGTTGGCCAATTCGAGCTTTTTTCTTAAGGCATCGGCCACTTTTCCGAGCTTGTACTCCAGCACATAATCAAACTCGGTCAAGAAGTCTTGCCATCAAGCTTGCTTCAAGTTGAGCTTCTTCTGAGTTTGGAAGTAGCTCTTGGCCACATTATTGGTCCTCACGATGAACCGCGATCCCAAGAGATAGTGCCTCCACGTACAAAGGCAATGCACCACCGCGGTCATTTTCTTCTCTTGGACTATGTATCGTCACTTGGTGTCATTTAATTTTCGAGATTCAAAGGCAACTGGATGCCCCTCCTGCATCAAGACACCACCGATAGCAAAATTAGAAGTATTGGTTTCTACCTCATAAGGCTTGGTGTGGTTGGGCGGCACAAACACTGGCTCCTTAGTCATGGCCTGCTTCAACTGATCGAACGCCTCTTGGCACCGATCCATACACTCCCATGGCCTTTCCTTGTGACAACCCCTGATATGTCAGGGTTGCCACAGCTTTCCATGGTCATTGCTATTATTTCGCTACGGAAGTGTGTAACGACAACTCCAATATAACTTAAATCGATACACATGAAAATATAGTACCGGGCACTTTTATTTATTTATATTTTCAAACGACTTAGGTCAATACATTAAGGCCAAAAAGTTCCATTTTTATGGCTATCCCAAAATTCTGTCTCGACCATCCTACAGTCTATTCACAAGGCCGTCTTCATATCACATCCTGGTCTTGTCCAAAAATGAAATTTTCGTCCCCCAGGCCCTCCATCTACTCAACCCCACTAGAACCACCATCATCATCCGGGAGTGGAAACAACCCCATAGTATGCCCATTGACCCAGGCATATAGTATTATGAACCCCATCAACACGGGGACCATTGGGAGACTGGCTTCCACCGTCAGGATCATTGTAATCCGGATGAACGTGACATCCTAGAAGTCAGGGTCCATGTGCTCCACTTGATCCCATGTGAGGTCAGTAGGGATGCCGTAAAGTATGACGAAGGACGCGGGTTGGAGTGACATGACTACGTGCATGAAATGTAGTAATCCACAAGGGGTGAGTACAACCACTCAATAGATGAAAGCCTATTAGACCATATTACATAAATCTACCACTACTCAGCTGACAAGATAACTCAAGTTACCATGACTCTAAAGGAATTTCACAAAATGACACATTAGGGAGTAAATAGAAATTAAGGAAAATTCAATATTAATATCGATTTTGGTTTTATTTGCTGCCATCTTTCGAAGAGACCAGTGTTGAACCCCTCCAAGCATCTCGCATCCAACCTGACATCACGAGGACCTCCGGGTTCTTATTTCAGTCCTCAGGCATCCGAAGAGTGTCATGTTACAACCCTCCAGGCATCTTGCAGCCCACCTGGCATTGCAAGGACCTCCGGGGCTCATTCAGATTCCCCAGGCATCTAGACGGCACTATTTTCACGCCCCTTTAGGCATCCCGACACCCAGGGCATCATTGCAATGGTTGACCGACGGTATCAATATCAATTCAATCCATGGTGCAACACTTAAGGATTCTATTAATGCCATCTGTCGCGACCAATTTTTTTTTGGGTGAAACACCTAGGGTTTGGCTAATGGATTGTTAAGCCTAGACTTAACTCAGACTCTCCTAAGCCCATACCAATTCGCGACTTAAGTTCAAGTTCTTAACATGCATATAGATTTTATCTAGGAGTTGCCACTAATCTATTTTTGGTGGGTCGATTAGAAACCCAAGTAAAGTAACATGAGATTTACTTTACTCCTACGAACCAGAGACTATGAGTACGGGGACTTGGTTACACTAGATTTCTCTAATGCCCTTTCGGTACCATTCTTTTATTTTTAAAAATGTTTTTGCAAGCAGCTTGAATTAATTTAAATTTATCTCCCTAACATGTGAGGTTATCATGCGGGTGCACAAACCCCCAATTTAACACCCAAGTAAAGCAGTAAATAAATTGCAGGACTTACCTCATAGCAACGAAAGCATCTGCGTTGTTAGATCAGAATTCACATAAGCAATCCTAAATATGATTTCTAATTAACATGCAATTTCTGTTCTTTTGTTTTCACTTAATTAATGAGAATCATGCTTTATGCAATGCATGCCACTAATCTAATATAAAATGATATGACATGGCAACATGGCTTAGCTATATGACCTAAGCGATATGACATAAATAAGCATGTAGTCTATCCTGAAGCATGAGATGGATTTATTCTAAAAAATAATTTTTTGTATTGTCCATGAGATTTGAAATTAAAGAAATGCAACACTTAAATATGCAATCGAAATTAATCTAATTACCTAATTCTAATGACGGGCAATTTCTAATTAAATGAATCTAACAAAAATCACTAAATGACGTGCATTGTATGAACCTAATTCTAATTTTTTCTTTTTTATTATGAAATTCGAAATTAAAATTGCCAAATAATTAAACATGCAACTTAAATTAAACAAAAACTAACATCTTAAATGAATGCATTTTTTGGATTTTTTATTTAAGAAATTCGAAATAAATTTCCTATCCTAAACATGCAACATAACCTTAAAACCAGTAATCCTAACATGCATTTAACCTAACTCAAATATTTTTTGGGTTTTTCCTTTACGGGAGCAATTAAATATAGGCATCGAGAACAACACAGCAACAAATCAAGCAAGATATCATCCATGTCCGTTTAATTTTGGAAATAAATTGACGAATCGTATCTCGCGCATGAGATCGGATCAGCCAATTTTTAAATAAAATCACGAATCGTATCTCGAGCGTGAGATCGGATTGGTGATTTTTTCGTGCGATTGCGGGTTGTATTTCGAGCATGAAATTGGACCGTCAATCATATGCACATTGCGAAATTAGGAAAATTTCCTAATTTATGAGGGCTTGGATATGGCAATATCGAACTAACATTCAAAGAAAGATTGCGATACTACGAATTAGGCAACGACATATATGAAAACCAGATTAATTGAAAGAGTCTTACCTAATTCAAGGATATTCATTCCAAATTTGAACCAAGCGCAATAGGACCGGGATCGCAACCCGCTCCTTGATGGCGAAACGTGACGGATGGTGGCGAGCAGCTGCGGCATGGAGATTCACGATTGAAACCGGCACAGTTCAATGAGCCTGCAAAAATGGAAACTTCGAAGGTCGACTTGGCTCGTGGCTGCTTGAATCGGGAATGTTGTATGCTGTAATGGTGATGTTCCTTTGAGAACGAATCTCCCGCCACCGGTGGAGATCAGGGTTGGACGAAGACGCTCGCAGATGATTTGTAGGCGCGGCAGAACAGGTGGCCTTTTTCTCAGTCAAAGTCAATGGATCTTCTTCATGCAGCAAGTGGAATTGTCTTCATGCAGCATATGGAATATTCAACGTGAGTGCTTTCGGCAAAAGAACCGCGCCTGGAATTGCTGGAACTTAACGGTGAGCGTAGAGCTCGTGGCGTATCGCGTCAGCAGCTTAGTCGTTGAGGTTGAGGCTCGCGGCGACAGGTGCTTAACGTTGCTGGGCTCCGTAGCAAAGGGATTGCACAAGCGGTGCTTCAACCAAGCCTTGGCCGAAGGACCCCTCTCTCTCTCTCTCTCTCTCTCTCTCTCTCTCTCTCTCTCTCTCTCTCTCTCTCTCTCTCGTCTTTTGATCAACATGCTCTGAGAACTCTGAATTGCTGACCTCCGATTTTTGTTTGTGCTGTGCTGTGACCATCTCAATCTTCGCATGTGGAGGGTATTGCAGAGAAGAAAGCCAAGTGTTGGAAATTGATTGCACCAACTTATTTGCCGATGGAGGGGATTTGTCGTCGTTGTGGATTCCAGTTAGGTTAGCCCTCATCAATGCAATGGACAACAGGAGCAGCGACGTCCATGGGCGGTGGACTGCAACATCGTCAAGGTCGGCATCAATCTAGCAGGGGCAAATCAGATCAACTTGTCCTTTGGAAGCTGCAGCTCGTCACGAGGCTACTGGTGGTATCAATGGGCTTGGCGAACCTGGCTTTTCATATGGGACTCCTCAATCGGCAATAGGAGGTGTTTGCGATTCCTAATGCTTCACGAACACTCTGTACAAAAGCTTCCTCTCACGATTTTTCCCTCAATTCAGTGTATGGCCATGTCTTCAATTGTGCGGCCTTTTTTTTTGAAACCCTACGCATCTAATCTATTTATAGGCCATGAGTTAGGGTTTTAATTTTTTTCCAAATTCATATCCACAAAGATTCTTTTTTCAAAACATAATATTTGCTTTTCACATATGCCCTATTCAAAAAATTCATCATATCTTGGAAAAATTTCAAATTCCTATTTTTCATGAGATTTTAAAAAAGGGCTTGGGCCAATTTGCTCGCTTCGTGGTCTTAGTCCGACCTGTCAATTTAAAGCTAAGAACCGCTAATTGAAACCCATCCGCCGCCAGTCCAATGTAAATGCAAATAAAAAATAAATGCACATAAAACTATATGCTATGCAATTAATTATTTTTTTAGGGGTAAAATTAACCCCTAATTTTTTAATACGATAAATGACTAAACGGGTTGCCAAAATTTAGGTGTCAACACCATCCAACACAACTAGACCAAACCATCTACTGATGCATGCGACTAGGACCATCATCATAACCAAAACTATGTTATTTTGAAATTGACTCAGTTCAATCGATTCGGCTAAGGAATTCTAACGCTTGAACACTAGACAAACCACATAGGATTGTCTTAATACCATAGTACATATCTAGTTGTTATGAAACCTTGTGTGGCCATAGGTTACTAGAATGGCTACGGCCTCGACTACTTTTGTTACCATCTACACGCTACTTGCCTTAAGTCTGAACAAGACCATAACGGGACTAGACCGACCAGCAATGACTCGACCTGTAGAAGACTAATGCAAACTTTTAGACGATCGATGCAGTCCACGGCTTTATCACCCGAACCGGTGTCGACCGTGCTGACGGTCATCACCATGCACAACAATGTGAGTCAATACCGATTCTAGCTCAACTCGCCAAGAACAAGCCTGAATACCATGGTAGCTCGAAGCATCCGAGCCTAACTTTGTTGAATCCTAGAATGGAAGTCTGAGTAACGGCAATACCCCGCAATATAGAGAAACAAGACCTCCACTTGCCTTAAATCCGCAAGGTGCGAGCTGGTGGCGCAGTTGGTGGCGAGGCGGCAAGACAGCGGTGCGAGCTGTGGCACGGAGCAGCGAGGCGACACAAGCTGAGTGACGGCGAGGGGCGAGATCTCTTAGCCAGCAGCGGAGATAAGGCAAGACGGCAGTGCAGTGGAGTGGTGAGATGGACGGCGTCGAGTAGCGAAGAGGGACAACTGAGCCGTGAGAGTATTCTAGTCAAGGTTGGCTGAAAATGTCGCTGAAATGGAGGAAATGGTGGGTGCCGAGGGAAGAAGAAGAAGCGGTCTTCCTTCTGCTTTGGCCTCTCCGCCGGTTGACCAATTGAGTCAACAAATTACAGTCTCGGTGGCAGCTCGTTGGACGCTGGCAGCAGGATGGGAGGACAGCCCAAGGAATTAAGCCTTGGCGTGAGACACCTTGCATGTTTCATGCAAAGACGTGGCTGGCTTATTCAAGTTATTTCATTTGCTGGCCAGCGGAGAAGGAAAAAAACGTGGCTGCTTGTTGAAATCCAAGTCTTTGTTGGTGGCCAGCTACAGAGAGAAGGACGTGGCAGAAGATTCTGGTCAAAGTTTTCATTTTGCATGAGGAACGAGCGGTTTGACGTGGGGATTGGAGATTCTCAGCTCTACCAAATGCACGTATGTCGAAGCAACTCGTATAAGGAGCTTGCTTGGCGACGTACCAAGGAGAGTAAACATTGGTCTCGTTTATGGCGTCTCGTGAAGAAAATTTAATTGAGATGATGGACTTGGTGATGATCGAGTTGTCATAATGTGGCGGAGATGTAATGATGAGGTGTGCCGTGGGGACATGATGAGACGTGACGGTTCGGTATGGGGATGGTGATGACAAAACGGTGGCCGTGAATGGTGTCAATGGCATAGTCTGACGACAAGCTTGTCGACGGGGCATGGACCGTTATGTAATCGAGGTTCGACGAAGTCTGGATGTCATAAATCTTCCCTACTTAAAGAATTTTGTTCTCAAAATTGAGTGCCTCCTACGTCTCATTGAAAAGATGAGAGTACTTTTGCCTCATCTCCCTCTCGCTTTCCCACGTAGCCTCTTCCACATCGTGGTGTCGCCACAAGATTTTAACTAGTGGGATCACCTTTGTTCAGAGGACTTGCTCCTTCCAATCCAGTATCTACATCGGCTCCTCCATGTATCTCATTTTTTCATCTACTTCGATAACCTCCCGATCCATGATAATCATCAAGTGAAGGATTAAAATAATTAAAAAAATAATCCATTGTCACACGGATTAAATTAACGATTATTTTAATCATAATATAATTAAAAAAATGATTCAATGTCTTACGAATCAAATTAATAATTATAGTGATTTTTGGGCAACAATACTCTATGGATCATGCCTAAAATATTCATAAAATCAACATCGACATCCAATGTTTCAATTTAAGCAATAATAACAAGACTTGATTTTTTTTTAAAAACTACCTAGGTTTTTATTTTCTAAATGGGACTGGCGCCTGGGACTCGCGAATAACGATTTGCGTTGGGGTCGGGCTGTGGTGGTCGGACCAATAGCCGGCCTTGACTCTCTTCGTTCCACTACACTTCGCCTGCAAAGTCACAGAAAAGCTAGCTCGAGTCAATGAGGTCAAGACGGCAGGGAGGTCGTAGCTGGTGGTGCTTGGCACAACTCGTCATCGCTGGCACGTGCATGGATGGAGCAGCAGGGCATGGCTTGGGCCAGGCAAAGACAGAGACTCTGCGAGGATCAGCAGTGCGACGGGAGGAGGCGCAGCGATGTGCGCGGTAATGGGCAAAGGCGCGGTGGCAATCAAGCTTCGGCGCGGCAACAAGCAGTGGTGCGGTGGTTAGAGGTGCTGAGGTGCAGGCGTCAGGCGGAGGTGCTGCTTGTTGCAGGTGCCGAGTGTCAGGCAGAGGTGCTCGCGGCTATGGAGTTGCAGGGGATGGACGCCGCAACGGGCAGGGCGTGGTGGCAGAGGCGCGAGTTGCAGGTGTCGGGGACAGTGATGCGGAGTTGGGAGGAGGCGGAGGCGCGGGCTGCTGGCATGGTGGCGGGTGCTTGGGGCGTCGGGTGGAGGTGTAGGCGTGGTGGCGAGAGGGCAAAAGCGGAGTTGCAGTGGTGTGGCGACGGCAGCAATGGGGGGTTGGTCGCTGCGGCGTCGGCAACGTGGGTTTGCTGGAAGGAGGGAGGTAGTAGCGACGGCAATTGAGGTGTAGGGCAGCAACGGAGACTTCCTGAAGAAGAAGTCCCTTGCCTCTATTTAAAAAAAAAAAAAACCTCTCACGTCCACTCTTCCTCTCTCTCCATACTCTGCTGTTGACTTGCTCCTGTCTTTTCTTTGCCTTGTCAGAGAAAAAGAAAGGGAACAACACTTGACTTCTCCCCTTTAGTGAACGAGAGATAAGTTTTCCTTTCTTTTTTTGAATTGTCTCTTCTCACCCTTTTTTCTTTTCACGAAATTCTCCCCCTTTTATAGTGGTTTCGAGCACCCCCTTCCATGGCAATTTTCAAGCTTCCTTTCTTTGTTGCCTTAAATCGTGGTTTGTAAATTGGAACGTGATCTCGCGATCTGCTTGATTTTTCCTCGAACGCTTTGATTTCTTCATTTTTATCAAATTTCTTGCCTTCATTCTTAGCTCTTGATCGCTGATTGAGAATTTGCTTCCACATTTACTAAGATTTGAATATTTGCCAAAGCAAATGTGGCTAATCAGAATTTCCACTTTTCATTCATAATCAATCAAATTGATCATCCCTTATTTTTCATTTTATTTGTTATGATAACCAAAAATTATATGCTATGCAATTTTTTTAATAATTTTTTTATAATTTTTGGAGCTTAAAAATTAATCCCTAATTTTCTATGAACAAATGACTAGGTTGCCAAAATTTAGGTGTCAACAAGGGGGCAATGCCAATCGATAGGCCAAATCCCCTATCCTTTCAAGGATCTCGAAAGGTCCAACAAATCTTGGACTCAACTTGCCTTTCTTTCCCAATCTTGATATACCCTTCATCAGTGACACCTTTAAAAATACGTGATCTCCCACGTTAAATTCTAATGGTCTTCTACGCTTATCTGCATAACTCTTTTATTGACTCTGGGCCGTCTTGAGTCTATTTTTGATGGTTTCTACCATATCCAAAGTGACATGTACCAACTCTAGTCTTGTTAGTTTTCTCTCACCCACCTCATTCCAGCAAATAGGAGTTTTGTAGATCCTTCCATATAGTGCCTCATAGGTAGCCATACCTAGACTTTGCTGAAAACTATTATTATATGCGAACTCCACTAAATGTAACTTCTCTTCCTAATTTCCTTTAAAATCGATCATGCAAGCTCTCAACATATCTTCTAGTACTTGGATTACTCTTTCTATCTGTCCATCCATTTGCGGATGAAAGGCAGTACTAAACTGAAGCTTGGTCCCTAAGGTGGTTTGGAGACCTCGCTAGAAATTTGAGGTGAATCTCGAGTCTCGATTTGATGTGATGGTCACAGGAACACCATGTAAGCATACTACTTGGCTTACATACATTTCGACATATTTGTCCATTGGGTAATTCATACATATGGCTAAGAAATGGGCATATTTAGTTAGGTGATCCACTATTACCTAGATGGAATTGTGACCACTTGATGTCCTTGGTAATCCTTGCACAAAGTCTATTGTTACGTGCTCCCATTTCCATTATGGTATATCTAGGGGTCTTAGCATTTCGGCAGGCTTGCGATGTTCCGCCTTCACTTGTTGGCAGGTTAAGCATTGAGAAACGTGCCTAGCAATGTCTGCCTTCATACCATTCCACCAATACTGTTGACGTAGGTTTCGATACATCTTTGTATTTCCAGGGTGAATGCTATAATTACTTCTATGTGCTTTTGACAGAATTTCCCTTCTTATCTCTTCATTATTGGAAGCACACAGTCGTCCCTAGTATCTCACTGTTCCATCTTTAGAAACTTGGAACTTTGGTCTTTTCCCTGACGATACCTCGTCTCGAAACTTCATGATTTTCGGGTTAGATTTTTATAGTGTTCTAATTTTTCGAATAATTTCCAGTTCGATCCTCAGTGTGGTTAATACACTGGCAAGATGGTCTATTTCTAACTTGAACTTCGAATTTGCTATTATTTCTAACAAATTCCATTTTGTTGCCCTTATACTTGCCATATCCATTGCCGACTTATGACTGAGAGCATTTACTACCTTGTTCGCCTTCCTTGGATGATATAGTATCTCACAGCCGTAATCCTTCAATAGTTCCATCCACCTTCTTTGCCTCATGTTTAATTCCTTTTGAGAGAATAAGTACTTCAGACTTTTGTGATTTGTATAGATTTCAAATTTCTCCCTATATAGATAATGTCTCCATATTTTTAGTGTGAAAATTATTCCTGCCAATTCTAGATCATGAGTTGGGTAGTTCAATTCGTAGGGTTGTAATTGTCTAGATGCATAGGTTATGACCTTCCCATACTACATCAGGACACATCCTAACCCTTTATGGGAAGCATCACTATATACCATGAATCCACTAAATCTAGACGGAATAGTTAGTATTGGGGCCGTGGTTAATCTTTTCTTGAGTTCCTGGAAACTCCTTTCACGTTCATCACTCCATTCAAACTTCACATTTTCCCTAGTCAATTGGGTCATCGGGCCTGCAAGTCATGAGAATCCTTCTATAAACCTCCTATAGTAACTTGCAAGTCCCAAGAAACTTCGTATTTCCGTTGGCGTTGTCAGTCTTGGCCAATTTACTACAATCTCAACCTTTGCTGAGTCCACCGAGATTCCTTCTCTTGATACCACATGGCCTAGGAATATTACCTAGTCCAACAAGAATTTACACTTACTGAATTTGGCATACAATTTATGGTCTCTAAGGGTTTGTAGTATTATTCTCAAGTGCCGCTCGTGTTCTTCTAGCCCTTTTGAGTACATTAGAATATCATCAATGAAGATGATTACAAACTGATCCAAGTAGAATTTAAATACCCTATTCGTTAGGTCCATGAATGCAACTAGGGCATTTGTCAATCCAAATGGCATAACTAGGAACTCGTAATGTCCATACCGAGTCCTAAAGGCAGTCTTAGGAATGTCTTTCTTTTTAATTCTTAACTGCTGATACCCTGATCTTAAGTCTATCTTGGAAAAGACTGAACTCCCTTGCAATTGGTCAAATAGATCGTCAATCCTAGGCAACAGATACTTATTCTTGATTGTCACTTGATTCAATTGCCTATAGTCAATGCAAATGAGCATTGACCCATCCTTCTTCTTTACAAATAGGACCAGTGCACCCCACGGGGACGCACTTGGCCTAATGAATCCCCTATTGAGTAATTCCTGCAACTGTACTTTCAACTCCTTTAATTCTACTAAAGCCATTCTATACGGGGCTCTTAATATTGGTTCAGTTCGAGGTATCAATTCGATCACAAACTCGATTTCCTGTTCCAATGGCAATCCGGGTAGTTCTTCAAGAAATACATCTAGAAATTCTTGAACCACTCGAATTTCATCGAGTTTGGCTTATTCTTTCATATGGTCTTTTACTACTACCAAGTATCCTTGACATCCTTCGTCAAGAAGTGCATGTGCCTCCACTATCGAAATAAGGACCATTGAGGGGTTCATTTGATCTCCATAAAATTCAAAACTAGGGTGATTAAGTGGGTTGAACTGAATCAATCCATTCCTATGATGACATCAAAGTCATACATGACCATCACTACTAGGTTTATTTCCTAATCTCGTCCACCTATAGAAATCTTACATCTCTCGCATACTAATGTAGACAATACTACATCTTTCAACGGCGTAGAAATACAAAGAGGCGTGTTAAGGTATGTGGTTTCCATTTCACTCAGTCGTCTATATCTTTCAGACATAAAAGAATGTGTAGCACTCGTGTCAAATAATGCATAAGCCTTCTTGTCATTTAAAGAAATCATACCTAAAATAATGTTTTTGGAAGCTTCTGCTTCCTTTTGGGTGACTGCATACACCCATCCTTGTGCTAGCGGCCTCTGTGGATTTCCTTGTGGAGGTGGTTTGCCTGCACGTTGTTGCATTTGTCGCATCGGATCCACATTCGACTACGACCCTCCTTGTGGACAGTCCCTCCTAAAGTGACCCTTTTGCCCACATCCAAAACACCTATGGTGATCTAGGCAGGGTCCTGGCCCATGTTGTCCACCACACATTTGACATGAATTATTTTGATATGGCACTTTACTTGGACCGTGACCACTCCTGGTCTTCTCGAAATTTCCAAAATTCAGTTTCTTCTTAAAATCCCAGGGTAGCTCTCGGATTGGATAGGGTCTCTTACCTCATCAGGTATCACTTAGTGTCATTTGCCGCCTTGACTCCATTCTTTCCTTGCTTTCCAATTGCTCTTTTATTGCTTCCTGTTCCACATTCATAGATTTCATTATAGTCTCTTAAATTCAGAGGCACCAGTAGCCTCCTAATATCTGTTCTTAGGCCCTTTAGAAATCTCTTAGCTTTTTCCTCTTGGTCTTCTACCAATCTAGGAGCATACATTGATAGTTCATAAAATTTTAATTCATATTAATCTACCGTTAGCTCCTTTTGGTCTAGTTGAACAAATTATGTTATTTTCTTATCCCTGGCACAGTTAGAAAAATGCTTTCTATTGAAAGCCTTGACAAACTCATCCCATGTTATTGCAGTACTAAGTGGAAAGATTGTATCTTTAGAAGCCCTCCACCAATATTTGGCGTTTCCCTCCAATTGGTACTCCAGCAAGGTTATCTTCTCCGTGTCGTTGCAATTCAACAGCCGAAAGATCCTTTCTATCCCATCGATCCACTATTCCACCTCTTCGGGACTCCCCATTCCATTAAACTTGGGTGGCTTCAATTTCATGAACTTCTCCACCAACCCCTAAGTATGATGTTCTGCTCCCGGTTGTTGTTGAGCATGTCTTTCCATCAAATTCCCTACGTTGGCCAGCGCTTGCAAAATATCTTCCATTCGGGGTTTTGCCCTTGAAGTGGTAGCTTCAGTCCTTGATGGGGGAGAACTTCCTGTTCGTACCATGCTTTTTTGCAGGTTATTGAGTATGTACCACATGAACAATTAGTGACCCAATGTCACTAATCAACTAATAAGGAAAAGTAACATTCACACATTACTAAAATCATAAAAGTAAATACAAATGTTACTGGCACGCATGGGTAACTCACAATCATTACCAGCAATTTATGAGTGACATCAGTCACCTGTTTTTCACAGCCAATCAACCACATGCCTTTAGTGCCTAAACGTGTGCGATCATCATAACCCCCATTTTACCACTAGCTCACCTTATCATTCCAGACAAAACCTAGGCTTTGATACCATTGCGGTTGCGATGAACCCCCGACCCGTCAGGGTCGCCACGGCTTTCCATGGTCATCCCTATTATTTCACTGCAAAAGCATGTAACAACAACTCCAATATAACTTAAATCAATGCACACAAATTATAGAACCAGGCACTTGTATTTATTTATATTTTTAGATGACTTAGGTCGGTACATTAAGGCCAAAAAGTTCCATTTTTTTGGCTATCCCAAAATTTTGTCTCAACCATCCTACAATCTATTCACACGACCGTCTTCATATCACATATTGGTCTCCTCCAAAAATGCAACCTTACTCCCCTGAGCCCTCCATCTACTCGACCCCACTAGAATTGTCATTGTCATTTTGGAGTGGAAGCAACCCCACAGTATGCCCATTGACCCTCACATATAGTACTATGAACCCCATCAGCATGGGGCCTATCAGGAGATCGACATCCACCGTCAGGATCACCATAATCTAGATGAACATGACATCCAGGAAGTCGGGGTCCATGTGCTCCACTTGATCCCACGTGAGGTCAGTGGGAATGCCGTAGAGCATGGTGGGAGACACGGGTTGGAAAGGCATGACTGCGTGTATGAAATGTAATAATCCCACAAGGGGTGAGTACAACCACTCAACAGATGTAAGCTTGTTAGACCATATTACATAAGTCTACCACTACTCATCCAATGAGATCCTAAACATGCAATGTTGGAAGTCAAAATAACTCAAGTTACCATGACTCTAAAGGAATTTCACAAAATGACACACTGGGGAGTAAGTAGACATTCAAGAAAATTCGCTAATCGTATTGACTTTGGTTGACGCGCGGACCCCTGGAGTGCCTTAACTTTGGCCAAAGGGACACTTAAGTGCCATAACTTACGAAAGGTACACTTAAGTGCCAAAATCGGAGTAAAAGGGATCGCTTGAGTGCCAATCCATCCAAAATCCGGCCAAAATGTCGACGTGGCACTTTTCCGGCGAACCGAGCTCAAAATGACGCCGTTTTGCACGCTGACGTGGCCAAAATGGCGTTGTTTTGGGCTGACGTGGCAAACAAAATAAAATAAATAAATAATTAAATTAAATTTATTTAAAATATTTAAAAATAATAATTTAAAAATTAAATTTAGTTGAAATATTAAAAAATTAATAATTAAAAAAAAAAGGAAAGTGGGGGAGGCGGGCCGAGGGATTAGCCCTAAGCCGCCGCGCCGCCTCCGGAAGGGTCGGCCGGGGTCGCCGGCCCTAGCCGTGGGCTGGCGACCTCGGCCGACCGGCGGTGAGGGCTCGCGATCCTCGCCCGGATCCGGTGAGGGTCGGCGGCCCTTGGGCGAGCCCTCGCCGCCGGTCGCCGGGGTTGCCGACCCCGGCCGGGGCTCGGCGACCCCGGTCGACGCTCTCCCCGCCGCCGCCGGCCCTTCCCAAGGGCGGGGGCGGGGGGCGGCGGCTAAGGGCTAATACCTCGCCCGCCTCCCCCTCTTTCTTTTTTTTTTTTAAATATTTTTTTAAAATTTAAATTTTAAATTTTTTAATATTTCAACTAAATTTAATTTTAAAATTATTATTTTTAAATATTTCAACTAAATTTAATTTTAAAATTAATTTAATTAATTTTTTTTTTTTTTACCACGTCGGCGTGCAAAACTACGTCATTTTGGGCGCGCTTCACCGGAAAAACGTCACGTTGGCGTTTTGGCCGGACTTTGGCCGGAGTGGCACTCAAGTGATCTGTTTTTCTTCAAATGTGGCATTTAAGTGTACTTTTCGTAACTTATGACATTTAAGTATCCCTTTGGCCAAAGTTATGGCACTTGAAGCGTTCTTTTGTCGATTTTGGTTTTATCTGTCGCCATCTTCTAAAGAGACCTATGTTACAGCCCTCCAGGCATCGCATCCAACCTGGCATCACGAGGACCTCCTGGTTCTTATTTCAATCCTCGGGCCTCTAGAGAGTGTCACGTTACATCCCTCCAGGCATCTCGCACTCCACCTAGCATTGCAAGGACCTTCGAGGCTCATTCAAATTCCCTAGGCATCTATAGGGCACCATTTTCACATCCCTCCAAGCATCTCAACACCTGGGGCATCGTCGCAATGATGGACCGATGGTATGAATATCAATTCAATATATGGCGCATCACTTAAGGATTCTATTAATGCCATCCAACACAACTAGATCGAACCATCTACTGATGCATGCAACTAGGACCATCATCCTAACCAAAAACTGTGCTATTTTGAAATCGACTCAGTCCAACCGATTTGACTAAGGAATTCTAACGCTCGAACACTAGACAAACCACATAGGATTGTCCTAACACCATAGTACACGCCTAGTTGTTATGAAACCTTGTGTGGCCATAGCTTACTAGGATGGCTACGGCCTCGACTACTTCCGTTACCATCTACACGCTACTCGCCTTAAGTCTGAACAAGATTGTAATGGGACTAGACCGACTAGCAATGACTCGATCTGTAGAAGACTAATGCAAACTTTTCGACGATTGATGTCATCTATGGCTTTATCACCCAAATCGATGCCGACCTTGTTGATGGTTGTCACCATGCATAACAATGCAAGTCAATAACGATTCCAGCTCAACTCGCCAAGAACAAGCCCGAAATGGTAGCTCGAAGTATCTAAGCCTAACTTTGTCGAATCCTAGAGTGGAAGTCCGGGTAACGGCAGTACCATGCAATATAGAGAAATAGGACCTCCACTTGCCTTAAATCCGTGAGGTGCGAGCTGGTGGTGCAGTTGGTGGTGAGGTGGCAAGATGGCGGCGCGAGCTATGAAGTGGAGCAGCGAGGCGACACGTGCTGAGCGACGGCGATGGGCAAGATCTCTTGGTCGATAGTGGAGATGAAGCGAGACAGCGGTATGGTGGAGTGGTGTAGTGGTTGGCATTGAGCAACGAAGAGAGACATCTGAGCCATGAGAGTCTTCTGGTCGAGGTTGGTTGAAATGGAGGAAATGGTGGGTGTTGAGGGAAGAAGAAGAAGTGGTCTTCCTTCTACTTTGGCCTCTTCGTCGGTTGACCAAATGAATCAACAATTTACAATCTCGGCGGCAGCTCGTTGGATGCTGGCAACAAGATGGGAGGATAGCTTATCTAGGATGCAAATACAATCTACGAAGGGTATACACCCGCATTGATCCGATCGAGGAATCCTAAACCAAGCACGAAATCATAGTCGTCAAGGGGGATTACCTCGATATCTTCCTTGCTGGTCCATGGACCAAGGTGCAACTACACATCCCTAGCCATGCCGCTAGTTGGGACTTCCTTGGAGTTCACCATCTTATGCCAACCAGCTTTTTCCGTCTCGATCAGAAGATTCAGCTTCTTTGCGACCTCTTTGGATATGAAGAGATCGGATGCCTCGGTATCCACGAGCGCACTCATCATGGTACCACCGATCTTCACATCCACGAACACCATCCCTTTAGGTTCCTTGACTTTCTTGGTCTTGATTGACCCAAGGATCCGCAACGATCCCAACCGCGCCTCCTCTCGCGACTCATCCTCCTTGCACAAGGCTGCCAGCTTTCTTCTTTTCAAGCAATCATGGGCCATATGGGGACCATCACAAAAGAAGCACTTGAATGTGCGTACCTTGCAATGGGATCTTCCGTTGCTCAACTTGGGTTGAGTCCTATGAGGAATCGATGGTGGCTTGCCTACGCTCGGACGGTTGTACCGGCACCAATCTCCCCCACCATTGGCCTTTTCTCTAAGACGAGAGTCTAGCTTAGCCGAGGATGAAGGCTTGTATTATACAAGAAAGTCGGCCACGGAAGTAGCCATTGCGAGATCAGTTGTTTGGCATTGTTTGAGCTCTTGCTTGACCCATGGTTTGTGTGGCATCTGAGAAATTTTGACGATCTTCAAGTATACGATGGTCCATGACTAAGTAATGGACATTGTTTTATTTTCATCATTGGACTGATGCACAGCGTATCGTAATGGTTTGATCGCTGAAGAAATTATAAACTCATTTCTACATACCACCACTAAAAATTTAAGGATTAATTTTGGAGGGTTTGGGCCATTAATTAAGGGCCGTGCGACCACAAGCCCACAAGCCCATGCAAGACTACCTTCTCCTTTAGTTTTCAACAAGATGGAGTCTATGGGCTTGATGATGACCATAAATGGCCAGATTGCTGCCTCCGATCGTGCCTCCAAGTGGCGAGAAGAAATTCCACACTCCCTCCACTTTTCCACTAATGCTGCAACCCCCAAAGATCATCATGCAAATGATTAGTTAGAGAATTAATTGAGGGACAAAATATGCGAATTAGTCGAGAAGGAAGAGAGAGAAGAACCGAGCGGGATTTCAAGCGAGAGAGAGAGAGAGCAGCGACGAGTGGGAGAGAGAGTTTGAGCGTGAGAAGTAGGCGCGCGAGTGTGAGCCACGAGGAAGGAAGGAAGGATTGCCTTTTGCCGTGCTCGAGCTGCTGCCGCCGACGCTGCCCGTCTTCGTCACCGTTGAGTCACGCATGAGTCACGCATGAGGTCTCGAGCCTCTTGTTTTGTTTGCCGATCAAGCTTAGGAGTGAGGCAAGTAGAAGTTCATTAATCTATGTTATGTATGCAGTGATTATCTGGTGAAGTGCTGGTAGATTTGAGAAAATGTTGAAATGAAAACTGCATGTTGGGTTTTTGGATGATTGAGATGAAGATTGAATGCCAAACTGTGGAGGATTAAATGTGATATGGCTATTTTGTGTTGGATTGAGCTAGATGAATACTAGATCGAAGCTACCAGTCATTGCATGTTGTATTAGGGTCTTGCATGTCTCGAAAATTGAGTGTGAGATGGCTGTGTTGATCGAGCAAGGTGAGGAAATGGTTGCCGAGTGGAAAGATGTGGTATATGTTGGGGTGAGTGAGCTTAGGGATGAATATATGCTTTGAGCCGAGCTGTGGAAGGTTTCTCTGTTAATAAGAACTCGCTGAAAGTGTTCTTAGGTGTTGTGGAAGAGACTTGAAGTGTTGTAAAGGAGATTGATAGAGAAACAAATGGTTGGATTGAGCTAGAAATGAAGAAAACTGTATATGAAGATTCTGATTTAGAGGAATATAGATAGAAAGTCTTTTTATTTGTATCGCTTTGATTTATAATGATGAAAATAAGGAAAGGAACCATTTTACTTAAGATAACATCCATTAGATTGAGTTTGAAATCTAGCTATAGCCATATGAATGTAAAAATATGAAGATAGAAGTGAACATATTGAAAACAGTGAACTGTTTCATAGAGGATAGCTTGACCTGTGATGATTCCGTGAATTTTCTGTAATTTTATAGATAGAATTGGCCTTCGAAACCTTAATAAAAGTTATAGGAAACATCCTTAAGAATAACATATCAAAATTTGGGAACAAGAGGACAATATTTACTTGGGGAAACGAATTTTCTTCTGTAGGTACTGAATCTGAAAGTTACTGCAGAATTTTGAAGGAAACAAAAACTATTACTATTTATACACAGTGAATCTGGCTTAGTGTCCTTCACAAAATTTCTTCCCTTAGGTCTCATATATAACATACCAAAATTTTGGAATTTTCTGAATTCATTTAGCGGTTAATTCGAAATTTTCATAAAAACTGTGCATTCTGGTTTTTGGACTGCTTTACTCCGAATTTGCTCGACTGGTTCCAAAAAGTGAATGCATATTGAATTGTTATTGGATGTGGTGGATTTTGGCATTCGGCGTATCATTTAGCACCAAGGATATCAATGAAACTCATGTAATTTCCAATGTCATAGAATTGAACATTTTTTTTTTTTTTTTTTTTTTTTTTTGGAAATTAAGATATTAATTGTTGCCGTTGGATCCTCGGGTCAACGATGCCCTGGGAGTTGGGATGCCCAAAGGATCAAATGAGATGATGCCTTGTGGATGCCTGGTGGCCCTAGTGGTTGAATGTCGGAGGTTTTTCTGGTTGAAACCACCTAAGTTTGCTAGAATGGGAAGTCTTGAGGAGGTGAAACATTGGATTGATGGGGTGGAACAAATTTTCCGGTTGTTGGACTGTAGCGATGCTGAAAAGATAACTTTGGCAGAGTACCAACTGGAGGGAAATGCAAAGTTTTGGTGGAGAGCTTCAAGAGACATGATCTTTCCACTAGGTACTAACATAAACTGGGATGAGTTCGTTAGAGCTTTCAATAGAAAGTACTTCTCTGATTGTGTTAGGGATAAGAAGATCATAGAATTTGTTCAGTTAGAACAAAGGGAGCTGGCAGTGGATCAGTATGAAACAAAATTTTCTGAATTGTCTAGGTATGCTCCCAGATTGGTTGAGGATCGAGTGGAAAAGGCTAAGAGATTCCCGAAAGGATTAAGGACTGATATTAGAAATAGCTAGTGCCTCTGAATATAAGGGATTATAATGAGATCTATGAGAGGGCACAGTTGGTGGAGCAAGAATTAGTGAGAGAGCAATTAGAATCTGAGAGACAGATGACCTTTAGTGATGTTCGAAGGGGTAAGAGACCCTATCCTGGACAAGGACAGCCCTGGGAATCTAAGAGGAGTAATTTTGGGAATTTTGGAAAAGCAAAGAATGACCCGATTCTAGGGAGAGTACCCTACCAGGGTAATAATTGCCAGAGGTGTGGTGGACAGCATGGACCAGGATTTTGTAATAGTCCACCGAAATGTTTTGGTTGTGGGCTGATGGGGCACTTTAAGAGATATTGTCCACAAGAGAGGTTGTAGTTGAATGTCAACTCGATGCGATAGGTATAACAACGTACTGCTGGACCAAATCTACCAAGGAATCCACAGAGGCCACTAGCACAAGGAAGGGTGTATGTGGTCACCCAAGAGGAAGTGGAAGCTTCCTAAAATGTCATCTCAGGTACGATTTTTATAAATGGTAAAAGGGTATATGCATTGTTTGATACGGGTGCTACGCATTCTTTTATGTCTGAAAGGTATAGATAGATGAGTAAGATAGAAGCTGCATCTCTTGATCTTTGTGTTTCTACGCCTTTAAAGAATGTGGTATTGTTTGCATTGGTATGTGAAAAATGTAAAATAACTGTAGGGGGACGGGATATGGAAATAGACCTAGTCGTGATGGCCATGTATGACTTTGATGTTATCATCGGAATGGACTGGCTCCATAAGTATCAAGCTAAGATGGATTGCTATAGGAAAGTGATCCAGTTTGTTTTACCTGATCGATCTAGTTTTAAATTTTTCGGAGGTCAGACAAATCCCTCTGTAGCACTTATTTCAGTAGTAGAAGCCCGTGCACTACTTGACGAAGGATTACAAGGATACCTGGCAGTGGTAAAGGACTATACTAAGGAAGAAACTAAGCTCGACGAAATTCAAGTGGTCGGGGAATTTCAAGATGTATTCCCTGAGGAATTGCCTGGGTTACCACTGGAATGAGAAATTGAGTTCGAGATTGAATTAATGCCTGGAACATGACCGATATCGAAAGCCCCGTATAGGATGGCCTTGACATAATTGAAAGAGTTGAAAGTGCAACTACAAGAGTTGCTTGATAAAGGATTTATTAGGCCAAGTGCTTCTCCTTGGGGTGCACTAGTTTTGTTTGTGAAAAAGAAGGATGGGTCAATGCGGTTATGCATTGACTATAGGCAACTAAATCAGGTGACTATTAAGAATAAACATCCCTTGCCCAGAATTGATGATCTATTTGACTAACTGCAAGGAAGTTTGGTCTTTTCTAAGATTGACTTAAGGTCGGGATATCACCAACTAAGGATTAAGAAGGAAGACATTCCTAAGACCGCATTTAAGACTCCCTATGGACACTATGAGTTCTTAGTTATGCCATTTGGACTAACAAATGCTCCGACTGCATTCATGGATTTGATGAATAGGATATTTAAGTCCTATTTGGATCAATTTGTGATTGTTTTCATTAATGATATCTTGATATATTCTAAAGGACCTGAAGAGCATGAGCAACACCTGAGAATAGTATTGCAAACCCTTAGAGACCATAAGTTGTATGCCAAATTCAGTAAGTGTGAATTTTGGCTGGATCATATTTTTGGGACGCGTGGTGTCAAGAGGAGGAATTGCAGTAGACCCGGCGAAAGTTGAGATAGTAGTAAATTGGCCGAGACCAACAACGCCGACTGAGATACGGAGTTTCTTAGGATTGGTAGGCTACTATATAAGGTTTATTGAAGGATTCTCACGACTTGCTGGACCATTGACGAAATTGACTCGAAAGAACGTAAGATTAAAGTGGAATAGAGACTGTGAGAGGAATTTTCACGAACTTAAAAGGAAATTGACTACGGCTCCAATCCTAACTATACCATCTAGATCTGATGGGTTCATGGTCTATAGTGATGTGTCTCACAAAGGATTGGGATGCGTTCTGATGTAGCATGGCAATGTCATAGCCTATGCATCGAGACAGTTGAAACCTCACGAATTGAACTACCCAACCCATGACTTAGAATTGGTAGCTATAATTTTTGCTTTGAAAATATGGAGACATTATCTGTGTGGAGAGAAGTTCGAAATCTATACAGATCATAAGAATTTAAAATATTTTTTTTCGCAAAAAGAACTGAACTGAGACAGAGGAGGTGGATGGAGTTGTTAAAGGATTATGATTGTGAAATACAGTACCATCTTGGAAAGACAAATAAGGTGGCAGATGCTCTTAGTCATAAGTTGGCTATGGATATGGCCAGTATGAAAATAACAGAATGGAATCTATTAAAGTCAGTAGCAGACTTCGAGTTTAAATTGGAAGTAGATCACCTTACCGGCATGCTTACTGCGTTGAGAATTGAATCGGAGATTATCCAGAAAATTAAGATTCTGCAAGAATCTGACCCAGAAAATAGTGAAAGTGCGAAATGCTGTATCTTTAGGAAAAAAGACTAGGATTTCAAGTTTCTGAGAATGGAGTGGTAAGATGTCAGAACAACTATGTGTTCCCAACAATGAGGAAGTGAAGAGAGAGATCCTGTTAGAAGCACATATGAGTAACTATAGTATTCATCCGGGTAGTACAAAGATGTACAGGAATTTACGCCAACAATATTGGTGGAATGGCATGAAAGCAGATATAGCCAAGCACGTTTCCCAGTGCTTAACGTGTTAGCAAGTGAAAGTGGAACACCGTAAACCCACAGGACTATTGAGACCATTAGATATACCAGAATGAAAATGGGAACATGTGACGATGGATTTTATGCAATGATTACCAATGACATCAAGTGGTCACGACTTTATTTAGGTGATAGTGGATCATTTGACTAAATCTGCTCATTTCCTAGCAGTCTGCATAGACTATTCGATAGATAAATATGCTGAGATATATGTAAGCAAGGTAGTACACTTACATGGTATTCTAGTAACTATTACGTCAAATCGAGACCCAATATTTACTTCAAACTTTTGGCGAAGTCTTCAAACCGCCTTAGGGACTAAGCTCCAATTTAGTACTGCTTTCATCCACAGACCAATGGACAAACAAAAAGAGTGATCCAGACATTAGAGGACATGTTAAGAGCTTACGTCATTGATTTTAAAGAAAATTGGGATGAAAAGTTACATTTGGTAGAATTCGCCTATAACAACAGTTTTCAGAAAAGTATAGACATGACTCCCTATTAAGCATTGTATGGAAGGAGATGTAGGACCCCTGTCTGTTGGAATGAAGTAGGTGAAAGGAAACCGACAGGGCTTGAGTCGGTACAAATTACTACAGAGGCTGTTGAGATCATAAGGAAAAGACTTAAGATAGCCCAAAGTCAACAGAAAGACTATGCAGATAGACGTAGAAGACTTTTGGAGTTTAATGTAGGAGACCATGTATTCCTTAAAGTATCTTTGATGAAAAGGGATATCGTGATTTGGAATAAAGGGTAAGTTAAGTCCCAGATTTGTTGGACCATTTGAGATACTTGAGAGGATAGGAGATATAACTTATGGATTGGCACTATCTCCTAAACTGGAAAATTTACATGATGTGTTCCATGTGTCAATGCTAAGGAAGTACTAGCCGGATCCCGGTCACATACTCAATCATGAAGCCATCAAAGTGGATGAGAAAGTGAGATACTTGGAAGAGCCGATCTGGGTATTGGATCAAAAAGAACAAGTCCTTCGAACCAAGAAAATTCCCCTAGTTAAGGTATTGTGGCATCATCATGATTTTGAAGAGGCAACCTGGGAAAGTGAGAAAGAGATGAGGGAAAAGTACCCTCATTTTTTTTAAAGAAACATAAGTAACGTCCAATTTTGAGGACGAAATTCTCTAAGGAGGGGAGAATTGTGGCATCCGAGAAATTTTGACGATCTTTGAGTATACGACGGTCCATGACTAAGTAATGGACATGGTTTTATTTTCATCATTGGACCGATGCACAATGTATTGTAATGGTTTGATTGCTGAAGAAATTATAGACTCATTTCTACATATTACCACTAAAAATTTAAGCATTAATTTTGGAGGGTTTGGGCCGTAAATTAAAGACCGTGCGACCACAAGCCCATGGGTCCATGCAACACTACCTTCTCCTTTAATTTTCGACAAGATGGAGTCTATGGGCTTGATGATGCTCAACCGGAAGAAGAACATAAATGGCCACATTGCTGCCTCCGTTCGTGTCTCCAAGTGGCAAGAAGAAATTCCACACTCCCTCCACTTGTCCACTAATTTTTTTTTTTTTTGTAGATACTAATTTGAAAGTTACTGCAGAATTTTGAAGGAAACAGCAAACTATTACTCTTTATACACAACGAATCTGACTTAGTTTCCTTCACAAAATTTCTTTCTTTAGGTCTCATCTATAACATACCAAAATTTTGGAATTTTCTGAATTCATTTAGGGTTTATTCCGAAATTTTCATAAAAACTACGCATTCTGGTTTTTGAACTGCTTTACTCCGAATTTGCTCGACTGGTTCCAAAAGGTGAATGCATCTTGAATTGTTATTGGATGTGGTGGATTCTGGCATTCGGCGTATCATTTAGCACCAAGGATATCAATGAAAATCATGTAATTTTCAATGTCATAGTATTGAACATGTTTTTTGTTTTTTGGAAATTAAGATGTTAATTGTTGCCGTTGGACCCTCGGGTCAACGATGCCTCGGGAGTCGGGATGCCTGGTTGTATGCTTGTCGGTATGTAAATCTGGAGGGCTGGGGTAACCATTTCCATGGCAAACCCCTGGAGTTTCCTTGTGATGCTAGGTGGGGTGCGAGGTGCCTAGAGGTGTGACGAGACACGCTTTGAATGTCCGGTGGCCCTAAGTGGCTAAATGCCGGAGGCTTTTGCCACGCCAGGATTAGGTGCAAAATCCTAGAAGGATGCAAACATTGCTCCTCTAGGGGATGAAACATTTTGAATATTAAAACTGATGGTCCCATTAAGTGTGCGTGTGGTCTGGTTATGGGACTAAATTGTATGACATGGAATGGGACGTGTCATTACAGTTTGGCCCTATGATCAGGACTTGTGTGACTGGATGTGGTGTATCTTGATCCTTTGAAACTGTATTTGCTATTGCATTTAAGAATTTTATGGCTTTGATGCATACTCATTGCTTTAATTTCATGTTTTGTCTATCTTGCATGAATCTAGATATTGATGGTACTGCACGATATAGCTTAGTGAATATTTTATTGCTGAGTGGTTGTACTCACCCCATTTGAGGACTAACATTTCAGAGATATGCCTATACTACTACTCACCCCTGGCACATTTTTCGGTATACCGGTTGACATTGAGTGTGAGTGTATGGAGCATCATCACCTCGAGATACGAGGGTTAGTCTTTGTTTGAGTGCGGGTATTGGTCAAGTATGACATTGGTTCACCCGCCGGCCCAGTGATTCAGGAGTTTTTGGCTGTGTTCGTTCGCCATGATGGGATCATGCTAGGGATGTTGCTGCCGCTGCCAGTCGATGGACCGGGCTGGGTGTGATCGAGACTGACGGTTAGCACATGAAGCATTTTTGGATCGCCGACACTAACTGACAGACTTATGTATATGATTGTTTGGAAAGAAAGGAAAAAGGGAGTCGGTTATCTTTTGAGTATGTAGCCGAGTATAGAAGATCACGACAAATTTTGGTGTACCGACTGATGATGTCTATCAAGCTTATGTAAATAAAAGTGTTCGGCTTTATCTTATAAAATTTTTTAGTTGGTGTGCATTGTTTCCGAATATTGAAAATAGGGAGATGTTGAATATGCTTCCGCTATATATATACAAACTGCATAGGGACTGGTCTAAATGATATAAACCCACATGACTTATGGACCTATTATAATTCTATGGTATCAGAGTGATATATTATCAGGATGAGTGAAAGGTAAGCGAACTGCGGCGACCTGAGTGGATCGGGGGCCGTTTGGGGGTGCCGCAGTTTGAGTCCGCTCATAAACTAATGAAATGCTTCCATCTCGGTCATGGACGGGATTTGAAGTAGCAGCTTCGAGAACTGTTTCACGTAGTCGCGGACTCTGCCCTTTTGCTCTAGGTGCTCGAGTTCCCCGTGAGCTTCATCCTCTGCATAAGCAAGGTAGTAGGTTCACTGAAATTCTTCCATGAACTTCGTCCATGTCATGATAGGGTTGCCACTCCTATCATCCGACTTGTGATGCCACCATAGCAACACATCATTAGCTAAATACATGGCTACGGTGTTTACCTGAATTGCATCGTCGGTGACTCCCATGGTCTGGAAGTATCGTTCCATGTGCCACAGGAAGTTGTCCACGTCCTTTGCCACTCGTGAGCCCTTGAATTCTTTTGTCTTAGGTGCGTCGACACGTGGTTGCACGGTGATTAGCCCGTTTACACGTGTAGCTTCAAGCTGAGCGAGCTTGCTTCTTAGCTTGGCCATTTCTACACGAATGGCCACAATCATGGCCTCCCAAGTTTGGTCCCGCTACTGTGGCTCATGCGTGAGGGATCCTAGCACCTCGACATGGAGCTCTCCCATGCCGGCCTTGAGTTGTTACACTTCGGCTAAGAACTCCTACCTACCGACTTCCACTCCTTCGACGGTCTGGTTTAGATCGTCCATCAACGCTTGGACGTCCGTGACGGTCTCCTTTAGGACCATTACTCGATTCTCTAGATCCTCCTTCAGATCCCTTGAGATTGAGATAACACGGTTCTTCTTCAACCGGGTGGTCTTCTCGGCTGGATGCCCATGATCTTCTCGGTCTTCACCTTGAACGATTGGGACATCAGCACAAGGATCGGCCATTGCGCTTGGAACGATGGCTCTGATATCACTTGTCATAGGTTGGTCAATTATGATCTATCAAACACCGTGCGGCCTTAGGATTTGCGATCCCAAGTCAGCCTTTTCACTCATGCACGAACATATGGGTCGGATGCACAAAGGAGCGCATATATTCACTTGTGAATGAGCTGAGCTCAATGAGGGGGAGGGACCCCTATTTATACAAGTTTGGGTCATATCCTAGCCATTGATCATCCCTCCAATCCAACGGTGGAGTTTGAATATGTATCATCATGTCAAGTCTACATAGCAGGCTACTCAATGGCTTTAGGCCTTGGAAAAACCCATGGACGCATGTCAAAAGCAAGATCAGGGTAAGCATGGCCACTTGACACGAAGTAGGTGAACAACTGTAGGTTGCACAAGGGCTAGTCGAACATTAATCATGAGTTGGTCACTCGTCGTGCACAGGCCTTCGTTCGTATCACGCATGGATGGATCGTGCATGGATCGATTAAGGCTGTCCGTGGGCAAAGCCCTTGTGCATGACATGGCTGGATCACGGGCGGTCTTGGATCATGCTTCGTCCGTGGGCCGTGTCATATGCATGATATTCATATGATGAAGCAGTAGTTAAGTGTTGAGTTTAAAATGAATTTTTTGCGTTCTACAAATAAGGTAGGGGTTATGAAGATTTTGTGTTATAGTGTCATAGGTGCTTTGCATCTCTCCTCATAGAAAACATTAAGAATCTTGCAGTCAGGGAAGTATGTGAGTACACCTTAGTCACACCTTCTACAATATCAAATGAGTTATCACAGGAAACTGGGGAGTAAGAATATATGTTTATTGTTCCTTATTCTAATATAGTAGGTAGCATTTTCTACGTTATGATTTGCACTAGCATAACATTTCATAAACTATGAGCATTATTAGCCATTATATAAAGTATCCATTTAAGACTCAATATGAGGTTGTGTAATGGATACCCAAATAACTTTAAGGGATAACAGACACTAGTATTGCCTACTAGAGAGACAATTATGGCAATTAGACCATGGGTTATGTGGATTATGATCACACAAGTGACTTGGATGAGTGCAAATTATCAGCAAAGTACGTGTGAAAAGCTTTATATTCATCCTCGCTTCTACTGTCAGATTTTCTTGGTACATAGGCGTTTCGCTTTTCGAGGCTCAACAATCCTCCTTTTGAGTGTCATTATGACTTGGATTCCTAGCCTTCTTTATGACTTTTGAGAATATATCCTCACCGGACAAATCAACTTTAACCAGAGACATCCATCTCAGAGCGGGCTCACCATCTTCATATTGGATAATTCCTAGCTCAGCTAACTTTGCTAAGCAAGCTATCTTCTTATCATGAGTGATGTCACCTTCCATCTAGTGATCAACAAAGGGCGCGATCTGTTCCAACTTTTGGATATCCATCAGGAGTATATGCCTATCATCATCCCCAAAAATCATGTTGACATCTTCAGAGTGTTTTAGAAGGGGATTTTGTTGGACATTTGACATTGAATCCTTGAAGGTGAGTAGTTTTTTATCCAGCAAGTTCTGGATCTTGGAACGGAGCACAAGACAGTTATCCACATGGTGACCCTTCTCTCCCATGTCATAGTTACATGTCTTATTAAGGTCGAACCCGGGAAACTTTGGTGGATTATCCCTCGGGATCTCTCTCGCCATTAGATGACTTTCAATCAGTATCGGAAGTAGTTGAGACATGGGACTAAGCAATGGAGTAAATTGCTTTTGAGGGGCTTTTCCTTTGCGCTCCAAGTTTTGGGAAGAGCTCCTTGTCTCCATGGCAGGATTATGAGCCTGAGGATTGTGCACTTTTTGAGAATAGGAGTTTTGTATATAAAAAATCTCCATAGTTGATTCCTTATCTCTCTTTGGGGCATATCGACTGTTCGTGGTCTTGGTCAACCTTCCTTTACGCATAATTCCCTTAATGTGCTCTCTTAACTCCACCAATTGAACAAAGTTGTTACAAGTGTGGTTATACATTTTCTCAAAGAAATCCCTAGGCATAGCTTGAAGCAACAATTTCATAGCCTCATTCTCAGATTAAGGTGGCTTTACTTGTGATGTTGTATCTCTCCATCTTTGAGCATAAGCTCTAAACATTTCAATTATCCTTTTCTCAACCTGAACCAATTCCTCTTGGATCGAAGCGATCTCGGTGTTGAACTTATATTGTTGGAGGAATTTGTCAGCGAGATCGTCCCAAGTATGGATCTTCTCCAAGTCCAACTCTATAACCCACGTCAACATAGGACCAACCAAGCTATCTTGAAAAGAGTTAATTAGGAGCAGAGGATTGTCTGAGTAACGGCCCATCTTGCCCAAATAGTACTTCAAGTGGGTCTTGGGGCATCCAATGCCATCATACTTCCTCATAAACTCGAGCTCCTTATAGAATTCAGGGACCTTAACTTTGGTGAAGAGCGATAGCTTATCGAACCCTTGCAGTTGATAACCTTGTAGCATCCAAAGGCGTTCCTCAATCTTTGCAAGGCATCTTGAACTTTCTTCATCAAAGTACGAAGTTGGGGTCTCCTTAGATAGAACCTTTAAATCAATAATTGTCGGGATTGCAGTAAGAACCTCTTCCGCAGGCCCTTTTCCCATGAGTTTTGCTAATGGCACATTAGAGGGTGTGGTAGGAGGATTTGTGGTAGGAGCAGCAGGAGCTACAAAAATAAATTTTTTGACTTGTTTGGAGAGATAAGCTAATGGCGCCATCATCTACGCCATTTGGTTCTCCATGCTAATAACCCGAGCACAAGTATCTTCTTTCTCCATTATTGCTTGGTAGCGAGTATGAGTGATAGACCGTTTTTTAGCTGTCTTTCAATACCTTCGAATGAAGATGACTCGAATTAGTACAAGTCAAAATAAATCACGAAAATACAAAACCTAGTCAATTTTATATTTTCTTGAGATGAAATAATGATAAGAAGTGTATATGATCCCAGTATCATATAACATGCTCTCATCAAAATTTCTTCAAAAGAAATTATACAATTGAAAAGGAACGACGACAAATATTTAATCATAATGCCCCTTTTAAAAAATTACATGAAATTGTTCATGAATTTTATTCATTTCATCGAACAATTACATGGGAAATAGAACCTTGCATTCTTTAAACTTACAAAGCGGTTCGATTTTACATGTAATATAAAAATGAATATAGGGAAACCTTGATAAAACGAAGGGAAACACAAAGGAAATCCCTTTACAAGAAAATAATCTAAGATGGACACCTAAGGACTAGGTGGGATCATGTGGAGACGCTTGTTATCACTGGCCAAGCATTCCTCATTGATCAAGGCATCGTCTTATTGTTCCTCAATATGAGCTCGCCAAAAACCTTGAGGCTTGAGAATATCAGGCAACTGAACCTTAAACTCAGGTTCTATTTGATGGTATATGTAATCGATTATAGCATGACGAGTCCTCATCTCTCTTTCCAAGTTGGCTTCATCGACAGCGACCACATAATGCAAGGAATGAGAGTACCAAATTCTGGTAGTGGCTTGAATTGCAACCTTAGTATGGTCAATTTGGTTTCCCTCGATGACTTCATCGTGATATAACCCTAGCTTGAGGATTGGTGGGATCATTTGAAGCGCGCGATATTGGAGCACCCTTAAAAGGTAATACAACGTTAAACTAGTCAATCCCACGAGGGGGAGTAGGTTGTCAACTCCACTAACAAGGTGCACCTCGGGATTCCCAAGCCACCGAACATGCCATTGGATTAAGCTAGGGTTGAGGTTTTTGAGGAAATGAAACCATATAGAGAAAGACCATGACGGAAAGAATTCATTTCTTTGGCAAAATCTAATAATGGGATGATGATATTTCATGATATCGACAATTTTCATGTGAGGGGCGAATTCTTTGATATGTGAAAAGAGCCAAATTTGGAGAACTCCTAATGGGGCTCTGAGAGTTCCTCAACCATTTGCTTTGAAACGATTAAGAGACACGAAAGTTTTGAAAAAGGATCACGTGTGTAAAACAATTAAAGGCATACACTTGATTGACAATGTGAGTGATATAAGGATCTATTGTTTTTCGGGTACGAGGGAATACCACAAAGCTAAAGAACATGAGTAGGAATACACAAGGAATTCGATTCCCAAATTTAGGCTTAAGGCTAAGGAAATGTTGTTCAAGGAAAGTATAAGGCATGGAATGAGAATTTCCTTTAAGAATATCCATAATTTTGTTAGTAGGGATATTGAGGAATTGACTTAGAACATATATTGGATCTTGACTAATAGGAGAAGTGACGAAACCTAAAGAGGCTTTACCTAACCCGATGGCTTTCCAAATCTCCTCAATTGTAGGGGTCAATCCATATCGATTAAACACAAAAGTGGAAGTCATGGAATTCAAAAAATGAGCCAGTGCTTTCACCTTTGCGATACGTGGTTAAACTTTTAATAAAGTTGAGAGGAAACCTATGTGTTCTTCAACGTAATCTTGATGTCATGGGTGGATATTCTCCTATAGAGTCTTGAGATTACTCGGCACAGGGACGATGTCCAATTCGAGTTTACCCATCTAAACCTAAACCTTAAGGGGCATCCATGATTAAAATGTATTGTCATTGAAATATAAAGCGCATTATTGAAATATGGAGAGTAAGAAGATAAGAACGATAAGAAAGGAACTATATCTTATCCACCAAACACAAGGCAAGCACAAATCACATGTCACATGAAACTGTGAGGTTTCGACGCCTAGGGGTGAGGGTGCTAAAAGCTCAAGGTCCCCATCCCAAAGGATAAATAGTTTCCTCACCGCTACTATCATTAATCAATGCTATTTTTATCGGTTGGGACGAGTGGGTTTATATATGTAATGGATTACCATGAGTATTTACTTGCAAATTCCACCCATAAACCCTCATAAGGTCTTAATTTGGGCGATTGAGGTTTTAGACCGTGGTTGTGTGTGCAGTGTCATGCTAAAGTTTATAAATATGCATTTAAATTTAAACATCATGCTCAATATAAACCCTCATACATCCATACATCCTTACACCACTTGCAAAATAAAAGGGTTTACAAGCATGCCTCTCCTTATAACTCCCACCTACAAGACCGTTTAATACGAGGTTAGTGACTAACCTAATTTTCCACGTGACTTTGACATCCAGGCGATCCTACACGAAACACGTAAGTTAAAACACAACCACCATTTTAAAACAGCTTCAAGTTCTCTTAATCTAGTAACTAGTCTCCAGTGGAGTTGCCAAGCTAGTCTCGACCCGATCTTGCCACCCCTTGATCCATCACCATCATGAGGAGGGAAAAAAAGGGGGAAAGGTCTAATTTAAGGGCACTTGATCACAAGAGTTCCCTCACGGCTCACACTCCAAAAGACATCATCACCTTGCCTTTCAAATCAAGCCTTTCGTGAGTTCTCTCCACGAGATCGCGAGCTCTCCCAAGCTCGTACCCTGCGTGATAGCGGAGTGTTGCAATCCATATCCACATGGGCAACACACCTCGAGAGAAGAGGTCAAGTATGGATATCGTATTTAAGGGTACCTTTATCATGGTAGCTCTCTCGATAGTATGCTTCACCCATAAGGATGGCATCACTTCATCCTTTGAGGTACTCCCATATCGAGTATGTTAAACCATGATGAGTTACATCGAAACTTATACCCTACATGATGAGTTAATTTATAAGGTCTAGTTGTTTATGAAAACCTAAAAATAAGATGAGAATTGCCACTAGCCTTGTTTTGGGAATCAGCTAGAAAACCCAATCCAAGGTTAGGAGTATTCCTTCGATTCCTACACAACCAAATATCTAGGTTTGGGGACTTGGGTTATACTAATATTTCTATTAACGCCATTTTAGTACCTAAACATTATGTTGTATTTTCCTAATGTGTCAATGTGTTTCTTCTTACATTTTCAGGATCGTTAGTCCTAAACTAAGCGATCATGCGTAGTTAGTCAATTTCATACTATTCTATTTCTAGAAAACAAGAAGAGAAAACAATAAATGGAATTGAAATTACAAGACAATAGTAAACAATCAAGGAAAGTAATAAATCTACCACGCAGTTCTAGAAAATATAAAAGAGAAACACAATTGAAAAAGATGAGATGAAGAGAGAAAACTCGTAACTCGTCGGCCTTTACACAACAAATGGAACTCGAGACATATGTTAGGGAAATGAATAGTATATTATAATGGTTGAAATGGACATCAACCTCCACCGTCTTCGTGCTTTTTCCATCTTCGGGGTCCTAATCTAAAGCTAATCTAGCAACTTATAACTAGGTACATGCCATGGAAAGAAACAAGCATACATGTCAAAATAGTAAAAAACACGACTTCATGTCAAGATCAATTGTTTAAAGAAAGTTCAATGCAAAAGTTAAATTTTGGGGTCTCGAGGTCGGTCTTTATCTTTCATGCGAGGGTCCCACTAAGACACTTACCTAATCCATTTTTGTGACTTATAGCAATTGTTGACCAATTTCATTCTCGCATAGCCAATAACGCTTATAAGTCTCGTAATCAAGCGATCTACGTGATCTTAGGGTTTTCCCTTGATATCATGCATCGACTCTACCATTCATGTAAAAGTCACATCCATTGCAAAAATTTAAACATGTGTGCGAGTTTTTTGGACCTTATTTCTCAACCAATCAAATAGATGAGTGAACGGTCGGCGAGTCACTTATTACCAAGGGCATGTGCCAATCACAAACGCATGTGTTTCTAGGAATAGCGTGATTATATATATGATGGGTACATGTGATATTTCAAAAACAATCATTTGTGAAAAGTTTTGAAACAAAGTGATGTTTCAACTATCAAAGGCATTCAATTGTCAAGGCTAACCCAGTGCTCACATGAATGCACTCACAAGCGTCGCAGGCATTTTGAATACAATTCAAATCATGACTTTCATGATGTTAAATCAGGATTTTAAAAAGGTTTGAAAATATTTAGGATTAAGGAATATCTAGGCTATGGAGCACATTCAATTGCCAAGGCTAGCCTGGGGATCACATAAATGCACTCACAAGCATCGCAAACATTTTGAATATGGTCCAAACCACGACTTTTCCTTAAACCAAATCGAGCTTTGGAAAAGAATTTCTTAGAAATTGTTTTTGGGAAACATCACATGTACCAAATTATTTTTTAAAAGATGCAATTTTGAAAAGGTCAATCATTTAACTACAAAGATAAAAGCATTTAGAACAATTTCCATGAAGATGGTATGGCCTAATTTTATGCACAAAGTAACCTAAAAGGTATAATTAAACAATCATAATCATGTTTATATTAGGAAATTTTAGAATAAGAATGTAACGACAACAAAATTGAGTAATACTCATTGATAATCTAACTATGGAAAAATTTCCTAATATTTACGACATGAAAATGAACAACTTCTATGAAGAAAGTTTTCTTAAATGAGCTATTCATGAATTTACAAAAATCAGACAACAAGCAACAACATGTTAGGAAATTGTCAAAACAACAGGACATTAAGCTATTACAAAGATTTGTCATATCAACATATGTCTAAAAATCATCAAATTTACTCACAACATAGCCAGCATAATGACAAGAAAGTTTCATTTAGAGGCCAAGTGCAGATTCCAAATAGAAAAAATGGAACAAAAATATCAAATTCTATCTAAACAAGGGTTAGGACAGGGGTCCGAATTTGTTCCCTTGTACAAATTCTGATCTAGTTCTGAAAAAATGGAAAAGTGGTGCAAATGATAAGTGATCTGTGTGAAATTAGTGGCATCGGAAACCTCCAAGTGTGCCTTACGATTTGTAGAAGGGCTCAAGTCCGAACTAGGTCAATTTACTACCCTAAGATCAAGATCTCTAAAGGTGTGTGCATCTAACTAGGGAAACTGAACACAATCATTCATTAGAAAACCTCAAAATCACTCAAAGAATGCACAAACGGCATAAAGAAATCACATGTGACTTAGGATTGGATGCATGGGAAAGTTTGGATAATCATCTAATCCTAAGTTGGCATGAAAAATGTCATACAATTTAAATGACATTATGAAATGATTCATAATTCCTAATGGTATGTTTAGAAATCTTAAGTGTGGTAAACACTTTTGTGAGACAAATTCAATGTGCAAGATAATCTTCAAAGGACAAGAACTAAACATGTATACAAACCTTGCAACATGCGGTTCAATTGTCAAGAAGGCATGATTGTAAGATTTGGTCTATAGATGAATCAAACAAGCATGGAAATGTGCACATATGACAGGGTTTCATTTCAGCATTAAATTTACTGAACTAGCATGAGTTCAGCCATCCTCAAGACATGCATAAATCCTTTTAAAAATCTCACATACAGAGCATGCGATGATGAAGATTTCTTGTTAAGAGTTCAAAACTTAATTAAGATCATATGAGTTGTGGCAAAAATGGCAAAAATGACAAAATATATGCCCAACTCATATTGCTGCAGTGCCTTTTACTCTAATGCATGCAATTTGCCAACATAAAGACCTTGCAAAGCATGCATCAATTGACCATGTACATATTTTATTTCAACTTTCATGAAGAATTTGAGACCAAACAAGTTCATTTGTGGACTCAATTTCACTAAAACAGAATTCGATCAATGAAGGGCAAACCGTCCTATGTTCAAATCTAGGTGATTTTGACCTAGTTAAACTCATCCAAAAATTACGAAAAAAATTATAATATTTTTTCCACACATTACGAGTAACTTTTATAAAGGAAAGTTATTCCAAAATTCAACACCAAAATCAGCACAAAAGTGACAAAACAAGAGATCAATATGGAACACAATGACTTAGGCTTGGATTTGAATAGATTTGACCTAGTTAAACATATCCACAAATCACGAAAAAATTACAAAAGATGTATAAGACGATTTGATACAAAAATCATGAAGAAATTTTAAAAAAAAATGACCACGAAAGTCAGCACAAAAATACCAAAGACAAAAGGCAGAATAGAAATAAAATTAAAAAAAGTCTAAACTACTGCATAATCACTCATCTTTGGAGGTGTTTTTCGAGGGTTGAACATTGCTCAATTGGGGCATGCGACCTATTGATTTGAAGCTCGTGATGTGTATTTTCAAAGCCTAGAAAAACTCGAGGTCAAAAACTAAGGTTTAGACCTCAGATCTATCTTAATAGAAAGTCAGTTCCAAAGAAATACGAATTTCCAGAATAGATTCAAAAACACAATCATCACTCAAATCATCAAGAAATCATTTCAACATTCATAATCGTTGATCTTAAGTACGTAAAAGTTTCTAATCTTGAATTGTAGCCCTGATCAACTAGCTCGATCTTACTTCATCGAATTCAAGTTTCGAATCGTTGCCTTCATTGTGATTTTTGTCAGTTTCTATTGCGATCAATTGGATCAAAACACCAAAACACTTTTGAATCTCCACAGACCACCGAGCATCAGATCTGAATCGCTTGCTTTAGCTTCAGACATATTGGATTGTCAACTTGGATCATGGCAAAACCGGTCCAATTGGACCGACTTTGGTGTGTCGGTATGAGATCAAGGTCACTGGAGCTTTTCTAGTGATCGATTGTATTTATCCCGACCACACACAAGCCAGCAATGACCTGAGGAATAGATCTGAATGGCCTAGGACTTCAAAACCACTGTTAACTTTCAGCTAGGGTCTTTAGAACCACTGGTTTGAGTTGGACAGGCTATGGACGCCGAGAGGGGAGCTAGCTCAATCGGACAACTTCTGATCAAAATCTAGTCAATCTTCAATAACAAATGGATTGGCAAGGAGGAGGAGATGGTCGTGGGGTTGAGCAATAGTTGGCAAACTGCCGGCGTGAGCCGGCGAGCCTAAACTGATGATGAACCAGTTTGGTTCATGAGGAGTGGGGGAGAGAGAGGGATTGATTTAGGTGAAAAAAATAGAAAGAGATGAGAGAGATTGAGATCTGTCGAGAGAGAATAGGTTTCATGCCAAATAAACCCCCCTAAAAATGCATGGAATAGTCATTTATATACCCCCCAAATTAAGCAATTTTGGCCGTCAATTCAATCTGATGGTTGAAATTTCAATCCAACGGTCAAAGATTGATTTCAAAGGCTCCATTATGATTTTGAGGTTTCGAGTAATTGATCAAGTGGATTCGATTTGCAAAAAACCAAGCCAAAATCAATAATTGCGTCAAAATGTCCAATTAGGGGTAAATTTGCAATTTGATGAAATTTGAGGATCAATCTGTTAGATTTTGGGAAATTGAAGGTGCATAAGTGAAATTGGCATCGAGAGGATTCCAAAACCGGTCTCTAGAGGTCAGGAATCGGCCAAAAATGGCCTAAACCAACCAATCTTGCTGGTGGTCAGTTAGACCAGTCAGACTGGTTTGGTTCAGTTCAGCTGGATTTTGATATGTTCTTGATCGATTCTTGATTAATTTTGGTCTGGTTCTAGTTGTTTTGTCCACTTGGGACCCTTGTGGGTTTAAAATTTATGCAATTTGGTCCCTAAATGATCAAATTGAAAATGAATTTTATTATTTGAGAAGAAATTGACAAATTAAGATACAATTAAGTTAATCAAACCTTATGAACATGATCTAGGGGTTTTTTATTGACTTAATTGAATGATTATTGTGAAAGACAATGAGTTGAAACAATGGGTGTTTTGAATTGGGCCTAAAAGGGCTAAAATGGTAAAATTTTCAATTCAATGGGCAAAATTGTAAATTAATTAAAATTGAACTCAATTAGTATCATAGTTGCCCTATCTAATGAGCTACCCATATGTAAGATCACTTAATATATTCAAATTGACATTGAATTGAAGTGCTCGAACTTAGGTCAAAGATGGATCTAAGCCTAATATTAAAATTAGACCTAGATTCATGAAATTAAACTATAGCCATGAATGGGTCAATTCAAATTTTGTCGATTGAAGCTTAATTGTTTGATTTTCAAAATGCTTATGAGGATAAAATTCTTCAAATTGATGAGTTCCGATGTGAATTTTATAAAATTGATTTCAAATTTGGACTTATTTTAAGAATATAAATGAGAAAGAATCGTCTATTTGCAAGTTATGAATGATCGATTTTCATCCCTTAATTAGGGCTCAAAATGACATTCTATTTATCACGAAATTGAATATGCAAGCAGATTTCAGATAGTCCCTAAACCAAATGTCAAAAAAGAAACTACACCTAATTATGACTAGAATAAAAGTAATTTTATTTTTGGTTGATCTAAAACCTAAAATTGAAAAATTCAGGATTCAAGGTTCTTTATCAAATTTTTTGAAATCTTTGATACAAAAGCTAAATTCACATTAAAAAAAATGTATTTGTGCATTTTTTTTTTTTCATTTTTTTGGTTAAAAGTTTGACAAAAAGTCTACCATTTAGTTGATTTTTTGTCAATTTTTTTAATTTTCAAAAAATTGATTTGACAAAAGTGATATTAAAGCTAATTGAAATCTTTTTGGTTAAAAAGTCAATTTTTTACCAAGGATTGACTTTTGGTCAAAGAGCTAATCAAAAAGTCAACTCGAAAGTCAACTATTTGACTTTTCGATTTTTCTTGAAAATGAGCTAAAAATTACTTTAAAATGACAATACAAAAGAAAGAAATGAAAAATGATACTTTTTGGTCAAGAGATGAGGCTTCGTTATGATCGGAAGCCAAAATCTCGATTTTTTTAACTTTTAATGACGCATCGACTAAAAATCAATTATAGGCGTACAATATATATATATATATATATATATATATATATATATATATGTATGTATGTATATACACAAATAATGCACATAATACATACTATATATTTCTTTCCATTCTACTTTTTTTTTTTCTATTGACCATCATTTCTTTCACTTCATTCTCCTGTGCTCACTTATGCGTCCATTGTCCAATCAATATGGGGTCTCATGGTATAAATTTTTGAGGGGTTGGGATGAGAACGGACGAGAAATTAGGTGGGCAAACGACTATTGAGTAGCTAGTTAAAGGCACATGCTGGCTTCTTGACTAACCTATTTATCAGGTTCTCTGGACTATTAACAACGAAAATCATGGAAAATCAGATCCTGAATCTTCGATGTGATGGAGTTGGGTTGCATTATTGGAGCTAGCACTATAATTAGCTTTCTTTCCCTTGCATGTCGCGTGTCGATGGGGGAAAGCTGGACCTAGGATGAGGGCAATACATGGACAATTTAACCGATTCCCCCTATTCTCTTGGGCCCCGTAAACTAGATTTATCGTCCACATTCAATTTGCTCCAAGGTCACCTGTAGATGAGTCTGTAATACCAAATTATCCAAGATCATTGCATGCCCTGAAGTTATGTTTGGTACACTAGCTGAAATTCTAGATATATATGCTATCTCTTATCCTATCTCATGTGATGCAATCGTCAATCTATACATATATAAGAGAAAAAAATGAAAAATAAAATAAAATAAAATAAAACGTCAACGAAAGTATTGCATCCCCACACACACAATGGGGGAGAGAGAGAGAGAGTCGTGATGTGATCACCATTTTCAGGTGGTGTCACGTAGGGCTAGCAATTTCTCTTCGTGTTGTAATTATTGTGTCATAATCATCTACTATGAAATTGAAGTATGAACACGACACGTTTATTAAATGTGATATTACTTTTTGAAACCTAAACACGTCATGTAAATTAAGTATTATAAATGACAAACTACATTTGACATGTATGTATAAACACATATAGATAAGCATATCTTGTTAATGCAAATAGCATGTTAACCTATATAAACTTATATATCTAAGTGAATCATAGACACTAGTACATTGTGTTTAGATTGAGAAGGTACATCAAGCCACTGGTACATTATGATTGTACAGATTTTGCTTATCCATTAACCATGGGTGATGACAAGGAGACAAAATGGGCCTTGGACTTACTCAAAGGTAATAATGGCTAGTGTGAGTTATCGTAGTGATTAGCAGCTATGTTCAAAGAGATTTAGCCACTCCATTGAAACATGTTGGAGCTAGCCAAAGTAATCAAGAGTTAGAAGATTATCAGGTATACATGATTCTATAAACAAAAGGAGGGAATTTCTAGTGTAGTGGCAACAAGATATAAGGCAAGGCTTGTTACTTAAGGGCATATGCAATAGGATAGTGTTAACTACAACAAAGCGTTATCTCTTGTAGTAACACATACTAGGGTTGAGCACGGTTTTCGGGTAGAACCACGAACCGGAGAATCGAACTAGAGGGTCCGGTTCGGTTCTCAATTCTGAAGAGGCCTGTTCCAGTTCCCAGTTCTCTTTTTCAAGGAATTGGAATGAAACCAAAACCGGTTAGGGTACCTAAAAACCCCCAACCCCAAATCAATTTTTATATCATATGTTCTCTCTTGTTCTCTTCCTTTGCCCTGTCCCCAATGCCGAGACGTCGCTCGCCTTAGATGCCATCGCCCAATGTCGCCACCCAATGACGCTCACCCTCGGCGTCGCTGTTGGACGCTACTCGTCTCGCCATTGGACGCCACTTGTTGCCCGCTCGCCCCACCTTTGCCTCCTTCGACGTCGTCACCCCCTACTTACCTTGATGCATAGCTGTTAGACGCCACTCGCCCTCAATGCCACCGCCAGACACCGCTTGTCCACCGTAACTAGCAAAGAAGGAAGCGAACACGAATGACTTCACTGCCATTAGCTAGATGAGGATGTTGACTGGCAGGCCTGAAGTGTCCTTCCATGGATTACCGATGGTCTTTCCTTTTACAGCAATTCTGAGAAGCCTTGGTACTTTTGAGCAATGGGTGTTGGCATACTCCAAAGCACCAGCCTAAAAGTAAACTCAATATTTTAAGGAAAAAAATCTGTCGAGCCAGACAAGTTTTCTTAGCAGGTTACTAAACCATCACAGAGAGAGTATAATTGACAAAAACTAGCTGTTGACTAATCGGAGCAACGCCACTCGCCACTCATCACTCGCCCAGCCGCCCTACACCACTCGCTGCTCACCCAATTGCCCCCGACACTGCTTGCCCTATGATAGCCTGAATTTTAAGATTTCGTTTCCAATTAAATAAATCAGGCCTTTTATCGATGCGCATATAGTGCTATTCTCTAAGCTGATCACTCACGAGATAACTGGATTATTTGGGGAAGCAATTAAGGAATCTAAATGCAATGAACTTAAGAATTTAACTAGGAATTAACTGCTCAACCGTGTTGGTCTGCAAGGGTCATTAAGATACTGTTGAAATCGATTAGAGACCGAAGATAGGTTGATTTCACTGAGATATATGATTAGAGTGTTGGTGATTTCACCTGATTGCAAAATACTCGTCGATTGGCACTAAACCGATTTTTTTTTTTTTTTATCGTTTTGGTACCCGGTTCCCATAATTCAAACCTCGAGATTTTCACGACAACCGAGGGTCACCAATGGGTCAAAGATGTACAATGTGACTCGAGATGAATTGATCACAGGTCAATTGCACCAAAAAAATTCCTATAAGTTACTCGGTAAACTAGGTCGCGCCAAAATCGCATCGAATTGAAATTAACCGCGAATTTGAACCCGATTTCAGAAATTGAAAATTCTCTAGTGTCATGATCTATTTTAGGAACTTTGACTCATCCTCCGAAGAATTTTCAAGGATTCCGAGATTTTTATGGAAAATCGATTCGGACGTTGCGGAAAATTAGTGGAAATTTGTATGTGCCAAAATTAAAGGAAATTTGGGCTTCCACACTAAGCCTTTGAGTGTTGGGGACTTGCAGAAAAGTGTACGGGATTTTTCTTCATCAAAATTGGATGTCAATTCGGAAAATTTCGCGAAGAAAATGGAGCTGAAATTTAGTGAAATTGGGAGCTTCAAGGGGGGTGCAACATTTGGTTTTAAGTTATTATTTGTGGATATTAAGGCAAAAAAATAATAGGGGCCACATGCCATAAATGGAGGGGATTAAGCTTGTTGACTTCTTGTCCTGGCTTCTCCCGCACGGCTTCCCCTCCATCTCCTTCAACGCTCGAGGCCAACCCCCTTTGATCCTCATCATTTATTTTTCCTCTTGCTGGACCGTTCCTCTCTCTCTCTCTATTGATTTCCTTCTTTCCAAACACCCACACGCCTTTGCCCCATTGATTTCCTCCTCTGCCGCATGTCTTCCCCCCATCCTTGCTCCACCACCATCTGTTTTTCCCTCACTCAGTCAACAATCCTTTGAAGACTTCACGCTTCCACCGAGTGAGTCAACCCATCTTCTCTCCATCGTGCGGATGCCAGCAAGCTGCCACTCGTCCCTGTGAGTTCCCCAGCCGAAGCAATTGCTGCTTCTTTTGTCCGCTTCTCCACCGTCTCGCACGTACGGTCTTCTCTCGCCCGTGCCAGCTGCCCTTCAGCTGTGACGTCCCCCGCAGCTCACGCAATCAAGCCACGGCCGAAGTTGCTTCCTCGTTCACTTCTCCAAGTCGCGACGCCAGCAAGCTGCCAGCTAGCCCGTTTCTCCATCAAGCACAGCCCAACATCCAGCCTGCATGAGGCAGCCCACAGTTCAGCCGCTTCAATTCCAGCTCGCATTCTTTTCAGCAACCCAGCCCGTGAACTTCAGAAACAGCAGCCCATTTGAAGTCCTGCAGCCCAAGAAGCCTAGCAAGTACTATTTCAGTCAAGCCTAGCCCAAGAATTCAGCAGCCCATTCTTGAGACACGCGAAGCAAGCCCAAGCCTAACTTTTTGCTATGGGCTTGCAAGGCTTTGGGCTCAGTCCGAGTGTTTGTCGACGTCGCCAAAAATTCAGAATTCGGTTACTGTTGTGGTGTTCTGGTCTTCGCATTTATCAAGTGAGTTGAACTCACTAATCCCCGCTTAGTCAGTTAATTATGCTTAGGGGTTGATTAGATTTAATTAAGTGTGATTATGTGGATAGATTACATTGGAGCAATTGATTTAGTACTTTACCGATGCATGTTATGTGGTTAGATAGTACCATTAGCAAGTAGATACGTACTATTATTTATTGAATGAACCTTGGCATTTTTCCGGGTCCGTTTTGGCTTCCAATTAGGCTATAACGGGCATAAGTTGGATTTATTGCATTTATTTAATATTTTTAGCAATTATTTAATTATTTAATTATTTTTCGGAAATTAAGCTAAGATAACCGACAGCCAGAATTTTATGTTGATTATTGTGGTGCAGTCTATTTATTTATTTGAGCTTTAAGTTGTGCTGAATTGATTTAATTATGATTTTGGGATTTTATTCTTAAATTAATTAAATTTGGTAATTAAGTGGAAAATTACAAGGGGTTAGTCAACAGCACTAAAAATCTTTTTTGGGACCGCTGAAAATAGTGGGAGATTCAAGAGTGAAAATCTTATATTTTAGCTAAGGCCGGCCGTGTATTCACACATATGTATTTTTACCAAGTATGATCAAAAGAGTAAATTGATTGTGTCTTCAGAACAAAAATACTATAGCAGTTTTTACCAAAATAAAAAAAAAAATACTATAATGGTTCGATGATTTGTATGTCATTTGGAGAATGGACGTTATACTATTATAGCTCGATGACTGTCCTGTCATCTTGAGAAAGAATTGCTTGTATATCGGCTCGGTGACTTTATATGTCATCTTGGAGATAGGACGGTATGATTTAATAGCTCGATGACTCTCATGTCATCTTGAGAAGGAATTGCTTGTATACCGACTCAATGACTCTATATGTCATCTTGGAGATAGGACGGTATGACCCAACGGTGTGTTATAACGGCTTGATGACTCTATATGTCGTCTTGGAGATAGAACGTTATGCACAGGTATGTTATAACGGCCCGATGACTATATGTCATCTTGGAGATAGAACGTTATGCATACCCGCTCGATGGCTCTATATATCATCTAGAGATATGATAGAATACTATCTATATTTCACATTGTATGAGGAGTCTTGGATTTTGGTCGGACTCATAGATAGTATTGAATGGGCTGACCAAGAGATGGTCGTGATGACATGGAATCGACTAGGTCGATTGATCGATAATTCGATCTGATTGAATTGATTGGAAGGAAATATCAATTGTATTGACTTGCAGGAAGGAGACTGAGACCAGGGTAAGTCCTCTGACGCCTGATTGTGTTTAGGCAGCCCTTAGGGCGTAATTTTCTTCCTAATTGGGTCTTAAGGGGGTAGAACTCGCTAAGACATTGTCTCACTGGTTATTGTATAACCATTTTTAGGTCCCTAGGTGACGGTTGTGGAGAGCCGGAAGTCCCAAAGTTTGGGAAGGTGGAAGAACTAGAATCGGCAAACCTGTATGGCTAGTTAGTCATAGGACAGTTCCTTTTTGGTTAAGCCGATATTTTTGTAAGTGATTTGATGTTATGAATAATTATGTTTGTTATAAAAAGGTTAGTTTTGGTTTGAAAAAGTTGGCCCTACTTTCCTATCCCATTATTTTATTGTCTGGGGATTTATATTTGCTTCCACATGCATATATTAAATTAAAAAGGGGTCGGGGATGTGTCATGGGACATTGCTATTATATCGACTGAGTAAGGATGGGGATGGGTTCGGAGGATCGGGGTGTGACACACCTAGTCACTCCCAACGCCACTCGCTTAGCCTCCCCTAAAGCCGCTCACCCAGCCACTCGCCCCCCGGAAGCTGCTCGCCCAGTTGCCCCGAGATGCCACCCAAGTAATAGATCGTCTTAATGCCGATTTACGATGTCGGTGAGTGCTCGATTTTTCTTGCTCTGTCTCTGTTGCTTTTGGTTTCGCCCGATGCATTTGCTTTTTCCAAGCATTCCCATTTGCACTACTGCGACAAGGCTTCTTCATAGGTTCAAGTAATCGAGGTGTCTTGAGATAAATAACAAGTTACTTAGCAATTCGACCTTGAAGACATGACTTTAGAGGGAAGGGCATGAAAAAAGTAAAAATGTATAGTTGGGAGATTCTGATCATTTGCATTACTTGTCTAACACTTAAGATAGTGATGTGACTTTGACGTGTGCGTAGTTGCAGCTTTCAACAAGCAGGAGCATTTGCTTTCTTTTTTCGATTATGTGTTTGCTATAAAGTAAGAGACATAAATTTAGCAATTTTGGTGCTGAAGAGTGAATGCGATACATAATTTTCATCTTTATCTATATGATTGAGTTCAAATCATCATGCTCCTTAATAAGTATGTTCTATTATTAACAAAGTGATCCTGAGAACCTTTTTCCGTTTATAATTGTTCTACAAAGTCATGTCAGCTCTTTGATGAACTTCTATTCTTATGATTATCATATTTTCAGTCTTTGACTACTTTCCTGAATGATGATTAATTATAGGGCTGTCGCTCAAATCACAACAACTAACAACTATGTTTTTAGCTATAAGAATTTATTGTAGTGTTGTAATGGAGTATAATATCCATACAATACTCGATTAAGCTATGCTAGCCACCACCCTTTAGGTCATCTACATGATTCGCTTTAAGCTAAGATTGAGTTACATGGAGGACAAGGACAATTTTGCTATTTACTTTGTGGTGAGTCCTCCATCCACACTCTATATATGTTTATGAATAAGGCGCCAGATGAGGCACAACTTTTTCTTTAGCTTTGTTTCTCTAGTTTAGACTTTCTCTATCTCTTCTTTGGTTACCATCAGATTCTTCCACCGGCAAACTGTGGAATAGATGTGTCCATCTTTATTTGTAAAATATTTTAAGATTATGTGTAGATGTTGGTGCCTACATTCAAATGGACCAAATGAAAAGATATATGAAACCTTGACATACAAAAGCTTCCCTTTTGGATTTATTTCTTTGTAATGTGTCTCCAAAAGGCTGAGTTGGTTATGGCGGTTTGTTATGTTGTTCTTCTATGGTAGTCAAGTGGTAGGTATATACTTTAAATTATCTGAAAATCGGCATCGATCAATAGATTTGCTTCTAACGTCAATAAATTAATTCTCATATACTATAAATAAGGTTGAAGGTGTTATGGGCATCAATCAATAGATTGTTTTATTAGGTTGCTCTATAATTCTTATGGTCTATGAGTACTGTAATAAGGTTGAAGGTAGATTGGGCATAATAAAACCATATAATTTAATGTCTCTTCAATTTTCCACTTATTTTAAGGGTTATAACCTCCTAGTTCTTTGAGCTTGAACTTAACCAAATAATTATGATTTACTCCCTTTTTGCCTTTTCCAATTCTATCTATCGTTAATTTGAGCTGGTAATTTTACTCTGAGGCATCTAAATTAGAGAATTTGAACTTAGAGTTGTGAGAACCTGGGTTCTAATTGTATCCATTAAATTTTATTTGTTATTTGTCTATTTACATTTGTTGAATTTTCCCCTTTTGCATTTAATGCATGTGATTCCATGTGTTGTGCTATCTCTAGTGATTCACCCCTCAACACACCATCATATCATTAACAGGATTTGTTGGGCTTTTGTGTTTATCTTGAAGCTGTTTCAATGCACCCTAGCTCTGTGTCATGCAGAACACAAAAGTACTACAATGGCCAAATCTTGTAATGATGATATGCGTGGAAAATATCTATGTCAATTGAAATCAAGTGTAAAAGGACCTCTACTTCTTATCTGCTAGTCACTTGCACTTCTGGAGATAGTTTGATGCTTGAAACCCCTTTGTTCAGTTGATATCTTCATTTTGCATGTTTGAGAAGCAATTTTGCAACCCTTTGTTGACACCCAAATTTTGGCGACCCGTTTAGTCATTTATCGCATTAAAAAATTGGGGGTTAATTTTATCATTGAAAAAATAGTTAATCTCATAGCATATAGTTTTAGGTGCATTTATTTTTAATTTGCATTTACGGTGGGCCGGTGATAAATGGGTTCGAATTGATGGTTCAGAACTTTAATTTGATGAGTTGGGCTAAGCCTACAAAGGGAGTAGATCGGTCCAAGCCCGTATCCTTGGGGAAATTTTATGGATTTATCTTTGTGAGATTTCAATTTAAAAACAAATATTGCATTCGGAAAAGAAATTTTCATGGATATCGATTTGGAAAAATTAAAACCCTAATCCATGGCCTATAAATAGATCAAAACACATAAGGTTTTAGAGGAGCCACGCATATTGATACACACGGCCGCACATAATGGGGTCTTTCTTCATTTCGTTTGGGGGGTTCGAAAAACAACAAAAAGAAGAAGAAAAGAAAAGCTCTTGAAAAGAAAGCAGAAAAGCACAGCATAGTAGAGAGATTGATGTGAGGGACGTCAATCAGCAGGAAAAAAGTAGGAAAAGAAAAAAGAAAAAGAAGGAAAAAGTGCTCATATTCATCTTCCTCAGCCATGCCTTCCTTACTGTCTGATCTTCTCACCGGTGCACCAGCAACCGAGTCACCGCCTCTGTTGGTTTTCCCCCACTCGCACCACCGTCACCATTCTGCTAGTCGTCCGAAGTTCCACCTCACTGGTGGTCGTCCGTGAAGCTTGCAAAGCCGTCTCTGTTCTCGCATCGCCACACCTCAGCTGATCTCCTTGCAGCCGACAGCCTAGCTTCGCCACTGTCCTTATCCTCACAGCATTGACAATCACCATGCTTGCCTTCCTCTCGCAACGCCAGCAGCCGCGCTTGAGCCCTTTGTGACGCTATAAGCTGTTGTTACCGCGCTTGCATTGCAGATCCCAAGCCTTGGTGTCGACGCTGACCATCCCCCTGATGCCGCAGCAACCCATAAGCCCGCGTCTCCACTTGCAGAGCCCGTGAGCCTCGCCTGTCACTCCCCGATCTTCGGAGACGCGCCCATCCTTCTACTTGGTTGATTTTAAAGTGCGATATCCCAGGACTAAGTATCACCAACCCTTTCTTTTTATTACGCATGCGGAAGCAGTTATGAATCCCCAGACAATAAAACAATAGGATAGAAAAGCAGGCCATATTTTTAAATATTGAAATTCACAACTACACTTTTATTAATAACACAACTCATAGTATATTTACGATACTATTTACAGCAAACAAGTCTCACACCTATCTATACTAAGACAAGGTTCACAAAAGGGATGGGATCTCAATCCACATCCGAGTTATACTCGAGATCCCTCTTTGGATCATCTTCTTCTTCAAAAGTCTTTCTTCCCTTCAGGTTCCTCTTCCTCAGCTTCTCCTCAGGGTCCTGAAATGGTTATTCAATAACTAATGAGACCACGTCTCAGCAAGTTCTACCCCCTTAGACTCGATTAGTAAACCAATACACCTTAGGCTGCCTAAGCACATCACGAGTCAGAGGACTTACCTTGGCCTCAGCTCCTTCCTACAAGTTAGTATAAATATTAAATATACATTATCACATCACCTCACCCAATCAGATCGAATCATCGATCAATCAACCTAGTCGATTACATGTCATCCAAATTATCTCTTGATCGACCCCTTCCATACTTTCCATAAGTCTGATCAACATCCAAGACTACTCACCCTAGGTGATATATAGCTAGTATGTTATCTTATCTCCATACAACATATAGAGTCATCGAGCTGTCAAATCATACCGTATTGTCTCAAGATGATCTGTATGATTATTGAGCCGGTATATCATACCGTACTGTCTCAAGATAATCTGTAGAGTCACCGAGCCGGTATATTATACCATCCTGTCTCAAGATGACATATAAAGTCACCGAGCCAGTATACACACAATTTATCATACCATACTGTCTCGAGATGCTCCGTAGAGTCATCGAGTCAGTAGATCATACCGTCCTGTCTCAAGATACCTCCGTGGAGTCATCGAGCCGGTATACATGCCATTCCAAGCAAACAATCAAACAACTAATTTTATCCTTTCCGATAAAATGACGTGTGTGGGTACACGATCGACCCTAGCCAAAATATAATAATTTGCTTTTTATAAAATCTCAACATTTTCTGTAGTCCACTAAAACATTTTTGGTATCGTTAACTGATGTTCGATTAATTTCCAATTAATTTTCCAAGATTATTTCAATTAGGGAATAAATCCTAAATTCTCAAATAAATCATTTCCACACAAAATAAAGCTTAATTAAATAAACGGAATGCACCACAACAATCAACATAAAATTTCGGTCACCAGCCATCCCGGTTGAATTTTTCGGAAAATAAATAAATAAATAATTAATTTCGAATAAATAAATAAATAAATACTAAAAATCCAATTTAGGCCCGTATTGCCTGATTGGACGCCAGAACGGATTGGGAAAAATCCCGAGATACACTCAATAAATATTAGAAGGTCTCTATTTGCTAATGACTAAGTCTAACTACCTAACATGCATCATTAAGTCGCTAATTTAATTGTTCTAGACTAATCTAACCACCTAATTGCACTTAATTAAATCTAACCAACCCCTAAGCATAATTAGCAAACTAAGAAAGCATTAGTGAGTAAAACTCACTTGATTAAAAGCGAGAACCAGGAGCCCGCGACGGCGACACGAAGGCAGCCGAAATCGGGCTTTCGATGACACCGGCGGGCTTGGACCGGGCCTTAAACTTGGCCCAACAAATCTCAGCTCAAGCTGAGACTTGTTGCTGAATTGGGATTGACTTTACAGGCTTGAGCCTCAAAATCGCGGGCTTGGACTGCTGACTTCTTGGGCCAATGTTGGGCTGGACCAAGGATGGGCTTCAACTGCGAGCTGATGGTGTGGGCTGCTTGCTGAAGACTTGGGCCAAATGAATAAATAGCAAAGGCCCCTGTTGGGCCACAAAAATTTGCTGGATCTGTGGGCTTTGCTGGGCCCAAAGGCTGAGGATGGACCGCAAGTGAGGAAACAGGTGGGCGACTTCACGCGGGGAGACTTCGCTGTCCGAACTGCTGCTCGTGAAGTTAAAATGGCTGAGCTGGCGTCTGCACGAGGGAGAGAGAAGCTGACCGGCGTGGCTATGGACGAATGGCGGGGGACGTGACTTCGGTGGTGGAGCAGAACCGAGGAGATGGACGGCAGAGAGAGAGAGAGATGGGCTGAGTCAACGTTTGAAGCTTGTTGGGGAGAGATCCACCGAGGTTGACCGCTGCATGGCGCCGATTGTGGCTTCGCTGGCGGAGGTGTGGACTGTCAGAAACTGAGGTAGAAGATGAATGCAAAGAACTGTAGGAAGGAGACGTGGGAAATTTTCTGTGTATTTTTTTCTGTATCAATTGATGTACAAAGTTGATCTTTATATAATACAATTTGTCTAATAATAAAGAAAGAAAGATTATATTCCTTTAATCTATGTGTATCAGATCTAATCCTAAATTGACTAAAATAAATGATCTGCATCTCTTAAGATATACATCAGATCAGTATCATATCTTCCAACACTCCCCCTCAAGCTGGTGGCTTGTATATATCTAAGACACCAAGCTTGCCTAGAAGATATGAATGTTGTCTCTGACATAAAGGCTTGGTAAATATATCAGCAGGCTGTTCAATGGTTCTGATTCCTCTTGCTTCGATAATCCCTTCTTGAATCTTCTCTCGAGTGAAATGACAATCGACTTCTATGTGCTTTGTCCTTTCGTGTAAAACAGGATTTGCAGCAAGCTTAAGTGCAGAATCATTGTCACAAAATAACAAAGTTGGTCCCTCGACCTTTACTCCTAGGTCTAGAAGCAAGCCCCGTAGCCAAACTACTTCACAAACAGCCTTTGCCATGGATCGATACTCAGCTTCTGCTGATGACAAGGATACAGTAGATTGTTTCTTCGTCTTCCATGAGAGTAGGGATTCTCCAAGTTTGATGCAAAAACCAGTGATGGATCTTCGACTCATAGGACAAGTTGCATAATCCGCATCGCAATAAGCTGTCATTTTCATGTTGCAATTGCGGGAAAGGAGGATTCCTAGTCCCGGACATTTCTTCAAATATTTCACCACTTTCAAGGCAGCATTCATGTGAGACTGTTTTGGGCTATGCATGAATTGACCGAGTGTCTGAACAGCATAACAAATGTCAGGTCTCGTCATAGTGAGATAGATGAGTTTCCCAACTAGCCTCTGATAGCTTGACGGGTCCTTGAGCAGTGGATCATTTTCTGTGGACTGGAGTCCTTCATCATATTCTGCAGTAGTTAACTTGACATTTTGCTCAATAGGGATGACTGCTGGCTTGCATCCTGATAATCCCGCTTCTGATATAATCTCCAGTACATATTTTCGCTGACTAAGAGAGATACCTTGCTCTGAACGGGCTATCTCAATTCCAAGAAAATATTTCGGTGACCCCAAATCTTTGATATGAAACTTGGAATTGAGATTTTCTTTAAGGTTTTTCACAGCAAGCTCATCATTGCCCATGATAAGTATGTCATCAACGTATATCATTAAGTAGACGGATGACGTACCTTTTGTCCATGAGAAAAGTGCATAATCATGCTTGGATTGTTGGAAGCCCACAGCTGTGAGTGCACTTGTGAACTTGGCATACCACTGTCGTGAAGCCTGCTTGAGACCATAAAGGGATTTACGGAGATGACACACATTGGACTCCCCCTGTCTCCGTAAACCCGGTGGAAGGTCCATATAAATTTCTTCATCTAAATCTCCATGAAGAAATGCATTATGAACATCCATTTGATGTAATGACCAATCACGAAATGCAGCAATGGATAAAAATGTACGAACTGTAACATCCTTTGCTACTGGAGAGAAAGTTTCGTGATAGTCAAAACCTGCTTTCTGAGTGAACCCTTTAGCCACTAATCGAGCCTTGTATCTTTCAATGGACCCGTCGGCTCTATATTTGATCTTGTAGACCCACTTGCAATCAATTGGCTTGCGATTTGGTGGTAATGAGACGATATCCCATGTATGATTTTCTAACAAGGCATGCAATTCTTTTTCCATGGCTTCTTGCCAACGAGGGTCTTTGACAGCCTCATTGTAATGAGATGGTTCTTGTTCCTTAGATACTCGACTAATGCAACACATATGATCGGTTGATAATCTTTGGAAAGATACATATGCGGAGATAGGATAATGTGTACCTGATAATTTGGAAGCCGTGCAAATATAATCCTTTGTCCATGTAGGTGGACGAGTATTGCGTCCTGATCGCCTGGGCATTTGGGGCTGTGGACTAGAAGATATTTCCTCATTGTGTGATACTTCTTCATTCACTGAGGACGTCATATCAACTTCTTCTGTGTTTCCAATAGAGTTATCCATGGAATGTGCATCAAAATTTGGAGATGGTGCTGTAATGCCCGATGTATGTTATGGACTTGTGAGAATATATGTTTGGCTAGGAGATGATTCTTCATCTGATACAAACCGAGTATGATCGGTGTCCCTGTCGGAATCTGCAGACGGTTCTGATTTATTGCGGAAGGGAAATATTTCCTCATGAAAGATGACGTCCCTGCTTATAAAAAATTCTCCAGTGGATAGCTCAAAGACTCTATATCCATTTTGTAAGGTGGCATACCCCATAAAGATGCACTGGCGGGCTCTAGGACTCATCTTGTCTCAAGGTCCTACCGTTGTTACATAGCATAGACAACCAAAAACTCTTAAATGATGTGTTTCCGGTTTTTTTTCTATAAAGCATCTCGTAAGGAGTTTTACCAGCAAGCACCCGACTCGGCATACGATTAATCAGATAAGTAGCTGTAATTATGCAGTCTCCCCAAAAATTTTCAGGAATTGAGGCTTGAAATTTCAGAGCACGTGATACCTCTAATAAATGCTGGTGCTTGCGCTCAACAATGCCATTTTGTTGTGGGGTGTAGATACATGAGCTTTCATGTAGAATTCCATTTGAGGAGAAAAAAATCTCACATTCATTGCTGAAGAATTCCCTTCCATTATCAGTGCAAATGCGCTGAATAGATTTCCCAAATTGATTCTTGGACAGGGAGAAGAAAGTTTTCAAATACCCATGTGGCTCTTGAAAAATCATCCACAATTGTTAGAAAAAATCGGGAACCATCACGATTTGGTGTGTGATAAGGTCCCCAAATATCAGCATGGATTAGAGAAAAATGATCTTTTGCACGAGAAACACTATTTGGAAAGGGTGTACGAGTTTGCTTTGCCAATGGACAAATGGGACAATGAGAACAAGGAATAGAGGCGCTATGGCCCAATCTTTGATGACTAACAAGAATTTTATCATTGGTAGCAGAATTACACAATGACAAATTATTCAATTCAACACATGATAAATGTGAACTGCAGGGAAATTTGATCCAAAAATATAGCCCTTGAGAGATACTACCCAAGCCCATCAATGCGCGGTCGAAAGGGCTGAAATATACATTGATCGAATCAAATAGGACTCGGCACGAATTTTCTTCACAAACTCGAGACACCGATATTAGATTGAAATTGAAATCAGGAACATATAATACGTTCTTGAGAGTTATGAGTGGGCTAAGATTTATGGTGCCAATCATCATCACAAGTGTGGAATTACCATTGGGAAGCTGTACTGAAGCTGGAATAGGCAATTTCTGGATTTTTGAGAAATTTTTTTTATCACAGGCAATATGATCACTGGCCCCAGAATCAATTATCCACTTATCATTGGAAATTGAATTCGCCAAACAATATGAAGTACCTGTGAAGCTTCCAGTCTTGTCAGATGTGTCCAATTTTTTGAAAGCCTTCATAAGTTCTTGATATTGCTCTTGGTTAATTAGCTGATGTTGTCCTGTGACCTGAAAGACAATTGAAAAATCCTTCTTTCCTTTCTCTCCAGGCTTGCCATGTAGTTTCCAGCAATTATCAATTGTGTGATGAGGGCGCTTGCAATAATCGCAGTATAATTTACCTTTTCCTTTGAAATTTCCCTTTAATGTTGCAGCATATGGCGGTCCAATTGGACCTTTTAAATAGGGCGAGCTCGTTGCTTCTTTTGGACGACCGTCGGATGCGAAGAAAAAACGCGGGCCGTCGGATCCTGTGGGGAGCGAGATCGCATGTGAGCCGTCCGATGCTGCTGAGAAGAATCCTCGGTGACCGTCAGATCCGATCAGTGGGTGTGAGCCACGTGAGCCGTCGGATCTCCTTGAAGAATCGTGGCCGTCCGCTCCTCCTTTCCTTAGGGTTCGAGAATCTTCAACAAACCCTAAGTTTTGCCCGATTCTCCCCCTTTTTGCTGCCTCTCTCTCCAGAGCACTGCCGTGTACAGCAAGTGCGATTCCTTCTTTAGGATTGTCGAGCACAGCAAGACGCTGGCTTTCCTCTTGCATTGCAAGTTGATAGATCCGAGCGAGCGTTGGTGTTGGATCCATGGTGAGTATCTGCGTCCGGAAAGAGAGGTACGATTCATTTAGGGCAAGGAGAAATCTAGTGACTTTTTCTCGTTCCCGGATGGTTCGATATTGTTGAAGCGTCGACTCAGGTCCTTCTAATTTTTCTTCCACCGCGTCTAATTCATTCCATAACGCTGAGATCTTGTTGTAAATGGTGGCTACGCTCATGTTTCCCTGTTTCAATTCCGAAAGCTGTTGGGTTAGTGAAAAAACTCGAACCCGATCCAATTTCCCGTACATTTCTTTTATATTTTCCCACATCTATTTTGGGTCTTCCGTCGGTGGTAATCCCACCGCGACTTCGGATGTAACACAGTTTCCGATCCATGTCCGGACCAACTGGTTACACTTCCTCCATAGTCGTGCCTGCCGCTCGTCGGATGGGATTGGAATCGTTCCATCAATAAACCCATCTTTTTCTTTGGTCACCAATGCACGTCGGAATTCATGCGACCAGCTTGAATAGTTGTCGGCCCCAGTGAGTTGTTGGGTGATGAGCCGTAGCTCTGGCCCGTCGGCCGTTGTAGTGTAAAGCGGATCACCGGGTTCCGGCTTGCCACTGTTGGCAAAGATCTGATATGGAAAGGGACTCGGTGCAGGAATCGGGTAGGGATTTGCGCCTTGACCCGAACCGCCCAAGCCAAAAGCGTGACTCATATTTTGAAATCCCGGGTAGGGATTCGTTCCCATACCCAGTCCAATTGAACCGCCCGTCTGCTCCGGGCTGATGGCAGGATTTGCCCCATAACTGGTTGGTAGATCTCCGTCGGCTCGCACGCTGCTTTGGTAGCCAGGCGATGATGCATTGGGAATTGACCCATGATACCATGGATACGGCATCCATTGGTAGGGATAGCCTGCGAAGGGTTGTCCTGTATTAGCCTGAGCTTGATGCTGCCATTGCACGTGCAGTTGCTAGATTTGTTGTTCTGGTGCAGAGATGACAATAGATGAATCTTGATTTCCAATGGGTTGCATCGGTGCTTCTGTTGCAGACTAGTCGGCTGAAAACGAGGTAAGATCTTCTGGTTTTGTCATGTTGAAAAGAAAAATTGATTCCTCTGTTGACTCCTTTTGCAGATGAGGTTCCTTACTTTAGGTAATCAACACTGTGATTCCTTCGGCAACACTTTGTCTGGAATTTGGAGTGGCTTACGAGGTAATCGGAGCGGAAGCGGAAAAAGGTTGCTCTGATACCATGTCAGAAACTGAGGTAGAGATGAATGCAAAGAACTGTAGGAAGGAGACGTGGGAAATTTTCTGTGTATTTTTTTCTGTATCAATTGATGTACAAAGTTGATCTCTATATAATACAATTTGCCTAATAATAAAGAAAGAAAGATTATATTCCTTTAATCTATGTGTATCAGATCTAATCCTAAATTGACTAAAATAAATGATCTGCATCTCTTAAGATATACATCAGATCAGTATCATATCTTCCAACATGGACGAAGGCAGCTACTTCGGTGGTTTCAAGCTTCGCTGACAGCTGCTCGTTTGTTTCGGTGACTGGATTTCGGGGGCGGTGAAAGCTTGAACAACAAACCAAGCTTGCTGGAGGAAGATTTGACCGAGCAACTGAAGCTAGTGGAGAAGTCGAACTGCAGACTGTGGTGAGGGCGAGCTGATGGAGGTGGGCTCAAGCTTGTTGGGCCGCTGAAATACTGAACTAGCTTGCGACGACAGAGACGTGAAGCTCGCCGGATTTCTGTTTGCTTCAGTTGACGGTGATGCTGCTCCGCTTGGTGGATCGTTGGACGTGGCCAACAAACTCACTGGATGAGCAGCTTCGTGGGAAGGAATTTGTGGGCTGAGGGCGTGAGAAAAAAATACACGGAGAGAAGGAGAGAGTTTTGAGGCGGCGAGATGGGGATTCAGTGGAGAGAGCTTGTGCGAGGAAGATGGGGACGGAGGAGGCATGCACGGCAAGCTTGGAACAATGAGGCCTAAAGTCAACAAAGCCAACCCATTTCATTGAATGCATTGTCCCCCAAAAGCATCCATGTTTATCCCTTGGTCCTTTACTTCTTTTTAGACAAATAAATCCACCAAATAATCCCATTTTGAGCCAAGAATATTCGGCCCTCCCACAACTCCGAATTTTACATTTTAGTCTTCAATCTCTTCAACAAATCCCCACATTCAAAGTCCAATTTTGGTGTAGAAAAAGTCCACTCTGCAAGTCCCCTTTGCCATATAACTCGGTTTGCAAGATGAAAATCTCTTCAATTCGGCCAATCCGAATTTCCGTTAATTTCCGTGACGTCCGAAACGTATTTTGGTAAAAATCCCGGAATCTCCGGAAAATCTTCTGAGACTGAGTCAACGTTCCTAAAATAGCTTATGACACCACAGAACTTTCAATTTTTAAAATTGGGTTTGAATTCACGGTTAATTTCCATTCGATGCATTTTTAGCGTGACCTAGACTATCGAGTAACTGTCAAAACTTTTCAATGCAAATGACCCGTGGTCGATTTTCTTCGAGCCACAATGAACCCACTCGACTCAATGACGACTCTCGATTATCGTGAAAATCTGAAGGATTCAAATATGGATACAGGATACCAAAACGATAGTAAAATCAGTCTAGTGCCGGTTGACGAGAATTTTCCAATTTAGTGGTGTCACCCACGATTGGCCACATATCTCAGTCGAACCGACCTATTTTTGATCTCAAATCGACTTATATCTGTGCCATAATGATCTCGACAGATGAGCACGGTCGAGAAGCCGATTCCTGGTCAAAATCTCAAGTCTATTTGCCTTAAAATTCTTAATGGTTTCCCCAGATAGTCTAGTTATCTCTAGAATGATCAGTTCTGAGAACAGCCCTATAGATGCGTCAAAGAAATGCCCGATATATTCAATTGAAAACATGACTGAAAATCTGGGATGTCACATCGCGTATGCTACCAGTGCCCGATCTACAACAGTCGCACCCTAACGCCCCTGCGGTTTCGCTTTCAGTCATGACCTGACGGCACCGAAGAGAACACTGCCGGTCTGCTTGCCTCCACCCGACACTCAGCCACTGCCATGCCGTTGTCCTTGCCGCAACTCGACGCCACTGAAGTCCACACCACCGCTGCGCACCTCTGCCCGATGCCTTACAGCAGGCCTCGCTCCACCACCAGCAATAGCTCGCGCCTCAGCTCGCCTACTGGTCCCCCTCGCCAGAGCTCCTTGCTGGCGTCCTCCCCCTACTGGAGCTCCGACCAGCATTGCCCCTTTAGTTGATTACATTGCCAAGCCCTATTTGAAAAAAAAAAAAAAAAAGCAAATTAGGTAGTTTTTCTTTCTATTTACTTTATTATTATTTTTTTATTTTACTTTTTGGTAGAATTGTTTCTTGATGTATGATTCAGATTCCGACATGAATTAGCCTCTTAAATTAAAGATTGACAGTCCGATTTTCGTGCTCGAAATCCAACTCGCAATCGCTTGGAAAATCGCCAATCCAATTTCATGCTCGAGATTCGATTCGTGGTTTATTTAAAAATTGATTAATCTGATCTCATGCGAGAGATATGGTTCGCCAATTTATGTATATCAATCTTATCTTGTTTGATTTGCCGTTATGTTGGTTGAATCAATTTTATTTTTATAAAAGAAAAAATCCAAAAAATATTTAAGTTAGGACTAGGTTGGTTTTAGAATATTTCTTGTTATCTTGAATATTTAGAATAGGAATTTTATTTCGAATTTCTAAAATAAAAAATTAAAAAAAAATTAAAAAATGCATTCATTTAGGATGTTAGTTTTTTTTTTTAATTTACATGGCACGTTTAATTATTTGACAATTTTAAATTTCGAATTTTATAAAAAAAATTTTAAAAAAATCAACATGCATGTAGAATTAAGGCATTCTTTGTACGTCATTGTATATTATGATAAAATTGCATGTTTCATTTTAAGTTTGGATTGATTTTTTAGATAGATTGCATCTTAGGTTAGAAATTGCTAATTAAGATAATATCTTAGTTTAAATTAGGATTTGGCTTAACCTAATTCCTAATACAAATTAAATAGAATCGTAATCTAGTGAGATAATTTTCACATTTTTCCTAATTTCGAATTTCATGAAAAATACAAAAAAATGCCTTACAATAAATTAGTTTCATTTTCTAGGATAGATTGCATGCTTATTTTTTAGGAAACAAATGTCATGTGCATGTCATATAAAATTAGATTCATGAAATGCATGTCATTTAATGATTGTTGCTAGGTCCATTTAATTAGAAATTGCCTATCATTAGAATTAGGTCATTTAGTTATATTGCATTACATAAAACATAATTCTCATTAATTAAGTGAAAACAAAAAGAAATTGCGTGTTAATTAGAAATCATATCTAGAGTTGTTGATGTGAATTATGATCTAACAACACATATGCTTTCGTTACCCTAAGGTTAGTTTTGCAATTTATTTATTGCTTTTCTTGGATGTTAAATTGGTGGTTTGTGCACCCGCATGATCACCTTACATGTTAGGGAGACAAATTTAAATTAATTCGAGCTGCTTGCCAAACATTTTTTCTTTTAAATAAAAGAGAAAGGTACTTAAAGGGCGTTAGAGAAATCTAGCGTAACCAAGTCCTCGAACTCACAATCTCTGGTTTGTAGGAGTAAAGTAAATCTCTCATTACTTTACTTAGGTTTATAATCGACCCACCAAAAATAGATTAGTGATGACTCCTGATTAAAAATCAATTGTATGTTGAAAACTTGAACCTAAGTCACGAATTGGTATAGGCTTGGGAGAGCCCGAACTAAGTTTAGGCTTAGTAATTTAGCCAAACCCTAGGTGGTTCACCTGAAAATTTGGTCGTGACACCATTTTTATTTCTTTTTGAAAAATACTTATGATCGCTTTCCTTTTTCTTTTGCCACTTGCTCATTTACTCCGAATCTCTGGCTATTTCTATTGTGTATACGTGTCAACCAAGTCTGAGATTGCTCATTTGTGAACTATGATTTCTATCCATTTGCTCTCTAGCCTGCAAAGTTGGTGTTTTGCAATCACTCCAATGCATACACATCACATCTAGTGTGTTGGCTTATACTATGTTGACAGGAAATTCACATGGGTTTTTTGCTGCATAGCTTTCTCAAACGTTGGTCTTATGTAAATGTTGACAGCACATCTATTGGCTTTTTTTCTTCTTTGTTACTGAGTTTGTACCACTTTTTATAATTTTGAGGTACTCAACTGATAAAGGAAAGGAGGAAAAAAAAAAAAAAAGAACTTGTTGGAACCTGGAATAGACCCCGGAACCTGTAATAGGGTAGGTTCCAGATTCTTGGTTCTGACGGGTAGGTTCCACGTTCCAAAAAATGAGAAACCTATACCCGAGGGTAGGTTCCAGGTTCCAAGCGAAACCTATAAGGAACCGGGAATTGCTCACCCCTAACACATACTTCTATTCGAGTATTACTTTTGCTATAGTTGCTACACAAGATCTCGAACTAAATCAAATGAACTTAAAGATGATGTTTTATCACAGTGAGTTAGAGGAGATAATTTACATGACGTAGGCAAAGGGATTTGTTATTTCAAGTGAGGAAAAAATCATTTGCTTGTTAAAGAAATCTTAACAAGTTTTCAAATCGTCTCCTAGGCAATAGTACTAGCCTTTTAACGCTTTCGTGGCTAGTCTTTACTACTTGAAGAGTTAGCAGGATACTTGTGTTTACTTTAGGAGTTGGAGGATGGGTCCTTGATTTATTTGTCTTGCAATTGATGTCATGTAGTAACTAGACGTCTGTCTTATATTCATATGACATAACCCTCCCTCTTCATTTAGAGGCTATGGGTGTCATAAATGTAATTTTGACCCTACCTTAACTCTGAGAGAGAGAGAGAGAGAGAGAGAGAGATATGATAGCAGAAGAAATATATAAGGTCCAAGAGAGAGAGATAAATATAATTTCGACCCTACCTTGTCCCACAAAATAGCAGAAGCATTATATAAGGTCCAACGACTAAGAGAGCAATGCCTGTGCTGAAACTCAGAGAGAGGGAGAGAGAGAGCAGAGGTGGTGTCGAAGTGAACATGGCTTCCAAACCAGGACTACTCACTGATTGGCCATGGAAACCTCTCGGAAACTTCAAGGTGTCAACTCTCTCTCTCTTTCTCTCATATACATGCACCCAGAAGAAAAACTTGCACACTTTGGCAACCCTTTGCATAGTTATATGGGCTTATCGTCAAGGTTTATGCAAACAAAGTGCATCAATATAGATCCGATAATGCATGATCTGATGCTTCGCCGGCTCCTCGTTATCAAGAGGCTAAGGTTCATTATCATAGTATTGATATCATTTTTCTCCAAAATGTTTACTTTTCTTCACTGGCCAATGCCTAGAAATATGTGTTTACGCTTGTGTCACCTGGAATACTTTGACCTAAACCCAAGTTGATAAGAATCAAGTCAATTACAATCATTAATCATGTAAATGCAAGCAAACCATACATAGCTCGATCTCACATATGTCAATGGCTGTGATTGTATCTGGTTCATAGATCCCAACCCGGACAAGGATTTTTCCTCTCCTCATGGCCGAACATAGTACGGTGGCTATCAACAATCATGTACTCAAATCTAATCTTGTCCATTTTCATCCGATGGTTGAGCAGAAAGGCGACGTAGCACACATCTCTAGGATATTCTAGAACAGATAAGCAATGAGCAATGGGCCGATATTGCAAGCTATGTGCGAGGCACATGCTAAAAAGACGGGAGAACAAAATCTTCTTATAACGCAACTTCCTAGGATCAATCTATTTACGTTTTTTGTGTTGCTAAAATCCTAGGATCATTCGTTATTATCCCTTCATTGAACACCAAAGCAGTCGTGTCTCGCATCTAATTTTTTCTAACGAGGCTTAGCAACTGTCATCTGTCCTAAAGACAGCTCTTCCATCATTTATCTGCGTGCAGTACATGGTATTGGCTCCTTGGATGATCCACAGCACTTACGTCTTTGTCAACAGCGAGGAGAGAGAGAGGGACTTGTTCACGTTCCTGATATTTCCATTTTTGCTCTGGAGGATGGTCCACAACCAAATTTGGATAACTCTGTCTCGGTACCGCAACGCCAGAGGCAATGGCAGGATCATTGACAAGGGCATTGAATTTGTGCAGGTCAACCGAGAAAGAAACTGGTCAGTCTCTTCATCCCTCACTACCTTCTTCTTTTTCATCCCCAACAACATCTTTTCCTTTTTCCCTTAGCCGGGAGCAGAAAGATCATTTTTCCCTTTTTGGAGTTTCTTCAATCATAGCAAAAGGAACCATGATAAGAGTTTATCAAGTTGATAATATCAACAAAAAGAGAAAAAAAAATGGTCCCGGCTATAATACAATACATGGGGAAAATTGTCCAAAAAGTCCTAAACCTATTGCACTTTTGCCAATTCAATCATAAATATTTTAACTTTGCCAATTGAGTCCCTAAACATTTTCACTTTTTGCCGATTCAGTCCATCCAGTCAATTTTGGCCAGAAAATGTTGATGTGGATGCTGGCGGTGCCACTTAGGACTGTTGGTGGTGGCGTGAATAAATTTTAATAATATTTTAATGTTTTTTAACATATATTTTTAATTTTATCGAATTTTATTATTTTTTTTGTTTTTTTTTTTTTTTTGACTTTTTCCTTGGCCTTTTCTGGTGGCCGGCCGTTGCCTGTGGCTAGTGGCCAGCCATCGGAAAATGCCAAGGAAAAAGCCAAAATGAAAAAAAAAACAGAAGAAAGGGAAAAAACAGAAAAAAAAATATTAAAAAATATTAAAAATCATCCACGTTAGTAATGGCAGTCATACGTGGCACCGCCGGCGTCCACGTCAGCATTTTCCACCCAAAATTGGCCGGATGGATTGAATTGGCAAAAAGTGAAAAGGTTTAGGATTCAATTGGCAAAGTTAAAAAGGTTTAGGACTGAATTAGTAAAAATGCAATAGGTTTAGGAGTTTTTGGACAATTTTCCCCAATACATGGATAGAAAACTTTTTGTGTTTTGCATGTCTCATCGCAAATAAGTTGCTGAAATTTTTACAATAAGAGCTTCTGGCTTTTACTTTTGACTTTATATATTTTTCCATTTCTGGCGGCGTGCCTAAACATTTAGTTTTATTTTTATTTTTGAGCACCTAAAACATTCAAGATTTTTAGATATCAACTCATGGATTCCCATAGAGTATTTACTTAACCTTTTCTAGATTTAAATAATACTGTAAATTTTGGCGGGACGGTAAAATAACTGATATATTTTACGTTTCATAAACTAATAAATTAAGGGTTGTGGTGGATGTTGAATATAATTAGCCACCCGTCTATAGGATAAACTACAATTTTCTCCCGTCATTTGACATATATATTTAGCAAATCAGCCGTAATATAAGGAGCGTTAATATCTCGTGATCATATCATCAAATAGCTAGCATGATATTATAATTAAGGAATGGAGTCGACCAAACACATAAAAAATGTTATATTTCATGGAATTAACTAATAAAGGACCTGTTAAACATTTCATTTTTTCGTTTACTTTGTTAAATCATTGTCCAGGGATGACCAAATACTGCTCAATGGATTGATTTTCTACATCGGAGCGATGAGACTCACCGGAGCTTCTCGCTTGCCGATGTGGAGATTCGATGGTGTAATAACCACAGCTTTGCTTCATATGGGGCCGGTGGAGTTCCTCTACTATTGGCTTCACAGGGCCCTTCACCATCACTATCTCTACTCCCGCTATCATTCTCACCATCACGCCTCCATCGTCACTGAGCCTATTACCTGTAAGTACTCATCACCTGTATTTGGCTCCTCTCTCTCTCTCTCTCTCTACCCCCTTCCTTTTTAGTTCAATATGAGCATCTTAATCTCAAAATGAATAAAATTTACAATATAAAGTAGGAAATGTCCATGTCATATGTCGGTTTGACTTTTCAGGTGTTTATGTGTGTATATATATATATGCAGGTGGTTCTTTTATTGTGAGTATCATGAGCCATGTGGTCAAGCAGTTTACCTAGTTTTATCTTATCACACCTAATTCTACATGCACGAAGATATCAAATTACAAAGAACTCATTCCTTAAGTGAGATCGTCATACTTTAATTGGTTATATATAGAGATTAATCTTTGTTTAGAAAACTCATGAACCAAATCTTTTGTACACCAATCATAAAAGGAAATATCATCCCTATAGTACTCTTTGTTCTTGTCCAAGTGGTATGAGGATCTCTATCACAAGAGAAAAGTACTAAAAAAATCATAAACTTATTGTATTTGCACCAATTCAGTCTATCCAGCCATTTTAGTCATAAGCCTTTTACTAAAATGTGTTCGTTAGATGATGTGTCAAATTTTGATTGGTAATGTAAATGATGGCAATTTATTCACTTAATGATCGACTTGTTCAAACAACCAAAACAAATAACTTCAACACACCCCTTTGCTTAACATGGCTTGGGTAAAAAGTCGTACTATCTCTTGCATCATAATCAAACAGAATGTGCATCATCTTCTTCAAGTTCAATTGCTCAGACCAATTAGTCGTTGAATGAAATTTGGGTTGGCTGCAGCTGTAAATCATCCATTTGCAGAGCACTTGGCGTACTTCACACTGTTCGCAATCCCTCTGTACACAACGGTGTGGATGGGGACGGCCTCAATTGTGTCATTGAGTGGCTATGTGACATACATCGACCTGATGAACAACATGGGGCACTGCAATTTTGAGCTCATTCCTAAGTGGATCTTCTCATACTTCCCCCCTCTCAAGTATCTCATGTACACCCCCTCGTAAGTCTCTCTCTCTCTCTCTCTCTGAACCATGGAAATCGATTATTGATGAGTATATTAAGATTGGTTTACAAACTTAGCATACAAACTTATGTGACAAAAACCATTATTGAATGTCGAATATAACCTCATCAACAGTCGACCACATTATTTAATATACTAGTTTTGTATATCAGTCTTAACCTAGATCGTATTGCACTATCTGATATGATAACTTCTTGAAAGTGAACGTGTAACTTTAAGTTCCCATTTCTTAAGTGTTCGATATGTTGTCACTCGATCCTTGCAACAGCGAGTTTCAATGGAAAATTCATCTATCATTATTGCACGAGCAAAAAAAAATTGTGAACGTGAGTGAAGTGGGTCATAATCGTTATCGAGTAACTAATTCAAGAAATTTCATAATTTTCAACGCAATAACTGTTGTCGTGAAGTGGGTCGTTAATTGTTTGAAAATCGAAACATTTTTTGAGGAGTATGAGGAAAGGGACATGAACGTGTGTCCGAATGACTACTGGGGACAAAAGAACATTGAAGAGGGCCTGCGACAAATTGGGTAATGGTTTACGGTAGTTATCATGGTAGGTTGTGTCAGGCTAGGATGTTGCTTTGAAGAACGTATTGGATGACTTCTTCTTTTTTGGAGACTTGGAGGGAGATTGCAAAAAGGAAGAAAATGTAGGTGAGGAATTCAATTATTTTGTTCTGTAGGGGCCCAAGAAAAGGCAGCTCCATGGAATCATTTTCTTCAACAATTCTTTTTTCACATTACATTTCTCACCTCTCATTTTTTTCCATTTAAATGTGGCGTCAATACAGATCTATAATGAACTTTTCGTATTTATTATAAGACAAACTCTTGTGCGCACGCATTTTGGCAATTTTACAATTCAAATTTCTTGAAACTTTTGTAAAATGCAAAATTTGACATGCTACTTTAAGGATAGCTTTCTTCAAATTAAATACTCTTTAAAAATTTTAGCAGGAGATAATTTTTGCTCTTACTTTCGCTGAATCTTTTGTAAGGGAGGTTAAATATAAACGCCTATTACTAAAAATAATACGGGTCATATTTCCTTCCATCTTAAATTGAATGAAGGCATTTAAAGTTACCATCGCTTCGATCCAAATCGTATGAACTATTGGTGAATCTGATCATGCCAAGCTTTTGACCGTCGTGTGACTACTTGCTCGGTCCAAAATACTGGAGAACAACGTCAATCGCATGGACTGGTCCGTACTTCATCAACACTATCACTATATCTGAAGTATAGAGTCATGCGCAAGGATTGTGAGTCAATTTGTTAGTCAGGGGAATTTTGAGAATAATTAAGTTTGAAACTGGAGGACGTGTAATCTAATGGATCAATCCCAACTATTGTAATCTATATGTAAACTCAAATTGGATGTTATTGAGAAATATACGGACATTAAAATTTTCACATGGCTATTAGCTCTGCTTGTACATCTAAAGAGTTCATATGATATTCTGAAAAAGAACCATACAAATAATCTTTTGGGTTATTGAAAGTATTATTACGTCACAACATTCTAATATTGTAGGTTTCACTCGTTACATCACACACAGTTTCGGACTAACTGCTCCCTGTTCATGCCATTTTATGATTATATTTATGGAACGATGGACAAGTCCTCTGATAAACTTCATGAGACTTCGCTTGAGCGACTGGCGGAAGTGTCCGATGTTGTGCATCTAACCCATCTTCCCACTCCCGGGTCAATCTATCATTTGCGGGTAGGATTCGCCTCTCTCGCTTCTTGGCCGGACCGATCATCGAGGTGGTATCTCTGGTTGATTTGGCCTGTGACTCTATGTTCCATGATGGTTACTTGGATCTATGGGCGCACTTTTGTGGTTGAGCGGCATCGCTTCAATAAACTCAAATTACAAACTTGGGTAATTCCAAAGTATAGCATTCAAGTAAGATTTTCTTTTATTTATCTGCTCAGTTGTTTTTTTATTTTATATTACTGAGGATTTGGTGCTCTAATTTTGGTCAATTTCTCATTTTCTTTGATCTTCTTTCTAGTACTTCATGCCATGGCAAAAGGAGTCGATCAATGGTCTGATCGAGAAAGCCATCTTGGAGGCAGAGGACAAGGGGACCAAGGTTTTGTGCTTGGGTCTCTTGAACCAGGCAAGCATCTCATGACATTACAATACGAATCACGATAGGTTTACGATGGACACTTTTGCAAGACAAAGAAAGTTGGTTAGGGGTCAACATATTCAATTGTTAAATGTGTCAGACTTTACTATAATGTAAACGGAATCATTCTCTAACACTTAAAGCGGGGGTGGGGGGGGGGGGGGTGCATTCGTAAGCTTAACTATACTCTGGCATAATCTTAGGCAACGAGTAGTTTCAGAAGGTTGACATTATATTAACATGATGATCTAATTCAAGAAGCCAAAAAAAAAAAAAAAAACATTATTGAAAGAAAGGACAACTACAGGCAAGTCCCGCAGCTCATCACGGCAACACATTTAAGTCCTAAAAATTTCATTTAGAGCCATCCATTTTATTCCTTTCGTTGGCTCTATTAGTTTTGCTGGCATCATTTATTAACGGCCCATATTAGACTAAAAAGATAATACAACAATCTTGCTGCATTCCCGTCCCCTGAAAATTGATAGAGTTAAACGCAAGCACTCAAATGCAATGAAATTGTGACTTTTAGGATTTAAATGCGTGAAATTAAAGTTTTAGGACTTCTGCTGTTATTGTCCTTTCAGATAAAGCAATATGACCATGCTTGGGTACTCAAAACTTGGTATTTGCAGGGAGAGGAGCTGAATGGATATGGCGGGATGTATGTGGGGAGACATCCTCAGCTCAAAGTGAGAGTTGTGGATGGGAGTGGATTAGCAGTGGCTGTGGTGGTCAATAGCATTCCCAAAGGAACTGTCCAAGTCCTCTTCAGAGGGAGGCTCACTAAGGTGGCCTATGCCATTGCTCTTGCTTTGTGCCAAAGGGGAATTCAGGTAAATAAATAAGTTGGATGGTAATTCTTATATGCAGCTTCCTAAAAGATGCTCAAAAGTAATTCTCTCATTTTTATAGCAATCGAGACTGCATTTAGTGAGTAGCATTCAAGCGAAATTAGAAAGTACGTCATACATGTTCAATTCCCATATGAAATATAAGATTTAAAAAGATTTATACTCAGAACATTTTGATAAGATAATTTGTAAAATTTTGTGGAATCAATGCCCATTATTTTAAAATCTTAAACTGTTAGATTATGGCATGGTTTAATAATTAAATATTTTGATATTATCTTCTTTAAAAGATCTTCCTAGAAAATAAAAAAAGGGAAGAGAATTCATATCCTCAACTAACTTAGAAGATGACACCAGATTCTCACAGTAGAAAAGTACATAAACTATTGTATTAATTAAGAAAATTCCCCTTGATTCTCAGCAGCAAAGTGCTTTCTGATTGACAAAAAGTTTATACCTTCAATAGCAAAGTAGATATAGCATGGACGAAAGTTACAACACATACGAAAGGTTCTATAAATTTTCTACCGAAACGTGTGACTTTTCCATCTGCATGTGAACATTGTCAATTTTCATTATAATGGAGATAGCTTGAAATTGGCCACCTTATAACGTCTTTGTTAATTCAACTGCCATAACCAAAAAAAGGATAGGAGGGCTGTTCTTGGCATAATTTACTTATTGTCTTTCTGATTTGGCTCGCTACCTCTAACTACTCTTCTTAAATAATGATATAAAACTTATTTTAGGTGGCTATACTGCATGAACATAAGTACAAGATGCTGAAAAAATCACTCAACCACAAGTGTGACAGCAATCTGCTTCTCTCAAGTGGCCATGCTCCAAAGGTAAATGAATCATGCCCTTGTCGCAAATGACTTCAAATAAATATGTGCATGGACTTTTAAGATTCAACGTGTTCATTTCTCTGTTTTATTTGGATTCTTAGAAAGAATTGGAAACCCTAATTGCTATTACATCTGTCAATATAATGCCATAAGAACTTGTTATCACTAGTTGATGATGACAGTAATATAAGTGAATGACTACCAATGATCGGTAAATTTTTAGGTATGGATAGTAGGAGCTGACATAACGGAAGAAGATCAGTTGAAAGCACCAAAAGGGACATTATTCATACCCTTCTCACAATTCCCCCCAGAAAAGTTGCGAGACGACTGCTTCTACCACCACACACCTGCCTTGGTCGCTCCCGCATCGCTTGAGAATGTCCATTCTTGTGAGGTATGAAATGAAGTATTATTCCCATTTTGAGCTGGTCTCTTTCTGTTGAAGGGAGTGTGCTTTTATAATTTTTGCAGGGACGAAAACATATGCTTTTATTACAAATACAAAACGACCTTACTAATATACATAGTAAACCCATAGTGTAAAATGGTTGACTCATACTTTGGCCCAACCACAATCCTTACATCACCATATAGCCATTTCGATTCGCAGATTCCTGTGCGGATAAATCTGCATCCACACGGCAACCTTAGTATAAATCTCCTTCTTACTGTCGTGATACTGCAGAACTGGTTGCCACGAAGAGTGATGAGCACATGGCGTGTCGCGGGGATACTCCACGCAGCAGAAGGGTGGGAGGAGCACGAGTGTGGCTACTCCATCACCGACATCGACAAAGCATGGCAAGCTAGTCTACAGCATGGCTTTCAACCTCTTGGCCTCCCTGCTCATGTTTCACAGAAACTGAGTTAGATTTATCTCGATTTACGTAAGCATAAAAATATCTGTGATACCATGCAACGCACTATACATATCCTCTGGGATAACTTCTGTAAAATAATGCCTCACACTCTATTAATAAATGTCGTTGTAGTCTAGGCTATCGATCAACTACTGAGTTGTCGATGTCAATCGGTTACTTGGTTGCATTGTGGTGTTACTTTTAAGAAGTATGTTCATATTTCTATGTTCTATCTATTTGCATCTCAAGGTCTCTTGTAAGTTCCTAGGAATCTATCTCTTTGGAGTGCTAGAAATATTTAATGAGTGTTTAAGTGTAACAGTTATGTATCAAGCCTATAAAAGGCAATTCCTATAATTATTTCCAATAAGGTGGAATAAATGAAAAGGATATCTATCTCCTTCACTTCTTTGTGTCATGTGGGTTGTAAGTGCTTCACTTTCAAATTATCCCATCAAATTGGTATCGGAGTTGTGTCACCAACGTTCAACAATTTGGTATCAAAGCACACAGTTTCTGATTATGGCCTCATCAAATACTCAGCTTCCTCTGTAGTACCCTCGTCTTACCATAGAAACTTATGGTAACTGAGCCGTTAGAATGAAAGCTCTACTTGAAGCCTACAGTGTATGGGCACTTGTCAACACTGCTTATGATGAACTAGAGGGCGAAGCCATCTCAAATCGGACTCAAAGGAATGCCTTAGAGAAGATTCAAACAAAAGATTAGTATGCCCTGTCATTCATCCATCAAGTTTTAAATGATTTCATGTTTGAAAAAGGTTTCAAATGCCACTATTACTAAAGAGGCATGGGATATTCTTCACAACACATATTAAAGAGTACAAAAGGAAAAGGAGAAAGTCAAAGGGAAAGTCTTGTTTGGAGAAAATTTCAAAATTCCTGTTGAAAGCATAGGTAATAAATTATGTCCTGATTCTACTTTCCTTGGAAACCAATATGCAGCACTGGATTGGTGTTAGGGAAATCCCTTATGATGTTTTGAAGATGACAAAATAAATCAAATGCTACTAACATGTTTGATGGTTGAGTAATAGACCATGCAAATGATAGAACATGTAAAGGATTTTATCAAAGTCTGAAGACTGCCAGACTCAAGACTCAAAGTCTGAAGACTGCCAGACTTTAGTGTCAAAGTCTGTTCTATATCAGAAGTCTGTCAACTCTGACTAATTCCAGACTGAACGTGAATGCTGAACCAGAAGACAGATTCTATGCTGAAGCTGAACCAGAAGATAGACTCTATGCTAAAGCTGAACTGGATACAGACCTTAAAGCTAAATCTGTTTAGAAGCAGATATATTCAGACCCAGATTGTAAAGTCTATTGCTCTCAGACTTTACATCCAGATTCAACAAATCGTAAATCAAGCCCAATCATACAACGGCTAGTGATCTGGTTTGGATTCCACATCAAGATTGATTTGATTGATTCAATCTATTTGATTGACAATTGGATGTTGAAGACAAGATCTTTCTATACGAAGAAGCTTTACTTATGGAAACCAAGATTTCGTTTGTATGGGCGATCGAAATCAATTTGGGATTCTACCTTTGTCACTCAACGGCTACCAAATCTTCTAAATACAGAGCTGTCCAATGGGTATATTGGAAGACGATTCTCCGGGATACTGTCCAACGGGTAGTTTGGAAGTGGAGGAGTATTTAAGGAGATCATGGACCGATGAGCAAGTAAGAGACAGAGCGTAGAATTTATAATTCCAAAGTCTGAGCGACCTTCGATCATACACTTGTCTTTGGAGAGCTTAAACGTTTGTAATCGTGAGAGAAATACCAAAAGAGTGACTTAGTGAGATAGTGTGATCTACTACTAAGTGTTTGCACTCGAAGTTGTAATCTCTTGTTGATTGCATAGTGGAATCAGCCAAGAAGGCTGTTATCGTGGGAGAGTGGACATAGGCTTGAAATAAGCCGAACCACTATAAATCTTGTGTTCTTATTCTCTTCCCTAACTCCTTTATTTTGTTCATATTAGCACTCTCAATTGGAACTATTCCTTTCCATATGATTATCTAGAGAGCCTCTGTGAAGCTTCTTTAGGCTTCTCACTTGATCCTTTGTGCCCCAAAAATTCTTGATTTGGAGCACAACCTCGACAACGCTGTTCAAGAAGTTGCGGAAGGTCTTGATATTCAAAATGATTCTGCAAATCATATTGATATTTGAGGAGATTTGTGCAAGTGAGGCCAAGGATCGTATTTTGTTTCTCCATAATAGTGGCCAAGAAAATGGACACAGTGAAGTGGGTGTTGGTGACAAGAGACGTCCAAAAGATAAAGAGTGCCAGTGACGACAATAATAGAATGGTGTCGAAGGAGCAAATATCCCTGGACTGTTACATGCCAATAACTCGTGCAGCAAAGGAGCTCGACATCATGACCCTCTTGAAGAAACGGTATCGAGAGTTTGGTATTCATATCCACCGATGGCCCCACCGAAAGTTAATGAACCTCCAAAATTTTATTAAGAATGTTCAAGAAATGGGAGGACACTCCGAGAAGCAGCTTAGAAAGGTGGTGAATTTGCTTGACCAATAGAAGAAACTAATGGAATTCCCTGATATATAGCTAGAGGATAAGAAAGAGGTTGAGACAAGATCGTTTCAAAGCAAACTATAAGAAGAGGAAGAGAATTTGGTCTAAGGGGTGTTAGAAATTAAACCAAATTAACAAATGTCGTCATTGTCGAGGTTATTGATCAACTACTGAGTTGTCGATGTCAATTAGTTACCTCATTGCTGATATTCCAATATTGATACCGAAGATTGTTCAGTACACACGTTGAAGAAGATTATCATTATAACATTACTTTTAAGAAGTCTGTTTGCATTTCTATGTTCTGTCTATTTGTGTCTCAAGGTCTTTTGTAAGTTCCCGGAAATCTATCTTCTTGGAATGCTAGAAAATTTTTATGAGCCTTTAAGTGTAAGAGTTATTTATCAAGCCTATAACAGGCTAGTCCTATAATTGTTTCCGATAAGATGAAATAAATAGATTAGTAGCGACTCCAAAATAAAAATTATTTGCATATTAAAGATATACGCAAATTGATATAGACTAGAGAGAGCCCGAGCTAAGTCTAGACTTAATAATCCATTACCTAACTGGCTAGATGGCCCACTCACTTCGAGGAGGTCGCGACACCTACTGGGACCATCAGCCATCAATCCTCACCTCTATCACCAACCTTCAACACTTATGCGTATACTGCATGATTAATGCAAAAAGATAAGGGGGGCGAGATGAGCAAATTGGTGCTTATGTGTGTAATGGTCAAACACTTAGGGCATGGATTTTGCACCACGGCCTCATCAATGAACCCCATTGATGACATGGGAACATAGAGAAAACACTGATTCAAGGAATTTATAAATGGCTTCATTATGCATCATGTTAGAATATTTATATAATAAATCATGTAGCCATCTAAAAACTTAACCTTTGGCCCATAAAATCTCACATATTATTAGAGGGCAAAATAATACCTGGAGTATCAAAACTTGGCAAGGGAGGATACTTAAGTGTTAAAAGTTACAAAAGTAACATTTAAGTGCCAAAATCGGAGCAAAATTGATAAGTTAAGTCCAACAGTGAGAAAATCTTGCCAAATTACTAACATGGCAATTTACAAATAAAACAAGTGCAAAACGACATCATTTAGCACACTAGTAGCTAAACAAGTGCAAAAACAACGCCGTTTAGCACACTAACGTGGCTAGACAAGTGCAAAAACAACGTCGTTTTGCTAACATGGCTAGATAATTAATATAGATATTAATTAAATTAAATGTAAAATTAAATATATATTTATAAATTTAAAGAAAAAGGAAAGAAGATGAACATTGTAGGTGACTGATGGTTGAGCCCTTGCCGTCTCCCCCCTACCGTCGCTAGAAGGGCCAGCAACAGAAGGGGAGGGTCGGCGGGGGTCGCCGAGCCCTGGCCAAGGACCGATGACCCTAGTCAACTAGCTACAAGGGTCGCTGGCCCTTTTTCGGTCCAGCCAAAGGCCACCGCCCACTAGGAGGTCACCGCCTTGGCCTTGCTAGGTGAGGGCCAGCAACCCCCCTAGATCTAGCAAGGGCTCGCAGGACCTCGGCATCGATCAGCCTAGGTCGTCAGCCCCTAGCCAAAGCCCAACGACTCCAGTCGACCCTTCCCTCATTGTTGCTAGCCCTTCCCGGTGATGGTGGGGAGGTGGTTGCGAGGGCTCAAGCCTCGCCTTCTGCCTCCTCCTCTCTTTCTCATTTTTTTTCTTTTTATTTTTATAAATAATTTTCTATTTTTAAAAGTATAAATATTTTAATTTAATTAATATTAAAATTAAAAATTTTAAAAAGGGACAAAGTAACGTGGTTTTGGTTCTTCGTCGTTAACTTAGCTCTTTGGCGTGCCATATAGGCGAGTTATATTATTAAAAAAATTGCTACATAAGATTTCTAGCTACTTTCACTGAATTTAGCACTAAAGTGTCCAATTTTTCAAAAAAAAAAAAAGTGCCACTTTCATAACTTTTGACAATTAAGTAACCCTCTGCACTCTAGATGAGGTCCTGAGTTCGAATCTTCCAATCCCCTATTTGCCTTTCAAGTCTGACCTATGTATAAGGAGGAGTGTTAAAATATCTATTTAAACAAGTTATATCATGCAAACCAGTATCTCGGTTTTAGCAATTCCAGAAATTCGTTTATGACTTCCTCTTAGAGGGGTAGTTCATGGGCACCGCAAATGTTGGACCTAACTATGAAACCGAAGAAAAATTTCTCCACCAATATAACTCTAGAACGAAAATATCATTACAAACCATCCGGGAAAGACTCAGATTCCTAGTCATTTAACTAAGTTGCGTTAACACAACTCAACGTCAGGTCATGCTTAAAGTGGGACTCCATTAAAGTAAAGTCGCGATGGATGACTAAATCAGTGAGTGAAACATCTGCTATCATGGAGGATTGAAACCGCAAACGCCGAGCAAGCTTCAAGCAAACATCTCATTACTTTGATATTTCTAAACACAAAACAGAGCCGTCTCCACAGAAAAAGGCCAAAAGAGGGACTCCAAGGTCTGCTTGACAAGAGTCATTTTAGGCAAAACCGAGGCTTCTATTGTCGTTGTTGAGGCACGGTACGAGCTTGCTTCAGGAATGTATGTACAAAGGTTCAAACGAGAAAGGTGAGCTCTTGGACGAAGGAGAACAAGACGACCAAAAATGGGGCCTCTCGGTTTGGGGCAGTGGCGATGGTTCCCCTATGGTGGGGAAGTGGGGGTGACTGGCGGTGAAGGTGGTCGAGGGAGAGGGACTCGGGAGATGAAACCCCGTGTCTTTGGGACCAAGACAGAGAGTTCGGCAAAGATGGGACCTTTTCTTTAATGGAGTCCCACTTTCCCAAATAAAAGAACCATGCTTTTTTTCTTTTTTCTTTTTCTTTTAGTTCAGCCACTTTCTTTGCTTTTTTGTTTCACCCACGGAAGAGATGAGAGGAAAAAGGTGAGGGTTTTTGTATAATCGCAACTTTGGGTGTGAGCTGAAATTTTAATCCTGCGGTGCCAAGTATTGTGCTTTAAATAGTTGACCGATATGATAAGTTGAAATTTCTTTAATTAAATTCGCCATTTTTAAAATTCACCATTTCTAAATCAAATGTTAAGAGAAAAAAGAGATTAGAAACTAATGCAATTTTAATTTTTCTAGTCAAATATCAAATTCTTCCGTCAGACTAAAAAGTCAACATTTGCCCATTTTTATGAAAATTTGAAATCCAAATGCCTAATTCTACATACCTAATGCTAGATTGACACACACACACACACATATATATATATATATATATATATATATATATTGTGTTTTTGTGATTTTTATTTAGAGTTTGCTTTTTCTTTCTTTAGTTTTGACCAAAAAATTAAGGGATATGCATACTAAAAATTATAAAACTTATCATGAATGTACAATTGAGTCTTACAATTTGCAAAAATTGCAATCAAATCTAAAACTCGTTAAATTGTGCAATTAAGTCCTTCTGTCAGCTTCATCCAACTTTGCTAATGAAAAATGCTGACATGACTTTTTAAATATTTTCTCAAAACGTGGTCTTGCTCAAAATATGCTTTTTATACTAATTTATTTAAATTAGATAAAAAAAAAACTAAACCTATGTAGCTCTCACCTTGTTTCCTACTCTCCCTTTTTTAAAAAAAAAAATATAGCTTGTCTTTTATTTAATTTATGTAAAATTTGGATAAAAATCAAATTTGAACCAAAACGACTTCATTTTAGCTTTATTTTTCATGTTTTAGCCACATCATCGCCACGTAAGAGAAAGAAAATATCAAAAGAAATAATGTCAGCATTCTTCATTGGCCAAGTTGGACGAAGTTGTTGAAAGGATTTGAATGCATCAATTTGAAAAATTTTGGAACTTGATTGTATTTTTTGCAAGTTTTAGTACTCAACTGCACTTTTGTGACAAATTACCAGACTTCCAACACACTTATCTAAAAAATTAACCAAGACAGGTCAACTTTAGTTTTATTGAAAGGATGATGTGTAATTACTAATGAAATGCAATGCTCTTAAATCCTAATTACTGTATGCAGTTGGGATATTAGGAGACTTAGCTAATTTTTTCATCAAGAAGTGAGACTTGCCATGATCTGGGGTCTTGATTCTTGACTTCTTTAACTTTAACCTTGGGAAAATTCAAGTGCTAACAATCTATAAACACATATAGATAAACATGAAAAACATATTTAGAGGTGTATAAACGTGTCCAAATATATCTAAACATTTCTTGCTAACGCAAGTTAATCTATAAAACTTAATATGTTTAACCACGTCATATACATTGATATATTATGGTTAAAAAATGAAGGTATATTGAATCACTGGTACGTTACAAGTATACCTATAATGCTTAGGCATTGGTTTTAGATGATAAGGTGGAGACATGAGCCTTGGACTTATTTAGAGTTGACAGCTAGTGTTGAGTTGTCATGGGGGTTAGCAGCTATGTTTAAAGAGATGAAATCATTTAATTTTAAATTAGTGGGAGCTGGCCAAGGTATCTCAAAGCTAGAAGACTGTCAGGTGCAAATGAGTTTATAAACAAAATGAGGGGAATTCCACTATTGAGGCAGTGAGGTATAAGGTAAGGCTTCTTGTTAAAAGAATACTCAATGTGATAGTGTTGACTACAATTAGGTGCTCTCTCCTGCAATAAGACATACTTTGATTCAAGTGTTATTTGCCTTAGTGTTTCCATAAATCACTATTACTTTCAACAAATCAGTTTACAAATTCAAAGAAGAGTTAAGCAGCACTCACTTGGGATTGCAAAACTAAACAAGGATTGCTATGTGATTACTCTAAAAGAATAAAGTTATTTCACCTATTTTAGGCAACACATAATGCAATATCTATGAGTAAATATTTGGATTTCCTTTTGACTGTTTGAATTTTCCTTTTGTATACAATACAATGAGATACAGAGAAGATAAGAAAAATAATGGCAAAAATTAGAAATTCCTTGATTTTGTTCCATAATTTTATTTGCAAGCATTCGAAGAAGGATATCAAATCAAAGATTCTTTGATTTACTCCCTAATTTTATGCAAAAACTAAGCAATTGCTGGGGGATAAGGGTCTTGCACGTATCCTATGAATATGAGAACATTGAGAGATTGGGACACATCTAGTTTTTATTTTTAGATCATTTTTCATTAGTGTGAGTGTTTTTCAAGCATTTTGAAGAAAGGACAAAGTGGTAATAGAATTCTTGTTCTTTGATTCAAACTGTTGGATTTGATTCAAATTTTTTTTTCTTCTTTTACTATATTTTAATTTTATTTTATTAGGGTTACGATATAACCTGACCATGATAATATAAATTTTATGAATTGTATGCATGCAAGTAATTTCATTTACATGAGTTATATATTATTGTGCTTAATGCTTTTAAGTGACTAGTCACCACTTGAATGATTTGATGTGCATGTTTGAGATTGAGAAGTGATAATGTGCAATTGCTTCTTATAATATATAAACATGAATTAAACGTGGATAGAGATATAACATGTTATTTGTATAGCTTTCGGTGATAAGATGATTCAAAAGACTCATTGTAAGCTGAGAACATTTATAGATTTTAATGCACTTATATTTATTTAAATTCACATAAAGATATATTAGATTAATTAACTAAGTAGGTTTGTTATACTTGAAAACAGGATAATAAATAGATTAGAAAATTCTGCTATCACTTGTTTGTTATTGTTATTATACGTGTAACAATATGAAATTTATATCTAATGATTATAGTGAAATCAGATATTCTAACATTTTTATTTGATTGATTTACCACATTTACTTCCAAAATTTTTCTTTTAAAATTTTTAATTTTAATTTATTCTCCATTCTTTTTTGATCAGTTAAATAAATTTTAGAATAAATCTATTTTTAATATTTAATGAGCTTGTTATTCATTAATCTCTATAGGACAATTTTCTTTTCTTATCATTATATTACTTGTTCAACATGTTCGCTTATGTTTAGAATTTTACAAACAAGTTTTTGGTGCCATTGTTGGGGATTGTTTGTTTAATACTAATTAAAATTGACAACGGATAATTCTAAGTTTAATCTAGCTTTCGTTTTATTTTTTTCAAGTTATACATCAGTTTATGACATGTAACCAACAAGAAATCGAACATACATTAAAAGGACAGCTAAGGGAATAGAGAAATCATGTTAAGAAGATGGCATGTGATGAGAATGAAAATTTGAGTAGACTCTTGAGAGATTATGTTGTGCCGACAGTTCAGGCAACCACATCAAGTATTAGGAGACTTGCAGTTCAAGTAAACAACTTTGAGATCAAGCCATCACTCATTTAAATGCTTCAACAATCAATGCAATTTGGTGGCTACCAAGTTATGATCCAAGCGCTCATATTGATACTTTTCTTGAAATCTGTGACACCATTAAATATAAGGAAGTTACATATGATACTATTAAATTGAGTTTATTTTCATTCTCTCTCGAAGACAAAGCTAAGGTTCAGTTGTTTTCTCTTCCTATATGATCGATCATTACATGAAATGATATGGCTTAGAAATTTCTAGGTAAGTTCTTTCCACCTACAAAGTATGCAAATATGCATAACAATATTACTAATTTTATGTAGATGGGTAATGAATCTTTGTATGAAGCATGGAAAAGATTGGAGAAATTTCTTAGGAGATGCACACATCGTGGACTACCCATATAGGCACAAATAAATACTTTTTATAATGGGTCTAATACAAATCTCTGTTCTATGATTAATGCAGCTATAGGGGAAACTCTAAATAATAAAACACAAGAAAACCTACAATCAATTAGAGATGGCATCCAATAGTTATCGGTAGCCTACTGAGAGGCAACCAATGTGAAAAGCTAGTGGAGTTCATGAAGTAGATGCTTTCACTATAATTGCTGCACTAATTGTTGCACAATTTGAAGCACTCAACAAAAAGCTAAATAACATGAGTGTTTCGGCCATGAAAATTCAGAATTTGACATATGATTCTTGTGGTGGAGGACATGTTAGCATAGAATGTTAGGTAGGTAACCCTTTTTCACAACCTATTGCAAATGTAACTTTGGTGGGAATCTTAATAGGACACAGAATAATCTCTACTTCAACACATACAATCCGAGATGTCGCAATCATCCAAATCTTTCGTGGATTAATCAGAATGTGACGAGACCCCGAGGATTCAAACAATCAAAAAAGACAGTCAAATCTATAAGATATAGTCACCAAATTTCATCAAGAGCACATATGTGAGATTTCAAAATCAAGAAGCTTCAATTAGAAATCGAGAAATGTAAGTAGGTTAGTTATCAAATATGATGTCAAAGAGACAACATGGTTCTTTACCTAGCAACATAAAGAAAAATCCAATTGAAAACATAAATGCTATAATCTTGAAAAGTGGTAAAATAGTGGGAGAAGAAGATGCCAAATAAGAGATTTTCAGAGACAAGGAAGAGAACATCAATAAACAACCAAAGGTGGTTAGCAAGAGCAAACTTTTTCCAAATAATCTCAAGCCATATGTACTATCAATTTCATTCCCTCAATGACTTTGGCAGCACAAAATAAATAAGCAATCTTCTAAATTTCTTGATGTATTTAAAAAATTGCACACATTTCTTTTGCAAATGCCTTGGTGCGGATACCTAGTTCTACAAAAAATTTAAGGAGTGTTCAGCCATCCTACGAAACAAATTACCTCAGAAGTTAAAAGATCCATGGAGTTTTACTATTTTTTGTACTATTAGGAATCTTTACTTTGAAAAGGCATCGTGTAATTTAGGTGCAAGCATTAGTTTGATGACTTTTTAGTTTTCAAGAAATTAAGATTGGGCAAGGTAAAAGTAACCATGGTGTCACTTCAACTAGCTGATCGATCAATAAAATATTCGAGAGGTGTTGTGAAAGATGTATTGGTAAAGGTTGACAACTTCATCTTTCCCATAGATTTCATAGTTCTTGATATGGAGGAAGATTTTGAGATATCATTTATCTTAGGTCGACCTTTTTGTTGACACCTAATTTTTAGTTGACCTGCATCAAAATGTCATAATTAGGTGTAATTCATTCTTTGACATTTGGTTTACGGACTATTTTAAATCTGCCTGTGCATTCAATTTCGCAAATTGCCGAGTTTTAACACAAATTGTCATTTTAAGCCTTAATTAGGGGACTAAGATTGATCCTTCATAACTTGCGAATGGACGATTGTTTCTCACTCATTTCGTTAAGAGAAGTCCAAATTCGAAATCGATTTTGAGAAATTCACACCAGAACTTATCAATTTGAATTGAACCAATTCACACAAGAACTTATCAAGCAATTAAACTTCAATCGAAAAAATTCGAATTGACCCATTTATGGTTATAATTTAATTTCATGAATCTAGGTCTAATTTGGATATTGAGCCTAGACTCATGTTTGACATAAGCCCAGATATTAAGCCTAGACTCATTTTTGACATAAGCCCAAGCACTTCAATTTAAGGTCAATTTGAAGGTGATGAGTGATCTTGCACATGAGTAGTTTATTAGATAGGGTAATTGTGACAATAATTGAACTCAATTTTGCTTAATTTACAATTTTGCCTATTAAATTGCAAATTTGACCATTTAAGCCCTTTAAGCCCAATTTAAAGCACCTATGGTTTTGGCCCGTTGTTTTTCATGAAAATCATTCAATTAGGCCAATAAAAGACCCGATCATGGTCATAAGATTTGATTATCTTAATTGTATCTTAATTGGCCAATTTTTTCTTAAAAAAGATAAAAATCTTTTTCAATTTGGTCATTTATTGACCAAATTATATAAATTTTGGACCCATAGAGGTTTTAAGTAGGCAAAATGGCACGAACCAAACCAAATCGATTAAGAACCGATCAAAAACTGGCTGAACCAGACCAAACCGATTTGACTGGTCTAAGTAGCTATCGGTGGGGCTGGCTGGTTCCTGATCTTTGGCGATTAGTTCTGGAATCCTTTTAATGTCAATTTCACCTCTACACCTTTAATTTTTTCAAATTTTATAGATTGATCCTCAAATTTCATCAAATTGCAAATTAACCCCTAATTGGACATTTTGACGCAATTCTTGATTTTGGCTTGGGTTTTTGCAAATCAAAACCACTAGATCAATTACTCGACACTTTGAGATCATGATGGAACCTTTGAAATTAAAGTTCGACCGTTGGATAGAATTGGTGGCTCACCAGGCATTGCCAGCCCCCGCGGGGAGCCTCATCCTTCCTTGCTTTTGATGGAAGTTCTAGCAATAGATGGTTGTGGATTTCCCCTCGGTCCAGCAACTCGATTTCCCTTGGACTTCAAAATCGGTCCAAGAGGGACCGGTTATGTTTTTGACCAAACCAGTGGCTGCCGGTGCTCCCATGTGTCCCTAACTGCTGGCTATCGATTGCTTCTTTGACCTTACTATGTGTTGACACCTAAATTTTGATGACCCTTTTAATTATTAGTTGCATTAAAAAATTAGGGATTAATTTTAACCCCTAAAAAATATTAGTTAATTAATTAATTGCATAGCATATAGTTTTAGGTGCATCTATTTTAATTTGCATTTACATTGGGCCGGTGACAAATGGGTTCAAATTGATGGTTCAGAATATTAATTTGGCGAATTGGACTAAGCCCACGAATGGAGTAAATCGGCCCAAGCCCGTATCGTCGGAAAGATTTTACGGATTGATTTGTGTGAGATTTCAAATTTTGGAAGAATCCTTTTGCAATCCTAAATCGTATCAAAAGCAAATATTGCATTTGGAAAAAGAAATTTTCGTGGATACGGATTTGGAAAAATTAAAACCCTAACCGTGGCTTATAAATAAATTAAATGGGTAGGGTTTGGGGGAGGCCACACATATCGATACACACGACCGTACGTAGGGGGGAAGAATTGGTAAAAAAAATCGTGAAAAGAGAAAGCGTGAGAGAATTCGTGAAAGTGAGAAGAAAGAAAAAAAAAAAAGAGAGGAAACCCTCCTTTTGTCGTTCAAGAAGAAGAGTCTTTTTTTTCTTCCCTTCTGACAACCTGCAGAAGAAAAGAAAAGGAAAAGTTAGCAAAAAGGAGAGAAGTCTGTAAGCTACAGTGAAAGACGCGGAGGGGACGTGCGCAGCAGAGAAAAAAAAAGGAAACAAAGAAAAAGCACTGTTCTTCTTCGTCGCTGGTTTGTCGCTCCCGACGCCTCCCTGCTGCTCGAGCCACCAGGCCACCACTCCAGCATTACTACCGCGCCTCTGCACGACGCGACCAGCAGCTGCCTCTGCGATCTGGTACTCGACGCCTGTTGCCCTTCGCCCGAGCATCGCCGTTCCGCCAGCCGCCAAGATTCCACCATCCGAGTCCCCACTTGTGAGATGAGTGTAGGAAGCTCCATATCCGCAATGTAAAGAGTTCTCTCGCGAAAGGTACGATAACTGAAATGATGAGGGGCAATTCATTTCTCTATTCTAAATACTACAAGTGATCCATTGGTTAACCCCTTTGAGCTCCATACACTTGTGAAAATTCTTTCAAATTATCCCTGTCAAGAACCACCCCACATTGGGGCAAGTTGGAGGTAAGACAACATCATAAGGTGAGGAAAATGAATTGAAATTTTCTTGCTCTCACTTGCATCAATCTTCTAGTCATGATATTACATTGAATTCATGTGGTAATTTAAGTGCCCTAGGATGACGAAGAGCATTCTTTTCTCTATCCTAAACACTCATATCCTTTGCGTAGCCCACTTGAGCCTGCAATTTCATTTCTTCAAACCTAGTTGGTGATCATCTCCCACACTAGGGCAAGGCAACAGGCAGATAAAGACCCTTGAAAGTTCGAGTGTCATTATTTTACGCATGCATAGATATCAAAATAGAACTAAGGGGCATGAAAAAGCAGTGTACCTGGTAAAAGCAAGGCCAATGCCCATGGAAAGAAGTAAAAAAAAAAAAAAAGAATGCATAAGAACTGGGGGTATGAAAAAGCAGTGTGCCTGGTAAAAGTAAGGCCAATACCCATAGATGAAAAAGAGAGAGTGAATATAAGTGACTGTCAATTGCAAGAATTGAATTCCAATGGAGCAATACTCAAAGAACTCAAATGCTAAGTTTTTATAATCAATGGGGCACTTCATGAAGACAATCCCCGATGGTGAAAAACAAAACTGGTGGCAATGCCAAGATGATCATCAGCTCTCACCATTTACACACATTTTGAGCCTAATGATCCTTTCATTTCTCAACCCATGAACCTAGCCTACGTTACGTCATTTACAAAGTCTCTTCAGATTAGGGCACTTGAATTAACATAGGGATTCACATGTTTTAAGCATCGCTTGAAGGAGTGCGAGCAAGACTATTTCTTTCTCATGTTGCAGGGTTCTTGACTTGTAAACCCGGAAATGATTGTGAAGCTATTCTTTCAATAGCCTTTACTCAAAGAGTCCCTTTGTTAAGCCATTGACCAAGCCTACATTACGGTCCCTATTAAAGACCTCTCAGATTGGTAAGGTCGTACCGCTTGCGAGAATACTTGGACCCTTGTTGGTATGATGATAGTGAGATGGAGTGATTCTCATAAAATAGCCTCTAAATGAGAATGAGTGAAAGTCATTTCTAACTGAATGTCTCTCATTTGGTATTCTTAGGAAATCCATGTTATGAGTGAAGATTGTCTTGAATGATAATTCTCTCCAGTGGAAATTTGGGTGATGCAAAGGTCATTATGCATGAACCCCGATTGAGTTGATGAAAACTTTATTAAATTTTGAAATGTGCATTCTAGAGTAACTCATATTGTCTATCTCTTTGATGAATGCATATTAGTTTTTGCTCTAAATCATGTCTGATGGGTAATTCAAGTTCCTTTCAGAATGTTTCATGATATTAGGAGATGAGAAACCCCTACCATGAGGTAAAAAACCTCCACAGGATATCTAAATTTCAAAAGACATGTCCACAATAATCAGAGATATCACCAGGTAAGTATATCTCTACCATACTCTAAAATACTTGTCATTGTGCAGGTATTCTCTCTCAAGTGCATCGACACTTGACTTGGTCAAGCTGTCCAGTTATATCGACCTGGCGTGCTTTCGTAGCCCAGAGTCCCTCTCTTTATTGACCTGGTGTGCTTTCATAGCCCAGAGTCTCTCTTTATTGACCTGGCGTGCTTTTGTAGCCCAGTGTCCTTTATATTGACCTGGCATGTTTTTGTAGCCCAGGGCCCATCTTCATCGACTTGGCGTGCTCCCGTAGCCCGATGTCTCTTTCTTGACCTGGCGTGCTTTCGTAGCCCAGAGTCCATTTTATCAAATCGGCGTGCTTCAGTAGCTCGGATTTCTTTTATCGACCTGGCGTGCTTTCGTAGCCCAGAGTCCTTTACACTGACACTCAATGGAGTTGTCCCCCAAAGATTTTTCCTCCAGATTCAATCTGATTAAGGCGACCGAAGAATGGTTCGGGTCCTAGCCAAGCAAAACCTCAATCTAGGCGACCGTAGAATGGTACGGGTCCTAGATAACATTTATTACTCTAACAGGCAACCGTAGAATGGTACGGGTCCTGGAAAAGCAATTTCCTCATTCAGGCGACCGTAGAATGGTACGAGTCCTGGAAAAATAATTTTCTTCGTCAAGGCGACTGTAGAATGGTACGGGTCCTGGAAAATGAAGCCCCGTTTAGGCGATTGTAGAATAGTACGGGTCCTAGACAAAACCTTTATGCTATACTGGGCAACCGTAGAATGGTACGGGTCCTGAGAAAGCAGTTCCTTACAAAAGATTTCTGCCGTATTGGGCGACCGTAGAATGGTACGGGTCTTGAGAAAACAGCTCTTTTCTGCCATACTGGGCGATCGTAGAATGGTATGGGTCCTAGGAAAGCAGCATCTTCACAAAGTCATGTTACTATTCTAGGCGACCGTAGAATGGTACGGGTCCTAGACAAGTAACACCCACTACCTCGAATTACTCTATCCTCCTCGAAGGTAAGTTATTCCAAGTAGGTTCATCTATCATTTGCATTAGCATTTCCATGCATCATACAAATTGCATTAAAAATGGAATTCAAGTTCCAACAAAAATATCATTCATTACATGTGCATGATCAAAATTTAGGTCTCAATTTATCTTTGAAGTCAATCTCTGCAAGCTCACCTTCAAAGAGGGGCAGCTGTTGACACCTAAATTTTGGTGACCCTTTTAATTATTAGTTGCATTAAAAAATTAGGGATTAATTTTAACCCCTAAAAAAATATTAGTTAATTAATTAATTGCATATCATATAGTTTTAGGTGCATCTATTTTAATTTGCATTTACATTCGGCCGGTGACAAATGGGTTCAAATTGATGGTTCAGAATATTAATTTGGCGAATTGGACTAAGCCCACGAAGGGAGTAAATCGGCCCAAGCCCGTATCCTCGGAAAGATTTTACGCATTGATTTGTGTGAGATTTCAAATTTTGGAAGAATCCTTTTGCAATTCTAAATCGTATCAAAAGCAAATATTGCATTTGGAAAAAGAAATTTTCGTGGATACGAATTTGGAAAAATTAAAACCCTAACCGTGGCTTATAAATAAATTAAATGGGTAGGGTTTGGGGGAGGCCACACATATCGATACACACGGCCGTACGTAGGGGGGAAGAATTGGTAAAAAAAATCGTGAAAAGAGCAAGCGTGAGGGAATTAGTGAAAGTGAGAAGAAAGAAAAAAAAGAAGAGGAAACCCTCCTTTTGTCGTTCAAGAAGAAGAGTCTTTTTTTTCTTCCCTTCTGACAACCTATAGAAGAAAAGAAAGGGAAAAGTCAGCAAAAAGGAGAGAAGTCTATAAGCTACAGTGAAAGACGCGGAGGGGACGTGCGCAGCAGAGAAAAAAAAAAGGAAACAAAGAAGAAGCACTGTTCTTCTTCGTCGCTGGTTCGTCGTTGCCGACGCCTCCCTACTGCTCGAGCCGCCAGGCCACCACTCCAGCATTACTGCCGTGCCTCTGCACGACATGACCAACAGCTGCCTCTGCGATCCAGCGCTCGATGCCTGCTGCCCTTTGCCCGAGCATTGATGTTCCGCCAGTCGCCGAGATTCCACCATCCGAGTCCCCACTCGCAAGTCTCCGCGCCGGCCCGCGCCCGCTCCACCGCCCGAGCGTCGATGGCTGCAACCCACGAGCACCGCTGCCCTCCGCCTGAGCGTCCCTGTCGTCACCGCTCGTCACCCCCGACGCCCGCGCCAGCAGCTTCCGCTGCCTCCGCATCGCACCACCTCCGCTGTAATCCCGAGCTCCGACGATCTAGCCACTGCACCTCCGTCCGGCGCTGCTCCCCACCACGTCGGAGCCCCTCCCTCAGCCGACGCCGCGTCCGCACCACCGCGCAACCAGTAGCGCAGACCACATCCGATCTCCGTTGCCGCGCCTTACCTGCGACCTCGTGCAGCCCTCTACCCGCACCAGCAGCACCGAACGCTAGGCAACCCTGCGATGCTGCTGCGCCACCAGATCTGCCTCGCTTGCATCCAAAAGCCTGAGCATCGCCTTGCAAACGCCGCCCAGCAGCCAACAGCCCGTGACCCAGCGCCGTCGCCGCATCTGCCAGCCTCCGTTCAAAACTCCTCTCCGGCGACCTCCACCCACGACGCCCGCAACGCCGCCCACTGGTTTCGTCGTGCCGCCCACGTCGCCCTGTGCTAATCCCGAAGTCTCCTGTGCCGCGCTGCGTCGCACCATCCTCCGAAGCCTCGCCGGAACCCTAGCCGGCGATTTCTCCTCGCCGGACCGGCCACCAGATTTATTTTTCTTTTTCTTTTTCAGAAAAAAAAAGAAAAGAAAAAGAAAAGAGAAAAGCAATAGAAAATTTAGGTATTTTCTTTATCTTATTTTTGTTTTATTGTTTTTGCTATTTTATTTTATCTTTTTAGTGTAATTATTTCTTTAATGAGAAATTGAAATTCCATGATATAAAATTGCCTTGAAATTAGTGATTGTCAGTCCGATTTTCAAGCTCGAAATCCGACTCGCAATTACTTTAAAAAAATTGCCAATCCGATCTCCCGCTCGAGATCCGATTCGTGATTTATGTGAAATTGGCCAACCCGATCTCATGCTCGAGATATGGTTCCTCGATTTGGGTATCAATGTGGCTTGATTTGCTGTGGTGTTACGTAAATTAGTTTTCTTTTAAAAAAATCAAAAAATGTAGTTTTAGGGTTTGCATGTTCATAATAGGTATTTTATTTCGAATTTTCAAAAAAATAAAAAAATCAAATCAATTAATTTAGGTTGAGTTTTTTTTAACTTGGATTGCATGTTTAATTATTTGGCGATTATAAATTTCGAAATTTAAAAAAAGGGAAAAAGGGAAAAACACAAAAAAAGTCATTATGCATATGTCATGTAAAATTAGGGCATCTTTTGCACGTCATAGCATATTAGGGTAAAATTGCATTTAGTTTAAGTTTAGATGATATTTTTCTTAATTTACCATAGGTTTAGGTATTTTATTAAATAGATTGCATTTTAGGATTATCTAGGTTAAGATAATATTTTAGTTTAAATTAGGATTTGGCTCAACCTAATTCCTAATATAAATTAAATAGGATCTTAATCTAATTAGGTAATTTTCATTTCACCTAATTTCGAATTTCTTGAAAAATACCAACAAATGACATAGGTTAAATTAATTTTATTATTTATGATGAAATGCATTCTTTTAGGAAAAAGAAAATTTTCATATGCACGTCATTAGGGTTAGATTCATTGAGATGCATGTCATTTAGTATTTTTGCTAGGCCCATTTAATTAGAAATTACATGTCGTTGGAATTAGGTCATTTAGTTAATATTGCATTGCATATTGCATGATTTTCATTAATTAAGTGAAAACAAAACAAAAATTGCGTGTTAATTAGAAACCATATCTAGGATTGTTGATGTGAATTCTAAACTAACAACGCAGATGCTTTCGTTGCTACGAGGTAAGTCCTGCAATTTATTCATTGCTTTCTTGGATATTAAATTGGTGGTTTGCGCACCCACATGATCACCTCACATGTTAGGGAAATAATTTTAAAATCAATTCAAGCTGCCTGCCAAACATTTTTCAAAATAAAAGAGAAATGTACCGAAAGGGCGTTAGAGAAATCTAGCGTAACCAAGTCCTCGAACTCATAAATCTCTGGTTCGTAGGAGTAAAGTAAATCTCCCGTTACTTTACTTGGGTTTCTAATCGACCCACCAAAAATAGATTAATGGCGACTCCTAATTGAAAATCAATTGTATGTTAAGAATTTAAACCTAAGTCGCGAATTGGTATGGGTTTGGGAGAGCCCGAGTTAAGTCTAGGCTTAACAATCCATTAACCAAACCCTAGGTGGTTTACACCCGAAAATTTGGGTCGCGACACTATGGTCAATGATTTCTCTCACTAATGCACAAAGGCCGGTTTGATCAAACCGATTCTGGTTTGATCTTGAACTAGTAGTTTAACAACATCTCAAAGCTATTTCTTGCTGTCTTGATTTGATCCTTGGAGGTTCGTGAAGATTCGATCAAAGTTCTGACGAAAAATCTACTCGATCACGATCGAAATCGAGAAAAACTGCATCAAAAGGTCATTTCTCAGTCTCAAACGTCGTGAAGTGAGGTCGGATTAGCCAGTCGAGGCTAGGGTTCAATATTAGGGATACATATGATGAGTTGCTAAAGTTTGAATGGGGATAATGAACTTGAGGACTAATCTACTATTTTAGCCAAAATGAGGTCTGAAACGGTCTCATTTCAACTTGAGTCCTATTAGGCCTAGATAATACACACCTCAAGCTTCGAATTGATAGGTTGCACATCCCAATCGAGTGTTGTTTGACTTTTAAAAAATACCTCCAAAGATGAGTGATTCTGCAGTAATTTAAGTAGATTTTCAATTCCGTTGTTATTCCGAAATGAGATTTTACTATATTTGTATAGCCTCCTTTGATGATTTTTTGACAATATTGGCTTGTAAGTTTTGTTCCAAATCATCTTGTGCATTTTCTATAGTTTTTTTTGTGATTTTTAGATGTATTTAACTAGGCCAAATCTACTCAGATCCAAGCCTAGGTCAGTCTATTTTGATCTCTAATATTGTCATTTTTGTACTGATTTCTATGTGTAGTTTTGGAGGAACTTTCCTCCATAAATATTGCTCAAAAGTATGTGGAGAACATTCTATATATATATATATATTGGAATTTTTGGATATGCTTAACCAAGTCAAAATAACTTATATTCGAACATAGGACAATATGTTCTACATTAATCCGAATTTTGTTTCGATGAAATTGAGTCTACTAATGAACATATTTGGTTTCAAATCTTCTATGAAAGTTGAAATATATGACACATATATTCAATTGATGTATTTTTTGCAAAATCTTGACGTTGGCAAGTGAGTCGATTGCATAAATTAAGTACATAGTCTAAATGTGCATATCTGTCTTGTCATTTTATTATTATTGTGATTTATGTGATTACATTTAGGTTTTGAACCCTTAACAAGAAATGTTCATCATTGCATGTTCTATATGTAGGATTTTGTGTAAGATTTTTGCACGTCTTGCAATGGCTGAAATCATGCACGTTTTCTGAAGTCAACGCTGGAATGAAATCTTGCCATATATGCATCTTACCATGCTTGTTCGAGACATTTAGAGACTAAATTTTGTGATAATGTCTTCTTGACACTCAAAATACATGTTATAAGGTTTGCGTACATGTTCACGTCATTGTATTTCAATGTCATTTTGCATGATTAATGTGTGCCGTAAGAGCACATGTTTATCTAGAAACTCTCAAGCATTTAATCATGAATCTTGAATTATCTCATATTGTCATCGAATTTTATGATATTTTCTCATGCCGATTTAGGGTTAGATGATCACCCTAATTGTTTGTCGCATCTAATTCTATATGACATGTGATTTTTTCATGCCATTTGTGCATTATTTGAATGGTTTTGAGATTTATTAATGCGTGTTTGTGTTATGGTTTTTAGTTACCTACATGCACTATTTTAGAGATCTTGATCTTAAAGTAATAATTTGACTTAGTTTGGACTCGAGTCTTTTTAGGAAGGTGAAAGGCACACTTAGAGGTTTTCAATACCACCAATTTCATATAGATTGCTTGTCGTTTGGACCACTTTCCATTTTTTCAAACCTAGATCAGAGTCTGGAAATGGGATCCAATTCGGACCACTATTTGGACAGACATTTGATATTTTTGTTCCATTTTTCTATTAGGATTATGTACTTGACCTCTTAAAAAATTTGTTTTTCGTCATGTTGGCTATGTTGTGTATAAATTTGGTGATTTTTAGACTTGTTTTAATAGGACAAATCCTTGTGATATTGGTTCGGTGTCCTACTATTTTGACAATTTTATAACATACCATTGCTTGTCGTTTGATTTTTATAAAATCATTTGTAGCTCCATCAGGAAAATTTTCTTCACAAAAGTTGTTTGTTATCTTGTTGTGCATATTAAGGAATTTTTTCATCGCCAAATTGTCATTAAGTATTACCCAATTTTGCTATTTTTACATGCTTGTTCTAAAATTTTCTTATATGAACATGATTGCAATTGTTTAGATAAACTTTCTAGGTTAGTTTGTACATGAACCAAGGTCATTCTATATTCATAAAAGTCACTCTAAATACCTCGATATTCATTGTTAAACGGTTTTTGATAAATTTTCTTTTCAAATCAATTTATATATATATTGGTATATGTGATGTTTCCTAAAAACAATTTCTAAGAAATTCTTTTCCAAAGCTCGATTTGGCTTAAGGAAAAATCGTGGTGTGGACCATATTCAAAATGCCTGTAATACTTGTAAGTGCATTTATGCGAGCCCTATGCTAGCCTTGGCAATTGAATGTGTTCCATAGCCTAGATATTCCTTAATCTTATATATTTTCAAATCTTTTTAAAATCCTGATTTGACATCGTGTAAGTTACAATTTGAATTGTATTCAAAATACCTACGACACTTGTGAATGCATTTATGCAAATCCTGAGCTAGCCTTGACAATTGAATGTCTTTCATAGCCAAAACATCACTTTATTTCAAAAATCTTCTTACTTGATTTCAAAAGATGTCTTCGAAACATCACATGTATCTTCCATGCATACAATCACATCATTCATTTAGAAGTGCATGCGCTTGCAATTGGCACATGCTTTTTGGTAATAAGGGTGCGCATGGCAACGTTTCTTGGCTGGGAAACAGTTTCTTTTAAAAAATAGTTCCTTTTTATTTCTACTATGGGGAATAATTTCTGAGTAAAATAAGGTGTTTGGTAATTACACAAAATTTCTACTATTGAAATAGAAAAAAAAAATGTGTTTGGTACGAAACGGTTTCTTCTTTGTATTTATTTTTTTTTTTTTTAATTCTTGCTCACGAATCGCCAACCGCCACCCATCACCACCCGCCGCTGCCATTGCGCGACCGCCGGCTGCCGATTTGTCATTGCCAACCGCCGCTACACATCCCATCGGCCGTCGTTGACCGCTGGCCACCGGCGGAGAAACTATTCTAGAAATTGTTCCCGAGAACACGAAACAACTTTTTTTTTCTCGTTTCTACTCCAAATCTATTCACGGGAACAAAAAAATAGAGAAATTGTTCTCGGGAACAAAAGTTTTACCAAACAGATTTTTGTTCTTTTTTTTTTTTTTTTTGTTCCAGGGAACAAAAGAACAGAATTCCTAAGAAATAGAAATGTTACCATGCAAAGCCTAAGTGACTCGTCAACAGTTCACTTTCTTGCTTGATTAGTTGGGAAACAAGGTCGAAAAGACCTATAAATGTTAGAATTGATGCATGATATCGAGGAAAAACCCTAGGATCACATAGAATGCTTGGTTAGGAGACTTATAAATGTTATTGACCATGTGAGAACACAATTGGTCGATAATGGTTATAAGTCACAAAAATGGATTGGGTAGGTGTCTTAGTGGGACCCACACATGAAAGACAAATGTCACGCCCCGAACCCTGAGCACGTGACCATCCCTCTTTGGTCGATAATATTTTCTGACTTCCCATGACGAGTTGCCGACCCTTTTAGTTTTATTGCACATGTAGAAGCGAAAATAAATCCCCTGACAGTAATCATCTTGGGATAAAAAAAGTAGGACAACCGATTCACAAACAAACACGCTTTTATATTCACATAGAGTCATGTACAAGGTCTATGACCAGAAGACTACAAAAATTGGCTTTACAAAAAAAAAAATGGTCCTAACCGACCTACACTTTAGATCATCTCCTCGGCTCCAAATCCTCCACTCGACGACTTTGAAAATTTAAGCCCACGACGGGATGAGATATAAATCTCAGTGAGTTCACACTCTAAACCCCGGTTAGGAGGCTAATATGCCTCAAGGGCCACCTAAACACAAACACAAGTCAGAAGGCTTACCTTTGCCTCAGATCCTTCATGCATGTCAGTATAATTCAAATACTCAATTAAACAATTCAATGAATTCAATTCAAATCAATCATCAATCAGTCGACTCATTTAACTCCATGTCATTGGTGCCATCTATAAATTCTGTAGATTCGAACACTGCTCACCTAAGTTGAAATAGATATATTCATATATCATTGCTCCCAAAAGCTGATGTCTAAAATTTTCTCACTGAAGTTGCTAGATAACTCTAATGCTCGCTGAAGCTTATATCTAAAGTGCTCACCGCAATTGCTAAAGATCTATAATGGTATTAATGTTCCCCGAAGTTGGACCAGGATACATTACTCTTGGCCAAGGATCTTATGCTTTGCACATCAATTCCTCAATTAAAATGTACCTGATAAAAATAATCGTATGTGGGTACACGGTCAACCTGAGCCAAAAATATCATATCTTTAGTTTAAAAAATCTCATTATTTATATAGAGCCTGAAAACATTTTTGGCGTTGTAAATCGACGCCCCAATAATTTTTAATTAATTAAAGAAATTGTACAATTTTGGGATAAATTCCCAAAATTACAACTTTAATTCAAATTGCACAATATAGCACTCAATTAAATAAATCAATCACACCATTACAATCATCACGGAATTCTGGTCACTGGCTATCCCGGTCTAATTTCCGGAAAATAATTAATAATTAAATAATTATCAAAATTAATTAAATAATCGCAATTAATTACCATTAACACTAACCTAGGCCAAAATTGCTAAAGTAAATACCGATACAGGCCTGAAAATTCCCAAACCTTTCTAAATAAATTGCACAATTTATGCCTCACTGAATCTATTTTAACCACCTAACATGCATAATTGAATAATTAAATCACTAATTTAATCTAACTAACCACCTAATTCATAATTAATTAAATCTAAACACCCCTTAAATGTGATTAACATACTAAGAAGAGTTTAGTGCATAAACTCACCGGTTTATTGCAGAAACTAGTTTACCGCGATGACAGTGCGACAACGGCTGAACTTGGGCTCGCGACGATACCCACGTGCTTGGACTAGGCCTGAAATTGGCCCAACAAATCAGTGGAGGAAACATGAGTCTTCGGTGGAGAGTTGCGTGGGTGTTGACAACGTGCAGACGTGGCCGAATCTATTTGTGCCTTCGGTGGAATTCTTCGATGGGAAGCTACTCGGTCTTTGTTGAAGATGGCTGACTGAATAAAGAAGCAGCAAGGAGTTGCTGGCAAGACATGAACAAAGATGCTAGACTGCTCAGTGGAATGAAACAAATGATGGTGGGCTTCACTAGCAGGGCTTCGGGCAGATGGCTAGCATTCAGTGGAGGGGAAACAAAATGGAGGAGGTGGATAGTCTTCAAGGCAACAAATTGAGAAGAAAAATAGAAGCAGCTCGTCCAAGGGAAATGAACAAAATGGCTGGTGGAGAGAGACAGAGACAGAGACAGAGATAGAGATAGAGAGACAGCGACAGACAAAGGGAAAGGCAGTTGGATTTCTTGCTCAAGAGGATTGGAACAAGGCTTAAAGTCAATAATTATCCCGTGTATTGAATGCCTTGTCCCCTTCTAATTCTTTTTTGAGTAGGTTTTCCAAAATTAAACCAAATTGAAGTCCCAATTTTCAGCCTTATGCTTAATTTCGAATTTCACTATGTAAGCTTTAATTTCCTCTCCAATTGTCCAAATCGAGGTCTGATTTCGCTGAAGAAAAATCTTGAACAAGCTTCTGCAAGTCCCCAATACCCAAAGGCTTGACTTGGAAGTCCAAATTCCCTTCATTAAACCCATCTGAATTTCTGCTAAGTTTTTACAATGTCCGAAATGGTTTTACTTAAAAATCCCAGAATCTCTAAAAATTCTTTGGAGTATGAGTCGACGTTCCTAAAATAGCTCATGACACAATAGAACTTTCAATTTCTGAAATCAGGTTCAAATCCGTGGTTAAATTCAATCTGGTGCGCTTTTAGCATGACCTAGTCTACCGGGTAACTTTTAGGAATTTTTGGTGCAATTGACCTGTGATCAATTTATCTCGAGTCACAATGTACATCTTTGACATACTGATAACTCTTGGTTGTTGTGAAAATCTCGAGATTTCAGTTACGAGCACTAGGTACCAAAACGATAGAAAAATCGGTCTAATGTCAATTGACGAGCATTTTGCAATCAGGTGGAATCACCCACACTCTGATCACATATCTCAGTAAAATCAACTTATCTTCAGTCTCTGATCAATTTCTGATAGTGCCGTAATGACCCTTATAAACCAACACAATCGAGCAGTCGATTCCTGGTCGAATTCTTAAGTCCATTTTATTTAGATTCCTTAATTGCTTCCCCAGATAGACCAGTTATCTTGTGAATGATTAGCTTAGAGAATAGCACTATCGGCGTGTCGACGAAAGACCCAATTTATTTAATCGAAAACAAATTCTGAAAATTCAGGCTATCATAACAAAGGCCGACCCAAAATTTGATTTTCGCATTGAACTTTCTTCAAGTGATTGTTCTTGACATGAAGTTATGAATTTGTCTATTTTGATGTGTATGTTTGTCTCTTTCTATCGTATGCACTTAGTTATAGATTTCTTAGACTAGGTTTAGATTAGAACCCTGAAGGTGGAGAAAGCACAAAGACAGTGGAGGTTGATGTCCATTCCGACCACTACCATGTACTATTAATTTCCTGATATATGTCTCGGGTTCTTTTTGTTGTATAAAGCCCGATGAGTTGTGGGTTAATTTTTTTTCATTTTTGTATTTTCTAGGATTGCATGGTAGATTATAGCTTTCCTTGATTGTTTACTTACTATTTCATAATTTCAATTCCATTGATTGCTTTCTTTTCTCATTTTCCGTAGAAATAGATTAGTATGAAAACGGTCAACCACGCATGATCATTTACTTTAGGACCAACAATCTCGAAAATGTAAGAAGAAATGCATGGACACGTTAGGTAAACACAACATACTGTTTAGGTACTGAAAGGACGCTAATAGAAATAGTGGCGTAACTCAAGTCCCTGGACCTACATATCTGATTGAATAGGAATCAAGGGAACACTCCCGGCCCTCGATTGGGTTTCTAGCCAACCACCAAAAACGAGGCTAGTGGCAACTCCCATCTTATTTTTAGGTTGTTATAAACAACTAGACCATATAAATGAACCTGTTGTGGGAGATACGAGTTTTAGTGAAACTCACTATAGTTTAGTATACTTGATGTGGGAGTACCCCAAACGATGAAGTGATGCCATCTTTATGGGTGAAGCGTATTCGAGAGGGCTACTATGGTAAAGGTGCCTTTAAATTCAATATCCACACCCGATCTCTTCTCTCGAGCTGTGTTGCACGTGTGGATATGGATCGCGACACTCCGTTGTCACGTAGGCTACGAGCTTGGGAGAGCTTACAATTTTGTGGAGGGAACTCACGAGAGGCTTGACTCGAAAAGTGAGGTGATGACATCTTTTGGAATGCAAGCCGTGAGGGAACTCTCATGATCGAGTATCCCTAAACCCAACCTGTCCCCCCGTTTTCTTTTCCTTGTGAGAGGGATCGAGGTTGACGAGATCGAGTTGCGACAGGCTTGGCGACTCTACTAGGGATTGGTTACTAGATTAAGAGAACTTGAAGCCATTTAAAAAAGGTTGTTATTTTTTAACTAATGTGTCTTGTGTAGGATCTCTTGCATGTCAAAGTCGCATGGAAAATCATATTAGTCGCTAATCTCGTGTTAAATGGTCTTGTAGGTGGAAGTTATAAGGGAAGGCATGCTTGTAAACCTTTTGTTTTGTAGGTGGAGTAAGGATGTGTGAATGTATGAGAGTTTATATTAAAGTGCTGAATATTTATGTTTAAATGCATGTTTACAAGCTTTAGCATGACACCGCACATACAACCGTGGTCTAAAAACCCGATCACCCAATTTAGGACCTTAAGAGGGTTTATGGGTGGAATCTGTGAGTGAATACTTGTGGTAATCCATTACCTATATAAACCCGCTCACCCAATCGATAAAAATAGCATTAATCGACGATAGTATAGGTGGGTAAACTATTTTTATCCTTTGGGATGGGGACCTTGAGTCTTTAGCACCCTCACCCTAGATGTCAAAACCTGATAGTTTTATGCGACATATGATTTGTGCTTGCCATGTGTTTGGTGGGTAATATATCGTTCCTTTCTTATTATTCTTATCTTCTTACTTTCCATATTTCAATTATGCATTTTATATTTGAATGATGATACGTTTTAATCACAAATGCCCCTTTAGGTTTAGGATTAGATGGGTAAACCCAAATTGGAGATTGTCCGCGTGCTGAGGAATCTCAAGACTTTATGGGAGAAGCTCAACCCAAGATATCAAGATTACGTAGAAAAACGCATAGGTTTCTTCCCAACTTTATTCAAACCACGTATTGCAATGGCGAAAGCATTGGCTCATTTTTGGAATCCCATGACTTCCTCTTTCGTGTTTAATTGATATGAATTGACCCCTATAATTAATGAGTTATGGAAAGCCGTCGGGTTAGGTAAAGCCTCTTTAAATTTTGTCACTCCTCTTATTGGTCAAGATCCAACACCTATCTTAAGGCAATTCCTAAATATCCCTAATGACAAAATTAGGGCTATTCTTAGAGGAAATTCGAATTACATGCCTTATACCCCTTGAACAACATTTCTTTAGCCTTAAGCCTAAATCTGGGAATCAAATTCCTCGTGTCTTCCTACTCATGTTCTTTGGCTTTGTGGTATTTTCACATACTCGAAAAATAATGGATCCTTTAGTCACTCACATTGTCAATCAAGTGCATGCCTTTAATTGTTTTACACACATGATCATTGCCGAAACTTTCATGTCTCTTAATCGGTTCAAAGAAAATGGCCAAGGAACTCTTAGAGCCCCATTAAGACTTCTCCAAATTTGGCTCTTTTCGCATGTCAAAGAATTCGCCCTTCACATGAAGATTGTCGATGTCACGAAATATCATTATCCTATTCTTAGATTTTTCCAAAGAAATGAATTATTTCCATCATGGTCTTTTTCTATATGATTTCACTTCCTCAAAAACCTCATGCCTATCTTAATCCAATGGTACGTCTGGTGGCTTGGGAATCCTGAGGTGCGCCTTGTTAATGTAGTTGACGACTCACTCCCCCTCATGGGATTGATGGGTTTAATGGCGTATTATCCTTTAAAGGTGCTTCGCCAATATCGTGCACTTCAAACGATCCCACCAATCCTCGAGCTGGGGTTATTTCGTATTGATTATCACAATGAGATCTTTGAGGAAAACCGAATTGGCTCATGTCAAGGTCATAATTCGTGCTATTGTTGAGATCTGGTATTCCCTTTCCTCACATTATGTGGTCACCATGGAAGAAGCCGACTTGGAGGGAGAGATAAGGACTCATCATGCTACCATCGATTACGTCTACTGTCAAGTAGAACCTAATCTTGAGGTTTAACTGCTTGATATTCCGGAGCCTCAAGGTTTTTAGCAAGCTCATATTGAGAAGTAAGAAGACGAAGCCTTGATCGATGAGGAATGCTTGGCCCATGATAACAAGCGTCTTCACAAAATCCTGTTTAGTCCTTAGGCTTTTTGTCTAAAGATTTTCATTTCTCGTGTAATTTTTAGAAAAAAAAGGGCATTCTAGTTAAATATTTGTTGTCGTCCTTTTCAATTGTATAATTTCTTTTGAAGAAATTTTGATGAGAGGATATTATATGATACTAGGGTCATATATGCTTCTTATCACTATTGCATCTCAAGAAAATATAAAATTGACAAGGTTTTGCATTTTCTTGATTTCTCTGGACTCATGTACTGATTTGAGCTCTTATCTCAGCAAAGGTATTAAAAACCGGCTGGAAGGCACTCCATTATAGGGATTTGCTCTCAAACGAGGATGGAGAACAAAAACACTCAAGTTCGAGTAACTAATTTAGAAATTCGACTTTATGAAATGATTGCCACATTTGCAAATTTTGAAGCGTTTGTAACTCCATTACTTCTTACCAAAACTACGACAACTCTTGAAGATCTTCAAAATCAAGTAAATGAAATGTGTGGGATAATGATGCGTCTTATGGATCATGTAAATCAGATGGCTATAGAATTATCATCTTTTTCTTTGCCATAGACGATTGGCTTTTTTATTCAAAGGATAAAGGAAAACGGGCTTACGAAGAACAAGTATCTGAACTTGAATTATCTTCTAGGACTGGAGAATGTAATCAAAGTCGTCTTGATATGATGGACGTGATTCATGTTCGACTGCATCGTGATCTCAATAAGAAGTCATGTAAGCATACCTCGGCTCGTCAATTTACACCTTTACCAAGACCACTCTCTCAATTATTGCTTAAGCTTTTGGAAGAGAGATTGGTGGCTAAGGAAGTTCCAAGAGAAAAACCCTCAAAGTTTACCGGATTCGATATGTCCAAAGCATGCGTATATCACATGGGAGAAAAAGGACATGATGTTGATAACTGCTTGGTCCTTAAGATCAAAGTTCAAAATCTGCTTGATAAGGGGATTTTGGTTTTTGGGGATGTTGTGCCAAAAATATGAAGGATTTTATTATCCTGGAGCTATGGATGTGATCATAATTGACATTGCTAAACGAATTGGAAGCACGCCCACTTCTTTAGTGTAGAAAAAATTGCTTGAATAGTTTCTTATTCCATTAATTCTCCCCTACAAGGGAATCTCCATCTGTTCGACTCATTTGTTTAAGTTTGTTCTTTCATTTGTCCTCTTTGCAGATGCTTGGATCTTGAGTCGTTGATCCAAGATAGTACACTTTGTAATACGGCCTTATCATTTTAGATTCAATTAAGCATGCACACATTTTAATAATAGGTGTGTAAGGTATCCCAAACGAGACCTATGATGATGTGTTAAGGCCTAGGCCTCCACACGATCTATAGTTTCAAAAGGTTGTAATGGAACAAGGACGTCTAATGACATGAAGGCTAGTTTTCAATAAAACTTTTGAAAACTTGAATTCGAAAACAAGTTTTTCATGGCATTTGCATGCATTGCATTCCTTTATATTTATATACTAACCATTTTTTTATTGCATCTCAAGCATGACATTTCACATCATAATGGTCATTTGCATGGCTCAGATTCACATTCAAGAGACTTTGGTGAACCCAATTATATCGACTTAGAGAATGAGGATGATCTTTGAGCTATTGAAAGGGAATGACTTAGACATGAAGAGTCCAAACCTCCTACCACCGAGCAACCAATCACGGTGAACTTAGTAAATTCAGATAACCCAAAAGAAACCAAGATTGGGGAAAGTCTCTCTCAAGCGAATGCCAATAGATTAATTGAACTTTTGAAAGAATACCAAGATGTCTTTGCTTGGTCATATGCTGACATGTTTGGTTTAATCTTGAGATAGTGGAACATGCATTACCACTTGATCCTAATACTCCACCCAAGAAGTAGAAGCTCAGAAGAACGAAACCTGAGTTATCGAAAAAGATTGAAGAAGAAGTCATGAAGCTATTAAATGTTGGTTTCATCGAAGTCACTCATTATGCTGATTGCATTGCTAGTATAGTCTTGGTTAAGAAGAAGGACGGACAGGTTCGAGTCTGCGTTGATTACTGTGACCTGAATAAGGCAAGCCTTAATGCTAATTTTCCTTTGCCACACATTGATGTCTTAATTGACAAGACTGCTGGCTTCGAACTGTTTTCCTTCATGGATGGATTTTTTGGTTATAATCAAATCTGGATGAAAGAAGAATATAAGACTAAAATGTCTTTCATCACTCCATGGGGAATGTTTTGTTACAAAGCTATGCTCTTTAGCTTGAAGAACGTAAGGGCAACATATCAAAGAGCCATGGTGGCACTATTCCATGACATGATACATTAGGAGATTGAAATCTATGTCGATAACATGATTGCAAAGTCAAGATAAGGTGAAGACCATGTTGAAGTCTTAAGAAAATTATTTGACATACTAAAGAAATTCAAGTTGAGGCTTAGCCTCGCAAAATGCATATTTGGGGCAAAGTCCAAGAAGTTTCTTGGATTTATAGTTAGTAACAAGGGTATCGAGATAGATCCCTCTAAGGTAAAGGCCGTATGTGATCTGAAATGTCCTTCTACTATTAAGGAAGTCAGAAGCAAATTAGGAAGATTGAATTATGTTGTGAGATTTATTTCCCAATTGTCAGAAACTACTAAGTCGTTCTTCAAGTTGTTGAAGAAGAATGTCAAGGTCAACTAGGATGAAGAATGTTAGAAATCATTTGAAGTGCTTAAGCGATATCTTTCGCAATCTCTTGTACCGGTGCTACCTATTCAAGATGTGCCTCTAATTTTGTATCTCACCATTCACGAAGAGTCTTTAGGAGTCATGTTGGCACAAAAAGGACCTAAGGATGTAATAGAACATTTCATATACTACCTTAGTAAGAAGTTTACTACCTTTGAGATTTGATATCTCGAAATGGAAAAGGCCCGTGTAGCCTTGATTTGGATTTTACACCGACTGAGGCAATATACTCCTCACTACCACATCTTGCTGGTGATAGAGTATGATCCGATTAAATACTTTTGGAGAAGCCTGAATTGGTTGGGAGGCTTACTAAATGGCAAATATTACTTTCTAGGTTTGATATCCAAAGCATGGCATAGAAGTCCGTCAAAGGGCGAGCCATAGTTGACATGTCAACTGAAAATCCTGCGACTTCTAATGATTGGGATGAAATTGATGAACAGATTTATCTGGTCTCACATGACAAGTAGACCATGTACAATGATGGTGCTGTTAACCTTTATGGTTCTAGCATTGGGGTAGTTTTAATATCCCCAAAAGGTCAACATTACCAAGTAGTTGCAAAGTTAGTATTCCCTTATACCAATAATATTTCCGAATATGAAGCTTGCATAATTGGTCTGCAATTAGCCATCAATGTGAAAGTTACAAAACTCCAGGCTTATGGTGATTCTGCACTCATCATCCTCCAAATGGGAGGCGAATGGCAAATGCGGGATGTAAAGTTGATTCCTTACTGTGAATATCTTGGAGACTTGGTCAAGGAATTTGATGAAATCTCTTTGATTATCTACCAAGATCACAAAATCAATTTGTTGACATTGTAGTGGCTTTGTCTTCAATGTTACAAATAACTGACAGTTTGAGCATTGATCCTTTGCAAATTGACATCTTGAAGAAGCCCATTTATTGCTTGATGATTGAAGAGGAACCTAATGGTCAACTCTAGTATTATGACATCATGAATTACCCTCAAGAAGGAAAATTTCTCCAAGGGAGTCAAGCCAATGATTGAAAATACCTTATGAGGTTAGCATCCAAATTAATCCTCAATGGAAGAGCCCTTTATAAAAGGTCTTTTGATTCAATTTTATTGAAGTGCGTGCATGCATAAGAACCTAAACTCTTGATGAGAGAGATACATGAAGGAGAGTGTGGCCTTCATATGAATGGTCATCTTTTAGCAAGAAAAATCATGAGGTTTGGTTACTATTGGTTGACCATGGAAGCTGACTGTATTCAACATGTGAGGTGCTGTCACCAATGTCAAGTCTATGGAGACAAAATCAATGCTCCTCCTAATGAACTGCATCAAATGTCCGAGTCTTGACCTTTCTAAATATGGGACATCGATATCATCAAACCAATTAATCCTAAAGCATCAAATGGACACCATTTTATTTTTGTCACGCCCTGATCCTCAGGTACGCGCACATCCCTTACCTTTGGTCGATTTTAAATTGCGATATCCCAGGATTATGTATCACCGACCCTTTCATTTATATATACACATGCGGAAGCAGTTATAAATCCACAGACAATAAAACAATAGGATAGATAAGTAGGACTAGAAAATTGAACCTGAAAGTCAACACCCTTATGTACTTTTGTAATGACTCAGTCATACATGTACACATACAAACCATGCTAAAAAGGTTGGTTTCTACTCAATTAGATTCTATAGCAATAGTCATCAGGATCCTACTCTGGATCATCCTCGGGATTCTCCTTTAGATACTCCTCTTCGAGTTCTTTCTCCTCAGGTTCTTCATCAAGGTCCTGAAATGTTTTCCCCAAACCGGGATGAGACTACGTCTCAGCAAGTTCTACCCCCTAAGACCCGATTAGTAAACTAATACACCTTAGGGCTGCCTATGCACAACGTGAGTCAGAGGACTTACCTTGGCCTCAGATTCCACCTGCACATTAGCACATATCAAATAGGCACCCAAGCAATCACATCACAGATCGAAGTATCGATCAAATCGACCTAGTCGATCACACTCCAACAAGACCACTCATGGTCATTCCCATTTAATCAACCAATTCACAACATCATATCAAAACAATGATCAATCGACCTAGTTGATTACATGTCATTCGGACCACCTCTCAGTCGCATCAACACCATACTTTATAATCTTCATTCGGGTACTCAGTCACAGAGCCAAATGAATGCTCTCGGGCATCTTTTTCGCCAAGGTGACGTACCAATTACCGGTCACAATAACCTCTAGAAGTACACTTAGTCACAGAGCCTCATTAATGCTCTCAGGCGCTACTTTCGCCAAGGTGACGTGTATAATGGATAGCACTCGTGCGTTCTTTAAGGCGCCGTTTTCACCAGTGATATCCTCCATCACCGAACCATGTATGTCCATACTGCTGCATGTAATAGACAGCACTCATGCGTTCTTTAAGGTATCGTTTTCACTAGTGATATCCTTTAATCACCGAACCACGTATGTCTCATTACATCGTTCCTGATTGGTTTCAGCCGAGAATTTCCCCAATTCACTTTAACAGTTCCCTCTGCTTTACAGTTCATTACAGCATTATCGATGCTAAATAATAACACTCAGCCATCAACCAATCAATCATTCAGTTTCATTCAATTTGGGATAAATCACTAAAATTACACAATCAAATCAATTCCACGCAACATAGAGCTCAAAGAAATAAACGGACTGCACCACAACAATCAGCACAAAATTCCAGTCACTAGCCATCTCAGTTGAATTTCCGGGAAATACATAATTAAATAATTAATTTTGAAAAATAAATAAATAAATACAATAAATTCAATTTAGTACAATATAAAGCTCAATTAAATAAACGGACTGCTCCACGATCATCAGCATAAAATCCCGATCACTAGCCATCTCGGTTGAATTTCCGGGAAATAAATAATTAAATAATTAATTTCGAAAATTAAATAAATAAATACAATAAATTCAATTTAGCACAATATAAAGCTCAATTAAATAAACGGTCTGCACCACGATCATCAACATAAAATCCTGGTCACTAGCCATCCCAGTTGAATTTCGGGAAATAAATAATTAAATAATTAATTTCGAAAACTAATATTTAATTCCTAAAAATTCCACCTAGGCCCGATTTGCTTAATTAACACCCGATAAGGGATGGGAAAAATCCCAAGAAGCATCCAATAAATACTATAGGCAATTCTCTATCTAATTACACTAATCACACAACTAATATGTAAAGCAATTAACTAATAATCACTAATCAATTATAATCTAACCACCTAATTACATTTAATTAACACTAATCAACCTTTAAGTATAATTAGCACACTAAGAAGGCATTAGTGAGTAAAACTCACTCAAAACGACGGGCTCGGTGCGAGGATCGACTTTTCTCAAAGCGGGCCGAGCATCTGGGCTCGGGAAAGCGGCCAAAACGGGTCAAAACCTCACTGCGATACCCATTTTCTACCTTCTCTGATCGCTGCTGGAAGAGGCGGATTCGGGGCTGAGATGGTAGAGCAAGGCCGGTGGAGGGCGAAGGGCAAATGGAGCTTCGGTGGGTCGAGGTGACGGCGCACGGTGGCCGGAGGTGGCCGAACTGTGGCTTGTGCTGGCCGAAATGGAGCTGAAAAGAGGCGGTACAAGAGCTGGATGGCAGCTCAATCGAACAGGGGGCAGACGGCGCACGACGAGCGAGCGTGAGGCGAACGGCGGTAAGGCAATGCTCTGGCCCAACGACACGACGGCGTGGCTTCAGCTTCTTCGAGCGTCACCAGTCGTTGCTTCTAGTTCTGCTGTTCGAGCTTGCTCGAACCAGAGGAAGGAAGGAGAGAGAGGGAGCGGAGGGTGCGCAGGCGGCCACGGAGCAGCGGCGGCGACTCCGGCGTCGGTGGGCGACAACGGTGGCGAGAGGCGGCGACGACTGCTTTCTGCTTTTGTTGCTGTCTTCGTTCGAACGGTGAGGGGGAGAGGAGGAGAGAGAAGGGCAGAGGGCGTTCAAGTGGATGAGAGAGAGACGGATGACGGCGGTACTTCGGCACGACGGCCTTGGCTTTGATTTCGGCTGCTGGTTGCGACAACAAGTTGTTCTCTCTGTTTCTGCCCTTGCTGGTTCGCACGAACAAGAGGAGGGAGAGAGGGTCAGTTATGAGAGAGAAGAGAGAAGAAGATAAGAGAGAGATGATAAGTGTTGAAAAGTCAAAAAGTAGAAAAGAAAGGAGAAGCAAAGTTGAAGACAGCAAGGCATATGGTGGAGGGGGCATTTCGCACGAGGGGGAAAAGGAGAGAGAGAGAGAGAGAGAGAGAGAGAGAGAGAGAGAAAGAAAGAAGGAAAGAGAGAGAGAAAAGAGAAAAAATAGTGTTTGGCTAAAAATGGAAAAGAAATGGGAATATCACAAAAATCAAAAGGATTTCCTCAAATAGAAAATCCTAATCCCAATTTCTTTTAAATAACCTCATAGATTCACAAAAGGATTTTCCAACATAGAGTTCTTGATCCCCACTTGCATTTCTGCATCCAATTTCTCTCTTAATTTCTCTCAAATAACTCTCACAAAAATCAATTGATATCTCCATTATCAAATTGATTATTTTCTTCATCCAAGAATCCCTCATGCTTCTCAGTTTCACAATCCCCGACTTCAGCTGAACGAAAACGGCCCTATTTATCCAGTTGAAATTAAAACCCGAAAATCTGGATGTCACAATTTTAGTGGCTATTGATTACTTCACCAAATGGATTGAAGCAAGTTCGTATGCCCACATCACTGCAAAAAGCATCGCAAAGTTTATATATCATGATATCATCGTCAGATATGGAGTTCCCGAGGTGATTATCACAGACAATGGATCAAACTAGAACAACAGGATAATGGATGAATTACTTGGAGAGTTCCACATTCACCACTTGAATTCATCTTTTTATCGCCCACAAATGAATGGAGCTATGGAAACGACAAATAAGAAATCAAGAAGATTTTAGCCAAAATGGCTGAAAATTACCTTGATCGGTATGATAGGTTGCCATATGCTCTGCTTGCTTACCAAACTTCAATTCACACTTTAACTGGGGCAACACCATTCTCATTGGTCTATGGAATGGAGGTTGTGCTACCCATGGAAGTAGAAATCCCTTCACTGAGGATACTTTCTCAACTCAAGCTCTCTGAAACTGAATGGCTTCAATAAAGGTTTGAACAACTCAATATGATTGATGAAAAGAGTGTAAATGCCCTATGCCATGGACAAAGCTATCAAAAGAGGGTAGCTAGGTTGTTCAATTGCAAGGTCAGGCCAAGATATTTTGATATCAATGATCTCATCTTGAGAAAAGTCCTACATATCATTCCATATCCCTGTGAGAAGTTTACTCCGAACTACGAAGGTCCATATATTGTAAGGAAAGTGCTACCTGGGCAGAGGATTAATTCTTGTAGAAATGGATGGCCAAGAATTGCTAAGGCCTGTAAATGTTGATGTTGTCAAGAAGTATTATCCATGAATAAAGTGAAAGGCCATTGAGCCACTTTTGAATTGAATTTGAGCCACTTTAGGATATTTGCATCATGCATACATGTCGCACCTACATGTTTTTTTCATTTTGCAGGATCTTTGGAGAAAATTCCATCTATTTAGGGGAGATCAATTTTAGAAATGTAAAACTTTCAAAAAGCGACCATCTTCTTTAGAATGTAGAAGTGACCCTATCCCTTAGAATGCCGAAAGAATCAGTTAGAACTATATAAATGAATCCTTGTGCTGAACAAAGCCTATTTTGTCCACAATTCTCTTTCAATCTTGTTTCCAAAAGTCTCCCTAGTAGGGTCAATGGAACGTCTTTTAAAAAAAAAAAATCGGTACATTTTCATTCGCTAGGAAGTTGAATTTAACCAAAGTGTGTTTTGGGAAACCTAAAAGGATTGTTAAATATGCCAAATGGTAGTGCCTAAAATGATGAGAGCAACCTCCTTGCCAAACACGTCCTTATACATTCTCTAAGAGAATTGAGAAAAAAGAACTATGTCATGAGACATAGGGTTCATTCATAGTGAATACATGGTTTGAGATGATAAATGTATTTTCTTTCTCAATCTCAAACACTATTGATATCCTTGCAAGCCACTTTGAGCCAAATAGGGAGCAATTCTAAAATATCCTTGTCAAGAACAACCTACATTGGGGCAAAATAGGGGGTCTTGGTTGAAAATTATGGAGCAATAGATCAAGAAAGATTTTATTGCTTTCACTTGCATCAATGTTTCATGCTAGCTTCAGGTGATTTCTTATCAAAGCTTGAAGCATCCCAAAGTGATGAAGAGCATTTCGCTCACTACCCCAAACACAACCCTTTGCTTAGCCAATTTAAGCCTCATGCAATTCCTTCATAACCTTAGGTGATGATTATTTTCCTATACTAGGGCAAGGCTTGTGATTTACCAACAAGATTGAGAATGTTGGTCGTGTTTGTAAATAACAATCGAGAGTCCTAAATGCTCAAAAGAGAGTGAAAACTATGGGGCATGAAAAAGTAGTGTGTTTGGTAAAAGCAAGGCCAATGTGCATGAAAAACAAAAAATGCAAAGAAAAGCAAGAATGGAAAAAAAAACAAAAAGAAGAAGAAGAAGAAGAAGCAGAATCAATGGTCATGCAAAAGATCATTTAGAAAAATAAAATAAAAGCTTTGCAAAACATGCATTGCAAGCAATGTCATTAGAAAAGAGAGTGAACCTCTCATGTCTCAAGACAAATGGTCAAAAGGACTCTCGAGATAGGTTAAATTTTAAGAGTCAAATTTTTGAAAAGTTGTGCGATGGTAATGATGGCAAGATAATCATTCACTTTTAACCCCATGATAAAAAATTTCAAGCCTTTTTAAGCCTCACCCAAACCAACTTTACAATTCTTATCTGATCTAAAGTCTATTCCAATTGGGATGGTTCGAGTTGAAATAAGAATATCACACAACTAAAAGGAGTGCAAGCAATCATATCTTGTCTTATCTTCAAGGTTCTTGACTTGTAAACCTTACAAAGATTTTGATTGAATATTCATTTCTTAGCCTAAAAGTACGTACCCTTTGGGTAAGCCCATGACCAAGCCATCATTACAGTCCTTTCAAAAGATCTTTTGATCAATGAATTGTATTCACTGTGAATATTTCCAAAAGCCATAGACATAGGTTGAGTGAGACCTCTCCAGTGAGATTTAAACAGTTTTCCCATATCAATGGTTAGGAATAAAAGCCTTTTTGAGAGCTAGTGTGAAAGACCTCATTTGATCAGGAAATTTCCACTTAGGCATATTTGATTTAGCCCTTAGGCAGTTAATCAAATCTCATTTTGTTAAAATCCTCTTCGAAGGGATTTGACAATCGGTTTTGTTTACCAAGATTGCTTAAATCGTTTCACAAGATTGGCTCTCAAGCAATCTTGAAAACCCCTTTTCAAAATATGTGTTCCCTAGTGAACTAGTTTTTGATAATCCTAAACCATACCATTATTTTAGGTTTTTTGTCAACCTAAACCATACCCTTTGTTTCAGGTGTTTGGTTATCCTAAAACATACCTCTTGTTTTAGGTTTCAGATCAACCTTAAACTTCGTCCCTTAGGTTTTTGGTTATCCTAAACCATACCTCTTGTTTTAGGTTATCCTTAGACATCGTCCTTAGATTCCTAGTTATCCATAAACCTTGTCTTTTAGGTTCTAGGTTATCTTAAAACTTTGTCTTTTAAGTTCTTAATTATCCTTAAACCTTCTTTTTAAAGTTCTAGGTTATCATTCAACCTTGTCTTTAGGTTTTAGGTTATCCTTAAACCTTATCTTTAGGTTCTAAGTTATCCTTCAATCTTGTCTTTAGGTTCTAGGTTATCTTCAAACCTTGTCCTTAAGTTCTAGGTTATCCTCAAACCTTGTCCTTAGGGTTCTAGGTGATCCTTAAACCTTGTCATTAGGTTAGTGGTTATCCTTAAAACACTCATTTTTCCTTAATAACCTCATTTCCTTCATTCCATTCCATGAGAGAGAGACAAAGTGAAGAAACTCCAACAAAAGTTCAGATACCCCAATGAGTGAAGGTAAGTGTCAGGTACGTCCCTAACCAAATATTGTATCTTTTTTCATTTCTATTCCCAAAATGGAGTAGACTAAAATTGACAGGAATTAATTTTATCTTTGAGTGAAACCTCTTCAAACTTCCACTTAACGATGCAGCTATTGACACATAATTTGTAGTCGACACGTCATTAATAGGTAAAAAGTCAAGATTTAGGTTTTTGATCATGACGGAGCCCCATTTTCTCGGCCAAAAAGTGGCGTCTTTCATTTCTTTCTTTTACATTGTTCTTTTTAAGCAATTTCTAGTTCAGTTTTGTGACATCCGGATTTTGCTGGATCTTGAATATGTAACTGTCCAAGACGGGTCGACAAATTTGTTGTCAGACAATGTGGTTAGCACCAATTACGACCCCGTTTTATCACCACACTCGCCGTAACGAAACATCACATTCTCGTGATAGCTCCTTGTCTAATTTTCTCGCTTAACGCGGTCGGCTATGAAGACACGTTAATCCCGAGCGGCCTCGCAAATCAACAACCGAAGACCCGTAGCATGCAGCGGCCATGCGTACGTCCCCAGCGCTTTCTTCATGCAGAGATGAAGACGTGCAAGTCGGTGTTGTCCTCTCTAATTGCTGCCAGCGTGATTTCATTTAGTTGACTCAAGAGTCAACTAACAAAGCCACGTCCATCCATTCTCCTGCATGAAGACACGAAGACCATCGACTTAAATAGCCGTGCAGCCACGTCCATTTGATGGTCAATTAAAGAGGAACGATTGACCAAGAAGTGGCCGTGCCACAGCCACGTCTTCCGTCCCTTCAACCGGTCAACCAAGAGAAAAATACTCGACCAAGCAGCCACGTCTTCTCAATTGTCAACAAAAGAGGAAGTGTTGACTGAAGGAGCAGCCACGTCCTGCATACATGCAAGGTTGACCCTGCTGCCACGTTCACTGCATGGAGAGGAGCTGACCAGGGGAAGCCACGCATCAGCCTTCGTGCGCTGGCGGAGGAGAATCCGGATGACGACCACGACACTCCCACTTGTCCCTTGCTCGAGCAGCTGTGGAATCCCAAGAAATGTTGACCGGTTTTGTCAACAAAACGGCAGAGAGAGAGAGAGAGAGAGAGAGAGAAACCGCAACTCTCTCCATCATTGCCGCTGGTTCCCCGCCCTTCTCTCGCGTGTGTCTCGCTGCCTTCGACCGCCGCATCACCGGCTTACTCGCCACGCCTTGAGCTTTCCTCATCACTGTTGGGTCGCCCACAGCTGACCACAGCCAACCACCAACGTCACCCGCTTCCTCACCACTGTTCCTCAACCGCATCCGCAGCCGAAGTTCATGGGTTGTCTCTCCGTGGACACCACCAAATCGAAGACAAGTTAATATCTACCAACCTATACGACTTGAATTACGTCGTCGTTTGGTGAAGTGTGTTCCGTAAACTAACGTTGTTTTGAATACTCGTGCTAAAGTGTGAACTTGGAAGTTGCCGAATTGATTTTGACCTATTTGATAATGGATTTCATATCCATTATGGTTGAGTGTGAATTTGGCGCCTATGTATGTACTGATTTTTAATGTTTTCAAAGCTCTAAGATTTTACGTCAAACTACTTTGAAAATCTTAAGGTTGGGACCAAGTTTGATGACTTGCCGATGTGTCGATTTCGGTATTTCAAGAAAGCCTTACAGTTTTGGTATTTCAAAGTTTTTAGATTCAAAAATCTTCATGTTGGGACCGATATTATCGACCCACCGAACTGTGGTTTTCAATACTTCAAGAAATGCTTATGGTTTTGGTGAAAATCATCACTTGTACATTCCAAGTTTTGAAACATTAAAATGTTTTAAATCGACGCCTGTAAATTCCGGATTTTGATCGGGGTGGAACGATAGAAAACTTCTTCGATTTATTATGGTATTTGAACTTTGAACTTTATGAAAGATTTTTCCGATAGGGATTTGATACGCCATTAAGATTCCATTGGATTTTGAAATTAAAGCAATTTTCACATATTGTCGGTTCAGGAACGTTTTGGCATTTAAAATGGTTTGACTGCTACACCATGGTTGATGTGTTATTGATGCCATCGGACCCTCGGGACGATGATGCCCCGAGTGTCAGGTTGCTTGGAGGATCGTAGTGGCGATGCCTCTGGATTCCTTGGGACTGGTGAGCCCTAGAGGTTCCCCGGGTGTCAGGATGCCCAGATGTATGACGATACACATTCCGAAGGGTAGGGGACATCATTGTCATGGTGAGCCCCGAAGGTTCTTCGTGATGCCAGGTGAGGTGCAAGATGCCTTGAGGTGTAACGTAACATACTCTGGATGCTCGGTGACTGAAATATGGAACCGAAGGACTTCGTGATGCCAAGTTGGGTGCGATACGCCTAGAGGGACGCAAACATTGGTATGGAAGATGGTGGTAGTGAGTCATGATAAACTGAGTTTTAAATATCTACATGTTTCATTGTACTGTGCTGTTTGAGATTCTTTTAAACTTATGCATACTCATTGTTTTGGTCGTGTGCCCTGTTTTGGATTGCATGGAATCAAATGATGATAGTTTTGCGTAATATAGTTTAGTAGAACTTTGACTGTTGAGTAGTCGTACTCACCTCTCGTGGGGGCTAACATATTACAGAGTGATAAAGATGCCACTGCCGCCAGAGGAGGATGATGGAGGCTCAAGCGGAGTAGAGTGACCGAGGATGTGAAGTTAGTAGTGAATTTTTGGACACCGACACTCTTGTAGATGGACTACATGTGAATAGCTAATGGAAAATGTCGATCTAGTTATTTTTGGATATAGCCAATATAGAGAACTTTGGCTTTTGATGTACCAATGAATATGTCCATCCAGTATATATAAATAAAAAGTGTTTGGTTATTATCTATGTGCATCTAGTGTGCATTATTTCAGTGTTTAGGAAGGGAGTTGTTGGATCCACTTTGGCTATTGAAGATTCAATCAAAATTCCGGCAAAAACTCTATTCAATTGCGACCGGAATCGGGAAAAACTGCATCAAAAAGTAATTTTTCGATCTCAAACCCCATAAAGCAAGGCCAGATTAGCCGGTCGGGGCTAGGGTTCAATATTGAGGATATATATCAAGAGTTGCTGAAGCTTGAATGTGGATGAAGAACTTGAATGATTTTGCTTGAATTTGCAATTTCATAGCCATACAACTGATCTACTGTTTTGGCCAAAACAAGGTTTGAAATGACCTCATTTCAACTTGAGTCCTCTTAGGCTTAGATAATACACATCTCAAGCTTCGAACCAATAGTTTGTATACCCCAATCAAGTGTCGTTTGACCCTCAAAAAATACTTCCGAAGATGAGTAATTCTGCAGTAGTTGGATTTTCGGTTTTGTTCTTGTTCCAAAATGAGATTTTACTATATTTGTATAGCCTCTTGTGATGATTTCTAGACAATTTTTCCTTCACATTTTTTGTTCCAAATCATTTTATGCATGTTTTATAATTATTTTTTTTTTGTGATTTTTGGATGTGCTTAACTCGGTCAAATTTACTTAGATCCAAGCCTAGGTCAGTTTGTTCCTATGTGTTTCATAATCTAGATATTCCTTAATTCTAAATATTTTCAAACCTTTTTAAAATCCTGATTTGATATCGTGAAAGTTACAGTTTGAATTGTATTCAAAATACTTGTGATGCTTGTGAGTGCATTTATGCAAGCCTTAAGCTAGTTTTGGCAATTGAATGCGTTTTATAGCCGAGACATCACTTTGTGTCAAAAATTTTCATATATGATTTCAAAATATGTCTTTGACACATCACACATACCCTTCATGCATACAATCACGTCATTCATTTAGAAGTGCTTGTGTTTGCGATTGGCGCATACTTTTGGTAATAAATGACACATCGACAGTTCACTTTCTTACTTGATTGGTTGGGAAACAAGGTCTAAAAGACTTGCATGCATATTTAATTTCTACAATGCATATGACTTTTAGATAAATGGTAGGGTCGATGCATGATATCGAGGAAAAACCCCGGAATCACATAGATCGCTTGGCTAGGAGACTTATAAATGTTATTGGCCATGCGAGAACACAAGTAGTCGATAACGGTTATAAGTCAAAAAATGGATTTGGGTAGTTGTCTTGGTGGGACCCATGTATGAAAGACAAAGGCTGACCTCGAGGCCCTAAAATCTGATTTTCACATTGAAATTTCTTCAAGTGATTGTTCTTGACATGAAGTCATGTTTTTGTTTGTTTTGATGTGTATGTTTATCTCTTTCTATGGTATGCACCTAGTTATAGATTTCTTAGACTAGCTTTAGATTAGAACTTCGAAGGTGGAGAAAACGCGAAGATGATGGATGTTGATATCCATTCTGACCATTATCATGTACTATATATTTTTCCGATATACGACTCGGGTTCTTTTTGTTGTATAAAGCCCAACGAGTTGCAAGTTCTCTCTTCTTCTTATCTTTTTTTAAATTGTGTTTCTCTTTTATATATTTTAGGATTGCACGGTAGATTTACAACTTTCCTTGATAGTTTACTTACTATTTGATAATTTCAATTCCATTGATTGCTTTTTTTTTTTCTCATTTTCCTTAGAAATAGATTAGAATGAAAACGACCAACCATGCATGATCACTTAGTTTAGGACCAACGATCTCAAAAATGTATGAAGAAATACATGGACATGTTAGGTAAACACAATATACTGTTTAGGTACCAAAAGGACGCTAATAGAAATATTGGCATAACCCAAGTCCCCAGACCTCGATATTTGGTTGCGTAGGAATCAAGGGAACACTCCCCACCCTCAATTGGGTTTCGAGCCAACCCCCAAGAATGAGGTTAGTGGCAATTCCTGTCTTATTTTTAGGTTGTTATAAATAACTAGACCATAAAAATGAACCCATCCTGCAGGGTACTAGTTTCGACAAAACTCACCACGGTTTAGCATACTTGATGTGGGAGTACCCCAAAGGATGAAGTGATGTCATCCTTATGGGCGAAGCGTAGTACCGAGAGGGCTACCATGGTAAAGGTACTCTAAAATTCAATATCCACACCCGACCTTTTCTCTCGAGGTGTGTCACCCGTGTGGGTATGGATTGCGACACTCTGTTGTCATGCAGGATACGAGCTTCAGAGAGCTCACGTTCTTGTGGAGGGAACTCACAAAAGGCTTGACCCAAAAGAAGACATGATGGCGTCTTTTTGGAACGCAAACCGTGAAGCAACTCTCGTGATTGAGTACTCTTAAACCAAACCTTTTCCCCCATTTCCTTTTCTCGGCGAGAGGGATCAAGGGCGGCAAGATCAAGTCGTGACACTTTTCTAGCAACAAGAAGAGCCCTTATTAATGTACAATAGGGGAAGTTGATTTTTAGAGTTCGGGATGATCTTGTTTCCTTTAATTTTTTAAGGCAATGATATATCCCTATGATGATGATTCTTGTTTTAGAATTGAGACAATTGACAATTGGTGAACTAGGTTTTTCAACAAAATATTTTTGAAGATCCACTTGAAGTATGTCTAGTTCGACCAAGGGACAAAGAAATTGAGACTGAGGAGATAAAAGACTACGCAAATTTTAAGAAGACAATTCCACCATATTCAAGGCAAAAGACAATTAAGTTTGAGGAGTTGGGACAACACATAATAAAGCCTAAACCATCAATTGAAGAGCTTCTGATTCTTGAACTCAAACCCTTATCTTCTCATTTGAAATATGCTAATTTAAATGGAGTTTCTTCTTTGCTAGTAATTATATCTTCTTCTTTGACATATTTAATGGAGGTGAAACTGCTTAGAGTGTTGAGAGAGCATAAGGGTGCAATTGGATGGAAAATAGTTGATAATAAGAGAATTAGCCATTCAATTTACATGCACAAAATTTTGATGGAAGAACAATACAAGTCCACTATCCAACCTCAAAGATGTTTGAACCTAAAGATGCAAGAAGTAGTGAAAGCTGACGTAATTAAGCTACTTGATGCAGGGATCATTTATCTTATCTCTAATAGTTCCTGGGCAAGTCCTATGCAAGTTGTGCCAAAGAAAGAAGGCATGACTGTTCGGAAAAACAACAATAATGAATTGATTCCAATTAGAACATTTACTGGGTGGGGTGTGTGTGTATGGGTTACAAAAAATTGAATGATGCCACTAGAAAAATTCACTTTCCTTAACCATTTATTGATCAACTATTGGAAAGACTTCTAGGACATGAGTTTTATTACTTTCTTGATGGATTTTTCAGGTATAATCAGATTCTTATTACACCAGAAGATCAAGAGAAAATGACTTTCACTTGCCTCTATGGTACCTTTACTTTTAGAAGAATGTATTTTGGTCTTTGTAATACACCAGCTACTTTTCAGATATGTTTGATGGCTATTTTTTTTTATATATGGTTGAAAAACATATTGAGATTTTCATGGATGATTTTCCGTTTTTGTCTTATCATTCGATTTATGCTTAAATAATTTTTCTTTGGTTTTATAAAGATGTGAGGAGAATAACCTTGTTTTGAATTGGAAAAAGTGTCACTTTATGGTGCAAAAAGGAATAGTACTTAGGCATAAAATATCCGGAAACGGAATCAAAGCTGATTGAGCCTTTAAACAACATTATTGTGAGTAAATTATTTGATATTTGGGGTATTGATTTAATGGGACCCTTTACACCTTCTTATGGGAATTTATACATTTTAGTGGCTGTGGAGTATATGCCTAAAACAGTAGAAGTCGCAACATTGCATTGCCAATAAATAATGTTAAGGTTGTAGTCAAATTCTTGAAAAAGATATCTTTACCCGATTCGGCACTCTTAAGGCAATCATAAGTGATAGGGGGACACATTTTTACAACAAATAGTTTGAAGCACTTTTGAATAAGAATGGAGTCACCCATAAGATCGCAACCCCATATCATCCTTAGATTAGTGGTCAAATAGAGATTTCAAATAGAGAAATTAAGAGCATTTTAGAAAAAACAGTGAATGCCACTAGGAAAGATTTGTCAATGAAACTTCACGATGCCCTTTGGGCTTATAGGACAGTGTTCAAAAACCCAATTAGGATGTCTCTTTTTAGGCTTGTGTTCTTACTAATGGAATAAAGCATATTGGGCATTAAAATTTTTGAATTTTGATATGCAATCTGCAGGTGAAGAAAAATTGTTACAACTGAAGGAATTGGATGAATTTTGCAACGAGGCCAACGAAAATTCTAAGTTATACAAAAAAAAAAAAATGGCATAACAAGCAAATATTCAAAAGAGAGTTCGAAATTGGTCAAAAAGTTGTACTTTATAACTCTCATTTTAAACTTTTTCTAGGAAAGTTACAATCTTGATGGTCTAGTCCTTTCATAATCTCACAAGTATTCTCATACGGAATAGTTAAAATTGCGCATGATACCAAGGGCACATTCAAGGTGAATGGTTAATATTTGAAGTCGTACTTCGAAGGTGATTACAACAAGTAGAAGACTACCATTGAACTTCATCCTCTAGAATAGCGACATCTAAGATAGTTTGGCTAAAAACTATAAAACAAGGGCTTCTTAGGAGGCAACCCAATCATTTTCATTATGTTTCTTCATTTATAGTTTATTTTTCAAAAAGAAAAAAAAGATTAATTTTTCTTTGTTTAATCTAGGTTAATTTTCTTTCTAGAGGGACTACATTCCAGGAGTTTAGTCATCAATGCCATCATTAATCACACAAGTATTCTCATACGGAATAGTTAAAATTGTGCATGATACCGGGGGCACATTCAAGGTGAATGGTTAATGTTTGAAGTCGTACTTCGAAGGTGATTACAACAAGCAGAAGACCACCATTGAACTTCATCCTCTAGAATAGCGACATCTAAGATAGTTTGGCTGAAAACTATAAAACAAGGGCTTCTTAGGAGGCAACCCAATCATTTTCATTATGTTTCTTCATTTATAGTTTATTTTTCACCCAAAAAAAGATTAATTTTTCTTTGTTTAATCTAGGTTAATTTTCTTTCTAGAGGGACTACATTCCAGGAGTTTAGTCATCAATGCCATCATTAATCACACAAGTATTCTCATACGGAATAGTTAAAATTGCGCATGATACCGGGGGCACATTCAAGGTGAATGGTTAATGTTTGAAGTCGTACTTCGAAGGTGATTACAATAAGCAGAAGACCACCATTGAACTTCATCCTCTAGAATAGCGACATCTAAGATAGTTTGGCTGAAAACTATAAAACTGTTGACACCTCAATTTTAATTAGGTTAATTTTCTTTTATTAAGTTTTTATTTTATTTTGTCATTTCGGATAATAAATAAAAACAACAAAACAAAAAAAAAAAACAAATAACAAAAACAACAAAAAATAAATAAATAAACAAAAGAAAAGCAAAAAGCAAAAAGCAGCCCCCCTTTTCTTTCTTTTTCCTTCGCACGTCCCGCTCCCCCCCCTCTTCTTCTTCCTCCTGTCTTCTTCTTCTTCATTCGCCTCGCATCTCACGCGCGGTGGCCGGCGACGCGCTCAAGGGCAACCTACAGCAGAGAGGCATGGAGGTAGGCCGCCGAAGGAGAGGACAACGCGCATGCGCCTTCAATGCGCGCCTTTAATGCTGAGATGAGACGCCGGTTGGGCCGCGGGAGTCCGGTCGGCAAGCCAAAGACCGGCGGCCGAGCTCCTCCGTCGACCGGACCCCCTCGCCTATAAATAGCGCAGCACCTCCGTCGACACCAACATCGCAAGCTTGGAGATCTTCCCACTGAGAGACTTCGGGGGAGGAATCAACGAGCGAGTGAGAGAGAGCTCGAGTTGTGAGCTCAGCCCACCCTCCACCGAGAGACTTCGGGGAAGGCCGGCGGCAAACAACTTCGAGAGGGTCAGATCCGGCCGGTGGAGGCTCGGATCTGGCCGGGGAGAGATCCGAGTGGGTGGAGGGCCGAGCGAGAGGGAAACCGGAGTGAAGGGGGCAGATTTGAGCACGAAGGGGCTTTGGGAGAGAAGAGAAACCGAGAAGAGAGCCGCCGCGAGCCGTGCCCGACGCCAAGGCCACGCTAGATCCGAGAGCTAAGGGGACGCCGTTGCTGCCGCTCGCCTTCTCACCACCGCGGCCGCCGTGCCGTGCCTTCATCGCGGACGGTACCGGCCGTGCCGACCCACGTCGTCACTCCTCCTCCTCCCCGAGAACCCAAGCGAGCCGCCGTCGTATTCACCGAAACCCTAGCCGTCGTCCGCCGCGTCGCCGCCGTCGAGTTACCGCCGGTAGCGCGCGGACGCTTATCGTCCTCTCTCTCGGCGCCGCGGATCGTCGGATGCTAGGGTTCCAAGAATCGGTTCTGCGAAGAAGAAGCCGGGTCGAATAACGGGTCACGGTCGGGTAGGGTTCCGCAAATCGGGTCGCGGCTGTCGGCCGGGTCGGGCTGGGTTGGCATCCGGGTAGGGTTTCCCCGGGTTGGGCCTTCACGCGTGGACTAAATTCACACGGGTCTCAAAGAGGTGGGTTTATTTTTGGGCTGGGTTAGTTCATGGGCTTGAAAAAAAAAAAAAAAGGGAGAAAAATCCGAGTCGGGCCCAGCCGCGGGCCCGTATGCGTTCGGGCTGGCCGGGTCGGACCAACCCGCGGATCCGACCCGGGTCATTTTCTATATTATTTTAATATAAAATAATATTTTAAATAAATTAATAAATAATAAAATACTTTATTTCAAAAAAAACTCAAAAAATGTTTTATTTCCAAAAAAATATTAAAAAAATGTTTTATTTTCCAGAAAAATCGAGAAAAATAAAAAAATAATTTATTTTTAAAAAAAATATTAGAAAATCAAAAAATCTCATATTTTCCAAAAAATGCCAAAAAATCCAAAAAAAGTCAAAATTTCATAAAAAACAAAAGAATTAGAAAATGCCAAAAAGACTTGTATTTTTCCAAAAATACCAAAAAGGGTCCAAAAATCCCTTTCATGTCAAAAAAAAAAAAAAAAAAAAAAGATAGAAAAAGACCCAAAAAATGTTTTCCTCCAAAAATGCATGGAAACCCCTCGAACATCCAAAATGTGTGGAAAATCCTCGAGTATCCAAAAAGCCTTAGGGTTTAAACAAGATTAGGTACCGAAAGGGCATTAGTGATTAACTAGTGTAATCAAGTCCCCGATCCTAATTTCTCTGGTTGCGCAGGAGTGAGTATTTCTCCCGATACTTCACTTGGGTTTCTAATCAACCCACCCCAAATCGATTAGTGGCGACTCCATTTTAAAAATTGATTTACAGGTTAAAAAACTTGAACCATTAAGTCGTGAATTGGTGGACTTGGGAGAGTCCGGGCATAATTAATTTCAGCCGAGCCATTAGCCTCCTTAGGCGCCCGTATCCGATTGCGGGCACCGAAAAAAAGAGGTCGCGACAGCTTGGCGACTCCGCTGGGGACTAATTTGAGGACTTAGGCCATTTTTGTCTTGTTTAAATTCTTTTGCGACTTAGGTTTTTTCTTTATGCAGGTCAAAAGCTTAGAAATTTATTTTAATTTTGTTTAAAATATATTGTTTTGTGATTATAAATTATTGTGCATGCTTTACTTTGTTTTAGCACTACACATGGCACACACAACCCGGCCGCCGGACCTGGGCCGCCATAGGATTTCTAGGATGGTGTTAAGAAAGATACGACCTCGAACGCGAGACTGCGATGTAGAGGTTGCCTTTCTTTTCCCCGAATTTCTTAGCCGAGGTTAAGGGGGTATGCTGCTAACGCGAGACTGCGATGGGCGGATACCTTTTTAATTTCATCAAGTCTTCTCAGTTAGAAATCGAGCCGCACATATCATGCGCATGTCTATGTGATTGCCATCAATTTTCTCGTGGGAAGTAAGTTTTTATTTTGTGTACTTTGCAATTTACGTACCTTCCTGTATATATCAAGTAGTCCATGATTAGTGTAGGATGTAATATCGCGGTCATCTAAAATTGAAAGTAATTGTCATAAAGTTTTTTTTAAGTTTTAAAAAAAATTTTGCAAAAAATTACTTTCAGTTGATGTTTTTATTCTTTTCCGCAAGAATTTTCATTTGCCTAGAAAAAAAAAAAAAAAAAGGGATAGAAACCTTTTTCAAAATTTGTTACAACTCATGCTTTCTTCGCCTTTCAAATTGAATATCCTTTTAGCTCATGTTAACATGTCACGTGCCCTTTTTCAATCCATGTTTAGGAAATCCTCTACCTTTTCATGAATAAACAAAAATAATAGGATTAGGTTGTCATCATGGACTGACTCCCTATTTACGCCTTGTATTCACACACGCTTGTTTACTCATGACTAGGTAATCACGGAACGTCAACGTTCGCCGATCCGACTCGTTCAAAAACAAGAGCAAGAATGGCCGAAGAAAATGTACCAAGCCGTATTGCGGTCATGGAAAGTGAAATGAAGCAAGTCTTCAATGTGCTTCAACAAATTTCAAAGCAAATAGACTCCATCCAGGGCAAACTCACTCCCGCCCCGGCCTCAATCGAGGTATTGTTGCCACAATCATCTACTAGGGGTGATCAAGGTGGAGATACTGATGATAACATGCCCGAATTGGAGGATGATACGCACCAAATCATAGTTGAGAAAGCAAAGCCCAACAGTTTGTCTAAGACCTGAACATGACAAACGCCTTGAGAAACTTGAAGAGAGGCTAAAACAATTGCAGGGTCTTCAAGATCCTACTCCAACAGACCTCTCCATCTACTCTAAGGTCAAAATGCCGGAAAAATTCAAAATGCCTGAGTTCGAGAAATACGATGGCACGACCCGCCCAAGAGCTCACTTGCGAGATGTATTTGGTTCGAATGACCCAAGTATGTTAATAATGAACCTCTAATGATCCAGTTGTTCCAATCAAGCCCGGTAGGTCCCGCCCCGAGGTGGTACATTACAAAGAGCATGAATCTCCTCGAAACATGGAGTGAGGTGAGTGAGGCATTCCTCAAAAAGTATAAGTTTATAATGGACATTACCCCTTCTCGTGAGGACCTTGAGCGAACCGAAAAGAAAAAGCATGAATCGTTCAAAGAATATACTATCCGATGGAGGAATCGCCGCCCAAATCAGTCCGAACCAACCGATTTTGAGCTGAGAAAAATGTTTATCAAAACCCTCCCTTACGAGTACCGTAATCGAATGGTAACCACGATCGCCGAATCATTTAATCAACTCATTCCAAAAGTAGGAGAGCAAATTGAGATAGGGTTGAGGGATGGTTGGTTCACGAACCCGCATCCACGGGTGTTCAACATGAAGAAAGATAAAGAACCCCTGGTAGATATTAATGCGACCTACAATCATTCTCCAACAATTCGAGACAAGTGCGGGACAGCAACGAGACCACCAGCCGTCGGCCATCCCGAGCGTTACGGTCAACAAAGAAATAAGAGACAATTTACTCCTCTTCCTGGATCTCCGTCACAGGGCAATTCGCTCCTTGATCACACCGACAAAGTAAATGCGGTATTCAGTTCTAAAGACAGTCAAAGCAGAAATGTCGAAGCACATACTGCTGACATTCATCAAGGGCTGGTGAAAGCCGGTATTATTCAGGCAATGAAGTGCCACCCTTAGCAATAGAGAAAGAAGGGCCGATGATATGATCACCATGTTTGGAGACCTTTTCATGGACACCATCAATGAAGGACCGTAAGGGGAAATGGGTGCGGGCACGCTTTCGAGTAGAACCCTTTTTAATTTCCTTTCGTATTCCCCTACGTGGGAACTTGTACCTCTTTCTTAAGTCTGGCTTGTTTTTATTTTCAACATTAGTTCCGCTTGAGGAACTAACTTTTGAAAACACTCTTTCAAAATGTAAATCCACCTATTAAATAAAGTTGAAAATATTTTGAGAGAGCATGAGGCGGTATCCCAAACCAGCCCAGTGATGCTATCCAGCCATGAAAAAAAATATCATCCAAGGAGAATACTGAGGACTGGGCTTCCTCATGCTTTTTCTTCCCCAAAGACGTATTTTGAAAATAAAAAATATTTCATCACCCAAAAGCTTTTGTTAAAACAAGATGATAAATTTAATCATGTTTGTCTTTCTGACTCATTCACTTCATGTCTCAGAAGATCATTCCCGTCCCCTTTGACTTAGTGTGACAGGGGGCATTTGAAGCAAGCGCATCAGGTGAACTCGCCAAATTCAAAGACACCCTGCCAAGAAAACAGGGGCAAATAGAAAGAATCATCCTACACCAAAAGAGGGTAAGTCTTATTCTCTGAATATAATTTAGAAATGATGTCCTCTCTCTTCTATTTACAGGATACAAAAGATGAGACGTAATAGGTACAGGCATAGAGTTGAGATCGAAGCATCCATAACATGCCTCACTCCTGCCCAGCTCCATCATGAGCCAAAGGACTATCGTGTCGTACGACACGCCCAAACAGCTAGATGTTACAGTTTCAACTTCGACGAGCCCAGAAGCATAAGAAAGAAGTTCCTTCTCTTCCTTTAAAGTGAATACTGTCAACAAGGAGAAAATCTAGACAGTCAAGGCGATCTATAGCCCCACACCCTGGACAATGACTTTGGAATCTAGAAGCTTCACTCCGCACGCATATTCTTCCAAGGAGTAATTGCCATCACAAAGCTTGAGATTTTGATCTCAGATTCCATAGAAGCTTGAGGTACATGACTTTGTTCAATGCTGCTAATGATGCTATAGTTAAAGACAGAAGAAGAAATTCCATAGAAGGAAGGCGTTGAAGATGAATCAACGACCAACAATCATGCATACATGGTCACAAATGAGGAAGGCCAACCGAAGGAAACATTGAACTATGCCAAGATGAAAGGGCCAACATCGACATTCAAATATCCCTATGAGTCAACAAATACAAACTTTGGAAAAGAGTAATTTGGTATCGTTTCCAATACTCCCAGTATCTGAACTCACTTTTGACATATTTTCTCCTATTGACAGGAAGCATATGATTCAAGAAGCAAGCTTAATGGTTAATCAAATAACCATATCGATTTACCTAGCTTGGTTTGAAAGGACGTGTCGTCCAGAGCCGATTCGGTTAAATGAAAAAAGAAGCGTCCTACGGACACCATCGGCGCCTCTAGCCGAGTGGTATCCGGGAAGGAGCAAAAAGGTCCGAAGTCGGGGTTCGATCCCGACGCGGCGGTTAGCCGCTTGGTAAAAAAATAATAAAAAAATTTTGCTTCTCTTGCACTTACAAATTACGAGAGAGCAGGTGACCTAACAAAGCAAAAGACGTAGGACTTCGTGTCCCACTTGCACTTCAGTCCATCCAATCCAAGTGAAGGGTAATGTTGTATCGCTTCCAAGTTATTCGACTCTTAAAAGAGCTTTTGACTAACATAATCCCTTTTATCTGTTGCAGGATCACTTGACCGTAAAAAATGCGGATAACAAATCAAGGGGCAAAAGCAGAGATGCCCAATCAGATTCTCAATCCTTGGCTGATCATTCATGTGTCATATCCCTAATCAATAGGGATAACCATCGACACTCATTTGTGAATAACCCTTTGTAAATAACTCTTTTGATGTCCAAATTTCAACACATTTGTGAATACCATTTCATCAAACAAATACCCCTAAAGCTGTTGATAAGTTTTCTTGAGTAAAAAGCCATTCATTTATTTTAAGAGTACAAACTCTATCACATCATACACTGCATGCCTTTTCCAAATGGAATTCTGCATGATGATTTTTGTTTGTCTAAATCACTGATTCCATCGAGAATTATTAGAATAGACAGCTAATTGAAGAATACAAGATTGATTGAGCATGCTAAATGAGGCGCATCGAATGATGACAGCAAGCCATATCCTACACACACGAGTCCCCATCTATACACTTGTGAGATGAGTGCAGAAGATTCCATGACTGCAGGGTAAAGAGTTCTCTCGCGAATGGTACGATAACCAAAACAGCGAGAGGCATTTCATTGCTCACCCCTTTGAGCTCCTTACACTGGTGAAGTTTCTCCCATACCCCGTCAAGAACCACCCCACATTGGGGCAGAGCGGAGGCAAAGTAGCATCACAAGGTGAGAAAAGGGATAGAAATTCTCTTGCTTGCACTTGCATCAATCTTTGAGTGTCTTTATTGCATATGAACACTCGCGTTAATTTAAGTGCCCTAGAGTCATGAAGAGCAATTCTTTCTTTACGCACTTGTATCCATTGTACAACCCAATTGAGTTTGTAAAATTCACCTTCACATGGAGGCAAAGCAAAAGCTGCCGCCATTCGAGCAAAGATAATCGGAAATACCGAAGACTCAATAAGTCTAACGAAAGCATTTGCTTGAACTTGTCAAGATCAGTTCTTCAAGCAACAAGGACAAAAGCTAGGGCATAAAAAGCAAAGTGTACCTGGTAAAAGCAAGGTCAATGCCCATGAATGAAAAATTGAGATGAGAAATAGGGGCATGAAAAAAGCAAAGTGTGCTGGTAAAAGCAAGGCCGATGCCCCAAACAAAAATACAGCCATTTGTATTCCCAAGAGAAATTGCTGATAAAGCCTCCATCTAACAGTGAGGAGAAAAGCCAGTGACAAATGCCAAGACAGTCACCAACTCTCACCCTCTTACACATGAGTCAAGTCTACATTACGTCCCATTGTAAAAAGTCTCTTCAGACTAGGGGCACTTCAATTAACGTAGGATTTCATATGTGCATAAGCATCGCTCGAAGAAGTACGAGCAAGATTACTCTATCTCTTTTCGCAGGATTCTTGACTTCCAAGCCCGGAGACAATCATGCGGCACTCCATTCATAAGCCTTGACCTTGATGGTCCCTTTCGATGAGCCATTGGCCAAGATTTCATCACAGGTTTCAACAAAGACCTCTCACATTGGTAAAATCGCATCGTTTTGCGAGAATACTCGGACCCCGCGACATGATGACGGTGAGATAGTGTGGTCCTTATAAATCCTGCATCAATGGTCGGATAGCCTTCTCCATGAGAGTGAGTGAAAAGTCCTTTCGACTGAAAGTTCCTCATCCGGCATGCTCAAGACATCTATATTCCAAATAAAGGTTGTCTTTCAAAATCTTCCCAGTGGAACTCGAGATGATGCAAAACCGACAAAAATTGTCATGCATGAATCTCATTTGAACTCATGAATTTACAGTATATACAATCATATGTGCATATTGTGCAAATAGTAGACATACTCTCAAAAATCAGAGATATTGCCAGGTAAGCACATCCTAATCCCCATTTGTCTTAAAGTACCTACTACTGTTCAGGTACTCTTTTCTTAACACTCGACCTGTTCGAGTTGTCCCTAGAGTATTGATACTTGTGACTGACCAAGTATCCATTTATCGTTGAATACCTGCTGCTGTCTAGGTATCCCTCTTGTCTTTGAGTACCGGCCACTATTCGAATACTCCCTTTTCCTGACACTCGACCTGTTCGAGTTGTCCCCAGAGTATTGATACTTGTGACTGACCAAGTATCCGTTTATCGTTGAATACCTGCTGCTGTCTAGGTATCCCCATATCGTCAAGTACCCACCGTTGTCTAGGTACTTCCTTTTCATGACACTCAACCTGCTCGAGTTGTCCCCAAATAATATAGCAGCTGTTCAAGCATTCCATTGCTTTGCTTGGCACCACCGTCCAGATATGTTTTCTAGCACTTGGACCAGCCTGAGTGGTCCCAGATCATATTTTTAAATACTTGTGCTCATCCAAGTATTCCAGTACTTTGTACACCTATGGCTACCCAGGTGTTCTACCCCTTTTAAGTGCCTGTGAAAATCCAGGTAAGCCTCGTGCTATATTCAAATTCCCTTTACCAGGAGGTGAGAGACCTTCATGAATATTCGGGACACGTCCTCGATATTCCCATTACCGGAGGTGAGAGACCTTCACGAATATCTCGGTACGTCCTCGATATTCCCATTTACCAGGAGGTGAGAGACCTTCACGAATATGCGGGGCATGCCCTCGATATTCCCAATTACCAGGAGGTGAGAGACCTTCACGAATATCTCGGGGCACGTCCTCGATATTCCCAATTACCAGGAGGTGAGAGACCTTCACGAATATCTCAGGTACGCCCTCGATATTCCAACTACCAGGAGGTGGGAGACCTTCATGAATATCTCAGGTACGTCCTCGATATTCTCAATACCAGGAGGTGAGAGACCTTCATGAATATCTCGTGTACGTCCTCGATATTCCCAATACCGGGAGGTGAGAGACCTTCACGAATATCTCAGGTACGTCCTCGATATTCCCATTTACCAGGAGGTGAGAGACCTTCACGAATATGCGGGGCATGCCCTCGATATTCCCAATTACCAGGAGGTGAGAGACCTTCACGAATATGCGGGGCATGCCCTCGATATTCCCATTACCAGGAGGTGAGAGACCTTCATGAATATCCAAGGTACCCCTTTGATACCTGCAAACGCCAGGTATCCTTCAAGAGTTGGTACTTATAATTATCCAAGTACTCTTTCGACACCTGCAAGCAATCAGGTACTCCTTCAATGTCTGCAAACATCCAGGCACCCTCCAAGAGTTTGTACTTGCGATCATCCAAGTACCCCTTCGACGCCTGCAAAGGCCCAAATATCCTTCAGGTTAGTACTTGTGAATATCCAGGTACTCTTTGATATGCCTGTAAATGTCCAGGTATCTTCCAGAATCGATGCCCTGAGAAAGGTCGGTGCATCCTCCCGAAAAAGGTCGGGTTTCAACTGGTGCCTTCGACAGAAGTCAGACACCCCACAAGTCGATGCCCTGAGAAAGGTCGGTGCATCCTCCCGAGAAAGGTCGGGTTCCAACTGGTGTCTTCGACAGAAGTCAGACACCCCACAAATTGATGCCCTGAGAAAGGTCGGCACATCCTCCCGAGAAAGGTCGGGTTCCAACTGGTGTCTTCGACAGAAGTCAGACACCCCACAAATTGATGCCCTGAGAAAGGCCAGCGCATCCTCCCGAGAAAGGTCGGGTTCCCAACTGGTGTCTTCGACAGAAGTCAGACACCCCACAAATCGATGCCCTGAGAAAGGTCGGCGCATTCTCCCGAGAAAGGTCGGGTTCGAAGAACCGGTGTCCTCGATACGGATCGGGCACCCACAAATGAGATGCCCTGAGAAAGGTCGGCGCATCTCCCGTCAAGGCGACCGAAGAAAGGTTCGGGTCCTAGACAAACAACTTATTGCTCAAACAGGCGACCGAAGAAAGGTTCGGGTCCTGGAAAAGCAATTTCCAGTCAAGGCGACCGAAGAAAGGTTCGGGTCCTAGACAAACCAGCTTATTGCTCTAACAGGCGACCGAAGAATGGTTCGGATCCTGGAAAAGCAATCTCCTCATGCAACAGGTAAGATGACGCCTTGATACTTGCCAAAAATCGGGGTTCACACCCTATCTCACTCACTCCGGTAAGTAATTACGGGTATCTTCTTATCTGTCTTAGTATATGTAAAGTTATATTGCTCTTTTTCTGCATAGAATAATAGGTCCCAAATAAAATATAATCTACTACGCATGCATAGGTAAAATTGAGGCATCGGTCTGTCTTTGAATGCAACCTCTGCGAGCTCACCTTCAAAGAGGGGCATTTTGTTGACACCTCAATTTTAATTAGGTTAATTTTCTTTTATTAAGTTTTTATTTTATTTTGTCATTTCGGATAATAAATAAAAACAACAAAACAAAAAAAAAACAAATAACAAAAACAACAAAAAATAAATAAATAAACAAAAGAAAAGCAAAAAGCAAAAAAGCAGCCCCCTTTTCTTTTTTTTTTCCTTCGCACCCCCGCTCCCCCCCCCCCCCTCTTCTTCTTCCTCCTGTCTTCTTCTTCTTCATTCGCCCGCATCTCACGCGGTGGCCGGCGACGCGCTCAAGGGCAACCTACGCGGAGAGGCATGGAGGTAGGCCGCCGAAGGAGAGGACAACGCGCATGCGCCTTCAATGCGCGCCTTTAATGCGAGATGAGACGCCGGTTGGGCCGCGGGAGTCCGGTCGGCAAGCCAAAGACCGGCGGCCGAGCTCCTCCGTCGACCGGACCCCCTCGCCTATAAATAGCGCAGCACCTCCGTCGACACCAACATCGCAAGCTTGGAGATCTTCCCACCGAGAGACTTCGGGGAGGAATCAACGAGCGAGTGAGAGAGAGCTCGAGTTGTGAGCTCGGCCCACCCTCCACCGAGAGACTTCGGGGAAGGCCGGCGGCAAACAACTTCGAGAGGGTCAGATCCGGCCGGTGGAGGCTCGGATCTGGCCGGAGGGAGAGATCCGAGTGGGTGGAGGCTGAGCGAGAGGGAAACCGGAGTGAAGGGGGCAGATTTGAGCACGAAGGGGCTGCTGGAGAGAAGAGAAACCAGAAGAGAGCCGCCGCGAGCCGTGCCCGACGCCAAGGCCACGCTAGATCTGAGAGCTAAGGGGACGCCGTTGCTGCCGCTCGCCTTCTCACCACCGCGGCCGCCGTGCCGTGCCTTCATCGCGGACAGGTACCAGCCGTGCCGACCCACGTCGTCACTCCTCCTCCTCCCCCGAGAACCCAAGCGAGCCGCCCGTCGTATTCACCGAAACCCTAGCCGTCGTCCGCCGCGTCGCCGCCGTCGAGTTACCGCCCGGTAGCGCCGGACGCTTATCGTCACTCTCTCTCGGCGCCGCGGATCGTCGGATGCTAGGGTTCCAAGAATCGGTTCTGCGAAGAAGAAGCCGGGTCGAATAACGGGTCACGGTCGGGTAGGGTTCCGCAAATCGGGTCGCGGCGTCGGCCGGGTCGGGCGGGTTGGCATCCGGGTAGGGTTTCCGGGTTGGGTCTTCACGCGTGGACTAAATTCACACGGGCCTCAAAGAGGTGGGTTTATTTTTGGGCCTGGGTTAGTTCATGGGCTTGAAAAAAAAAAAAAAAGGGGAGAAAAATCCGAGTCGGGCCCGCAACGCGGGCCCGTATGCGTTTCGGGCTGGCCCGGGTCGGACCCAACCCGCGGATCCGACCCGGGTCATTTTCTATATTATTTTAATATAAAATAATATTTTAAATAAATTAATAAATAATAAAATACTTTATTTCAAAAAAAACTCAAAAAATGTTTTATTTCCAAAAAAATATTAAAAAAATGTTTTATTTTCCAGAAAAATCGAGAAAAATAAAAAAATAATTTATTTTCCAAAAATATTAGAAAATCAAAAAATCTCATATTTTCCAAAAAATGCCAAAAAATCCAAAAAAAGTCAAAATTTCATAAAAAACAAAAGAATTAGAAAATGCCAAAAAGACTTGTATTTTTCCAAAAATACCAAAAAGGGTCCAAAAATCCCTTTCATGTCAAAAAAAAAAAAAAAAAAAAAAAAGATAGAAAAAGACCCAAAAAATGTTTTCCTCCAAAAATGCATGGGAAACCCCTCGAACATCCAAAATGTGTGGAAAATCCCTCGAGTATCCAAAAAGCCTTAGGGTTTAAACAAGATTAGGTACCGAAAGGGCATTAGTGATTAACTAGTGTAATCAAGTCCCCGATCCTAATTTTCTGCAGTTCTTGCGCGGGAGTGAGTATTTCTCCGATACTTCACTTGGGTTTCTAATCAACCCACCCCAAATCGATTAGTGGCGACTCCATTTTAAAAATTGATTTACAGGTTAAAAAACTTGAACCATTAAGTCGTGAATTGGTGGACTTGGGAGAGTCCGGGCATAATTAATTTCAGCCGAGCCATTAGCCTCCTTAGGCGCCCGTATCCGATTGCGGGCACCGAAAAAAGAGGTCGCGACAAAAACAAGGGCTTCTTAGGAGGCAACCCAATCATTTTCATTATGTTTCTTCATTTATAGTTTATTTTTCACCAAAAAAAAAGAAAAAAAAAGATTAATTTTTCTTTGTTTAATCTAGGTCAATTTTCTTTCTAGAGGGACTACATTCCAGGAGTTTAGTCATCAATGCCATCATTAGACACAACTTACAACAAGGGAAGTTTTCTTGTTCCTATTTTTCTTTTTCATATTGAGGCAATGCTTTATTCAAGTTTGGGGGGAGATAAAAGTTTTCCTAAATCTTTTTTTTTTTTTTTTACTATGATTGTATTTGTTGTTGTGAATTTTTGCGATTCTTAGGAAAATTTAAATTTTCTTCGAACTTGCAACTAAGGCTAATTAGGGATTCTGTGGTTAGTTAGATTAGATTAGATTAGTGGTTTAATTATTCAATTATGCATATTAGGTGGTTGGATTAGATAAATTAAGGGCTAGATAAGTTATACTATTTATCTAGATAGGTTCAAAAATTTTCTATGCTCGTTTAGGCGGTTAGATTAGCGTTTCCGGCCTAAGTTACTATTTATTGCATTCAAATTGAATTATTTTATTAATTTTGGAATTTATTTAATTATTTAATATTTTCCGGAAATTATATCGGGATAGCCGGTGATCGGAATTTCGTGCTGATTGCTTAGTTTCTACAATTGAGTGTTAAATTGTGCAAATTAAGTGGTGATTGTAATTTTGAGTATTTAATTCAAAATTTGGAAATTTTGGTAATTATTTAGAAATTACCGAGTGTCGAGTTTTGACACCGAAAATGATTTTAAATATTATATCAAATAGTGGGATTTGAAAAAGGAATGGTATCAATTTTTCTTATTCAAATTGACCGTGTATCCACACATAATTATATTTCACCGTGTGTTTTTAATACGAAGAAAATGGGCCAAGTACGTTATTTTAATTAGGACATTTGGGTGCAAAGCACGATGTCTTGGCCGAGAATTAGATTGGTGCATGAATGCTTATGAGAACCTGGTTCGAGCTGTTGAGCTGGACGTGCCCTTTATATGGGATGCCTTACCAATGGATGCTGGTCATAGTAGAGGCTGGACCAATGCTCTTTTATGGAATGCCGTCGACGTAGTGATGTTGCCATGCTCGATGAGGCGAGATGATGCCTGGCTATGCCAGAAGACCGCCGAACTTCAAGTAAGACGTACTCGTGTGTAGCTGTGATTAACAATTGGAACGCATGCGGAGTGAAATTGATGCGCCGGATTATGGAACAAAATTGTGTGGCATGGAATGGAACATGTCATAATGATTTGGCCTTATAATCGGGACCCCTCGTGTTTATTGAGATGAAAGTGATGGCATTCCAATTGTTTGAGTTTGATTACCGCATATGGTTGGGTATATAAACGGTGCTAACATGCAGGAAGGATTTGAGATGAGGTAAGTCTTTGTGATCGTGTGGCTACGTGGTTAGGACGCCCTTAGGCGTATTTCATTCCTAGTCGGAGTTTAGGGGGTGGACTTGTTGAGACATTGTCTCACCCCGTCGTGGGCTCAATATTTTCAGGTCCTTAAATGGCAATTCCTCCAGAATGTTTCGGATAGCCGCGGGCTATTACTAAGCGGGGGATAGATGTTCGAATCCCCGGTAGTCATTGGGTCTATGAATTGATCGTGACCACCGTCTAGGTCGACAAGGGCCTACCTGAGAGGGTATCTCATCAATTCAGGGGGTGGTTCCACCACGGACTCAAAGGATACAGGGTGGGTCCCCTCCAGGTTTTTGAGATTCCCGCGGTGATTGTCGATGCCACTTTTGGTGAGGGTGCAGCCGACCCTCCTGATGGATCTGTAGAGGACCCGGTGCCCTTGGAGCTGGTGGAATTTAAAGGATCGGTGAACGTGTTTAACTAGTAGGTCGTGGGACAGTTCCTTTTTGAAAGTCAATATTTTGTAGACCTTTGTTTATAATCTCAGCTTGTTTATAAAAGTGTTTGGTTTGTGATTGTCCTGCTTTTCTATCCCATGATGTTTGTTGTCAGGGATGTTTAATTCGCTTCCGCATGTGCAATAAAAGGAATGGGTCGGTGATGCATCCTAGGACGTCGCATTTTTTATCAACTACCGAGGGATGGGCACGCGCTCGAGGATCTGGGCATGACATCATCTATGTATTTTCCTCAATTATAGCTCAACGCAAAGTGTTAACAAATGTTTCAACCTATTTAGCAAACTTCTCTTTATCTCTTGTCATGTTGTGTTCAAAGAACATATTTTCCCTTACGCCACCCTCAGTTAGTCCATTTCACATCCCCTGGCTCCACCTTCAGCCTTTTGTCTTGTTTCCCATACATTTCTCAGATATTGTCCCACATGATTTTCGAGTCTTCAGTCGGTGGGAGCCTAGCGACGATCTCAGGACTCAAGCAATTTCTGATCCAAGTCCACACAAGCTTATTTCATTTGCACTAGTATAGCTACAATTGTTCAGTGGTCAAAAGTCCTACGGTTCCATCAAGGAACCCATCTTTATCCTTTGCCACCAATGCTCGCCGAAAGTCTTGAGCCCATGCTGTATAGTTGTTTGGTCCAGTGATTTTTTTTTTTTTTTTTGTTCGAACGGTCCAGTGAGTTGTAAGGTGATGATCTGCAGTTCTGGACCGTTGGCCGGTGACATGTACTGAGCTCCAAACGGCCACTGCCAGCTGAAAGAACGTAGGGCATGATCCCGAGTTGGAAACCGAGTTGATACCGTGATAGGGATTTGTTCCCAGACCCACTAGATTCGGTTCTGGTCTCTGGCTCGATGACATCCAGCTTGGCCCATCTCTATTGGGCTGGGCTCCTAGACTTGGTGCTCCTCCTTCTCCTAGTGGACCATGTTTGGGCCCATGATTGATTTGGCCGGGCGGCCCATTGACCTTGAACAAGAAACCAGTGGACCGGTGACCACTGGACCGGGCCATGATACTGAATCGGAACAGGACTTGAAACGACGGGATGTTGAGCAGAAAATATCTCCCATGCAGTCGGGTCTGCTTGATCCGACGTTTGATTCCGAGGTGACTGAGATTCCTCCGTCACAGATTTTTAGTGTTTAAGTTTCATGGGATGATATCAGTTGCACGTGGATTCCTACTCGGTGGACTAATTTTTGTTTTGCAGATTGTATTTCGTAACAACAACAAACTTAGAGGGAAAGACTAACAGGAGGCAATCCTGAAGACTTTGCACAATGAGAGTCGCAAATGAATTCCTACCATGGGCTGATTTGTTTTGCAGAAAAAAGAGTCGCAACAACAAATTCAGGGACAGGGCAGAGGCAATTCCAGAGACACGGAAGCTTGGCCAGGAAAGAAACGAAGCTCCGATTCCATGACAGAAGATGAAAATATTGGAGAAGGATTGTTATCATATTTCTCTATATCAATGTACATGTATTACAAATCCTTTATAATGGAAGAACAAAAACATAGGAAAAAAATATACAAGATAGCATTTTCCTAATCAATAGTCTGTGTATTTGATTTTATGGATTGATTGAATCAAACCATTTACAATTAGAACAATTAGTATAAAAGCGTATCTCCAAGAGTACCTCCAACAACAATCATTGATCACATAGATCCCGTGAATTATACATAGCTTGATCTCATGTATGATGGACGACTATAATTGTGTCCAATTCATAGATCCCGTCCTGGGAGGAATATTTCCTCGCCTTATGGCCAAACATAGTGCTACATTGGACTCTGTGTGTTTGAAAATGTGAGAACGTGGGTCGTGGCTATCAACAACCATCTACTCAAATCTATCTCGCCCATGCTTGTCCGGCGGTTGAGCAGAATAGGCGACGTGGCAAGTGTCTCTAGGATGCCAGAATAGATGAGCAATGAGCAGGTAGTTGAGCAGATGGGCGACGTACCACGCGTCTCTAGGATGCTAGAATAGATAAGCAATGAGCAATTGGTCGATATTGCAAGCTTTGTGGGGGCACGTACTCGAAAGGTAGGGCAACAAAATATTCTTATAAGGCAACTTTCTTGAAAACATCAAGGCAACTTCCTAAGATCATTCGTTCTTTCTTTATTTTTTTTGTTACTAAAATCCTGGGATCATTGGTTGTCACCCCTGTGTCTCGCATTTAATTTTCAATTGATAAGGCTGATCAGCTGTCCTAAAGACAGCTCCTGTCCCTCTCCGTGAGCCGTACCCGGTGTTGGTTCCTTGGGTGGTCCACAGCACTTACGTCTTCGTCAACAGTAATGGAAGAGAAAGGAACTTGCCCACGTTCCTGATATTTCCATTTTTGCTACTAAGGATGGACCACAACCAAATTTTGGTAACTCTGTCTCGGTACCGCAACGTCGGAGGAAATGGCAGGATCGTTGACAAGGGCATTTAATTTGAGCAGGTCGACCGAGAACCGGACTGGTCAGTCTCTTCATCCCACATAACCATCTTCTTTTCCATCCCCCAACAACATTTTTTCCTTTTTTGCTCAACAGGGATCAGAAAGATCATTAAAGATCGTTTACTTTTGTGTGCAACCCCTTTTTTTTGGAGTTTCTTCAACCATAACAAAGGGGACCACAACAAGAATTTATCGAGTTGATAATATCAACAAAAAGAGAAAAATGAAAAGGGCCCTAACTTTAATACATGGATATATAAGTTTTTGTGCTCGCATGTCTCATCACGCAAACCGATGAATTCACTTAAAATCATTGATTTGGAATACCAACTTTTGTTTTTGGGCAAAAAGAACTCAGTTCACTAACCCCTATTCTTTCAATTTGTGGCTACTCATTTCTTTCCGCTTTCTCATTGGAACATATGAGTTTTTGATTGAAAAAATTGAAAGCATCGACCATGTTCTGCCTTGTCAACATGTCTTGTCTACGCATTAGCATCATTAATCACATTTTGTTACCAACTTGCATGTATGAAAATTTTAATGGCGAGTCTACTCTTCTCTTTTAAGTTAAAATTTCTTTGAGATCCTCTGAAAAGTTGGGATATCCACCTTCCAATTACTTATTTTGTCTTATTTTGTTTTTATTTTTGTTATTTTGTAATTTATTTTTTGGCCCAGCTATGTTCTCTTTCCATTTGTTCTTTGCCTCTTGGAAAGTTTTATCAAATGGAATAGTTTAACAACAACACTATAGTATTTAATTTAAGTACATCACCGCTTAACCGGTTTTTAGGGAAAAACTTATGGTGAAGCATGCTCTATCTCAATTGGGAGAGTGACAGAGCCGTTTTCTTCTCATTCCCCTTTCTTATTTGTCAAAGCCAAAGAAAAGAATATCTTCTCGTCATTTCTTCTTTGCCACATCACCAATCTTGCTCGCCTCTCAAACATGCCACATCAAAGACTTCTCTCCTATTTAGCCATGATTTATGAGTAAAATTGATAATATGTTTCTACTTGTGATTATTAATTTTTTTTTGCTAATTTAACTTTGTCAACAATAAGCGAAATAATAGTGATTTTTAAAATTTAATAAATGTCTTCAATGATATCAATGATTTCTTTTGAGATAGTGATAATATTCTTTTATTTGTAATTATCTATGTTGTGGTATCCAATTTGCTATAGAATTATTTATTTCCTTATGTTGATTTTCTTTCTTCATATTTATAAAATCTAACCAAGCAAGGGTTTCCAATTTTAATTTTCTCAAGAAAACCGGTTAAACGGGTCAGGTGGGTTTCTTGAGAAAATTAGTGGTGGACAAGCCACCGTTATCTTTAATGTGTCACTGTGACCGTGAGCTTCTCATTCCCAAAAAAATTATTATAGCCTATCCGTGTGTTTTTCTTCAAATAAGTCTTGCTATTTCATGGAATGAACTAATATAGTAATTGTCAGGCATTTCATTTTACTTTTTTTCGTTTAATTTGTTTAAACATTGTGTAGGGACGACCAAATACTGTTCAATGGATTAATCTTCTACATCGGGGCGATGACTCTCGCCGGAGGTTCTCGCTTGCCGATGTGGAGATCCGACGGTATAATAACCACAGCTTTGCTTCATAAGGGGCCGGTGGGGTTCCTCTACTACTGGCTTCACAAGGCACTTCACCATCAGGTCCATCACTATACTTCCGCTATCATTCTCACCATCTCCTCCATCGTCACTGAGTCTATAACCTGTAAGAAGTCATCACCTGTATTTTGCTCTCTCTCTCTCTCTCTCTCTCTCTCTCTCTCTCTCCCGCCCGCTTAGTTACATATGAGGATCTCAATCTCAAAATGCATGAAGTTTACAATTGAAAGTAGGATATGTTTATGCTATACACGTATCCTAGGGTCCATCCAACTCGTCAGGTGTTCATGGAGTTTCCTTTTCTTGTGAGTATATTGAGCCATGTGATCCAACACTTCACCTAACTTTGTCTTATTACACAGAATTCGTTCCTAAAGTGAGACCATCATACTTTTATTGGTTAAGTATAGAGATTAATCTTTGCTTTTATTCTTATGTTGAGGTAACTTAAACATTCCGACCTTTGTTCATTTGTACCTATTCATTTCCCGACATATGTCTCCGATTTTCAATTCATATTGTATAAATACCCGATGAGTTGCGGGTTTACTTTTCTGGACCTTAGATTAATTGTCTACATGCTTTGTTGGGTGCTTATTTCTTCATACTCCAATTTCATTTACCTGTATGTTTTCTTTTATGCTTCAATTAGCTATTTCAGAAATGGCACGAATGAGCCATCCATGTGTGATCACTTAGCATTAGGATTCACGTTGCACGAAAATGTAAATGATTGTTTGATCACCTTTGGTAACAACCCAACTCATAGGTACTAAAAGGGTACTAACAAACATCTTTAGCATAACCCAAGTCCTCAAACTCAAGAAATCTCTGGTTTCGTGGAAATCAAGGGAGGTGACCTAATCCTTGATTGGGTTTCTAGATGCCCCCCAACAAAGAGGCTACGAACAACTCATAGATAATGTTTTTAGGTTGTCTAAAAACTTAGAATGAACCCCTATCATGTTAGGTATAAGTTTGGGACCCGCATTCATAATTAATGAACCGAGCATGGCCCACCAACTAGACATCGCTTTTGAAGCCATCTCTTTTGAGGACGCTTGCTTGGACTGATTTACGAGCAAATACTCCTAAATTTACCTGTTAAAGGAATATCTTCTCACTTCGAATGGTAGGTTGCGATGCATCCCAACAGATGTTATTCTTGTTATAGGAGTATAAATATCAAAGTAGTTTAATCCTTTCTTTGTGTAAACTTTTTGGTAATAAGACGTGCTTTATACTTATCAATGAAACCATTAGCTTTACACTTCTTTTTTAAGATCCATTTACATCCAATTGGTTTATTTCTCGATAGAAGATTAACCAATTCCCAATTGTTATTACTTAGGATAGAATTAATGATTTTTCTAGAGCTAGTCAGTATCCACTTGCCTATCATAAATGTTGACACCTAAAATTTTGATTAGGTTATTAATTATGCCTTAATTTATTTTATATTTCCTTTTTCGGATAATAAGCAAAACAAATAACAAAAACAACAAAAACAAGAAAAAACAAAAGAAAACAAAAGCCCAGCCCCTCCCCTCCTTTTTCTTTCCCTTTCGCGGGCCCAAGCCCACCTTCCTTCTCCTCCAGCCCGGCCCCTTCTCTTCTCTTCTTCTTCTTCCTTCTTCCTTCTTCCCTCTTCTTCCCCTCCGCCTCGCAACTCACGCGCGCGAAGGACAAACCTACGGCCGAGGAGTGTAGGCCGACGTCGGCCGGAAGAGATAGATCTCAAGCGCCATCATGAGCTTCCTTCAATGCCGAGCACGCCTTGTTGGAGGAGCTCGGATGGGATGCCGGTTCGGCCGGCGGAGGCCGTTCGGCGTGCGAAGACCGGCGGTCGAAGCTCCATCGACCGGCAGCCCCCTCGCCTATAAATAGGCTTCTCCCGACGAAGGCCAAACGATCGCAAGCTTGGAGATCTTCCCACTGAGAGACTTCGGGGGAGGAATCGAAGAGCGAGCGAGAGAGGAGGCGGGTCGTGAGCTTAAACGACCTCCCACCGAGAGACATCGGGGGAGGTCGCCGGCGAGCGAACCTGCAGAAGGAAGAGAAGTCAAAGCGCGGAGACGGTCGAGGCTTAGATCTACCGTCGATTCAGCTCGACGCCGCCCCAAACGCCATCCCGACGCCGTCCAGATCTAAACATCGCCGACGCAGCCGCTGCTCCACCACGTGCGACGCCGTCACCGCGACCGATCCACCCAAACCATACTAGATCTGGAATTTTAAGACCTGCTGTTGCTGCCCCGAGCCAAGCTACCGCTGTCCCCGACGTCGTCGCAAACATCGATCTTTGCCGAAACCAAGCCGCCGTCGTCGCGTGACCGACCACCAGCCCGCGAACCACGAGATCCCGACGCGATTCTTGCCGCTATCTATCTCCCCACGAGCTACTTCGCTCCGAAGCTTGAAGAACCAACGCGAAATCAAAGCCGCCGTAGTGAAGCTTCCCCGGTCGTGCTGGTCCATTGTCGTCGCCACCGTTCGCCGCCGCACCACGCTTCTCTCGCGAACGGGTAACAGCGGGTCTCGCTCGCGCCATCACCATTGAAACCCTAGCCACCGTCGTCCGTGTCCCGCCGCCGAGTCACCGCCGAGCGACGTCGCCTCCCGGTGGAGACGCCGGTAGCCGCTTGTCGTCGCCCTAGTCACCATCGCCGTGGAAGACCGCCGTCGCTGTCGTCGTCGATGCAAGCCGCCGACTCAGTTCCTCCATGGCCGCCGCGAGTAGAGAGAGGTGGGAGAGAGAGAGGGCCGCGAACCGGATGGAATCGGGTCGGACGCACGACCCGGTTCCCCTAGGGTTTTAGTCGCGCGGGCTGGTAAGGCCCTAATTTTGCTGTGGGCTTGGGCCCTTCTTAAAAAAAAAAAAAAAAAAAAAAAAAAAAAAAAAAAAAAAAAAAAAAAAAAAGGGGTTTGGGCTTTTACACTTAAAAGAAAAAAAAGGACAAAAAATCCGAGTCGGGCCCGCAACGCGGGCCCGTCCGCGTTCGGGTTACCGGTCCGGGTCGGACCCAACCTGGGGAGCCGACCCGGTTCTTTTTATATTATTTTAATATAAAAAAATATTTTAAATAAATTTAAAAAAAAATCAAAAAAAAATAATTTATTTTCAAAAAATCAAAAAAATCAAAAATGTCCATATTTTCCCAAAAAAGCCAAAAAAGTCAGAAAAAGCCAAAAAAATGATTTATATTTTCAGAAAAAGATCAAAAAATGCTTTTTATGTCAAAAAAAAGAAGAAAAAGACCTAAAAAATATTTCTCTTTCAAAAATGCATGGAAAATCCCTCGAACATCCAAAAAACCTCATGGTTTAAACAAGATTAGGTACCGAAAGGGCATTAGTGATTAACTAGTGTAATCAAGTCCCGATCCTAATTTCTCTGGTTGCGCAGAGTGAGTATTTCTCCCGATACTTCACTTGGGTTTCTAATCAACCCACCCCAAATCGATTAGTGGCGACTCCATTTTAAAAATTGATTTACGGTGTTAAAAATTTAGACTATTAAAGTCGTGAATTGGTGGACTTGGGAGAGTCCGGGCTTAACTAATTTCAGCCGAGCCATTAGCCTCCTTAGGCGCTCGCACCCGACCGCGGGCGCCGGAAAAAAAGAGGTCGCGACAATAAACAAAAGAGAAATGCTTATAGGACTGTTCTTAATCTACCGTAAGATTAGGCTGCGTTTGTTAAAAATTGTTTCTTTTCCCAGGAACAAAAATTTATGTTTTTTTGTTCCTAGGAACAAAAAAAGGAACAAAACACGTTTGTTTGCGTTTTTGTTCCAAAATTATTTTTTTGTTCCCGTAAACACATCGGAACAAAAACAAGAAACAAAAAAAAGTTGTTTCTTGTTTCGGAACACATTTTAGAAACGCTCTTTTCTTCTTCTTTTTCTTCTCTATTTTTTTCTTCTTCTTTTCTTCTTCTTCTTCTTCTTCTTTTTCTTTCTTTTTTCTTTGGTGGTCGCCAGCCTTGGCCAAGGTCGGTGACCGGCCGTCGAGGGCCGGCAATGCCGTCGGGGCCAATGAACTCGCCGAAGCGTCGCCGGCCCTTGGCGAAGCTCGAGCTCACCTTGGCTGGGCGAGCTCGAGCTCGCCCAACCAAGGCAAGCCCGACCTCGCACCGGGCCGGGAAAGCTCAATCTCTCCCGGATCCGGCGAGGCCGAGCTCGCCCAGCCGGCCGGCGAGGCTCGGCCTCATTCGGGCCACCGCCTGTGTTGGCGTCGCCTAGCGGTGGCTTGGCGAGGCCGCCGACCCTCGTTGGCCGGTCGCCGGCCATGGCCAAAAGAAGAAAAAATAAAAAAAGGAAAAATAAATAAGAAAATAAGAAAGAAAATAGAAAAAATATTACAAAATAAAATAAATAAATAAATTATACAAATTTACCAAACGTGTTTCTGGTTATTTTTTTAGTCCCGGAACAAGTTTACCAAACGTGTTTTTTTGTTCAAAAATTGTTCCCCGAAACAGAAACATTTTTTTCTATTTCTGTTTCCTAGAACAATTTTTAAACAGAAATGTTACTAAACGCGTCCTTAACAGCCTGTTTTAGAAACAAATAATTAATAATTATTATGGGGTCTACTCTTTCAAAATTTTATGGCTCACAACATACTAGTGATGCCATTACTTTCATAGTGGCAAAAAAAAAAAAAAATTTATTCTAACAAAGCCCTTAACAAAGTTAAATTAATGATTCAAGTTGCATTATTCCTCATCGAGCGTTATGTACTGTCATGTAAAGACAATCCCAACTCACAAAAATTTGAAAATATTCCATAATGTCCACACCAACTTTTATTCCCTCCTTTTTCCTTTGTTTCCTTAGGTCCTTAGTGTCCTAAGCACACTCTTACAACATTATTCATTCAATAATATACTTTATATGCCAGAAAGTGTGGGCGTCTACGGCCCCTCATCTTTAAAGGCAACGGGTGTCATTCATGCAATTTCCACCCTACTGGATCCCACAGATAGCGGAGAAGCATTATATAAGGTCCAACAACTACGAGAGCAATGCCTGTGGTGTGGTGGTGTCGAAGTGAATCATGGCCTCTAAACCAGGACTCCTTACTGATTGGCCATGGAAGCCTCTTGGAAGCTTCAAGGTGTGAACTCTCTCTCTCTCTCTCTCTCTCTCTCTCTCTCTCTCATGCATGCATGCCGAAGAAAAACTTGCGCACTTCGGCAACCCTTTGCATAGTTACTTATGCAAAGAAAGTGCGTCAATATAGATCTGCTAATGCACGATCCGATGCTTCACTAGCTCCTCGTTATTAAGAGGCTAAGATTCATTATCATCGGTTAAGATTTTTTTTTTCTCCAAAATGCTTATTGTCTTCAGTGGCCAGCGCCTAGGGATATTTAATCACGCTTGTGTCACCTCATGGGAATACTTTAACTTAAACCCTAACTGATAATAATCAAGTTAATCATAATCATTGATCACATAAATCCAACACAAATCATACAAAGCTTGATTCCATGCATGATCGACAACTATAACTGTATCCATTTCATAGATCTCATCCAGGCAGGAATATTTCGTCGCCTCATGGCCAAACATAGTACAACATTGGGCTCTGCGTGTTTGATAATGTGAGGTAACAAAAGAACATGGGTCGTGGTTATCAACAACCATGTACTCAAATCTATCTCGCCCATGCTCGTCCGGTTGTTGAGCAGAATAGGCGACGTAGCACGTGTCTGTAGGATGCTAGAATATATAAGCAACGAGCAATTGGTCGATATTGCAAGCTATCTGGGAGGCACATACTCAAAAGATAGGGCAACAAAATCTTCTTATAAGGCAACTTTCTTGAAAACATCAAGGCAACTTCCTAGGATCAATCGTTTTTTTTCCTTTTTTTTTTTTTTTTGGTTACAAATCCTGGGATCATTCGTTATCACCCCTTTATTGTGCACTAAAGCAGTCGTGTCTCGCATCTAATTTTCAATTAACGACAGCTCTTCGATCCCCTATCTGTGTCCAGTACCTGGTGTTGGCTCCTTGGGTGGTCCACAGCACTTACGTATTTGTCAACAGTAATGGAAGAGAGAGAGACATGTCCACGTTCCTAATATTTCCGTTTCTGTTATGGAGGATGATCCACAGCCAAATTTGGATAACTCTGTCTCGGTACCGCAACGCCAAAGGGAATGGCCGGATCGTTGACAAGGGCATTGAATTTGAGCAGGTCGACCGAGAAAGAGACTGGTCAGTCCCTTCATCCCTCATGACCATCTTGCTTTCCATCCCCAACGGCATATTTTATCTTTTTTGCTCAACAGGGATCAGAAAGATCATTAAAGATCGTTTTCTTTTATGTGCAACCCCATTTTTGGAATTTCTTCAACCATAACAAGAGTTTATCAAGTTGATAATATCAACAAAAAGAGAAAAATGAAAAGGGCCCCTAACTTTAATACATGGATAGAGAAGTTTTTGTGCTTGCATGTCTCATCACAGATAATTAGCTGAAATTTATACATTAAGAGTTTGTGGCTTTTATTTTTAACTTTTTCTATTCCATTCCTTGCAGCGTGCCTAAGCATTTATTTATTTTTCTTATTATTATTTTTAAGTACGTAAAACATTCACAAAATTTTTAGATATCAACTCACAGATTCACATAGAGTATTTACGTAACTTTTCTTGATTTAAATAATACTGTAAATTTTGGCGGGACAATAAGATATCTGATATTTTTTGCTTTTCATGAATTGGTAGGTTGTGGTGGATGTTGAATATAATTAGTTACTCATTTATAGGAAAAGTTACAATTTTTCGCATCATTTAACATATGGATTTAGCAGACTAGTCGTAATATAAGGAGCATTGATATCTCGTAATCATATCATCACATAGCTAGCACGATCCTATAATTAAGGAATGGAGTCGACCATACACATAAAAAAATTATTACAGCCTATCCGTGTGTTTTTCTTCAATTAAGCCTTGTTATTTCATGGAATGAACTAATATAGTAATTGTTAAACATTTCCTATTTTTTTGTTTAATTTGTTAAAACACTGTGTAGGGACGACCAAATACTGTTCAATGGATTAATCTTCTACATCGGAGCGATGACACTTGCCGGAGGTTCTCGCCTGCCGATGTGGAGATCTGACGGTGTAATAACCACAGCTTTGCTTCATATGGGGCCGGTGGAGTTCCTCTACTACTGGCTTCACAGGGCACTTCACCATCACTATCTCTACTCCCGCTATCACTCTCACCATCACTCCTCCGTCGTCACTGAGCCTATTACCTGTAAGAAGTCATCACCTCTCTCTCTCTCTCTCTCTCTCTCTCTCTCTCTCTCCCCTGTTTCGTTAAACATGAGCATCTTAATCTCAAAATGCATGAAGTTTACAATAGGAGGTAGGAGATGTCCATGTCATACGTGTATCCTAGTGTCGATCCAACTCTTCGGGTGTTTATGATGTCCATGTGATATGTATGCAAGTTTCCTTTTCTTGTAAGTATCATGAGCCATGTGATCAAGCAGTTCACCTAGCTTTATCTTATTACACAGAACTCGTTCCTAAAGTGAGACCGTCATAATTTTATTGGTTAAATATAGAGATTAATCTTTGCTTATATCGTATGTTTAGGAACTTATGACAACAGATCTATCGCACCTATAGTACTCTTTGTTCTTGTCCAAGTGGTAGGAGGATCTGTCATAATGTGAATGCATCCTCTTTGCCAGCCCTAATTTTCAGATCATGAAAATGTGCATTTTACACTGTATTCAATCAGACTTAAGATAAACCTCTCCTGCAAATCTTAATTACTCCCTCTTTTCTTCGGCTGCCCACCAACTGTGCTCTCCACCGTCACAACATTCAAGATCACGTGGCCATTGGTGCGAGCTTGAAGCTTGAGCGACCATGGCCGCAAGTTTGAGGCCGCAAACTAGAAGAGATTGAGCTTGTGCAAGGGGCGGCTAGAGGTTTTGAAGTTGAGGAAGCCCTTGAGAAGTAAAGAGGATGATGAAATTCATTGGTTTTAGCCAAAATGGTTAATGTTGATATGGGGCATTTTGAAAACGCCAATAATAATAATAACAATAGTTCACATATCCACTTCCCCTTATATTTCTCTAAAATAGTCCACATCGACAATTTTTAACAGCTAAGTCATGTCAGCAGAATCCGTCATAGGAACGCCTCAAGGACGATCGGTCGCACGTTTAAAAATGTAAGAGAACTATTTTGAACATAAAAAAGAAGGGGAAGAAAAAAAGAATTAGTCGGACGATTGTGAATTTCCAGTAAAAATAGAGGGACTTCTTGGTGATATCGTTCCAAACATATTTAACTTCATATGATTTTTGCAACTTGTTTTCTCTCCTTGGAATTATGTACCCTATTTGTAGAAGACAAAACAAGAAAAAAGAAGAAGAAAAAAAGAACTCGTTAATTTGGATAATGCTGGATGCACTAAATTCTTTTTAGTCGATGCGTCAAATTTTGTTTGCAATGTAAATTATCGCGATCCATCCACTTAACGATCTGACTTTTTCAAACAACCAATACAAATAACTTTGACACACCCTTGCTGTACGTTTTTTAGGTAGGAAGTCGTACTATCTCTTGCATCATAATCAAACCAAATGTGCAATATGTTCTCTAAGTTCAATTGTACAGACCAATGAGTCGCTGAATGAAATTTTTTGTTGGTTGCAGCTGTGATTCATCCATTTGCGGAGCACTTGGCGTACTTCGCACTGTTTGCAATGCCTCAATATACGACGGTGTGGATGGGGACGGCATCGATCATGTCAATCGCTGGCTATGTGACATTTATCGACCTAATGAACAACATGGGGCACTGCAATTTCGAGCTCATTCCTAAGTGGATCTTCTCATACTTTCCCCCTCTCAAGTACCTTATGTACACCCCCTCGTAAGTCTCCCTCTCGCTCTCTGAACCACGGTAATCAATCATCAGTGAGTATATTAAGATTGGTTTGCAAAGCTAGTAAACACACTTATGTGACAGAAATCATTATTGAATGTTGAATATGGCCTCATCGACAGTTGACCACAACATTATAAACTAAATTTATATTTCAGTCTTAACCTAGATCGTATTGTGCAATCTAATATGATAACTTCTTGGAAGTAAATGCGTAACTTAAGTTCCTATTAAGTGTTCGATATGCTGTCACTCCATACTTCCAAAAAACGAGTGTCAATGGAAAAATTATCGTGTCATTATTGCTAGGAGCAAAAGAAAATTATGGATGCAAGCGTGTTAAGACACTTATATCGAGTAACTAATTTTAAAAATATCATAATTTCCAATACAATAATTGCTGTGGTGAAGTGGGTCATCGACAGCTTGACAATCGAAACATTCCTTTTAAGGATTGTGAGGAAAGGGACACGGACGTGATCATGTGTCCGAATGAATATTTGGGGACAGAAGAAGTTTTAAGAGGGCCTGCAATAAATTGGGTAGTGGTCTTAGGACAATAGTAGTTGTCGCGGTAGGTTGGCGATTTATGTTTGGGGGTAGGTGGAATAGATTCATTTGCTTTGACGAACATATCGATGTCCTTGGGTTGCGTGGTGCTTGGAATATTTCTCGTTTTTTGGAGGCGTGGAGGGGAGATTGCAGAAAGGAAGAAAAGGTAGGTGAGAAATTCAATTATCTTGTTCTGGAGGGGCCCGACGAAAAATTTGAGTGGAAAAGAAATGAGCCCACCATTGTTCTTATCAAGAACATAAATTAGGAACCCTTTATAGAATATCAAAATTGGACAAATGAAAATTAAATCAACAAAGAATCGGTAACTTGTGCTCTTAACAGCTCCATGGAATCATTTTCTTCAACAATTTAATTTTCACATCACATTTCTCACCTCTCAATTTTTTTCCATTTAAACATAGTGTCAACGCCCATCTATCTTATTTATTTTACAATAAACTCTTGTGTGCACGCATTTAAAATTTTACAATTCAAATTTGAACTTTCTTAAGATACAAAATTTGACAATTAAATTTAAATGTAGCTTTCCTATAATTTAAATAGCTTAAAAAATTGAACCAGAGGCACTTTTTGCTTTTTACTTTCACTGAAATGAACATTTTTTGTGAGGGGGATTAAATATAAACACATATTACTTATATAATACGGGTCATATTTTATTCCCTCTTAAATTGGATAAAGCCATTTAAAGATACGATCGCTTCGATTGATTGGTTGATCTGATCAAGCCAATCTCTTGACTGTCATGTGGCTACTTGTTTGGTTCTTATTTCAGCAACTTCACTCATATGGACTGGTCCTTTTTTCAGCAACACTGTCGCTATATCTCAAGGATAGATAGTGTCATGTACAAGGATGGTGGGTCAATTTGTTAGTGAGGAGAAATTCGAGAATAATCAAGTTTGAAACTGGAGGACATGCAATCTAATGAAATCAATCACATTTATTGTAATCTATATGTAAAATCAAATTGAATCTTATTGAGAAATATATGGACATAAATTTTTTCACATGGCTATTAGCTCTGTTTATACAGCAAAAGAGTTGATAGGACATACTTGGAAAGAACCATGCAAATAATCTTTTGGCTTATTGATGATATTACTCATCACATCATTCTAATTTTCCAGGTTTCACTCATTGCATCACACACAGGTCCGGACTAACTACTCCCTGTTCATGCCATTTTATGACTACATCTATGGAACAATGGATAAGTCTTCTGATAAACTTCATGAGACTTCGCTTGAGCGAGAGGTGGAAGTGCCCGATGTCGTGCATCTAACCCATCTCACGACTCCCCGGTCGATCTATCATCTACGGGTGGGATTCGCGTCTCTCGCGTCCTGGCCCGACCAATCATCAAGATGGTATCTATGGTTGATTTGGCCTGTGACTCTATGGTCCATGATGGTTACTTGGATCTATGGGCGCACTTTTGTGGTTGAGCGGCATCTCTTCAGTAAACTCAAATTACAAACTTGGGTAATTCCAAAGTATAGCCTTCAAGTAAGATTTTATTTTATTTATCCGCCCAGTTGGTTTTTGTTTCGTATTAAAGAGTTTTTGGTGCTCTAATTTTGGACATTTTCTCATCTGCATTAATCGTTCTTTGATCTTCTTTCTAGTACATCATGCAATGGCAAAAGGAGTCCATCAATGGTCTGATTGAGAAAGCCATTATGCAGGCAGAGGAAAAGGGGACCAAGGTTTTGTGCTTGGGTCTATTGAACCAGGCAAGCATCTTATGACATTATAATTTCCATCTCATGAAATAATAAATTCCATCATGATAGGTTCATGATGGACACTTTTGCAAGACAAAGTCTATATGCTCATAAAAGTTTATTAGGGTTTAACAAAATTATTCTGTAATACTTAAAAGAGGGAGTGGGAGCATTCGGAAGCTTAACTTGTACTCTGATATATGTTGGCAATGAATAGTTTCAAAAGGTTGACATTATATTAACTGAAGATGATCTCACGAATTTTCGCCAAAAAAAAAAAAAAAGAACATTATTCAGAGAAGGGACAACTAAAAGCAAGTCCCAAAACTTATTACGGTAATAGACTTTTAAATCCTTAAAATTTCATTTCTTAAATTTAAATCCTAAAATTTGTTAGAACCGTCCATTTTAGTCCTATCATTGGCTCCGTTAAAGTTTTAGCGGACAGAAAACTGTGGCATTATTTATTAACGGCCCACATTAGACTAGAAAACTAATACAAAAATCATGTTTCATTTTCACCTGCTTAAAAAATTGACGAATCTAAAAGAAAGGACTCTAATGCAATGAATTTGAAACTTTTAGGACTTAAAAACACAAAACAAAAGTTTTAAGATTCGAATAATTAGGATTTCTGCTGTCATTGTCCTTTCGAACATGCTCGTATACACAAAACTTGGTATTTGCAGGGAGAGGAGCTGAATGGATATGGCGGGATGTATGTGGGGAGACATCCTCAGCTCAAAGTGAGAGTAGTGGATGGGAGTGGATTAGCAGTGGCTGTGGTGGTCGATAGCATTCCTAATGGAACTGTCCGAGTCCTCTTCAGAGGGAGGCTCACTAAGGTGGCCTATGCCATTGCTCTTGCTCTGTGCCAAAGGGGAATCCAGGTAAATAAATAATCTGGATAGTAATTCTCAAAGGCAGCTCCCCAAAAAATGCTTAAAGTAAGTCTCTCATTTTTATAGGAGTCGGGGCTGCATCTTGTGAGTAGCATTCAAGCGAAATTAGAAACATGTTCGATTCCCATATGAAATATAGGGTTCGAGAAGGTTTAAATTTAGATTCTCCTGATAGGATAATTTGTCAGACTATTCTAAAATTTTAGTTTGTTAGATTATGAGGTGGTTTAATACATAAATATATTGATATTATCTTCATTATAAGGACTTCCTATTTAACAAAAAAGGAAAGAAAATTCATATCCTCAACTAACTAAGAAAATGACACCGGATTCTCAGTAGCAAAGTACATAAACGATTGTATAAATTAAGAAAATTCCACTTGATTCTCAGCAGCAAAGTATAGCTTTCTGATCGGCAAAAAGATTATATCTTCAATAGCAGAATAGACATAGCATTGACATTAGTTACAACACACATATGAAATTTTTTATCAATTTTCGATCAAAACGTGTGATTCTTCCATCTACGTGTGAACATTGTCAATTTTCAGCATAATGGAGATAGCATGAAATTGGCCACCTTTGTTAATTCAAGTCCTATAAACAAAAAAGAGGATAAGAGGGCTGTTCTTGGCATCATTTACTTATTGTATTTCTGATTTGGCCCGCTACCTTAGACTACTCTTCTTAAATAATGATATAAAACTTATATTAGGTGGCTACACTGCATGAGCATGAGTACAAGATGCTGAAGAAATCATTCAATCACAAGTGCGACAGTAATCTGCTTCTCCAAAGTGGCCGTGCGCCAAAGGTAAATGAATCATGCCCTTAGTCGCAAATGACTTTAAATATCAATGTGCATAGACTTTTAAGATTCAACGTGTTCATTTCTGGGTTTTATTTGGATTCTTAGTAAGAATTGGAACCCCACCCTAATTGCTATTACATCTGTCGATATGATGCCACAAGAACTAATTATCGCAAGTTGATGATCGCGGTAATATACATGAACGAGTACTAACGATCAGTAAAATTTTAGATATGGGTAGTTGGAGATGACATAACGGAAGAAGATCAGTTGAAAGCACCAAAAGGGACACTATTCATACCCTACTCGCAATTCCCTCCCAAAAAGTTGCGAGGCGACTGCTTCTACTGCCACACACCAGCCATGGTCGCTCCTCCGTCGCTTGAGAATATGCATTCTTGTGAGGTATGATATGGCGTATAATTACCATTTCAGTTAGTCTCTATTTATTCTGTTGAAGGGAGTGTGCTTTGATAATTTTGCAGGGAAGAAAACATGTGCTTTTATTACAAAATACAAAACTTGCCATACTAACATTCATAGTAAACTCATAATGTAAAAAGATCGATTCTACCAGCTAGTTAAGACCAGTGACACGTGTCATTGCTACTTTGGCCGAACCACAATCCTTATATCACCATGTAGCCGTTTGGATTTGAAGATTTCTTGGGTGCTGAATACATACAGCGACCCTAGTATAAATCTCCTTACTGTCGTTGTAATACTGCAGAACTGGTTGCCACGAAGAGTGATGAGCGCATGGCGGGTCGCAGGGATACTCCATGCAGCAGAAGGGTGGGAGGAGAATGAGTGTGGCTACTCCATCACCGACATCGACAAAGTATGGCAAGCTAGTCTACAGCATGGCTTTCAACCTCTTGGCATCCCTGCTCATGTTACCCAAGAGCTGAGTTAGATCTATCTCGATCTACAATAAGCATGGACATAAAGCATGGACTTATCTGTGATACCATGCAACGCACAAGACAATAGCCTCAAGGATGACTTATCTAAAATTATGCCTCACACCCTATTTATGAGGTTTTCTATTTGGATAGGATCTGTGATCTGTTTAACACGATCCATTTATATATTTATCGCCGGAAGACTTTTGCAGAATTACGTGTTTTACATTATTATTAAGTTACAATAAAACATTTGTGTTGTGTAGCAGTGAAATTCCTCAAGAATTTAGTTAATTGTCCTTACTAGATATAGCGTTCATAAAATCCGTAATTTAATAAATTTGAATTAAATTTACTGATTTATTAAAAAAAACGTACTCAAAGTAAATTTCTTGACTTTTTACATACTTGATCCATCTTTCTAATAAAAATTCTTAGAAGTTGTCACCAGCATAGAATTGCTCCTCTTTGTGGTATGGGCAAAAGGTAAATAAGTAAATAATTACACATTTTCTTCAACCACTGTTCAAGTTCATTTTCAGCATCTCCCTTTGTAAAGAGAAGGCAATTTGTGCGGTTTCAAGATGCTCTCTTTATTTGGTTCTCCCTCTATTAGCATATTCACGCCTTTCATTCGCTTTCAATGTGCTCTCCTATTTTATTCTGCCTCTGTTAGTAGATCTCCATGCGAGATATTGTGCAAAGTACAAAGTCCGTGCAACTATTGCACTCGCATCAATTAGATTTATTAGACCGAGCCAACTAAATTTTAAAAATATGCGAGACCCACATTATATGCTAGTAAAAACAATAAGTTCTTTCTACACCATAGTTGATTATGGGGAAAGTTGTCCAAAAATGCTTAAATCTATCGTACGGCTGGCAATTCTGTTTTGAACCTTTTTTAATTTAACCAAAGTAATCCTATATTTATTGATCATTTTCTAATGTAGTCTATTCGGCCAATTTAAGTCAAGAAATGCTAACATGTTAGTCTAGTTGGCGCCACAATCTCAGTCAATACCGGCAATTCTATGTGGCATAACCAATAGCCAACATTAAAAAACATGAATCAAACCAATATCGTTTTGCTTTTTTTATTAAAAACCTAATTTTTACCTTTTCTTTTCTTTTCCACTTTACTATTCATCTTCTTTTACACGTCATTATATATCACTATTGGCTGGTGGTGGTTGCACATATATTAGAATTGAATAGATGAATTTTCTACACACAATCACTTTTTAGAGAACGTTCTTCACTTGATAGTGCTCGGATTTGTCATATAACGTGCAAAGTAAATTATGCCAGTTCGACGATGGAGAGCAACGATAACATGTCTATTAGAATTCAAGTCGGCGGAAGACGATTTACCTTTATCCGATGTGCAAACAACAATTAATCCCGGAACGAACATTGAATTGCGAATGAATCACGAACAAAAATACTTCACATTAGTCTGAATGCAATAACAAGGAAAGCGCCCGATTTCCACAACATAAATGCCTATTGTTCTTGTCAAGAAGAAATGGAATGCTTTCTTTTTCTCTTTTGATGGAAAAGGGGACAAGACAATGAGAGAATCTGAGTGTACGTTCTGCCAACGCATACCAACAGTTGTCTTCTGGAGTCTTTTATATGACTCCATCACACCCCTTCAAATGGTGTCTTTCCATCGTAGCGTATCAAGGAGAAACGGTGCATTCACATCGCACTCTATCATGGACGTAATAATAATAAAATACTGCATCTATCACTCGGATATGATGGGCTTAATAGCGCTCTATCAAGAATATAAGGCATTCAGCATTCATCAACTATACAAAACAATTCATACTGGCAAATAAGTCATGCGACCAGTGAGTACACCTGCACTTGGGAGCTCAAATTATGCACTTGTTAGGGATGACATAATGGCTACAATCCCAAAAAAAATAAACAATCGATGTCTCACAGTGCCCCAGACATATTTTGTTACATCAGTCCAAGTATACCTATCCCTTAAAGGCTATACTTAACTATTCTCAAAACACCATGTATTTACAATTATATCTGCAACCAGATAAGGCGATATAATTGGTCAACCGATAAATACATGTGATAGATGTAAAACAACAATAGTCTTCCTTCGCACTCATGTCTCTCTTCATTTCAGAACAACTGCTTTCCTAGACACATCCCATAGAGTCATATCTATTCATGACCGCCTGTAACATACTAAAGTAGCAACATTGATCTTTCACTTCGAGAACATAATCAGAAGTAACATAGGGCACAAAATGAGGTAAATTATAAATTACCTCAAAGGCTTACACGATGAGTAAATAGGGATAATTTTACTCACCTTCCCTTATTGGTCATACAATGCACATGTAGTATGAATTACATGCTATAGTGGATTTCTCTTTCTATAAGAGCATATGTCATTTAGTAAATATATCCACTTTATGGATCTTAGCCTAAACATAGTCACATGCTTCTCACATACTCATGTTTAGTCTGAATGCTATATCAGCTCGCTTTCTATAGCGCCCAATTAAGTACTTGCATCGAGCATCTTTCAAGCATACATGATTGCGTGACTATTATGTTCAGTCTTATTATAAACAAATCACAAACCTCATCTTGACTCTAATCAATGTGACATATTTTATGTACTAAACTTGCTCTTCAACGCCCATTTGTATATAACATCTCATCTCAACGTGCTAACTATAGCACTTGAGGCGATTGCTCGTGTGAGTGAGCCAATCATTGCCTGATGACATACTTTCCAATAATATATGTGTGCTTGTGCTAGTCTCATAATGGATTTGTACTTATTGATAAAATATCAAATCACTAATAAACAAAAAGGTGCAATACATATGTCCATATATACATAAACCAATGATCCTCTACAATAACATATATCACATTCTACGCAATCCTAGTGATATCCTGTGGCTCAAGAATATGTCTTTAGGAACAGCCTTCGTAAATGGATCAAAAACCATTCTATTGGTTGGAATGTATTGTAGGATCACTTCTTTCTACGTTATTATATCTCTTATGAAGTTGTTCTTTATGTCAATGTGCTACGTCCTTCCATGATATTTGGGATCCTTCACATAAGCAATGGCTGCTTGACTATTGCAATAAACTATCACTAGTCTTGGAACCTCGGTGATGGTGTCTAAATTTTTCAATAAACGTTTTAGCCATACTACTTCTTGCACTGCGACAGAGCATGCAATAATTCTGTCTCCATCATAGATAAGGCAATGCATGTATGTGTCTTGCTATTCCAAGAAATTGCACCTCCATTGAGCAAGAACGCATATCTAGAAGTCGATTTACGCTAATCGAGGTCTCCACCCCAATCAGCATTTGAATAGCCCAATAGGCGTAAATCATTCACTTGATAAAAAGTCGATAGTCCATGGTGCCTTTCAAGTATCTCAAGTCCTCTTCACTACTTTCCAGTGTACTTGACTAGGATTTTATTGATATTAGCTCACCAATCCCACGGCATAACATATGTCAGGTTGAGTACACATCATAGTATACATCAAACTTTTGACTACACTAGAATAAGGAACGGTTTCCATCACTTTAATTTATTTTGGAGTCTTAAGACACATCTCAATACTTAGGCCTTCACCTTGTATGACAGGGGTATCATTGGGATTACAATGCTGCATATCGAAACGCTCAAGAATTTTCATTATATAAGACTCTTGTGATAAAGCAAAGAGTTTCCTTGATCGATCTTTTTCTATCTTAGCTCCTAATATATAAGTAGCTTCCCCCATGTCCTTCATTTCAAAATTGGAGGACAACCATTATTTTATGGTGATAACCAAAACCTTGTCATTTCTAGACAATAGAATATCGTCCACATAAAGTGATAAAATCACAAATTATCTTCGGACCACTTGACATATACACAATGATCTTCTTCAATCATTGTGAAACCAAAAGTCGTTATGACTCGATGAAAATGAAGATACCACTGTCTAGATGATCGCTTAAGGCCATATATATTGAGTGATAAAACTTGCAAACTTTATGTTCTTGACCTTTGGTTATGAAACCTATTGGCTGCTTCAAATAGATTTCCTCATCTAGTTCTCCATTGAGAAATGCTATATTTACATCCATTTAATGTAATTCAAAGTCCAAATGTGCAACAATGGCTAGAATAAGGCATATTGAAGCAAACCTTACAACTGGCGAAAATGTTTCCTCATAATCTATACCCTCTTGTTGAGTATAACATTTCACTACAAAGTGAGCCTTATACTTTTCAATGAATCCATCTTCCCTTCGCTTAATCTTAAAGACCCATTTGTTTCCAATAGCCTTACGATTATGTGGTAGATCAATCAAGTCTTAAACATGATTTATCCTCATTGACTCCATTTCATATTCCCAAGTTTTTCTTCATTCTTTCTTATCAAAGGATGAGAGAGCCTCTTAAACAGTCTTTGCCTTGGTATCGTCTTTCTGAGCAATCATAAATGCTTCCCCTTCAATCTTAAAATGACAACGATGAATACTTTTATGATTACTTTTACGCAACTGAATTTCTCTCGCCAGACGATGCAACACTCCCACCAGGTCTTACACGTTGAGGTACATCTTCATTTCCCTTTATAACATTAGTGGGTGTGTTATTAGGATTTTCCATCTCATATAATTGGAAGTCTTTATCAATCTCACCTCTACTAGGAAAATTGTTCTCCAAAAAGGTGACATCTCGTGACTCCATTTCGGTCACACTTCCATCAGCATGTTCACCTATGAACACATACCCTTTGGAGTGTTCAGAATATCTTATAAAGATACATTTCTTCACTCTATGATCTAATTTTCCATATTTATAAGAAGAATCATGAGCATAAGTTGCACATCCCCATGAACGTAGACTACTCAAGTTTGGTTTCCTACCAGTCCATAATTCATAAGGGGTGGAAGTGACCGATTTTGAGGGCACTCGGTTAAGTACATAGGCAGCAGTCAATAACGCATCTCCCAGATAGGAGATAGGTAAATTTGCTTGTGCCATTATAGACCTAACCATTTCTAATATGATTTTATTCCTTCTCTCAACCACCCCATTTTGTTGTGGAGTACTAGGAATAATTAATTATCGTACAATTCCCTTTTCATCACAAAGAGTCTTGAATTGCTCATATAGATACTCACGTCCGCGATTGATTCTCAATGCCTTTATTGTTTGGTTCAACTGATTCTCTACCATCGTTATATATCGTCTAAAGTAGTTTAATGCTTCTGACTTATGGGAGATCAGAAAGACATAACCGAAACGCATGAAGTCATCTATGAAAGTAATAAAATATGAGACTCCATGCCTCACCATCACATTCAAAGGACCACAAATGTTAGAATGTATGACTTGCAATGGAAATTCGACTCTAGTCCCTTTATCGAATGGTTTTCTAGTTGCTTTTCCCGCTAGACAATGTTCACATACGGGTAGATCAATCATAGTGAGTGACCATAAAAGGCATTCTCTAGCTAATTTTTGCATTCTTTGCAACCCAATGTGACCTAATCTAGCATGCTAAGTACCTGCACCAATCTCAACATTATTTGAAGAAGCAATTAAAAAAAAAAAAAAAACAACCATCGACATTAATATTATACTAATCATAGTCAATATCTAATACCATAAAACCATTCGATACATGACCTAAACCATAATAAACTGTTCTATACAAAATGTCAACACAATCACCATGGAAATTCAATACATAACCTAAGCTAAGAAGAACAACTACAGAGACCAAGTTTCGTCGAATATCTAAAGTATAAAAGACATCATGTAGGAATAGGTTTCGACCACCACATAAAATTAATTTACATGTGCCAATACCCTTCACTTCAATTCTTAAGTTATTCCCAACATATATCCATATTATTCCAAGCTGAATCCGATGATACTCCACAAATGCTTCTCGGTCTCTAGCTACGTGGTCTGTTGCTCCTGAGTCTACAGTTCACATTGGATGAGATTCAGTAAGCATCACAGTGCTAGAAACAAAATCATTACTTAAACTAATGGAGTAATAGGGTACCTCTTTCGGCTCAATGCATTCACGAGCAAAGTGACCCATCTACCACAATTGTAGCACTTCATCTTGGTCTTATCCTTCTTCCTACCACGCTTCTTGCGTTAGAAGGTCTTAGCCCTCTTAGGTGCCTGATCAGTCTTCTTCCATTTATTGTTGAATTGAGAATTCCTTTTACACTTGAAGCCTAAAGCTTTGCGTGAATTCGATTCAGCAACATAAGTATGGGTAGAGGATCTCGCACTCTCTAGGCGCTCATCCTCTAATTTCAAATGGTGTGCTATATCATCAAAAGTGACAATATTCTCATTATGCGTCATATTGATCTTCATATACTCCTAATTGTCGGGAAGAAATCTTATAATAGCCTAAACTTGTTGTCCATCAGTAAGGGAGTGACCTGCCAACTTCAGCTCACTAATCATGTTTGACATCTCCCAAAAATGCTGCCTCATCGTTTTCTTGGAACTAGAAAATTGCAAGTATATTAAACCATATACATACTACCATCGAACCAAGCTCTACTCAGCATATATGACATCATTTTCATAGAGGCTAGCTACTGTATTTCCTAAAACATAAGAAAATACAAGCTAAAAATGAATAAACTATACATTAAACCCTCAAAAATACGCACACTTAAGGTTTCATACACATTTTATATATTTATAAAACCCAAAAATAAAAAAATAAATACACCACAGTGTAGAGATCATTCATACGAACCAAACGCCACCAATCATGCTCCAATCCGACCACCCACGCGCCCACATGCGCTGCCTGAGTGTGCGGCGTGTGTGGTGCACGCGCCAGCAATCCTTTAAGGATCCTTGCAGGTTCGACCAGTCCCACCAGTCCCATCGGAGACCGATCAGACCAGTTGACCGATCAACGGTTGGGTCAGGTCGGGTCAACCTCTAGTCGGATCTCGGGTCGGGTCGAGTCACAGGTTGACCTTGGGTTGAGTCGCTGGCCAATGACCGACCGGCCAACCACCACCGACAGTGACGTCATCGATGACGTCATCTGGCAACAGACCGTTGGATGACGTCATAGTGACGTCATCACGCATCAGTTCGCCGACTAGTGCGTGTTGCACACACGTTGGCGTTCCCAGCGCTTCAGGTGTGTGATGCCCACACGCAACAGCTTTTGGCCATGCGTGTAGGTGCATCCGGTGTCCTTTGGCGGCGTTCTACCCATCATTGGACTCGTCTCGACGAATACTTTCAACCTGTATATTTAAAAATTGATTTTGGCCAAAAAAAGTATTTTAAAAAATGGCCAAAACCGTACGGGTGTATGCGACCTCAAACCCGTTCTTCGCTTCAGTTCGATTTCGACGATTCAAATTACAATTCCGACCATTAGACATCCAAACAATGTAGATTTCATGCTCTTAATCCCGATATCAAATGGTAAATGAGAAAATTCAATGAAAAAAAAAAGGCAAAAATCACGACCAGGCTCTAATACCAATGTTAGAATTCAAGTCGGTAGAAAATGACTTACCTTTATCCGATGCGCAAACAACAATTAACCCCGGAACGAATGTTGAATTGCGGATGAATCACGAACAAAAATACTTCACGTTGGTCTGAATGCAATCATGAGGAAAGCACATGATTTCCATAGCGTAAATGCCTATTGTTCTTGTAAAGAAGAAATGGAACGCCTTCTTTTATCTTTTGATGGAAAAGGGGACAAGACAATGAGAGAATTCTGAGTGTACGTTCTGCCAACCCATACCAATGGTTGTCTTCTGGAGTCTTTTATATGACTCAATCACACCCCTTCAAATGGTGTCTTTCCATCGTAGCATATCAATGTGAAACGGTTCGTTCACATCGTACCCCATTATGGATGTAATAATAATAAAATACTACAATGTCAATTGCAACATATAGCAATTATATATCATACAAGAAACATATGTCGATGTTGTTAATGTCCAGTTCAAACTATTAAATGGATAACTAGTTAACCACGATACAAAACCACACAACCAACGAATATCAGGCAACAATCTTTCAATTTTTATTTGCATGGGAGATGTACATGCACGTACTTGCGAACTTTGAGTTGTCATTTGTCTTTGACTATATATTATGACACTTGCGCTTGACTTATATGTGTTTGAGGTTTGGGGTGCATTACAATAGTACGTGATTTTGGTGCCTTGGGTGGTTCATGCGACATACCAATTCAATGCGAAAGAGCCCAGCATGAAGGACTTGGGCTACTTCCTCATATTCCCTTTTTCTTCTAGGGAGGATGGTTCACAATTAGATCTGGATCTCGCTCTCTCACTATTGGACTACTATACGCAACAACCGGATTATCGACAGAGGCATTGAGTTCGAGCAGATTTCACCGAGAAAGCAATTGGTCTCTCTCTCTCTCTCTCTCTCTCTCTCTCTCTCTCTCTCTCTCTCTCTCTCTCTCTCTCTCAAGCACAAAGATCATTCTTGGATTTTCTGTTAAATAAAACAATGCGTTAAGAAATGTTGCTCCAATGGAAATTAATAGGCGAACAAGCCTTCATATGAATAGTAGCCAATCAAACCCCCTATCTGGGATGTGCGTTTAGATGAGCGGGACCCTTGGCAATTTAAGCAACATCTTCTTGACCAATAGCACAGCATAATCAAGGAAACAATGATTAAGGGCCATCAATGACATTATTGTACAGATTCACCAGGAAAAGAAAAATCAATCATAGTTTAATCAATTCTTACTCATTCTTTGGACAATTTTTTTTTTTTCACTGTAAAGACGACCAGATATTTTTTAGTAGGACTCTATTTTATGTGAGTCACAGGACAATCCCAAAAGCGTCTCATTTGTCACTTTGGAAAATAGATGGTGTCATCATCACCGTCCTAATTCACGTGGAATTCCTCTATCACTGTCTTCACCGAGCCCTACACCATCATTTTCTCTAGTCTCGCTATCACTCCCACCAGCATTGCTTCATAGTCACTATCTCATGTAAGTTATGCCTTATGAAGTGCCAACACTTTTCAAGAGCCTTTGTGTCATGTCAGACACTTTGACACGTGTCCAATACTCTTCGACACTCGGTCAACACATGTCGAAAAATCCGATACTCTCCAACACTTAAGTCTAGAATTCTAACTCTCACGATACTCTCCAACACTTTAAGTCTAGAATTATAACTTGTGAGTTTGGAATTCTGACACATATGTGATTAATTTTAAAACTTTTCAATAAATAAGGGTCAAAGTGTAAATATATAAAAAATAATAATAATAAAATAAAAATAGTAAAGGGGGAAAAAGAAAAACCTAATTTTCTCTTCTCTTCCAACTCTTACTTCCTATAACACACAATTCACTCATCAAATTTGTTTTTTTTTACTCTTCTCTTCCGACATGCTCTGTGTCACAACCCGATCCCTGGGCGCACACTCATCCTTTACTAGTCAATTAAATAGAGACGTCCTAGAATGCATTGCCAACCCTGTTCATTTTAATACACATGCAAAAGCATATAAAATCCCAAAACAATAAAACAATGTGATAGGAAAGTAGGACTAAAAATTTCGAACCTAAAAAACCATCACACTTATATACATTGCAAACCATAATGCAAATATATACAAGGTAAACTACTAAGTCAGGTCCTAAACAACAAGTTCTCAAAACAAGTTCACAGATAAGGGGTGGGGTTTCAATCCTCATCCGGATCCTCCTATAGGTCCTCCTTTAGGTCCTCTTCTTCCTCAACGATCTCTCCTTCTTCCATACTGCAGCTGGAGTCTATGGCTGAGCACTCCGGAAAGTCAAGATCATCACCAAGCTTGGGATCCTTCGCATCCACCACCGATCCACCCTTAGGATATGTTGTCCCCTTCCCGAACACTATCTCTAAAACATACAGAGGTACATCAGATTATGGTATAGGGTCCACCCTTTGTCCATCATTGTAATGGCGATACCACGACCGGTATTTGTGGGGCACCTTTTGAGGTTCACCCACATCAACCCAAACAGTGGATATCACCAGTACATATTCTAAGTCTTTAAAGTGATAGTGTATCGAAATGTAATAACCTGTCTCGGTGATTTCTTTTGGTATACCAAAATGCACGAGAGGAGGTAGAGGTGCTGTCATCTAAGGACCTGAAATGTTGTCCTACAATGGGGTGAGACTACATCTTAGCGAGTTCTACCCTCCTAAGATCCGATTAGGAAACAAATACGCCCTAAAGGCTGCCTAAGCACACCATGGGTCAGAGAACTTATCTTGGCCTCAGTTACACCCTGCAAATCAATATCATTTACAAATGCCTCAAATCACATCAATCAATCAATTCATAACATCGGATTAAATCATTGATCAATCGACTTAGTCGATTACATGTCATCACAACCATCTCATGGTCTGCCCATTCAATACTATCTATAAGTCCACCCATAATAGGACTGCTCGCTCTAAGCTGATAAATACATAGTATAGCTCTCGCTAAGCTGATAAATAGTGTACTACTCTCGCTAAGCTAACATATCAAACCCTTGAATTGATATAGCACACTAATAATGCTCTCTCTAAGCTGATCATATTGTTCTCGCTAAGCTAATTAAGTATACTGCTTTCGCTAAGTTGACATATCAAAGCCCATACGTTGATATAGTATACTGGTGTATTGCTCGCAATCTAAGCTGACATATCACCCATAGGCTGATATAGTATATTATTTCGACCATTTAATCAATTTATCATTTTTATCATACCCGATAAAAATAGCCGTGTGTGGGTACACGGTCAGCCTTAACCAAAATACCATAATTTCACTTTTGATCTTCCCACTACTTTCAACAGTCCAAAATTAGATTTTTGGTGCTGTATACCGACGCTCGGTAATTTTTCAATTAATTATCAAAATTAATTAATTTAGGAATAAAATCCTAAAATCATAATTAAATCAATTCAAAACAAATTACAGCTCAAATAAATAAACAGATTGTACCAGGATAACTAGCATAAAATTCCAGTCACCAGCTATCCTGGTCTAATTATCAGAAAATAAATAAATAAATAATTACGGAAAATAATTAAATAATACCAATAAATCCAACTTAGGCTCGTAATGCCTAATTAGACACCGAAATGGACTTGGAAAAATTCAAAGGTTCGTTAAATAAATATTAGAATATGTTTACTCGCTAATTACACTAACTATCCACCTAACATGCATCGGCAAATAATTAAATTCACTAATCTAATCTAATCTAATCTAACCACCTAATCCATCTTAGCCTAAACTAATCAACCCCTAAATGTGAATAACCGACTAAGCAAGGATTAGTGAGTTAAACTCACTTGTTTCACGATCTGAGCATCTCAAATCGTCGAGGACGCAACGAGGAACGACTATCTCCAAAGTGGGCCTAACTTTCGAGACTCGAAACCATCTCAAAATGGGTCCAACAAGCTACTAGAAACCCTCTTTGTTTGCTGCTGTTCTTGGCTAAAATAAAGGGCAATAAGGCTAGTTTAAGGTGGGAATGGACCGAGGAAGGTTGGAAGGGCCAAACCGGGCCTAAGGTGGGGACTCATGGTGGTCAGAGGAAGCTCTGGCAGTGGCTCACAGTGCTGGACAACCTCTTGGAACGGCGAGCTAGGTGGGACAGAGCGGTAAGGACGCCGAGATCGGGCGGGTGAGGGCGAGGCAGCAACGGCGACACGCGCGAAGCGGGAGAGGCGAACGACGACAGTAAGCGGTCCAGGCAGCGTGCGGGTTTGCTCCAACAACTTCTCCTTGGCTGCTAGCGTTCAAAACTGGTAAGAAGGAGGGACGAGGGAGGTGCAGACGCAACTTGAGGGAGAGAGGGAACAAGAGGGGGCCACTTGGTCTTATTTTCCAACTCTTGGTCCCCTTGACCATCCTCATCCACCAGCTGAGTTCCTAGGCCACAAATCAACCACCAAGGCTCCCAACACAACCTTTGAAGTGGTCTAAAAGCATAGGAAAATGGGGAGCTACGGATTTGCTTGATTTTCCTTCCAATTGGACACTTGTTCTTACTTGGTTCAACACAAACTGGCCTCTATAAAATCAACCAACACCTCACCAATTCAATTAGTATTTTTCATCACCAATTGATCCCACTAGCATCCTAATTGCGTGATAAAAAATGGTCCGACTTTTTCTAGACAAAAACGACCTTATGACAACTTTTTCCCAAAAAGTCTCGATTTACAGAAAAATATTTTGAGACTGAGTCAACACTCCTAGAATTAATTGTGACACAACAGAACTTTCAATTTCTGAAATTGGACTCAAATTCGCAGTTAATTTCAATCTAGCGCGTTTTTGGCGTGACCTAGGTTACCGATAGGTTTTAGATTTTTTTAGTGCAAATGACCCATGGTCGATTTTCTTCAAGCCACAATGAACCCACTTGACACATTGGCAACTTTCGATTGTTATGAAAATCTAAAGGATTCAAATACGAACACAAGGTACCAAAACAATAGAAAAATCATTTTAGTGCCGGCTGACGAGAATTTTCCAATTTAGTGGAATCACCCACGATTAGCCACAGATCTCAATCGAATCGACCTATCTTTGATCCCAAATTGATTTTTAACTGTTCCGTAATGGCCTCTAAAGATGAGTATGATTGAGAAGCCGATTTCTAGTCGAATTCTTAAGTCTATTGCATTAAATTTCTTAATGGCTTCCCTGAATATTCTAGTTATCTCGAGAGCAATCAGCTCTGAAAACAGTCCTATAGGCGTGTCGATGAAATGCCCGATTTATTCAATAGAAAATATGATTGAAAATCTAGGATGTCACACTCTGACACATGAGTTAAAATATGGATTGCTTTTTCTTTTTTTTCTCCAAATTATGGATTATTGGAGCAGAATTGAATTTGTCAAATTGAAATAATGAATGACATTAACAAATTGTGGATTAATGTTTTTAATATAAATTCATCCTAGGCTTTTTTTATTTGTTAATTTGAATCAAATTAATTTGATTAAAATATTCATAAAAATAATAATTTATATATATATATATATATATATGAAAATATACATTTAATATACAACATGTCTCAATGTATTGGAATTTTATATATTTTTTTAGAAATCATGTGTTGGCATATCATGTGATGTGATGTCGCAAGTCGCATGTCGACATTGATATTACTTAGGTTATGTCGCATGTCGCATAATAGAAAGACTGTGCTGAACCATGACGACTCTATCTTTGAATGTGTTATCGTGTCTTTTATAATGAAAACGAGTCAATACTCCTAGACCAATGATCAGCTGCAATTTCTATTTACACAAGTTAAATATATTGAGATGAAATAAAAAGTCTGATTGGATCGGGCTCTGTGTCGGACTTCTTTTAATAAAGTCGGACAACTACTTATCATCTAGGAATATAGGCACGCACATGGTACTTAGTAGGGACCGAATGACTCATTGTAATAAGATAGCCAACATAGTCGGTGTTGCATTTAAGCAACTATAGCTTTTAATGTTTACATTTTGATTTCATGATATTGTTAGGCAAACTTTGATATTTTTTACCTTTTTCTTTTTCTTTATATTTCTTTTTAGCCATAATGCATCCATTCGTGGAACACATAGCATACGTAATGCTACTTGCGATACTTTTGTACATGACGGCGATCATGAGAACTACTTCAATTGCATCCATCACCAGCTACACCATGTACATTGATTTCATGAACGATATGGGTCACTGCAACTTCGAGCTCATTCCCCATTGGCTCTTCACCATCTTTCCACCTCTCAAGTACTTAAAGGACCCTCCATCATAAGTCTACAATATGTAATTCAATTTCATTATATATATCCCTATTGTTTTCACACTATTAGAAGCATGAAAAGGAAAGCCTTTACGGAATCATTTAACTGATGGTGAATAAATTTATTTATAAAAAGGACAATTCACAAAAATAATATTAATAAGGGAAAATCAAACTAAGGATAAAAATATATAAAGCATTTAATACTAGATCATTGAAAGGAGCTTGGGAACTCGAACATAGGCTTTTCGCATCATCAATTTCATCAATTAACGTAATGAAATAAAGCTAGTTGTTATTGCTCAGGCTGGATGCACACGTCCTAAGGCTATTCCTACCATTAAATTTAATGGGTATGGCTTTTCACTCGTCCGATGGCTTCTATGTAGAAATCAGCCTAATACCATAAAAAAACTTCCAACTTTAACCCTATCCCGATTCTACCTATTTTAGGTACGGTCACAATTCTATTTTTAAAAAAAATTCTCTTTAAAAAAAAAAAAAACCCCTCGATTTTAGGTTGTGCCTCAATTCTATCCTTTTTTTTTCATTAAAAATCCCCAACTTTAGGTCTTATCCCAATTTTACCCTTTAATTTTTATAGTCTCACAAAAAACCACAAACTTGTACTTAAGTTGCAAATCTACCCCCATTAACCCTCTATCCAAAATTTATTGTTGACAACTGAGAGATGGAAAACTCTCAAGTATGAGTTGTTTGAGTGTCCTAAGTGCGAGCTCTCCGACCGCAAGAGATGAAACATTTGCAAGCACTGGAGATTGACCATCGAGTGCAAAATCCAAAGGGTGATTTTGACGGAGGATTAATAGAAGCATATTTGAGACTCATGTAAAAGTCAGTGATATTTAATGAGACAGAAAAATAAAGTGAAATTGAAACTAGAAGTAAAATTGGGATTCTTTTATGAGATAAAAATAAAGTTTAGGGTTTTTACAGGACAAGAAAAAGTTTAGAATTAGGACTGTATCTAAAGTTGGGGATTTTGTATGGGACAAAAACAAAAGTTTAGGTTAAAATTAAGATTGCATCTAAAATCGAAGGTTTTTACAAGACACGAGGTAGAATTGAAACCATAGTTAAAGTCAGAATTTGTTTAGGGTATTAAGTCCGTAGATATTTATACTTAATTGCTCAAATAAATTCATCAAACGATTTCTTCGATGTAAGTACCTTTATTATATTATTTACATGGAAAGTAGGACAATTATCAAGTTATAAAGTGAGAAGAAGTCTCTTGTAAGATATGTATGGCCTTATAGGCACAAAAATAATTTTAAGGAAATAAGATCCCTACCTTTAAAGGGCTAGCTGACTGTCGCGACCTACATTCAGGGGGAGGGAACAGGTTTAGGGGTATTGCCTAAAGGACGGGCCTAAGGCCCATGATTAGGCATGAGCTCTCCCAAGCCCATACCCTGCGTGACAATTGGATATTTCATATGAATTTTGCACAAAGGAGTCGCCACTAGCCTATTAGGGTCGGCTAGAAACCAAGTGAGGTATGAGAGTGTACCTCACTTCCTATGCAACCAGAGAATCTAGGGTCGGGGACTTGATTACACTAATTGGTCAATTAATGCCCTTTCGGTACCTAATCTTATTCATTTTAACAAAATGATTTTTTGGTCAAGCAATTTGAATTGATTTTACTCATCCACAAACATATTAAAGTGATCATACGGGTGCACTCTAAACACGTACTATTAAACACACCATATGACTACACACATACCATTAAACATATCCACCAATAATCATAGCTAACAATGTCCTAACCACACATACCATTGAACATAACAAGATATACAATCTAAACAGGCGATGTAATCAAAATAAATGCATAATTACACTTAAAACGACAACACCTAGCAATTCCTAACCAAACTCTATCATTTTTTGAATTTTCGAAATTTTTTATTTATTTTTCTTTTTTTAATTTAATTTTTTTAATTTTTTAATTGATTTTTTAATAAAAAATTTTAATTAATTTTTTTATTTTAATTTTTTAAAAAAGAATTTCCGATTTTTTTAAATTTTCTTAAATTTTTTTAAATTTAAATTTAAATTTTTCTTTTTTAAAAAAAAATTATTTGAAAAAATGGGTGAATCGGGTCGGGTCCGGTCTGACCCGACCCGGTTCGGCCCGGTCTACGGATTCGGGTCCGGTCTCCGACCAGACCCAGGTTCGGTCCAGCTGGTATGCGGGCCGGTCGGCCCGCTTCGAAAAGAAACTAGGCCCAGCCACCTTTTCCTATTTCCTCTCTCTTTTCTTTTTAAAAAAAAAAGAAGCCCGGCCCGAATCGAAATTAGCCCTTATTCCGTAAAAAAAGAGAAGGGCTCGACCTAGCGACGAATCAACCCATTCGCACAGGCCCGAAGCGAAGCCCATTTCCTATTTTCTATTTTCAACCCTTTTGTGTTTTCCTTTTTTCTTTTTTCCTTTTTTTCTTTTTTCTTTTGCCCTTTTCTTTTGAGCGTCTTCTTCGAGCCCCCCTCCCACAGTCACGATTCGCCGAAGCTTCTGCAGCTCCTCCGCCGGTCCGACGCTGACAACGCTGCGAGTGCTGGCGGCCCTAAGGAAGGTTGCCGGACCACTGCCGCCCACCAGTCATCCTCTCGATCGGCACCGACCGTCGCCGACTACTTATTCCAGCGACAACTACCCTATTTCTGACGGAATGAGTCATGGACTCAAATACATGCCAAGTCTCGCACAAACCATTTGAAAACGCAACAAATACAGATAAAGCAACAAGGATTCAACAAACACAGGGGCAATAACGGCTGGGTCCGGCGTTAAAACGCGAGCTACTCCTCGGTTTTCTCTAAGGAATTTTGTCGAACACATGGTTTGCACGACCGAACTCAAAGGATTTCGGCACGACCGAACACCGAACATCATTTAGGAGTCTCAAAATATAACGTAGGAGGACAGGGGAGCAAAGTGCAAAGGTGAAGTAGATCGGAGCTCACGAGAACCGGTCGACCGTGAGCTCTGGCCCAGCATTTTGGGAAACGAGACTGCGGGGTTCGAGAGACCTACCTAGTCCAGCGATGGGCTATGGCAGACAACGGTTGGCGAACAAAATTCTGGCAACGATGGGCTGCTCCCTCGAGCTTCCTGCCTCTGATTCAGCCTCCCTTTCCTTCCGTGTTCCTCTCTCGCTCGCTCTCAGCCTTATGTGTTTTTTTTTGTTTCGATCCTCTCCTTGTGTCGATTCTGTTCTCCGATTTTTATGCTCGGCCAGCAAGCGCGCATGGCTCTTGCGGCAGCCAGCTTGCCGGCCGAACTGCACCCCCCGACCCGCAAATCACGCCACTCGCCTGCCACCGATCCTCTGCCGCCCCTGTTTTCGCTGCCCTCCTGCTGCTCTGTCTTCTGCAAGTCTTCGAGCGAAGACCAACAGAAGAAAATAAAAAAGGGCTGGGCCGGTCGGAAGAGCAAGGAGATTGGGCCAAGCCCAGCGCGCAAGGGAAGAAAAGAGAGAGAGAGGCGGGTCGAGCCATGGTCGAATCGGCCCAACCCGACCATTTTTTTTTCAATTTTTTTTCAAAATTTTTTTTAAACTCTTTTTTTAATAATAACCCTTTTTGTGACTAATTCCTAACCTTCAACACTACTTTAAATTAATTAATTTGGGTATAAAAAATTAGGTGTCAACAGCTGCCCCTATTTAAATATAGTCTCGCAGATGTTGCATTCAAAGACAGAAGACACTTAAATTATTTCGACGGTTGAGAAACCCTAGGTGCATATGCACGTACTAGATCGATGGAAAGGACTCATAATTATGAAAGTGCGTCTTGTCAATAAGAGGAAGAAAGACTTCGGGCTACAAAAGCCCATCGGGTCATAAGAAGGGGGTTGAAGGACTCCGGGGTACGGAAAGCCCACCGGGTCATAAGAAGGGGATTGAAGGACTCCGGGCTACGGAAAGCCCACCGGGTCATAAGAAGGGGGTTAAAGGACTCCGGGCTACGGAAAGCCCACCGGGTCATAAGAATGGGGTTGAAGGACTTCGAGCTACGGAAAGCCCACCGGGTCATAAGAATGGGGTTGAATGACTCCGGGCTACGGAAAGCCCACCGGGTCATAAGAATGGGGAGAAGGAAAGACTCCGGGCTACAGAAGCCCACCGGGTCATAAGAAAATGACATGATTTAAGGTTAACCATGAACCTTTGGAGATGGCATGGTTTAAGGCTGACCATGAACCCTTGATTTTTAGGGAGGCACCCACTAACCCCTTTAAAAACTGCATGGCTCCACTAAGGAATCCTGTCAAACTCAACTTGAGTGAATGTCATTAGAGACGTCATTAAGAGACTTATTGGCAATATTGTAGCATTAATTGAACAAGCTAATCAAGTTAAGTCCGACTGTTTTGGAAAAAACATTTAATTTCTATCAGCATCATGTGGCGCAAAATTGTCATATTGCTTGTGGATATATTATTAATCATCAAATTCTCTAGGAGTCAAGTTCTTATCAAGATGATCATGACTTGTGGACAAGGCTCATTAAGCATGCCAAACTAGAGCTTCTTAGTCAGAAAGGGCTTTTCACGCACTTTCGATAAAATGGCTGCTTGATCTCATCCATTCATGTGGGAGATAATTGGTTGCTGAGGGTATCTCACATAACCCAGATCAAAAGCTTTCAGAAACATTCACGATGAGCACAATATGATCGATCAAAAAGGTCTTTTGAAAAAGCTGCAATATAGGCTCGTTTAGGGCTTACACGAAGGAATTATTGCTTTGAAGCTAATAGGGGAACACTTGTTTCTATCTTCGTCGGGTTTACAAGTCGAGAACTTGAAAGATAAGACAAGATAGGATTACTTCCACTTCTTCAAGCAATAGCTTCTTTGTGGCATTCTCATTTTCACTCGAACCATCCCAATCAGAAGAGACTTCGGAAGAGGGTTGTAATGTTGGCTCGGGAAAGGCTTCAAAGGCTTAAAACTTTCAAGGGGGTTTTTAAGAGTTAGTGATCATCATAGCATCATGACCGTGTCATTCGATCTTTTGAAGTCACTTGGCTTTTGAAATAGAGCGCATCTCGAAAGTCCCTTGATTAACCAATTCTGTATGGAGGTTTGCTCTTCTCTAATTTCCTTTGCACTTACGATGATTTTTTTACTCAGGCACTTGGACTTTGATAATTTTTTTCACATAAGATGCAGCCCTTTAGCTTTCTCTTTTTTTTTTTTTTTGACAGGCATTGACCTTGCTTTTACTAGGCACCCTGCTTTTTCATGCTCCCTAGTTTGTCGAATTTTTTTTGTCTTTTTGAACTTTTATAGCTCTTATGACTTTCGAGATACTTTTCACATTTTCTCGTGACTGTCAATTGTATTTGGTCAATTCTTATGCCTTGCCCCAGTGAAGGGAGATGATCACCGCTCGAGGTTTAGAAATGAATAATCAAGCCCAAATTGGTTAAAATAATGGATATCAGTGTTTGGGTAGAGAAGGAAATGCTCTTCTTCACCTAGGGATGAGTCAAGCTCTAATGAGAATTCCTTTAAAGCTATCACTAGAAGATTGATGCAAGTGAAAGTAATAGAATATTTCTCAATCTTTCGTTCTACAACATGATCATAACCTCTTATGCTGCCCCAATGTAGGGTTTTTCTTGACAATGGTACTTTGAAGTATCATCTTCTTTTTTTTTTTTTTTCTCTTTTTTATTTCGGCCCAAAGTGATAACAGGAGATTAGTGCAATGCTTGGGATTGATGAAAGGAACGCCTTTATCATTTCGATCTTTGTGCTCAATGCGAATGAATGATTCGTCCTAAGAGAAGGTCGATTTTCACTCAACTCTCAAAAGTGTCTGGAGGATGTGTCTAGAAATGGGCTTGCCTTTCTTCATCCTAAGTACTTCTTGTTTGGCATGGTTAACCTTTCACTCTTTTGCCCGAATAAAGTCATTTTTACGAACCATTTTTCTTGAGGGTCGCAGACGTGAAGCGTGCATAGTGACACCAGAGAATAGGTCATGCGAATCATGTCATGCATTTTCATTTTTGTCCTTATTCTTCTATTTGTTTGTTTTGTTTTGTTTTGCCCTCTTTTTTTATTGTCTCGACTTACCTCTCAAAAGAGACATTCAACCTGTTGTGCGAAGACTTGATGGATTCTTGAGTCAGTTCTTTCCCCTGCCATTTCCTCGTTACATGGTAGGGTGCCTGAAACACAAATAGATATGCGTGTATGCAACATATGCATGATATCTACAATGTTATGCATGATGCTATGCGACTTGAATTGGGCATGAAGTGGCTCCTCGGCCTTGATTTCATTCATGGAAAATACTTTTTGATTGCATCAGCGCTTACAGGTCTAGGCAATTCACTGTCATCCATTTCAACTAAAATCATGGCACCACCAGGAAGAATCTTCTTAATGACATACGATCCTTCGTAGTTCGGGGTGAATTTTCCATGAGGATCTAGTATGATCGGAAGCACCTTCCTCAACACCAGGTCGTTGACTTTGAAGTGTCTGGGACGCACCTTTCGGTTGAAGGCTTTTGCGACTCGTCTCTGATAGCACTGACCATGGCACATAGCTTGCAATCTCTTCTCATCGATCATGTTTAATTGCTCATGCCTCTGTTGCATCCACTCAGTCTCATCAAGCATAGATTGAGAAAGGACCCTTAAAGAAGGGACTTCAACTTCAACAGGCAAGACTGCCTCCATCCCGTACACGAGTGAGAAAGGAGTTGCCCCTGTGGAGGTGCGGATAGAAGTTCGGTATGCCATTAGCGCGTAAGGGAGACTATCGTGCCAATCATGATAATTTTCAGCGGTCTTTGATAAGATTTTCTTTATGATCTTGTTCGCCGCCTCCACTACTCCATTCATCTGAGGACGGTACGGTGACGAGTTTAAATGCTTAATTCAAAACTCACTGAACAAATCATCCACGACTTTGTTGTTCAAATTAGTGCCATTGTCGGTAATGATTGCCTCCGGCACCCCGTAACGAGCGATAATGTCACGACGAATGAACTTTGCCACACTCTTGGCAGTAACATTAACATACGAGTTGGCGTCGAACCACTTGGTAAAATAGTCTATCACCACCAAGATAAATCGATGCCCATTTGAAGCTTTAGGGTTAATGGACCCGATCACGTCAATTCCCCACATTAAAAAGGGCCAGGGTTGAGATATTTGGTGAAGTTCAATTGGAGGGGCGTTTATCCTGTCTCCATAAATTTGGCACTGGTGACACCGTCGTATGTGTTGAATGCAATTAGACTCCATAGTCAGCCAATGATAACCGAGTCGCATGATCTTTCTTACCAAGAAGTGTCCATTCATATGGGGGCCGCACTCTCCTTCATGTATTATTTTCATCAATCGATCGGCTTCTTTAGCATCGACACACCTTAGCAATGTCGAGTCGAAGGACCTTTTGTAGAGGACATCTCCATTCGTGAAGAATTTTGATGTTAGCTTTATCAAATGCTTTTTGTCCGCTGCCTCACTTCCTTCGGGGAATTCACCCTTCTGTAGATACTTCAAGATGTCGTGGTACCAAGGTTGTCCATCCGGTTCCTCTTCAACCGTCATACAGTAAGCCGGGTGCCGAAGGATTTAAATTCTCAACGGTTCAATGTCCAAGCCTCCATCTACTTGCAACATCGAAGACAAAGTAGATGGGGCATCAACGAACTGATTTTAAGACCTTGGTAAGTATTCGAATGATATTTCTTGGAATTCTTCTGTCAACTCTCCTAGGAACTCATGATACGGAATCAATTTAGAATCATGTGTTCGCCATTTGCCTTTAGTCTGTAAGATGATAAGGGCTGAATCACCATAAACTTGCAGCTTTTGAATTTTCATATCAATGGCGGCTTGGAGGCCAAGAATGCATGCTTCGTATTCAGCGATGTTATTCGTGCAAGGGAATGTTAATTTAGCAGCGATGGGGTAATGCTGTCCATCCGGGGAGATAAGAATTGCCCCAGTACCCGACTCGGCTAAGTTAATCGCACCATCAAAGTACATTGTCAATTTGTCACTTGATACCAGTAAAATTCGTTCTTCTGCATCACTATCCTCATCAGATGCTCTGGACCTCTCGAAATTTTTTGCCAACATGTCTGCTATGGCTCGACCTTTAATGGACTTCTGTCCTAGGCTTTGAATGTCAAACTCAGAAATTAAGATTTGCCACTTGGCCAACTTGCCAACCAAAGCCAGCTTCTCTAGGAGATACCTGATAGGATCATTTTAGGTCACCAACAAGATTCGGTGATGAAGTGTGTACTGCCGCAGCCCGTGCAAGACCCAAATTAAAGCCACGCAAGTTCTCTCAACCTCTGTATAATTCATCTCAGAAACAGTGAACTTTTTGCTCAAGTAGTAAATTGCGCATTATCTCCCGTCATTTGGTCTCTTCTAGGCTAACATGGCTCCCAATGACTCGTCATGTATGGTTAAGTATAAAATCAAGGGGATTTTAGGGAGAGGGGGCACTAAGACTAGTGCATGAGTGAGATAATGTTTTATCTTCTCAAAAGCACCCTGGCACTCGGTATTCCACTCAATCTTTGCATTCTTTTTCATGAGCTTGAAGAATGGTTTCGCCGTTTCAGACAACTAACAAATGAACCTTGCCACATAATTAAGTCGTCCCATCAGGCTGCGGACTTCTTTGACGGTAGTCGGGGATCGTAAATCGCAAATGGCTTTAACCTTCGACGGATCAATCTCTATGCCCCTATTACTAACCATGAATCCTAATAGCTTCCCAGATTTCGCTCCAAAAACGCATTTTGCTGGATTGAGGCGCAACTTGAACTTCCGGAGACGTTTGAATAGCCTTTGCAAGACTTTAATATGATCTTCACCACGTCTCGATTTCGCAATCATGTCGTCGATGTATACTTCAATTTCCTTGTGTATCATATCATGGAATAACGTGACCATGGCCCTTTGATACGTTGCCCTAGCATTCTTTAGACCAAAAAGGCATCACTTTGTAACAGAAAGTTTCCAAGGAGTTATGAATGATGTTTTGCTCCTGTCTTCCTCCTTCATACGGATTTAGTTATATCCGGAAAAGCCATCCATGAAGGAGAATAGCTCAAATCCCGCCATACTATCGACTAAGACATCGATATGTGGGAGCGGAAAGTCGTCCTTGGGACTTGCTCGATTCAAGTCGCAATAGTCAACACACACCCTAATTCGCCCATCTTTCTTCATTACAAGCACGATATTTGCTACCCAATCAAGGTAACGAGTCACTTCGATAAAGTCTACTTTCAGTAGTTTCATCACCTCTTCTTCAATCTTCTTGGACAACTCTGGTTTAGTTCTCCTGAGTCTTTGCTTCTTAGGTGGCACATTGGGATCCGTTGGTAAAGCATGTTCCACAATTTCAGGATCCAATCCTGGCATGTTGGCATATGTCCAGGTGAACACATCTTGATACTCTTTCAGGAGATTAGTCATCATTTCCGCCTCTAACTCTGAGAGACATGCCCTGATTTTTAGTTCTTTGACATTCTCCGCATCCCCCAAATTTATAATGACTATTTGCTCTTCAGTCAACGGCTTCGATTCTTCGTGTCAATTCCATTCGCGCTCGATCCCCTTCTGATCGTCATCGTCGATGTCATCGGAACCTAAGAGACTTTCTTTATGCACATCTGAGTCACATGCATCCTTATCATGATTATGTATAATGTAATGCCTGTAATGAGATGAGATAAGTTAGAGTAATGTCAACAAAAAAGACGATGCATGTCATTTTCTAAAAAAATTTGAAGTATTTTTGTAAAAATTTCAAGAACTCGTCATCATATCCTCAGATTTCCTCATCCTTGCAAAACAGTCAAATAAGGGAGCATGTGGAGGCCTAGGCCTCAGCGACCATCATAAGGCTAGTTTGATGTGCCTCCATATATCCTTAATAAAACATGTGTCTATTTTATTGAATGAAGAGAGATAAGGCCGTATTTTAACACAGACCACCCTTGACCAACGGCTCAAGATCGGGGTTGACCAAAGTTTACACTACAAATGACATGAACATAAAACAAAGAAAGAAAAACTACGAGATCCCGCGCAGGGGAGAAGACATAAAACGAAAGACTAGGCTAAACAAGAGCCGCCCTATTCTGGAGGGACAGCCATAACTTCAAAGGACCCGGCTTCCTCGCACGCTTGGATGGTGCATATGACGTCCTCCTTGAATAGCTCGGTCACACCATAGATATCCTCCTCTTCCTCGAATAACATCCTTGGGGGTCCTGGAAATGTCTCCTCCAGCAACGGGGAAAGCGGGCTTTGATAGCCCTCGTCCTCTTCAGTCTGGGCAACACATTCACTTTGGTCTATGTACTCACCTTGGCCTCCTCGGGCACCTCGGCCTCTATGCCTTCCATAGCCTCTTCGGTTATTATGGCCTCCCTGCTTCTCGACATATCCCAAACCTCTTCTTTTGAAGTTTTTACGAGCTTCAATGGGTTTTCGCACACCTTGGCCACGCGATCCAAGACCCTCCCCAGGATTATATCCGCTTGCCAGCATGATCTTTCCCGCAGCTATAGCTGGCCTAGACAATTCAGGAGCCCTTGTGAAAGAGCCTGTAGGCACATGAATCATGGACACCAGCTCTGATGTTTGAAAGCTGGATTCCTCGGTACATTTGGGCTCCACATAAGGGATGGTCGTCTCGTGGTAGATCTTGAAATCAGACTCTCCATGGACCGTGACAAGCCTATTGTCTACCACAAATCGTACTTTCTAATGAAGGCTGGAGGCAACAGTACCCGCCGTATGGATCCATGGCCTCCCTAGTAAAAAATTAAAAGCGCTTGGTATATCTAACACTTGGAACGAGATTTGGAAAAGTACAGGGCCAATCAGCAGCTCAAGTTCAATTTCCCCTATCACCTCCTTCTTCATCCCGTCAAAAGCCTGCACAGTTGACTTGTCAGTATGAATTCTTCCAAGATCAATGTCGAGACGGTGGAGCGTAGCCAACGGGCATATATTGAGCGCCGAACCATTATGGATCAACACTCTGCAAACAAGAGTGCTCTCATGTTCACCGAAATGTGTAGCGCTTTGGTATGATTAGGGCCCTCAGGGAGGAGATCTTCATCAATAAAGGAGATTTGGTCTTTTAGTAGGACGACGCCAACAAACTCTTCCAATTGGACTTGATCGATTGATTTTGGCACATGCACCTCATTAAGGACTTTAAGTAAAATGTCCCTATGTTTCTTGGAAGATTTGAATAATTCTAGGAGGGAGATTTGAGCCGGCAGCTTGCACAGTTGATCCACCACATTGAACTCGCTAGACTTTACTACGGCCAAGAGTTTCTTTGCCTCCTCCTCAGTCACAACCTTCTTTTCTACTCCTTTATCAGGGGCATAACAGCGGCCTGATCGCGTGATAGCGTCCACCTCAGTTGTTCCATAGTCCCAAGGTACAACTTTGGGATCGAATTTGGGAGGATTCTCCAACACTATCACTCCATCTTTCTCCCAGGGTGGCAATTCTATCGTGACTGGCGTTGCATTCCCTCCCGTGACTTCAATTGCCGACATCTCCTCGACCATAAGGTCGATTACCATGGGTTCAGTGATTTCCATCTTAATATCATCAGCGAGCTCCTCATTAGGTAGTTCAATCACTATTAGGGTTATCATAGCTATCACCCCTTCCTCATACAAAGCTGGGGTCTTTGAAATTCCAGGCATAACCTTCTTTGCCCGAGATATACAAGCAAACTTGCAGAAAGAAGAACAGAATGATGATGGCATGATCATGGACACGACCCCCTCCTCTTCTTCTCCGCATTGGATTACCCCCATGGCTATCATCCTGCGGACGCGGTTCAACTTCTCTTCTGGAGTCACATCATCCTGACCTCCATAGTATCCTGGCAGCACTAAGGAATCGTACAACCTGGAAGCATCCACCACTAGAGGCTGTTGACTCACCTGCATCTCCTCGGAAATCGAGTTCACTCCCCCTGCATGATTTGGTAGAGGGTTCTGTTGCACATTAGGTTGGGCCTCCTTGAAAGTCAAGATCTTCTTATCTAGAAGCTGTTAAACTTTATATCTTAGCTTCTCCCATGTGGTATTCACAGGTCTTGTTCATATCGAACCCGACAAACCTCGGGGGATTGTCTCTCGGCACTTCTTTCGCGACTATCCTCTTTTCGAGGAGCATGGGCAACAGCTTTGACAGCGGGCGTGGTAGTGAAGAAAAATCCTTTCAAAAAGGCATCTTGCCATTATCATATGCTCATGACGAGCTGCCTTGGACCACTATAGGCTTATGCGCGGGTGTTAAGGATGGTCGAAGGAAAGGCGGCTCCTGCACAAGCGCTACTTCAATTGCGGCCTCCTTATCTTGTGCCTCTAGTTGAAATCTTTCCCTCAACCATTGCCCATTCAACACCTTCACCTACCTCAACTAGCTGCGAAAATGTCTGGCAACCCGAGAACACTAACCCTTAGAAGTATTCAGGGGTCAATGTCTTGAGGAACAGTTGTTTCATCTCTCTCTCGTTCAAGGCCGACTTCACTTGTGAGGCCATAGTCCTCCACCTTTGCGCAAAGACCTTAAATGACTCTGTCCTCTTCTTCTCAATACAGGCCAATTCTTCCCTCGTGGGGGCGAGCTCGGTATTAAACCGGTATTGCTACAAGAACTCGTTGGTTAAATCTTCCCAACTAGTGAGTTCTTCAATGTCCAATGCAATGAACCACGTTAGAGCAATGTCTTCCAAGCTATCTTGAAATGTGTGTATGAGAAATGACACGTTCTCAGCATAGCGAGCCATTTTCCTCATGTAATATCTGAGGTGGGTCTTAGGACATCCCATTCCGTCATATTTTCTTGTGAACTCAAGCTCTTTGAAGTTTTCAGGGAAGTTTGTCTTAGTGTATGAAGACAACCTATCAGCTCCTTTCAGCTCGTAACCTTGTAAGGCACACAGTCGTTCCTCCATTTTTGCCAAGCGTTTTTCACTCTCTTCACTTATACAGGGTGTTGGGTTTTCCTTCGGAGGAGGATCCAGATTGACGATGATTGGCATGATAGAAGGAGCCTCCCCAGCAGTTTCTTTCCCAAGGGGATCAACAACATGCGTGCCTTCCATTGATGCCAGAGTGGATGTTCCCGTGACAGCTACAGTAGGGGACTCCTTGAGCTTCTGGCTTATTTCAAGCATCATTGTGGTAAGTTGGGCCAGCTGGTCCTCCATCTTGGTCATGCATACGTTGGTGTCCTCATTCTCCATTTTGACTTTCACGCGCATGCGAATTAGGGATCTCCGCTTGGCCGTGTCGACGATCAGTAAAAGACAATCGATCAACTAGTACCTGAACAATGATAGATAAGCATGGAGTAATGATTAGGCGGTCGGTCCATAACAAAGATCTAATCGCCCAAATTTACTCGTTTCATTGAAAGTAAGGTTGCTACATAACGCAGAAAAATACATGAGGGAGAACCCCTAAACAACGAAGTTAATCATGACTCTTATCTCCCAATAATGCAACTCGAGACAAATTCTTTAACATTGTAACATGGGTGGGCATGGGCCCATTACATATCACCCTTGACTCGATCTAACTAACGAGGACAACTCTTGCTTGTGACCGCCCCACTAACTCGGGTCAATTTCGAGGCACGCTCCTCCGTTTCTTCGAGCTTCCTTTTGAGGTATTTGATCTCGACTCAGTGGGTGGTCTTTAATGGTACGTTGGGAATTTTCGGGCGTAGGCTCTCTGGGATTTTATGCCTAATGATGTATTCCATCGAGGCATAGTAAGTCTTTTCTTGCCCTTCGAACTCCTCTTCAGGCCATATCAGCTTCCGGAGATGGCACATATCCCACATCGACTTGACTAATGCAACGGAGTCTTCGTGATCTTGGCATCCATCAGGGAAGTCTATCCTGAGCGGGTCTTCTTGAATCATCGGTGAAGTTGTTGAACCTCTTTGAACTTACGGGCGACTCGGGTTGGGTAATACTCAGTGACTCCGGTAATTCCCAACAAATGAACAGGTCCAGTAAGCCCACACACGAACCGCGCTTCTCGAACTCGGAGCCATTTCGCGTGCCATTGGAAATCTTCGGGTCCAGGGTTGGTCATGAAAGCTAACCACTCAGAATAATGATAATCGGGGGCAAACGTTCCTATCTTTAAACTTCAGGATAGGGTGGCTAGAGTCAGAGATGTCGTTCACAGTCATTAAGCTACCAAACCCTTTAACGTGAGAGAAAAACCAAATTTGCAAGAGTTCAGGAGGAGCATGGAAAATTTTGTTTTTGTTTTCTTTGAAACGAGTAAGGAAAAGAAAAGTTTCAATCAGGATGGTGTTAACAAAACCCTTTTCCCATACATGCCTCACGAACTACCCATGCCACAGAAGGGTTAATAGCGTTCCTACAATGTGGGAATAACACAAACCCGAAGAAGGCTAGCAGGAAGATCCTATTCTTTCGAAAAGATGAGGCATTTTGAAAAAGCTCATTTAGGAATGAAAACGGGCAAGTCTTGCGATTAGCTTTCAAAACTTTCCTCACGTCGTCCTCCTTAACTCTAAGGAAATCAGATAAGGTCGATGCATACTCAGTCCCTACAAGTGGGCCAATTAACTCCGACACCAAAGGCTTTCCCATGGCAACACTATATTCTTCTAGGGTTGGAGTGAGCTCATGGTCACCGAACATGAATGTGCAAGTCTTGGGACACTAGACATGCGCCAACGCTTGTACAACACCATAATGAGTTTCTATTTCTAAAAGGGGAAGTAATCGTCTGACGTAGGATCGAACCCAATCATGGTCAGTCGGGTCTAGTCTATCCCACCATGTGCGAAGCTCGGCTTTCGGGGTAGCAATGATGTGAAGCTCGGGTATCCCCATCGTATACTACTCACAGTTACGATCAACATAATTTGCCATGAACCGACCAAAAAAAGAAAGAGAATAAGTAAATTACGAATGAGAGAATTCGAAAATCTTACCCTACTCATTGAGTAGCAAAGCCAATGACATAGACATACGCATGGACGGTGATTCAATTTCTACTCTAAACAGCTCAAAATGGAGCCATGGGATCACTGGATTGAACCAGCAAGGTCGTGGCTAGGTCGGGGTTACCCATGACTCCGGCTTCGTCAAAGAACTGACCCGTGTCGCGCGGTTATAGACCGGGGTGGGTACCTTCAACGCGAAGAAAGAAATTTCGGGGTTAAGATGGGCGACTCATACTACGCAGTTGTAGTCGGAGTTGTATCCATCTTAACACCATCCTAGGTGATCCTATGCGGCCCAAGTCCGACGGCAGGTTATGTGTGCTATAGTGTAGTGCAATGCAAGAAACTCATGCATGACAATTTAAAAACAATCATCACTTCAAACATAAATAAACCATTCCCTCTTACACCCCCTACAAAACAAAGGTTAGAAATCACCGCCCCTTATAACTCCCATAAACATTCAACATTCAACATGTTATGGATGCACATGATATCCTCGCTGCCAAACAAAAATATTTTCGAACAAGATTAATTTTGGACTAACTCCTCTAAGGTATAAAATCAAGTCCCCAGCGGAGTTGCCAAGCTATCGCGACCTACCTTCGGAGGGAGGGAACAGGTTTAGGGGTATTGCCTAAAGGACAGGCCTAAGGCCCATGATTAGGCGTGAGCTCTCCCAAGCCCATACCCTGCATGACATTTGGATATTTCCTATGAATTTTGCACAAAGGAGTCGCCACTAGCCTATTGGGGTCAACTAGAAACCAAGTGAGGCATAAGAGTGTACCTCACTTCCTACGCAACCAGAGAATCTAGGGTCGGGGACTTGATTACACTAATTGGTCAATTAATGCCCTTTCGGTACCTAATCTTGTTCATTTTAACAAAATGATTTTTTTGTCAAGCAGTTTGAATTGATTTTACTCATCCACAAACATATTAAAGTGATCATACGGGTGCACTCTAAACACGTGCTATTAAACACATGGTCTCCGACTAGACCCGAGTTCGGTCTAGCTGGTATGCGGGCCGGTCAGCCCGCTTCGAAAAGAAACTAGGCCCAGCCACCTTTTCCTATTTCCTCTCTCTTTTCTTTTAAAAAAAAAAGAAGAAGCTCGGCCCGAATCAAAATTAGCCCTTATTCCCTAAAAAGAGAGGGGCTCGGCCTAGCGACGAATCAGCCCATTCACACAGGCCCGAAGCGAAGCCTATTTCCTATTTTCTACTTTCAGCCCTTTTGTGTTTTCCTTTTTTTCTTTTTTCCTTTTTTTTTTTAATTTTCTTTTGCCCTTTTCTTTTAGGCGTCTTCTTCGAGCCCCCCTCCCACAGTCACGATTCGTCGAAGCTTCTGCAGCTCCTCTGCCAATCCGACACTGACAACGCCACGAGTGCTGGCGACCTTAAGGAAGGTTGCCGAACCACTGCCGCCCACCGATCATCCTCTCGACCGGCGCCGACCCTCGCCGACTACCTATTCCAGCAACAACTACCTTATTTCCGACGGAATGAGTCGTCGACTCAAATACATGCCAAATCTCGTGCAAACCGTTTGAAAACGCAACAAATTCAGATAAAGCAACAAGGATTCAGCAAACACAGGGGCAAAAACGGGTGGGTCCAGCGTTAAAATGCGAGCTACTCCTCGGTTTTCTCTGAGGAATTTTGTCAAACACATGGTTTGCACTACTGAACTCGAAGGATTTCGGCTCAACCGAACACCGAACACGCTTTAGGAGTCTCAAAATATAACGTAGGAGGACAGGGGAGCAAAGTGCAAAGGCGACGTAGACCGGAGCTCACGAGAACCGGTCAACCGTGAGCTCCAGCCCAGCATTTTTGGAAACGAGACCGTGGGGTTCGGGAGACCTACCTCGTCCGGTGATGGGCTACGGCGGACAACGGCTAGCGAACAAACTTCTGGCGACAATGGGTTGCTCCCTCGAGCTTCCTATCTCTGATTCAGCCTCCCTTTCCTTCCGTGTTCCTCTCTCGCTTGCTCTCAGCCTTGTGTGTGTTTTTTTTTGTTCCGATCCTCTACCTGTGTCGATTCTGTTCTCCAGTTTTTATGCCCGGCCAGCAAGCGCGCATGGCTCTTGCAGCTACCAGCTTGCCGGCCGGACTGCACCCCCCGACCTGCGAATCACGCCACTCGCCTGCCACCGATCCTCTGCCGCCCCTGTTTTCTCTGCCCTCATGTTGCTCTGTCTTCTACAAGTCTTCGAGCGAAGACCAGTAGAAGAAAATAAAAAAGGGCTGGGCCGGTCGGAAGAGCAAGGAGATTGGGTCAGTCACAGCGTGCAAGGGAAGAAAAGAGAGAGAGGTGGGTTGGGCCATGGTCGAATCTGGCCCAACCCAACCATTTTTTTTTCAATTTTTTTTCGAAATTTTTTTAAACTCTTTTTTTTTTAATAATAACCCTTTTTGTGACTAATTCCTAACCTTTAACACTACTTTAAATTAATTAATTTGGGTAAAAAAAATTAGGTGTCAACACTGACGTTGCCCTCTTATTATTGGTCCAGGTTTTTTTATGTTAAATATCAAGCCTTGTCAATCATTAGGTTCAACGACGAAGTATACGAATTATGCTCCGAAGGAGCTAATGAACTAAAACTCCATTTATTTTGTAAAGAATGAATAATTTGGAAAAAAAATTAAAAAAATTAATTAACTATACTGCTTGAAAGAATTAATTAATGAAAAATATTTTTATTATTGATAATAAAATATTTCTAAATATTTTTGTGGACTTTATTTATTCATTTTTATAAGAGATATAAATAATTATTTAAAAAAATCAAATTATTAATTCTCTGTGAGATAAACAAAGCCTAAATGGAACCGCAAGAGTGAATGTGTGAATTAGAGAATTTTTTTTTTACTTTAGGTAGACCGATTTTTCATAAAATAAAAAAATATATTCTTTTGATGTTTTTAATAAATATTTTCAAAATTGAACCCTTGTATTTAAGTGCATTTAAAGTGTATTCTTATGACACTAGTTCTTGTGGCAAATGGACTTTTAGTTAGAAATTACTCGTGAGTCATAACACCTCGATAGATTCCATTCATTGCACCACACCCAGCTCCAAACAAACTACAATCTTTTCATGTCGATCTACAACTGCATATACAGATCGGTGGGCCGGTCAACGAACGCCACATACGAGACATCCCTTCGAAGATCAGAAGATTCACCAGATGTGGTGCATTTGACGCACCTGACAATACCGGAGTCGATCTATCATCTACCGCTGGGATCCGCCTCCCTCGTGTCTCGGCCTCACTCACCCAAGTGGTACCTATGGATGATGTGGCCAGTCACGCTCAGCTCCGCATTGTGGACTAGATCTACGGTCACCCTTTCGACTTGGAGAGGAACAATATACAATGTCCAAGAGCTCAGAGAAAGAGATTGTTATGTTTTCACACTTTGGTGTTTACTTTCCCTTGTTCCTGGTGTATGAAATTTAATTATTTTCTTTTCTGCGGTATTGTTTACCTTATGATTGGCAAAATGTCATGGCAGGTCACCAACCTGATCCCACCTAGGGGATGGCCGGCCCGTTTGTCCCAAAGGGCGGGACTCGGATGCCCGCCCCCACACCCCCCTCGTCCCGGGCATTCCTTGATTTTCTGCACCTCTAGCATGTCACATGAGAAATTATTGGCTGACTCAACAATTTGACTGGAAATGGTTAAGTTGTTCGACAGTTTAATATTTACCTTATTTTTAATAACTCGATTGGATCTTATGTATGATAAAACACAGGATCATAATTCGACGGATTTCTTGTCAAGCAAGCGGTATTTGGGCCCATAAGATGCTCAAAAACGGCGTGAGATGGCTTCAGTTCGAAATTTCATCCATTACATAGCGGCTCTATATTAAGTCATCTTGTCCCTATCCAAACCAAACCTGAGGAAGAGAAAGAGGGCGTTTAGGCGTCGAGGGATGATAGTAAGCAATGTTGGCGGCAGCAGTGAGGTGGTCTGAGGCGGCGGGAACGGTGGTAGGTGGTAGGGGATGGTGGTGGTAGACTTGGGTTGTGGTGTTGGCTCTGTCGGTGTTGTGGGGCTAGAGTCTCTTGGGGATTTCTTCACTAGATGGCCTTTTAGTCGTTCTAGCCAGGCTGAGGTATGAGATATGTATTTTAAAAAGTAGACCTAATGTTTTTAGCGAAGGGTAAAAATTCACGTATTTTTTTCCCTAATATTCTTGTCATACTAATTTAAATAGGGATATTAACCAAATAAGCCATAAACCCATTGTACATATATTGTATTAGTCATGAAATTTTTAATTTGTCCAATTTAATTTTAAATCTTTGATACTGATTCTTTCTGAGTATCATGGACCCTAATGTTTTCCTCCCACTAATTCAAACGTGTTGGTCGTAACAAGTGTCCCCACCTACCTACTTCAACAACCCTATACATGGCAAGGTAACGATTAGCTGGACTTGGAAACATAGATAAAGAAATCGATGTACATGGGCAAAGGAACGTCCAACTACAACAAATTGGGTCACCGAACGCAATTTCAAGGCATTAAAATACGATGTTGGATCTGTTTTTCCGGACACTGGTCGTCTAAACAACAAAAGGGACATCGCCAAACAAGAACAACTACATGATTAGTGGTGCAGTAGCGCGTGACATCGTACTTTAGTCTCTTAATGGTACTGATTAATTTGATGTTGTTGGATGCTGATTTGGGCCCTCCGGATTGTGCATGAACTTCATCTTCACACAATAGATGAAACCTATCGGCTTTGGAAGAAAATAAATAGGACACGAAGAGTGACAATACTTTGGAAATTACACGAGAAATTGGTAGATTAATGCAAAAACTCGAAGAAGTATTTAAATAAATTAACAGAGGTCTCATGAAAGAGGTCTTGTTTTTTTTATTTTCATTACCCAACTGTACCGTCACATGACAAGTCTGCAAATTTTCACCAGATTTGATCTAATATAATATAAGATTTACCTACCCATGAAAATCAAGTGTATCCACTGAAGTCGGAGGGACAAATTATTATTTTTTTTTTTTGGTAAAGTGTTTTGATTCTTTTTTTTTTTTTTGGTAAAGGACAAATTATTTTTCTAAATAGGAATTGCTTCATTTTTTAACTAATTTAAGTGATGTTGATAATTTTTTTTGTCTTTTCATAATTAATATTTTAATATGAGCAACGAAGTTGTGAATTGCTATTCACCAACAATGAACAACTTGGGCACGGCACCGAATCCATTTGAGGTTACGTGTCGCTCGTTAATTGGAACTTGGAAACACTGTACGAACGGCATTGTTGGTAACATGAAGAAAAGATGTGGACCGGAACTCACGTTAGTGCTAAACGGAAGGACAAGTCATCTAACTATCCCCGCTTACGTCGTGCAAATTACTAATTCTATCAAGAATTTAGTGCTTGAAGGTCAGAAAAAGAAGAAAGGATCGGTAGATAAACTGTTTTGCGCACGGAAAAAAAATAAAAAATCGAAGTCATTCGTAATTTTGCAAAATGAATCGTGTCCTCACTTTTCTTTTATATCAATAGGGTGTTCAGTAGTTTTTTGACATCCGATTATTTCCCATATGATATCACGCGTGCCTCTTAAACACTGATAATATTATGCTCCTGAGAATGGCTTCAAGAGGATGCGCAAGTGTGTTGATTCGAATTCAGACCTAAGTAAGAAAGATGAATACGCCTACTATCCCAGCAGTTCTCAGGATTTAAAATAATTTTATTGTTAGCCAAAGAAAAAAATGTCATAAAAATAGTTGATGCTGATAGGAGTGTCGTCGGATGCGAGGTAGAAAGGGGCATCTGACTTGCCAACCCTCTTTAACAAAATTTTGAGAACAAATGACTCGGATGCCCGGGGGAAGAAGGCGACGTACTAGCTTTATTCCACGCGTCCTTCTCTTATGTTTGAAGCACTCTATATACTTCATACCATAGAATATAAACACAGAACAGGAGCATCCGATCATGTCCGACGATAAAGGTTAAAAGCACGTAGATATGAGAATTTGTCAGGCTATTTGAGTGCATTTGTTTCAAATACGAAATCAAACTTACCAGGGTTCGCAAAAATAGATTAGAGATCATGTGCAAAAGATAAATGACAGAATGGAAAAACTTCACTCGAATAAAAATTAAAATTGTTTCATCTACCTATATCGCAATGCCCATGCAAATAACAGGATCGCTTGTTAATGACAACATAGAAAATGGAAATTCATCTATAATCTTAGCTCAAGAGATTATTTGACAAATTATGTATGTAAGCGATTCGATTGATAACTCTCAAATGCTCATGTGCTCTGGATGTATGCAAGTCTAATGCATCACGATCTTTTCCGAAAGCCAAAAGCCAATAACAGAAGCAAAAGTACTCGTCCACCTCCTTTACCAATAATACGGTTTACTGAAACAAAGCTGATCTCAGTAGCAAATTGAACCATGCCAAAAATAGTTTAAATGGGAAGAAATTAAATTAGTGACGATACTAAATCATTTTCGGCATAATCAACGTTTAGTTAAGCCATGTCGCCTACCGAGAATTCTCACCCGGAACCACAACTCCCTTCCCAAAAAAGCTCTGCGAGAACAACAGGAAACCGAGGATCACGCCACTGCTCGGCCCATGTCCGCCCTCGTGATGCGGAGGACTGACCCCGGCGACGTGGCTCCGGCAGAGAGGACATGTGGAGCGGCGCTTGAACCACACGTCGATGCACTCAGCGTGGAAGCAGTGGCCGCATCCCTGCAAATTCCGGTAGCGCTCACCGGTGGCGACTTCATGCAGACATACCGTGCAGTACGGAGGAGCTTGATGTCCCCGGCAAAGAGTGAGAGCCGGAGGGTACTGGCTCCATCGGAACGTGTTGGCGCAGAGACGGACGAGGAAGACGATGACAGTCACGACGGCTGATGTGGCTTTGTCAAGAACCGTCCTCGCTGTAGCATGGAGCTTGGGAATGCTCGCCATGTAAACTCTCTCTATCTCTCTCTCTCTCTCTCTCTCTCTCTCTCTCTCTCTAACTTTAAGGGGATTAGGTTGGCGTTTTCTATGCTTGCAAGCGTATATAGTGGATTCCTCTCAACGCACTCTACTCTTTGGATGACGAAAATATACAGCTAAATCTCAACAACACCATGGACCATTTTGACGTGAAGTCATGAGCAATTATTATAAGTGTGTTTGTTTTACATAATAAATTAAATCTAGACCATTAAATATAATGAGTTTTATCACATCTTACAGTCGAGATTAAATTTAATATGTGTACCTAATTCATGAAATATTTTCTCGTTAAGTCATAAATCCATTAATCTTTGTTTTTTTTTCCCCATTTTCACTATGGCTTTGAAGGCTTAATTGGACAAGCGATACCATGCTAGCAAGTGAGACGGTACATACTTTCCGTTTGTCATAATATACCAATTTGTGATTTTTCATAATATTAATTTAATTTAACAGAAATTAATAAAGGGTAATTGTTTTTACAAATATACCATTTTAAGGTTTTGGTGATCAAAAATTAATCTGAAGTAAATTTGTCATAAATGTATCAGTTTAGATTTTTCATGGTCAAAAGATTAATTTGAGATATATTTGTCACAAGTGTATTAATTTATGATTTTTTTTGTTGCATTAACCCTTTTTTGTTTGGGCTGTGGTTGATATTTTCTTGATATTTGATGTAATTACCAAATGGTAGGGATCTATCCACCTTACAATGACATTAAACAAAATGATGATCAAGAAGAAAGGATTTGAGAATCCGGACCTTCATAATGCATTGAATTCTCTACACGTTCCTTTCCCCTGTTGTATTTCCCTATCTTTCTCACTCAAGCCAATAAGCTGAGAATGTGTGACCTGAATGTATATGGATGCACATATTTCCATCGTTGTTCCTAATTTACTGGAAGTTACCTGGATAGGCTGGCTTTCATTGTCCGAAACACAGAACGTGGCAGACTTGCTAACAAAACCGTCTAGTATTATGCTATTAGGAACTTAGAAGTAAAGTCATTCGCAATGCGAAGTCATGCAAGAAAAACCCTTAATTGAAATTTTTCTTCTTACAGATGAATGATGGTGACATGTGTGCACTTAGATATTCCTACTATGATAGTGCATACATATCATACTCAAGAAGGGTGCTTGCTAAATGAGACCTTTCTTCTGACAGCATCTGCAATAAAACTCCGTAAAAATTTCTGTGCATGACAAAATCCCCTATCTACTTCCTCCTGGCAGCAATCTATCGTTGTATGCGCTTCCCGTATTATAGATTCCTTTGTTAGAGGTCTAACGTGAAATCTGTCATTCTCTACATGATGCTTCCTTGAAGCCAGCATGTTTAGGTCTTTTTGTTTCATCTATAACCGGCAATATGAAAGCAATATTCATTGATTTCACTCCTTAGTTCGTTTCCTTCTCTCTTCATTAAAAATATAGCGTGAGCGTTCTGCTGGAACCGTGAATGGAATATTAAGGGTCCCTATCTTTGTATGGTTTATTATATCACTATATTGTACGTGGCTTCTACTAAGTATATGCAATTGATCGCTCTGCATTTGTTCTGCTATTACATTTATTCATGTTGTTGCATGAGTAGTTGGGCCTAGTGGCATGACCCAGCTTCTGTAGACTGGAAAGTTGGACACACTCTACACTGGCCAAATTTGAAGAGAAGAAACACTAGAATAATTAGAAGAATCTTCTATAAGAGAAAGTTCTCTTTGTGATCCGTTTCTGTGTGTGTGTAGTTTTTTAGAATAAAATACAAATTATCGAGCTCCTATCTGAGATGCAGGCTAAAGATTTAAATCTTGCCAAATCATCAGCGGAAGAGGTCGGTGTCAAGTGCCCAATGACATTCCAAGCACAAGACATGTAAGTACTTTGCCCATTTGTGCTGATTCTCAGAATTTCATTGTTCTTGACTTCATTTCACCATTTCCTCCTTTTAAAAGATGTTAAGATGAGTACTTTTTTTGGGCAAGGTTAGACTCGCTCCATTTTAATTTATCTCGTTAAAATTTAACTACGGTGTTAAAGTAAGCAGCCTAACATACAGATTAACAAGTTGACAAGTCTTTGAGATGACAAATTTCACCATTGCCAGAAAATAATGAAGGGGAAAGCATTCTCATGTTGTGTCTCAAGGCAAACTTTGATTCTTAGGATTGTTTTTCAAAACAACTGCAAAATTGTATAATTTTCTATATGTTTGATTACTGTTGTTCGTGATGATTATTTTCAGATAAAATACTGTTTTTTCAATATGACTTGTTTCTCTAGATACTCGGGGCTATGCAAAGATGGACATGAAAGCAAGGACTTTTCTTGCGTTTTCCGCCACTATTATTCCAGTATCGATGAGCATAAGGGTAATTAGTGAAGACTCCTAATTGCAATATCAATGCTCAAAATGCTGAGAGCCTGAGACTTTTTATTTTGTCTTTTAGCATCTACAGGGTTTTTCAGGCTGTTAGCTTTCAACTTGATGATTCAAACATGTATGCCCAAGAAGGCTTTCCTTTTTTCTACACTTTTTCTGTTTGTTCCAGTATAAATCGGCAAAGTGTTTATGTACTATAGTCTCCTTAAGCAGTTTCACATTATGGTCCAATGGTTTTGGCCTTGTTTATTCAAAAGCACCTGGCAGTTCAGTAATATTGGAGCCCTCTCTGTGACCGATAGTTGACAGGACTTTAAAGCTGATTTGCTTCTGTGTATCAAACTTGCGGCTTCATTCTGGTCACTCTCTTTAAATTTTATCAAACCTCAAATTTCTCTCCAGTTCATTTGCAGATGTGAACATGATAAAAATTTATTATGCTTGACAGTTCGATCACATTGCAGACGTGCCTTGAAAGGAATGATACGTCCATTGATTTAAATGCATTTCTCCTGTAGATCTCAATGCAGTTCGGAGGAACATTGCAATCTGGGCAGAACTCTCACTACATTGATTGACTTGTATGTAGAATAAGAAAAGTTTCTAGAGCTATCCTCCTTTCTTCTTCTTCTCTAAAGGTTAAAAGGTAGTGTTATTCTTGATGAACTTTGGCCCCGGAGAAATGTGCTGCGCCGTAGTTATTTCTTTTGGCAGAATGCTTACACCTTAATTTAGAAAGCTTGAGCATTTGAAATCTTTAAAATGTTATTTAATCTGAATTTATCAGACAGACAAAAACTAACCTATTGTTTCCTTTTCCAGTCCCTTCCCTTGTAGTTCTCGTCAATTCTTTCCAACTGATCAAACGATCTCTTTAGCACCGCATTAAACACAACCAATAATGGACGTCATTTGTATTGTGATAGCCTCAATTGTATCTCGACGTAGCATGTGCTTTAATTATTTCTACTTGTAACTGATTTTCATTTGAAAGTGTAACACGAGCTGCAAAGAAGAATCTATGTAAAATCGTGTAAGAAATAACAATAAGGTAAAATTTTTTTATGAAATTTGACCAATCATATTCGAATGAATATAAACTCAAAAGAGAATTCAAGATAAAAAAAAAAAGTTTGGAATAGCCAATTGATTGAAACTAGAATTGGACTGAATTGGTTGATTTTGGGTGGTTTCCATGGGACCAGTCCGATTCTTGATTTGTGGTGCCTTGTGCGAAACAGGACCTAATCAGATCAATGGGCTGCATCGACGGAACTGCCTAATTCCCAACTTATCTTGTCATGCATTCGAGAAAGGTAAGTACTGTAAAATACAAAAATGGTTCGCTTGAATGAATTATGAACATGAGTTTCCGTCATCTGTAGTCATGTATCCAAGAAGTGTTTTGCAAGCCTCACTTGATGCTTTGTGTTTCTCATCAAGACAAACCCTCTTCAGAGATGACTCAAACTATCTATTCTAATGGGCTTGGTGTTAGCACATGTCCTCTTTACACAAGGCTGTTTATCATTTGTCTATGTTCTCTTCATGTGGTAACCTTTTGATTGTTGGTTTCTTATATCAAGATTACCCCAAGCTATAATCCTGTAAACTAATCCTTTTGAAATATCATTATAAATATGCTATCGATTCATTTATTGATGACACATTTTGAATCTGAAATTTTGATTCCCACTTGTATAAATTCTTTGACATTGTTATGCTTTAATTTTTCAAAAAGGATATCTAGAGATTCCATGCACTTCATATTATTTTGTAACTCTTATGGTAATAAAAAAAATCACCATGTACCATTATGAATTCGGACATTAACAGAAAGATCTATCAGGCTGTTAATTTAGCTGACAACATACTGAGCCTAAATAAAATTCACAAAATAAGTGGATTAACCACTAATTGAACCCAACTATTTTTTCTATCAATTCTTGGAACTCTGAAAACTAGGGAATTTCGATCATCTCTCTATCAAAGAAAGATGGATCTTCCACTCAGATTACACAGAAGAACAACCGACTAGGTCAATCGCCATTTCACACACTGATAAATTCAAATTAACCTTGCCTTCGGTTTTTTCTCTCTTCCCTGCGAGAATTCTTTGAAACGCAAGATCGGAGCAAACGCACCGTTGAATAGCGCACTTTCCTACTTCAATAATGCTAGGCCCTCGGAGGAAAGGCCTTTCGGTGGGAACACATCCTACAGACTACAGAGCAATGCCACACCCTTGTCTTTTACTCCCTAAATGGGCTGAAAAATAGGCCCATCTACTGGGCTCAAGCGGTACCTCACGACTCATTTGTCATTCCTGCACGTTAATATTTCAAAAAAAATAAAATTGTTTAATCATGTAAATGAAATGGCGCAATGAGTATTTAGAACTGCCAATTTTATTTTATTTTATTTTATTTTCAATTTCGTAGAACCAACCACTCTTGGAAGATCATAACTTATACAGAGGCAAGGAGAGAAAATTGACTACACAAGCCTGATGAGCATATTTTATTTTTTAATCATTTTTACAAGGTATCCTATCAAAATTTTAGCCACCATGTATATATACAAAATCTTGCTCAATGAAATGAAGTTCAATCGGAAACTTTACGAGATGATTCCTGTTCCAATTCCAATTTAATGGGTTCTTTGTCACCGTCCAATTGTCAATCCACTCCGCTTAGTCCCTAGGTTCTCTCTCATATTATATACACAAATCTTTGACTAGCGTTTTGATTAGGCTGTCATCTCAAGGTCAATGCCAATGACGGTGATGGTGCGAGAGATGCGGAGGACAGAACCCTTATTCAAACGAGCTCTTCCGATCAGTTATCTTCCCAAATCTCATTGCAACTGCTGTGTCAGGGCTTCTCAAAACTCAAGGTTTACTACAGATGTAAGTTTAGGACTCGAAATGGACAAGCAATTGTTAGATTAAGTTTTTCCTTATTCCATTGGGTTAAAGTCGGTTTTTGAACCGGCCTAGCTTATATTATATTATGTGTGGACAATCATTTCAGCTTGAAGCGAAATTTGGAATGGTCGGTGCTTCTTTCTTAACAAGTTTTGATTTTGAAAAATTCAAATCTTTCATATAAGCTTCTAAAGGAATTTTTAGTATAACTTTTTATGCTCGGATTCTGTAATTGTTGGTAACATATGACCGTCAATAAGCTCAAGAGCACTCCGTTTTGGAGTACCCTTTGACTTGATTTAAATGATTGAAATGACATGATTTCCATAAGAATGTTGCTTCTTTTAAGCACACTAATCATAAGAATGTTGCTTCTTTTCGGTTGTGCCATTTTTTAGTTATAAATTGCACTATTCTTTGGAGCATGTTTGACCCAGAGTACTTTGTGTCAAGATCAGACCTCTCTCTCTCTCTCTCTCTCTCTCAGTTGTCAGCTGTGTATGCTATATTTCAGCCATGAGAATGATCTTTGGCATAGAAATCTTGGCGATATCAGCATGAACCAAACACATGGGGAAAATATTTACATCACAAACCACGGTTTTATGCTGCTTCAGTAATCTAGAAAAGCACATTAACTTTCTGTCAACTAATTTTTTTTTCCCCTGATGTTTCACAAGAAGGAAAAAAACATGGCTAAAATCCAACTGTACCTTTGAGTCATAGAAACTCAACAGCCCTTCTTCACTGTAGTTAAACTACATTAATGCCGAGCATCTTGCGGTGAAGAGTCAGTTTTGATTTCTTGCTGCTTTCCACAACTAATTGAAAATTGAAATGAAGTTAACAGATTAATACTAGCTTGTGCATAATCAGCTATCAAGCACCATTGAGTAGAAATGGTCGATTTATTGAGGCACAAACATGAGGATTCAGTACCTGATCACCAGAAGTAAGACCATCAGCACGAGTGACAACTGCAAAAGCTCATTCTTGAAGCCTGCTGCAGTGACCACAGGCCCATCAAGTGAGACCATGTGTTTCTATAATACAGGGCAGAGAATCAGAGATTGAGTGCAGATCTTGAATGAATTGGCTCAGCTAGCATGAACATGCACAGAGACAAATGAAGGCAAGAATTGCTGTCACTGCACCTTCTCCATTATGTTCTGTTAGTTAAAGCAACTATTCACCAATGGTAACCCTACCCCAGTAACTTGATATGTGGCCCCACTTGTTATGGTGAAACAGAGGATATTAATTACTACCGATAAAACGGGAGAGAAATGCTTCTATGTTCTTGTTGATGAGTACTAGTTGATTTAAGATTCCAAGATAAGCATGGACAGTAATAAAAGAAAGATGCTATGAATTGTATAGGACAACCATTCCCAAGGCAGAATGCAGAAACTTCGCCTCTATTTTTGTTCGACAAACCTGCAAGCCACCCTCAGTGAATATACGGGTGATACATGAGGGTGCTCAAGATTTTCTCACCCTTGCAGAAATTTCCAAAGACACTACCATTCTCATTTATGGATGCCATAGAGAAACCAGAGTGATCTGTCGTTTGATGGGACTCATGGACCTAGTCCAGTACCATGAAAATCTATCTGCAGCAAAAATAGTCAGTGCAACATGAAATATCTGAGATGCTTTCATAATTAGACAGCCATCCATCGTGTGGAAAAAAGAGTGCACATAAACTAAAGAGACCGTCACTTGTATGTGGGAGTACCCCTCTTACTCAACTGTAGTTATACCTCCTATCATATTACAGCATAAGAACCACCTTTTCCCTGGCTACACAGTAGTGCTACCAGGCTGTAAAGCATCCTGCATTCTGGATCTAGCAGATGACATTATGCTTCCTAGACCCTCAAGACCATTATCTGATGTTCTTTTATCGCGATGTCCATTTTGAGATTTGAACTAGTGAGAAGCTTAAATAGTCACTGTCGTCTTCCTCTCACCGTTCATCATAAGAGGACCGCTTTCTTAACTTCTTTCTGCAAGATGGCCCAGATATACCAAAACTATCTTCACCAGGATCACTTATGCTCCCAGCAGCACTAGGCTCTGTGTCCTTCTCATAAAATAAAAGCAACCTATTACTGTTGTTTGATCGTGAATTTAGAATTCCTTCACTTGGAGATTTCATTATAGAAGGAATAGCAGATACCCACACACCATACCTGCCTGTGGTATCAATGACAGCCAAGGCATTGCCAATGGGCTTTTATGACACGCAACATATCCTATCATCAAATTTCTGGCTGTCGATGTCCTGCTTCTAATCAAACATCCCAAATTAAAACCTGCCTGTCCAAACAAGATGTTGCCATGTGTTTACCATTAGGTGACCATGACAAGTGACATATAGATCGCAAATGATCGCCTCACAAAGAAAATATTTGTCTGCTGTGTCTCCGTCGCACATTACCACATCCTTCTTAGACGAGGGACACCTAAAGTTTATCCCTCAACAGTAATGTCAAAATGCGAGTTAAGAATGCATCTGCAACACGGCAAGCATGACTTCTACCCTAAATCACTATCCCAAAAAAAAAAAAAAAAAAAAAAAAAAAAAAAGAAGCACTTCCACAGTGTGCGTGATCGAACACAATTCCCATTATTCACTCATGCAAAAGATGCAAACGATGCATTTGAACAACCCGTTTTTCATATGCAATACGTTAAAACCAATCAAAGTGGCCTGAACATTAAACGAAACAGAAACAAGCTTCAAGAAACCTATTCCTCGCACTCGCCCAGTTGACAATGCATCCTCTCCGAATCATCCGTAAGCTCCGGAACGTCGGGCCCTTCGAACCCTTCCCAACCCCCCCCCCACACACACCCCCCCCCCCAATGACTCCACGATGCAATCAGAGTTCCGCCGATCGGTCTTGATCGCGAGCTCGGCAGAGCAATCGGTCAATTCGAAGAAAAGCCTGAATTCCGGGGATCCCCAAGTACGCCTGCTCGCGGAAAACAAAAGAGAACGCTCCCGGAATTTAAACAAAGGCAAGCTCCGACATACACGAAAGACAGAATCGAAGGTGCGGAAACCGACCTCGCCGGCGACCGCCTCCTTCCTGGAACTGAACTCCGACCCCTTGTCGATGCGGTTCCCGCAGGCGTCGCACCGGACGCTCATGGGAAGCATGATCCGGACCTTAGTCTGCCGATCCCTGGACCTCGGAACCGGCATTCTCGAAATGGTCGTGATCCGGCCAGATCGGCGGCGGCCGGCGACACATGCTCACCGGAGGACGGCTGCGGGGAACGGCGGTCCAAATCCGGCCGTCGAAATCCGGCGGAATCTTTCTCCCATATCTCCTTCTTCTCCTTCTCCATCTCCTCTCAACGAGGAACGGGCTATGGCGGTGGCGAAAACTGTTACGACGGTGGCGGTCTTTCCATGACTCAAACTTGGAGTTACAGACTGGGCCCCCGTTCGATTCTTTGTGGGCCCGGCCCCGAAAGGTTAGGCCTAATTTAAAAAAAAAAACAATTTTTTTAAAAGTAATTTTGACAAATTGTACTTAATAACAAAACTTGATTCACGTAAGGAAGGGGATACTTAATTGTCGTTAAGTCATAAAGTGTCGATGAATATTAGAACTTGGCCAATTATCTTGGTAAAAATACCTCGAGATAATAAATTCCTGTGTGATGAGAAATTAATAGTATCCGGTGATCAGGCTTTAGTTTATTTTCTCAAACAACTATTCGATTTTATTATTATTATCATTATCATAGGGACTTAAATTTGTTGAACACTTGCTTAAATTCTCACCATTTATCTTCAACTTTGTGGAATGATATTGGGTCTGTATTATGAATTCAATAAAATTAAATTAAATACAATCAAATTAGGTAATTAAATCAAATAGATGCACTAGTGTTAAATTAAAAACTAAAAGAGCGATAAACTATATGAGGTTATTTCAATTTGATTAATTTTGCACATATAAATGCTTTGTTCAACAATCATGTTTTCTTGGAGCTCTGGCAGAAATTCTGCTTTTGATATTATTTTACGACTAATTTAACTCTTAGAACGATGGTGAAAGAAAGCGAGGAAGGGAAGGAAGAACAAGGAAAAATATGGGAATATGTTCTGTATTTTCTTTTCCGTATTCATTCGATGTACAATGTTCTACAATTATAGTATTAGACATGTGCAAGAAAAGGAAATAAAGTATATCACAAAATCAATTCCAATATTAGATTGATATTGATTGATCTAGCATATCAATCTAAATCCTAAGGAATATTGTATAACTCGTGCATATCTTCTAATAGACGGTTCGGAGAAAACGCAACAAGATATAGCAAATCAATTAAAAGTCGGGACACTAACAAGTAACGCTTAGAAGCAAATTCATTATTTGGACATTTGATAAAGTCTAAGTTTCGACCGTTTCATTTACATTTAAGTGACCACCACATTCAAGACGACCCAAGTTTCAAAATTAGTTCCCTTTTAGCATATCGAAACGAAGAGCTAGATAATAACTATTCACAAAGATGCTAAAACGGAAGCATCGGCTAGTAGATACCATGTAACCTACCAAGCAACAGCCAGGAATGCATCTAACTGGAATGCTCTGATCAATCATTGTCGTTTCCGCGCATAATTATCAGATAAACGTCCCAATGCCGGCCAGAACTCATGATCATCACCCTCAAGCAGCAATGCACCCAAAGCCATCTTCTCCGGCAATTGCCTGGTAGAAAGAATAGGTCAAGAGAGAGAACTCACGAAATTATCAGAAATCCAAATCGCAAAAAGTCACGCCAAGAATTGGATTTGTATGACGAAATCTGGGTCGACTTAGGGTTTCAGATCACAACTTTCTGCGATACCGGCATAGGTGTTCGCTTGCCACGGTGCCGAGTGCAAAGCTTTCCGGTCAGAAACCCGGGCTGAATCAGCCGCTGCATAACAACAAGTCTCACTCCAAACGTGTACAGAATATTTGAATGCATCTTCTTCGAGCTCTAAATTCTGGCCCTTAATCATCCATGGAAAGCAAGGGGCGTATGCAATCTAAAAATATGGTTAATGCCATGAAAATCCTAAACTGGAACACGTGTGATAAATTTACGTCCGTTAGTTTTCATTAAATTTTTTCATCCAATTGTTGAGTTTAATAATATATGATAATTGATGGGTAGACCGGTTTGGGTATTTATACTCCATTTATCACAAATGTATTGGCTATGATTTTTTGCGGCATTGATCCAATTTAACGGAAATTAACAAAGAGTAAAAATTTCACAAATGTTAATTTGAGATAAATTTGTCATAGATGTACCGGCTTTGGGTTTTATTTTAAAAAAATTACTTTGAGCTAAATTTGTAATATGTGAACTAATTTGGAGTTTTTTGTGACATTAATCTAATATATGAAGGAGATTTTAGGCAAAAACCAAATTTTTACACCATCATAATTGACTATAAATCCTATGAGTATCTTTGGAGTCAGCTAAAATGAGACAATGTTTGGCCGAAATGAACAGTCAATAGAGCGATTGAGACATGGAGGATGAAAACATGATCAAAACTATGTGTTCACTTTTGATGCCTTATTAGCGGCTTAGAAATTTTTGTACTGTCCAAATAGACAGAACTCGGTGTTCCGCTAGAAGTTCTCCGATCTGGTGAAGCGAACGCCGGAGACGAACTTCGTCCTCCGGTGAGAATCGAAGTTCTGGGCAATCTTTTGTTGCTTTAGTGGCTTCTTGTGATCTCAGTGAACCATCAAGCTTCACGGCGATTGTGTACGGAATGGGCGGCAAGACTGATTTTCTCGGCCCTGTCTCTGATTTGTATATGTTGCACTTTGCGCGAGTTTGCATTAAACTGTTTTGAATAGAAACGAAAGGAATCCTCTCGTTTTCTATGATAATTTTTCACGGATCTGAGAAATGACAGTGTTATACAACGTTCTCACAGGTTTTTTCTTCCTTATGCGGTTGTGTTCTCTTGAATTTCAGGGGTAACTACAAACAATGTAATTGGACGAAATGTCTATAACAAATCTATGACTAGTTGCAACGTGCAAATTGGGAAATATCATTTGAAAATATCATGTTTTAATGCACAAAAGATCCAACAGCCTTTTCAAGTAATGAAATGCAAATTTGAATTGATCTCGTATTCCTAATTTTGGCATTGCTACTCAATTAGGATAATCTGCAATCTTTCTCGTTAGATGGATATCATCCCTTTTGTTTTTTGGATCCATTGATGACTCATCGCAATGATTTTTTTTTTGCATGAATTACGAGAAAGGTTCAGTTCGGAAATGCAAAGATAAATGTTTAAAATTATAAGAAAAGCCTAGCAAAAATAATGTAATTTGTGGGAACTCTCAGTTTGCAAGGGGAGGCACAAGTTGAGAGAATTATCCTTTCTGGCTTTGCTATAGGAAGAAGATTGAAAAGATGTGGTTTGTATTGCATGGAGATACGAAACTAACAAATATGATATCTGTATCTTGTTTCATGTCTGGAAATTTGAGTTTGTGATCGTGAACAAATATGATAAAAAAAAAAAACAAATATGATATCTAATTTCTAGGTTTAAATGTTGGAATGAACAAGTAAACTAAATTCTTGAATTGAGTTTCTACTTACATACAAATTCGGTTTTGCTTTTGCTGTTTTGGAGGAAAAAAAATGAATTGTTTTCTTCGGGGCCAAGTTCAAGAAAGAATAGAAAATTAAAATTTTGTATAGAAAGGAGATAGGAAGCTAACAATTCATATAAAATTAATTTGTCTAAAAAATGGTGTTACGAAATACTAAGACTTACTTAATGAAGTTGAAGGCTAATTTGACTACTTAATGTAAAAATTATATATGTATTGTTTAGGTAAAGCAGGTGTGAAAATGGCAGCAGGCTATAAAATATGGTGAAAAAGGAGCGATTAACACTTTCAATCGTCAAGCAAATTAACACGTCCAGCCAATTATATGGGTGCTAGAAATGTTCTTATCTAAAAGAAATACTCTTCTTCAATTCCGTTCCTAGTTTGAACCATCTAAAGCGTGCTAGGATCGATACAATTTGAAAACTAAATCAGAAGTGTTACGATATAAAAACAAACTATTATATTACTTACTTTTACCAAAAAAAAAAACTATTATATTAGATCAGACAATTTTCACATATGAAATTCACCTGAACATTTTCTAATTTTCTAATTTGCAAAAGGGGAACAAAATTGACGGGATGAAACTACAACCGGGTATTATTACTGGAGATTCATGAGTTCATATCGAAAAAAAATATTTTTTTTAAGCACTAAATAAAATTTTATTGATATTAGTGAGGAAATCAATTTTTTGTAAGTCATTTTCTCATTATTTTCCGAAGACGAATGATGATTTATAAGATATCTTTGTAAAGCAAATTATTTACTAGGTTGTTACCCTTACCCCTACCACAAATTAGTGGGAAAAGAGGAGTGAAAGAAGAAATTGGATGGGGAATTTGGGTCCAGGAGGAGTCGCGAGGTTTTTGGGTGTTCAGCATGCAATCCACGGGTTTATAGACATTTAATCTGGGATTTCCCTTTTTTATTTATGTATTTGCAATTTTGATTTTATTTTTAATGATTGCGAGCTATTTATTTCCATGGCAAGATCAAAGTAGTGTTGAGTGGGTGATTCACTCTCTAGTTTAGAATTGTAAAAGGTATGGCATAAGGAAAAAATAGAAATTACCCATGAAGTATGGCAATAAACATTAAGTGAAGCGTGTAAAATCCTTTTTGGTTGTTATAATTCTGTACTTATTTTCTTCTTCTCTTATTTTTCCCCAAATTGTTTCTCTAGAAATGAGTGTTGAATGAAATAGTGAAAAAAATTTCATCAAAGGTTGATCTTTGGTTTTTTCGTAAAATGGGTTCAATGGTGATTCGATTAGGAATGGAATTATGTAATAGGGATGAAGAACAATAAATTTAGATATAAAAGATTGCAAAGGATAGGAATCTAAAACGAATTAATATTGATAAACTAAAAGAGCACACGAGGAATTTGTGCTCGTTGGTGATGGTCATCCCACTCATATTAATTACACCCTACCTTTTATAGTATGAGCAATTAATATTCTACCTATGGTTACAACTGCAATTTCCCAATTTTAGGCTCCATAATTGCATATCACCCTTATGCATATGTGACAACTTAAGTGTCACATGGCTCAACCACCAATCCATAATTCCTCTACAATCGACATCTTCATTTTGTCTCCTTTCTTCGTTTCCTTGTATCGAAGTCGAAGCTGTATATTGACGGTCACATGTTCTAGTTATTGATAATATTGCTTATGGTCATCAGTGGTTGCTTCATCATTGATGACTTACCAATCACCACATTTGTTGTCACCTCTACATCCACTCAAATTGACTTCAGGTTGACTACAAAGAATTGGGTTAATTTTTGGTGCACACAGAATTACAAATATTGACTTCATGTTCACTCAAGTTTTAGGATCTTATTACACTATTTGAAAGTATTATGACTCAATTACACTTTAATAGCAAATTTTAGAACTTTTAATGCACTCATCCCAAATTATTAAGTAGTCTAGAAATGATTCTTGGCTTTTCATCAAGCATGTTATTGGAGATAGAAGATCTATCTTTTATGTGGCATGATGAATGGCATCCCCTGGCCCTCTGCTCAAGTCTATGATTCTGGTTTGCATTCTCAATCGGGACTAGCTAATTTTATATTAGATTCGTGCTGGTTCTAGACTCCAGCTAAATTTGAGGCTTTAGTGCGCAGATTCAAGTTAGAATTTGTGACATAGCCCAATTATTTTGTTGCTGATAGGGTCATTTGAAGTTAACTATTTGTAGATGCTTCAAGGCTGGGAGTCCATGGAATGCTTTAAGAGTTAACGATTGAGAGTGCCTTGGCATTAACTCGTTTGGTTCAACCCGTGTATACCGGGGCAGTGATTTATTACAAGGTTTGCCATGCACTTTAGGTTGGCGACTAAGCATGGACATAGATGTATGTTGTGGCGAACCAAACTTTCGCCACGTGGAGACTATCTTTGTTGTGGTGAGACTATGATTGTGGCATCATGTGGTGAGATTATATTCGGTAAGATTTGCCAAATTCAACAATTCAATGACAATGATGTATTAGAAACATTTCAAGATCATTCGGGGTTAATATCGTTCTTATAAATCTTGAGGTAATACCCTAAAAGGGATTATATAAGTTTTATATCCGAAATTTATCTGAACATTTAACCATTAAATAAAAGTCTATTGATATTACCAAGCAAATCAATTTCGGTAAGTCATTTTCTTATCTTAAGCATTATTTTTGGACATCCAATAAGGATATGAACATAGAACAGTAGGAGCATCCAACCGTGTCCGATGATAAAGGTTAAAGTATGTGAATACGAGAATTTGTTATGTTATTTGAGCGCATTTGAGGGAAGTGTGAAATCAAACTTACCCAGGTTCAAAAATATGGATTAAAGATTACGTGCAAATGATAAATGACAAATAGAAAAGCTTCACTTGAATAAAAGTTAATATTTTTTCATTTACCTACAATGCAGCTCCCATGCCCACAGGGGATCGCTGGACAATGACAAACATGGAAGCCCAAATTAAGATGAAAATTCATCTATAATCTTAGTTCAGGAGATTATTTAACATATTTTCCAAAAGCCAAAGGCCAATAACATGAGCAAAAGTTGCCTCATTACCTCCATTACCAGTAATACAGTTTACCGAAACAAAGCTGATCTCAGCGCCAAATTGAACTGTGCCAAAAATAATTTAAATGGGAGAAATTAAATTAGTGACTTATTATAAATCATTCTCGACAGAATCGACGTTTAGTCAAGCCACGTCGCCTACCGGAAATTCTCACCCGGAAGCAGAACCACGACTCCCTTCCCAAAAATGCTCAGCGAGAACGACAGGAAACCGAGGATCACGCCATTGCTCCACCCATGGCAGAGCTTTTTATCATATTTCCCCCAAATGGCAAGAATCATTAAATTCCATCAGACCGCGTCGTATACTTCCTTTTTAAGAACCAAAGGGACGAGTTCGGTTTTGTTTTTTTGTTTCGAAAAAGGGAAGACTCCTCTTTCGGAGAAGGGAGTGCAAGCTGTCAAGCTTCAATGAACATGCAGTTTTCGGTTTTGCTATAGGTTGGCGTTGGCATTTGACTGATGAAATCGGCCGGGAATATCAATGGCGTCGGCTCTAGCAGGGGATGATCTGGCTAGATCCATGAGCAACCAGCAGAGCTGGGCCTCCACGAGCCTCCAGGAGGCGAGTAATGCCCTGCCGGAAGTGTTCGCACAGAGCGGGAGGCAGGACGATGAGGAGGAGCTCTGGTGGGCGGCCACCGAGCGGCTGCCGACGTATGACTGCCTCCGAAAAGGCATGCTGAAGGAAGTACTCGACACTGGGAAGGGGGTCCAGCATGAAGTGGATGTGACCAACCTCGGAATTCAGGTCAAGAAGCAGTTGATGGAGAGCGTACTTAAAATTGCAGAAGAAGACAATGAGGAGTTCCTGAGGAGACTGAGAGACAGGACTGATAGGTTAGGGAATTGTTTTTTCGGGATGATCATATATAAAATTTATTTAATGTTGTTCTTTTTGTGTTCTGGCATTGATTTTCTTTTATTTTTTGGGGGGTTGGTATCGAGTGCAGGGTCGGGATGGAAATTCCGAAGATCGAAATCCGGTATGAGCATTTATCTGTGGAAGGAGATGCGTACATTGGAAGCAGAGCCCTCCCTACCCTTCTCATTGCCACTCTGAACACAATAGAGGTAATCTGTTTAATCAATTTTCAAGTTCAAATTATGTGAATTCATGATCTGGTGGTAGCTGTTGAAGCTGGCAATGATTTTGTATACACATGGTTTCTGGAATATATGAAGTTAACCTTGCGTATTTGTTCCTGATAGTTTAGCATCTCTAGGATGAGTTTTTACTTTCGAATTGGATGAGTTTTCACTTTCGGACTGACCTGACTATTTCGTTTGCCTGGATTACTGCTGTAGTCATCATCCGACTAGAAATATTTGAATTTATTGATTACTCTTTCCCTTCCTGTGAGTAGCAACAGAGTGTTCTTGGACTTATTCGCCTAGCCCCATCAAAGAAGAGAAAAATCCAGATACTTAAGGATGTGAACGGATTAGTCAGGCCTTCAAGGTATTTTCATGCATTTACCAGCATTACAGAGTCCTTTTTGGACGCGTTGAACTGACAATTGGAAAAGCAAAAACACTTTAAATGGTATCATGGGGACATTAACTTGTCGAATATGCCTGAAGTTTGCACTAACTAGAATACCAAATTCTGTATTCTTTTCTCATTCTGTCTTTAGGCAAAGTATTTTATGTTTTGGCTCATTCTTTTGTCATGTTTGAATTTTGATGCGGATCAATCCTCAATTGATGCTGCTAATTTCAGGATGACCCTACTTTTGGGTCCACCCAGAGCTGGGAAGACAACATTGTTGCTGGCCACTGCTGGGAAACTTGACAGCGATCCGAGGGTGCCAATCCTGATTTCTGTCTCATATAATTAGTGTAAGATTCCAACAAATATTATGCTTTTCGTGACATCCATTTGTTTAAACTCTTGACAGGTAACTGGAAGAATCACCTACTGTGGTCATGAGCTAAATGAGTTCGTTCCTCAGAGGACATGTGCTTATATCAGCCAACATGATCTTCACTATGGAGAAATGACAGTTAGAGAGACGTTGGACTTCTCGGGTCGCTGTTTGGGTGAAGCCGGAATCAAACCGGATCCTGAAATCAATGCTTTTATGAGGGCCACAGCTATGTCAGGTCAAGAGACAAGCTTGGTCACTGATTATGTACTCAAGGTTGGTTTTCTCAAGTATCTTTTTATAGTTGATTCCTTGGTAGGAGTTGCTTCATGGAAACCAACCTCCCAAGTTACACATTGCAGATTCTTGGATTGGACATATTTGCAGACATTATGGTTGGAGATGAGATGCAAAGGGGCATTTCAGGTGGACAGAAAAAGTGTGTTACGACCAGTATGTCCTTGGAGCTTCTGCTCCATTTTATAGGATAGTTCTCCGTTTGTCAAGTTTCTTCAGGACTTGTTAATTTAAGTTGGTGATTAATAAACTTTGAGGTTCATATTAGCTTATGATATGACAACTTCTAAAATGTGGGATTATGCTAGTGTTACATTGCTCGTGCTCCTCATTGCACCATTCTCCACACTAAAGTCTTCTTGTTTGATCTGTTGCAGGAGAGATGTTAGTAGGACCAGCAAAGGCTCTTTTCACGGATGAAATATCCACAGGGTTGGACAGTTCCACTGCTTTTCAAATTTGCAAATTCATGAGGCAGCTGGTTCATATAATTGATGTCACCATGATCATCTCACTGCTTCAGCCAGCACCTGAGACTTACGATCTCTTTGATGACATTATCCTTCTCTCGGAGGGTCAAGTCGTCTACCAAGGTCCACGAGAGAACGTCCTCGAGTTTCTTGAGCACATGGGATTCGAGTGCCCTGAAAGGAAAGGAGTTGCCGACTTCTAGCAAAGCATGCCTTGAACAGCTCCATATTTGAAATCCCATATTTCTCTTTGACTAGTGCAGCTGGGTGAGTTCTAGATTTGTCGTAAGGAACACTAAGATCGGATGAGAGCTGTTGGCCAATGTGAAAAGATTTGAACCCATGCACGAAATCATCTACAGAAACATATCGGTAAGGTTGGTTATTCTTGAACTAGAAAGGAAAGGAGTTGCCGACTTCTTGCGAGAAGTGACATCTAAAAAAGATCAAGAACGGCATTGGTTGAAGGATAACCAACCTTACCGATATGTTTCTGAAGATGATTTCGTGCATGGGTTCAAATCTTTTCACATCGGCCAACAGCTCTCATCCGATCTTAGTGTTCCTTATGACAAATCTAAAACTCACCCAGCTGCACTAGTCAAAGAGAAATATGGGATTTCAAATATGGAGCTGTTCAAGGCATGCTTTGCTAGAGAATGGCTACTAATGAAGCGAAACTCCTTTGTTTACATATTCAAGACGACCCAGATCACTATCATGTCGCTTTTTACTATGACAGCATTCCTTAGGACTGAGATGCCAATAGTGTGATATCTTGAAATTCGATCCCATCTCGATTATATGAAATGGGCATTTCATCAATGCATCTCTAGTCATTTTACTTTGAGTTGGCTATTTACAAGTTAATTAATCTATTAGGTGAAGCCACTAAGGGTTATAAATGCGACAGATTTGAGAATTCGATTGAAAATCGATTGCTTGACTATAATAATCGGCAATGGTCAATACAACACTATATAATCGAGTTGAGATCAGATATAATTCGATTCGACGGAAACACATAATTAAATTGTGGGTGATTCGATTGCGATATTCACATCGAAAGGCTATAATTTGATTTTCTATTGATAGTGCACTTGGGACATGTAATTGAAACCTTGCAATTTTTATGACAACCAAGAGTCGTCTACAAGTCGGAGATGCACAAACGTGAATAAAAATGATTGACCACGAGTCAAACGTGCTAAAATCCCTAAAATCTACCCGATAGGTTAGGATATACTAAAATCACATTCGGTCAATTTTAACTACGAAATTGAATTCAGTTTCCGGAACAGACATTCAAGCGTGTCACAATTCATTTATAGAACATCGTCTCATCTTTCGGAGAAATTCCGTCGAGTCTGAAATTTTGCAGAAAATCAATTTCGGACAATTCAAAAAAGAAAACGAAATTCGGATGGGAGGTAAAATGGACTAATTTGGCTGCCCAAATGACTTATTTTGCGAAGAAATGAAAGGAAAATAAGAGGAAATTCGGATGGCTGAAGATGGGCATGTTTTTCTACACAAAAATGGTTTAATTAGGGGATTTTGAAGTTAAATTTCCATTGGAGGAGCACTTGACCTTAAGGATGAAGACTTTGGGGGCAAGAGTGATCATGAAATAGATATTTGGCCTAGGCTCTCATTGGTTGATGGTTGGACTTTCATGTTTTCCCTCTCTCTCTCCCATCTATCTCTTTGTTCCATGCGTGAAGACCCCCTCCCCTCTCTGCCGAACCAGCCCCATTTCTCCCTCACGCCTTCCTCCTTCTCCTTCTCCTCTGCACCTCCAATTTTCTTTCTCCTTTCTGTTGCCGCCACCTTCATTTATTCATCCTCCCTTCCACTCACGCCAACGCCTCCACCACTTTCCACCCACACGCCCCTCATCCCAACACCAGCCCATCTCTCCCTCACAAATTCTCCACCGCTTCAACCACCCTCACGTCTCCCCCACAACACACCAGCACATGGCCCCGTCCAGCTCCTCACGCCAAAGCCCGCAGCCCCCCCGTTCAATAGCCCGTCCAGCTGACTCATGGCCAGCAACTCGGCTCCTACCGCACCACTCAGCAGCCCTGACTAGCAACCCCAGCAGAACCTCCCCTCCTTGGCCGAGCCCTTGTAAGGCCAACCCCGCCTCCATCGAGTCTCCGTTGGAGACATGATTGTCTCGGGATCTCACCACCATCGCACCACTGTTGCCGTGAACCCATCGCTGCCCTAATCCGGTGAGTTAACTCCCTAATCATTGATTAGGTTGTTAATTGTGCTTAAGGGGGTTGGATTAGTGCTAATTAGCTTAGTTAAATTAGTATTAAGTGATATTAGCCTTAAGATAAATTAGTATTAGTCTAGTTTGGTTAGATTAGTCTTAAGATGGATTAGTGTTGATCTAGTTGGTTGGATTAGTACTAATGAGGGTGATTTAGCTTGGTTTAGTGGATTTCTCCCGAATCAGTTTGCCGGACGCTTGTCATTTGCCATTTTTGTGGGGAAAAATGTGCTATGATTTCGAGGTTACTTCCTCTTGAGAAATGTTTTAGACATCTTCAGTTATGTCATATATTTTACTCAAGATTTTAGGGATTTAAAACAATGAGATTTCAGTTTCGTTATTTGCAAAATAGAATCTCGGATTATTTTAGAAACAATAGCCTTTTGGTGTTCCAAGGTTTTTTTTATCAACTTTTTGGGTTTGATTTTCAAAATAATTTCTTCACAAAAGTTGTTCATCAAATATTTTAGTTTAACACAGTCAAATTTTAGATCAAACAGACAAGGTTTGAATCTCGAACCAAACTGATTTTGGAAAACCTAATTTCTGGACACGGACACAGTTTTGGTAACAACTTGAGCAATTTACTGCTTCATTATAGAAATATCTATGTCAAGGTGTTTGCATAAAAAATGTTCTTTTAAGTGTCCTTTATAACATATTCAAATTTGAAAATTTTCCAAACTCGTTTCGTTAGGTTTCCAAAATTAATTTTGGAGATGTGCGAGTGGACTCGGTTTCTACCGGTTAGGGCCGATAGTGGTTTTGTGATTATTCTTGGTGTCGTGCTTGTTGGATAAGGTGTATTTGATGATGTGGGTGACTTTTGGCATGCTTAGAACTTATGCATGATAATATGTGAATGGTTTTTCTATGGTGATGGTTTATTGTTATTACAAAAGATAACCTTATGAGCTTTTAATTAGAAAAACAATGAGGTGTTAGGTTGCATACCAAAACTTCTTTCCTTAATAAAACAATGAGGTTTTAAACTAGGAGCGTACAAAGTTTGACAGATTAATTTTGAGTACGGGGGCACCTATGAATTTATTTTCAAAAGCTTTGAACACAAAAAAAAGAAAAAAGAAGGGGTTGCTCTAAATGGTTTTCAAAATAGGGTGGTTGGCAAAGAATTAGAAAAGAAATATGGTGTCAGGTTTGGACACTAAATTTTATTTACTCAATAAAACCGTGAGATTTCAAACTAAATGCGTGCAAAGTTTGATGGGTTGATTTCAAATACGTGACCCCATATGAATTTATTTCTAAAGGTTTTGAACAAAAAATAAATAAAAAAGAGAGTTTCAAGGTTTCTTATTTGAAAAGAGATTTGTGTTCTTGGCTATATGATGGCATTATGCGTGATTTTGATGGCTTATATGTGCTATAATGTGTAATTGAGTGCTGGATGATAGTTATTGATTTTTAGTATAAAACTCAATTTGATGGGTATTTAATAAGAAAAATATCAAGTGTCAGTTTTTGACGTCGATTTTTATGTACTATATCAAATTGTGGAGCTTTGAATTGAGAGCGTACCGAAATTGAGGGTTTGATTTAAAAGCGTGACCATGCACGATTATTTTACTGGGAGATTTGTAATAAGAAGAAAAATTTGGCTAAGTTCATTATTTGAAAATGAAGCATCTGAACGCAAGGCATGGTGTTCTTGGCTAAATATGTTTTCGTGTGGTCACCTAAGTACCCTGATGCATTTACGTGGGGTAGTGAACCCGTCTTGATGCGTTTACACAGGACGATACCTAATTAAGTTTGGATGCCCCACATCAATGGATGCCCGGTCGTGGTGGAGGCCGGGCTAATGCTCCTGCGTGGAATGTCGTCTTGATGCGTATGAATATGCGGGATAATGCCATGCCTGATGGAGTGGGACAATACTCGATTACGCCAGATGATCGATGACTGTTGAGTTGGCCATGGCCGATGGGTTGTAATAATTGGAACACGCCTGAGTGGTTGTGATTGTGACAGCCTGATTTTTAAGTCTATTTTTGATTGAATGAATTAGGTTTTTCATTGACACACATATAATCTTTTTCTTTAAGCTGATCACTCATGAAATAACTAATCTATCTGGTGAAGCTGTTAAGAAATCTAGATGCGATTAACTTATGAATTTGACCAGAAATCAACTGTTCGACCGTGCTAATTTGCAAGGGTCAATACAGCACCGTTAAAATTGATCAGAGACCGGAGATAGATTGATTTGATAGAGGCATGTGATTAAAATGTGGGTGATTCCACATGATTGCAAAATTATTATCGATCAACACTAGACTGATTTTTTTGTCGTTTCCGTACCCCGTGTCCATATTTGAAACCTCAAGACTTTTTACGACAACTAAGAGTTGCCAATGTGTTGAAGATGCACAATGTGAAGTGAAAATAATCAACCACGGGTCAAATGCGCTCAAAATTCCTAAAAACTACCTGGTAGGTTAGGTCATGCAAAAATCGCATCTGACTGAAATTAACCACGAAATTGAATCCGATTTCAGAAATTGAAAGTTCTAGCATGTCACGATTTTTTTTTGGAATGTCGATTCATCCTTCGAAGAATTTTTGACATGTTCGGATTTTTGGCAAAAAATAAAGATTTGGTGAAATTGGTTCAAGAATTCGGATGGGCTAAATTGAGTACACTTTTGGCCTTCAAGTGGGAGCAATTAGTGAGGAAAAGCATGGAATTGATGTGGATACATTAGCTGGAAATTTTGGGCACCAATTGGGATTGAATAGGAGAGAAATTGAAGTGAAATTGAAGTTGGAAACTTGAAATTCGTAGCCGCGGGGGGGGGGCTACAACATTTCAGCATCCTCTCGACTTGCTAAGGAAGATTTGAGGGAGGAAAATGGGCTGTGGATGAGGTTGAAGATGGTGGGGGCAGCCGCTCAAGTATTTGAGATATTTATGTTGACTTATGAGGCTTGTTGTCCCTCTTCAACCAGTAAAACTTCTTCTTCTTCTTCCTTGTTGCATTATGCTCCATTGTTACTGAAAACAAAAGTAGAGAACTAGAGAGAGCCGAGCTAGCCCTTACCATCAATTGTTGAAACCTCTGCCGTCAGCCTAATCGCTAAGTAGCCGCTCGAGCCCGCTCACCGTCCTTCTCATGCATTGTCCTCGTGCTCGCGACCAGCGCCCGTTGTCTGCCTCATCGCATGTCGTCGTTTGCCTAGCCACCTCTTGTTACATCCCTAAGCCGTTATCGCCTGTCCAGCTACCGTCCTAACAGCGCCGCTCGGTCCAGCTTGCCAACATCGAGTCGGACCAGCCCTCTTAACTCTTGAACCAGCCCAAAGAAGAAGCTAGTCTTTGCCATGGGGTAAGACTTGTTGGTCGTTTTTCGGGCCCTTCCAGACCTCGTTGGGTGTTGCCGTAGGCTTGAGTTGTCACACCCCGATCCTCGAGCATGTGCTTATCTCTCAGTGATCGATAAATTTGGGACGTCTTAGGACGTGTCGCCAATTCATTCATTCTAATGCACATGTAAAAGTGAAACAAATACCCCTAACAACAACCAACACTAATTTTATAAACACCTCGGTTTATATACAGAATAGTCTATAAACAGGAGTCTACTAAAGCAAATAAGCCTGCAAGCCCAATAGGCTGACGAATCCCCAACCGAAAACTCCGAGGTCTCCTAGGGATTTGGGTCCACCACTACACCACTAGGAGGGTCAGATGTGTTGGAGAAAACTTCCTTATTTGTTTGAAGTTAACAAAACGTTTCCATCAGTCTAGTCTGAAGACCTGCAGATTCTATCATCAAAAATTTTGAAGACCTTCAGACTCAAAATTCAAAGTCTACCCTTATTGATAGTTTCCAGACCGATGAAGAAAAGATTTATTTAATGAAGAAGACTTATCCAGATACAAGTATATCTTTAAGGATTTGATTCGTACGGTTGAAGGATATCTCACAGCTAGTGATAACATCTTGTGATCAATTATTCTTATTGAAATCAATTTGAACAATTAGATCTGTTGATTGGCGAAGTATGTTTGAAAGGTTCTACTTATAGAAACCTAGATCCTAATTGTATGGGCGAGCAAGATTGGTGGGCTATCATCACATTCTTAAAATAACTCGAGATCTTCCTAATTGATTCTATCCAACTGGTAGATTGGAAGAACTTCTTTGAAAGGTGCCAACAGTTATAATGGCATAGAGGAGTATATAAGGAGGATGCTCAAGTTATTCGAGAGTGTGTGAAAGAAGAATTCCAAAGTCTGAAACTCTTAGTTCTTTATTGTTACAATTTGTCAAGCTTAAACTGTACTCAAAAGAGAGATCAAATACTTGTGAGACCTTGAGGAAGTGTAGTAGAGTTTCTACACTGTGAAATCAAGGGCGTGAGACTGTAAAATCTCTTTTGGTTCTTAGTGGAATCCAGCCAGTGGGCTGTTAGTGCGGGAGAGTGGACATAGGTTTGGTCTAAACCAAACCACTATAAATCTTGTGTTTCAATTCTCTTTCCCTAAGCTCTTTACTTTAATTCGTAGCCTTATATAACTGTTTACAGTCTTTTATATCTTTAGTCTACTGTTTTCATAAAAATCGAATTAAGTTGTTAAGTCTTGTAAAAACTTCTTTAACACCTATTCACCCCCCTCTAAGTGTTCATACTAGTGTTATCAATTGATATCAGAGCTTGTGTGCTCATTTAATTGAAGTGTTTTTACTTTTGAGTTAAAGATCTATGGCTAGTATGTTGGCTCCAAGTTTGATTGAAGGCCAAAGTAATGGAAAAGAATATAACATATGGAAAAATAAGATAAATGCATTCCTAAGATTGAGAGATCCTCTAGAATGGGATGTGGTATAAAAATGAATTACTCCTAAATCTACATCAATTTCAGAAAAGGGAAAAGAAGTAGCAAACATTGGTGAGATGACTCAAGAAGAAATAACCAAGAGATAAGCTCTTGATGTTTAAGCAATTTATTCTTTATATTGTGCATTATCTCATACTGAGTATAACAAAATATATTCTTATGAAACAGCCAAAGAAGTTTGGGACAGGCTGCACATTACCTATGAAGGAACTGATCAAGTGAAAGAAACAATGATAAATATTTTACTCGGACAGTATGAAGCCTTCAAGATGAAGCCAGGAAAATCTATCACTAACATGTTTAGTCGTTTTATAGAAATTGTAAATGGTCTAAAGTATCAGGGACAATCAATCTTGGGACCCATTAAGGTTAACAAATTGTTGCGAGAACTCTCCAAAGACTAGAATCACGTAAATACCTCAATAAGGGAAACACAAAAGATCATGGCACTTTTTGTAGATGAATTGGTTGGCACTCTTCAGTCCTATGAAGTAGAGCAAATCAATGAGGAAGAAGATTGCAAAGGTAAGAAGTCAATTGCTTTGATATCTAATGATGATTCTGATGTTACAGATTCTGAGGATCATATGGATGATGAAGAGTTAGCTCTTATGATAAAAATGTTCAGGAAACTGAACAAAAAGGGAAGAAGATTCAATTGGAAGAAACAATGCACTCAAAAGTTTCAAAACAAATCAACAGAGATTGATGAATTTAATAAAGATGTGATCTGTTTCGAATAGAAGAAAAATGGCACATTAGACCCAACTGTCTCATGCTAAAGAAAAAGAAAGGAAAAGCTGAGAAATACAAGAAAGCTCTCAAGGCAGAGATATTGAGTGATACTGAATGCGAAGAAAGTGATAAAGATTATGCTAATATTTGTCTAATGGCAAAATCAGACTCGAGACTCGAAGTAGATACAAACTCGGACTCGAGATAGTGAAATTGAGGTAAGCAATTTAAAAATCCCTACTAAAGTTTTGAAATACATTGATGAACTGTGTCTTAGTCTCAAAATCTCTCTCAAGAGGATTTCCAAGCTAAAAAGGGAGAATTTTACACTGAAGCAACATGAAATTTTATGGAAAGAAAAATTTGAAAATTTACATAAAAGTTTTATTACTTTAAAAGAAAACGCAGACTCTCTTTTAAAAGAAAAATACATTTTTAAAAAATGACATTTCAAATATTTCAAAAAGGTTTTCAATAGGATCTGAAAAGTTAGAAAATGTTCTTTCAGTACAAAGACCCTACTTTACCAAATCAGGCTTGGGAATGACTTCTAAAATTATTCATCTAATTGATTTTCCAAAAGTGAAAAAAAGAATCAAACAAAGGCCTATAAAAAACTTTTACATAAATCATTTTCAATTTTTTTTTTTTATAAAACCTGTTGGGTGAAGTGCTCTCAAATGTTCTAAGTGCAACAGCTCTAAACACTTTGAGAAAGAATGTCCCATGATTTAGAGACCTGTTAAAAAGAAATGGACAAAAACTGTTTATCCCACTAACTCCTCTAGACCCAAGAAAATGTGGGTACCAAAGAAAGCTTTAGTTTTTTTTCTTGATTGCAGGTCACTATTAAGAAAAAGGTAAAATGGTATTTGGATAATGGTTGTTCAAGGCATATGATTGGAGATTCAAGCTATTTTATAAAACTTATGCAAGTAAATGATGGGAAAGTCTTCTTTGGTGGAAATAGCGAAGGAAGAATTGTTGGATGTAGAACTGTAAAAATTGAAAGTCTCACAATCAACAATATCTCTTTAGTGGAAGGGCTCAACTACAATTTGCTTAGCATTAGCCAATTGTGCGACACTGGATTCAAGATTAATTTTCAAGAAGGAATATATTAAGGAATTAGTAAAGATTTATCACAACCCTTTACTAGACGAAGACATAGGAACATCTATCTTCTGGATATAAAACTAGAAAAGTTTCAATGTCTAATTTCAATTCAAGATTAAGTGAATCTTTGGCATTGAAAGCTTGGCCATATCAATATGAAGCAGATTGCCAAGATCTCCTTTAAGAATCTTGTTCGAGGATTGCCCAACCTAAAGTTTCAAAAATCTGACATATGCACACCATGTGTATTGGGAAAAAAGGGTTAGAAGTTCTTTTAAGTCAATAAATCGGGTTTCTACTAATCATATTTTGCAACTTCTGCATATGGATCTCTTTGGGCCAACTAGAACTAAAAGCATAGGCAGAAAGAGATATTGTCTAGTAATCATGGATGATTACTCTTGATTCACCTGGGTTTATTTTCTTGCAAGTAAGTCTAAAACTTTTTCTTACTTTTCAACGTTTGCTAAGAAAGTTCAAAACGAGAAGGGATATACTATTTCGAGCATTCAGACAGATCATGGAGGTGAGTTTGAAAATTAAGACTTTGCAAAATTCTATGATGAATAAGGTTTTCAACATATTTTCTCCTCCCCATACATTCCAGAATAGAATGGAGTTGTGGAATGAAAGAATAGATCTTTGCAAAAAATGGCAAGAACTATTTTAATAAAAAGTAGTATTTCCTTTCATTTTTGGGCTAAAGCAGTTTCTACAGCATGTTATATTATGAACAGAGTATTTTTAAGGCCTATTCTGGAGAAAACTTCGTATGACTTATTCAAAGGAAAAAAGCCAATTGTTTCTTACTTTCATGTATTTGGTTGCAAATGTTTTGTTTTGAAAAATGCAAATAATCGAATTGGTAAGTTTGGAGAGAAATCAGACGAATGAATCTCCCTTGGATATTTAACCACCAGCAAAGCCTATAAAGTATTTAACAAAATAATTTAGTCTGTGGAAGAATCTACAAATGTCAAATTTCAAGACTCCTTGTAGAATCAACTGATTCAGACTCATCCCGAAGAATCTGAACCTGCTCCAAACTCTATAAAGTCTACCTCCTCTGAAGCAGCTTAGACCTTTGAGAATCAATGAATGGAAGTTGAAGATTCAACTGAAGTAGAAGAACAGCTTCCTACTAGACCATCAAGCAATTGGAAGCACAAATCTAATCATCCCAAAGAACTCATCATTGGTAATATTGATGAAGGGATTCGCATTAGATCCAAAAGGCAAGAAGAGTCTAGCACCGTGGCACTTATTTCTGAAATAGAACCCAAAAGCATAGAAGAAGCTTTAGCTAACGAAAGCTAGATTAAAGCAATGCAAGAAGAACTTAGACAGTTCGACATCAACAATGTATGTGAGTTAACTCCTAAACCAAAAGGTAAATCCATTATTGGAGCTAAATGGGTTTTCAGGAACAAGTTGGACGAAAAAGGAAAAGTGATCAAGAACAAAGCAAGACTTGTGGCCAAAGGATATACGCAAGAAAAAAGGATAGATTATAATGAAACCTACGCTCCAGTAGTTAGGTTAGAAGTAATTAAATTATTACTTGCTTTTGCTTGTTATAAAATTTCAAATTATTCCAAATGGATGTCAAAAATGTATTCCTAAATGGATTTATCCAAGAAGTCTATGTGGAACAACTTCTTGAATTTAAAAAATCCAAAGAAACCAGACTCGGTATTCAAATTAAAAAAGTCTCTATGTGGATTAAAACAAGCACCTTGAGCTTGGTATGACAGGTTAAGTAATTTCTTAATGCAATATGGTTTTGTTAAAGAAAAAGTAGATACTACCTTTTTTACTAAAAGGGAAGATAAAAAGTTTCTACTTGTTCAAATTTATGTTGATGATATTATATTTGGATCGCCTAACGAAAACATGTGTAAAAAGTTTTCTAAGTCTATGCAAGATGAATTTGAGATGAGCATAATGGGTGAACTATCCTTCTTTCTCGGACTACAAATAGAACAATTGAAGGAAGGAATTTTCATTCACCAAGAAAAATATGCAAAATAACTTGTTAAGAAGTTCGGATTGGAAAATTGCAAAAAGACTGAAATACCAATGTCTAGTTCTTCGAAGTTGGATAAAGATGAAGGAGGAAAGAAAGTTGACCAGAAACTTTGCAGGAATATTATTGGTTCTCTTCTTCATCTTACTGCTTCTAGACCTGACATTTTGTTTAGTGTTTGCATTTGTGCTAGATTTCAATCTGATCCAACAGAATCTCATTTAAGCGCCGCTAAACGCATTATCAAATACATTGCAACTACTTCAAATTTAGGTATGTGGTATTCCAAAGAATGAGACTTTACCCTTCTTGGATATTCATATGCAAATTTAGCAAGTTGCAGAGTTGATAGAAAGAGTACATCTGGTACATGCCAATTGTCGAGAAATAGGACAGTATCTTGGTTTTCAGGAAAGCAAAGCACTATAGCTCTTTCAACAGCAGAAGCAGAGTATGTAGCTCTTGGAAGTTGCTGTTCTAAAATCTTATGGATAAAATAACAATTGAGAGACTTTGGAATCAAAGATTCTTGCACCGAGATCAAGTGTGACAACACTAGCACAATTAACCTCACAAAAAATTCAATTCTTCATTCAAGAGCAAAGCATATAGATATTCAACATCATTTTATTAGAGATCATGTTCAAAATGGAGAAGTTATGATTCAATTTATTGACTCAAAAAATCAACTAGCAGACATATTTACAAAGCCTCTGGAGAAAAGTCTATTTAAGTCTATTCACACTAGACTGATCATCATATCTCTTATCCAGTAAAGTCTAGATGTGCTCAAGACTCAAAGGTAAAATCCGAAGGTGTTCAAACTTAGAAGACCAAAAGTTATGATTGTAAGTTATTTCTATTCCAGTATTTTAAACTTGAAAAATGTACGGTTACTTATTAATTGCTAATTGATTGAAATTATCTTTCCAAGTCTTTCTTTTTCAAAAATCCAGTTATCGATTTTGAAAAGACAGTTATTTTCAAAAATGGAAGTTATTCTTTTTGAAAATGTATTTTTTATTTTTCCTTTTACAACGTTTCGTTTATCTCGCTTCACATGCCTTATATACTGTTGAGATTTGTCGTCTTTGTTTTTACACTGAAACCCTAGAATACAAAACTCCTATTTGCTTTCACTTTCTCTCTCGATTTGTCCAAAAGTTTTCACCTTTTTCGAGCAAGTTTATGAAATTCTCCTTTGAAGCGACAATGTCTTCAAGAAAGTCTTCAAGAATTGCAAGCAATGGACCACGACATATGCCCGAGGGTCCTACACATTTTGACTTGGCCAAGGAAGAAGATTCTTCTCCACCACTGCGTCCAAGTCAGCAATAACCTTCTCAGCAACGTCAATCTTCTCCACTAACTCAACCAGACAATGAAGTTATATAAGAGGCTGAACCTGTAAGAATGCTAACTCCCAAGGTTACTTTCAAACTTTACTCTAATTTGAATAAAGGAGGAATGCCAATGTCTTTAATCGATGAATTCTTAAGAGATAGAGGATACAATAATGAAACCATGTCCTTGCGGGAGTTGGAAAGGTTAGGAGTTATAGAGAGAGGAACGACTGAAAGAACTTTTGCGAATTTCCCGACTGACCCATTTTACGGCACCACAAATCAACCACAAGTTCTGGACGATGATGAACGGATGGTTACTCATTTTCAACCTAGAACAGGTGTTGCTGCAAAAGTTGTTAGCGATGGCTCAAGTCTTTTCAGATCACAGAATCACAAGAGGGTTTATTTGAACCTTATGAAGAGAAGGGTTATGAACCCTAGGAATGTTGATTTTGATTTCCTTGATTCAATAAAATTCAATCTACGAGAGAAGCTTGCCTTATTGCAATTGGAACGGTTCTGTTCTGAATCTTCTACTGCTTATCCAGAACTCACTGCATACTTTTAGTCGAACTTATCTTTCCTGGATGTAAACAGTTTTTCTTTCACAGTAAAGGATAAGGAATTTTTGGTGGATACGGATACGTTGGCTGACATAACTGGGGTGGAAAGAACAAGTTTCCAACCTATTAGCGTATTTATTGCTCATGATACTCTATTGTTGGTGAAGGATAGGGATGTTGAAGGCAAGATTTCCTACTCAAGAATGAGTGCTTCTAACATCATGCCGCACAAAATTGTGATCAACTGCATTCGTCCCAAGTCGACATCCAAGACTGATGTCTCTCGATTTGAAGCAAAATTGATGTGTGACATCAACACTAGATTCAAATTCTCTCAACCTCACACCATCTTATTTCACATGTACCAAACAATGGTGAAAGATAAATGACAACTCCCTTATTCTGCTCTTATCACACGTCTCTTCAAACACTTTAAAATTCACATTCCTACATCATTATGTTTGACATCCATCTCTCCAATGATGATTGGTTTTAAAATGGTCACAAAGATGCGTTTGAAAGAGCTAAACAAGATGTTGGAACGTATGAAGGAGAAGTCTCCCGTTAAAGCTAAACAAGACTCTGCTGTAGTGAAGAGGAAAGGCAAAGAGCTCATGGTTGCTCTAGCAAAGAAGAAAAGAACACTTATCTTGCAAGATGAAGAAGATGAGAATGAATTTCAACCTTAAGAAACTTAAAGAGTTTTGTCAGCTTTCATGAGACAAGAGAAGAGCCAGAAGGAGGAGGAAAAGAGAGAGAAGACACAGAGAAGGAAGATGAAGAACAAAGGAGGATAGATGAAGAAAGAAGACAAGAGGAAGAAGAAGAGAGAGAATGAGAAAAAGATCAGAGTCAAGAAGACTCTTTTGAGCCAACTATGGCTGTCTCCCTATCAAGTAATTTTGAGATGGCAGGAACTGGAACTGCTAATGCTTATCACTCTGAAGCTGAAGTTAATCAAGAAGAATTCTTATCTACTCCACCTGAAGGCAATGAAACTAAGGGAGCTATTGGACCAAAATGTATTTCTTCACATTTATTTGCTAGTGATGTTAGTCGTTCTGTAGCAAACTCAGATGATGTGTATACTTCGCATTTTCTAGAAGACAGTTATAGTGGACAATCTGTTGAAACTCCATCCATTCTCAAAATCCCTGGAATTGACTCAGCTAGTCCAAGTTCTGCAACAACTCAAACAGCAGACTTTTCGAGACTATTGGAAATTCTATTGGATGTCAGGAAACAGCAATATGCTGTGAGATTTGAGATGCAAGATCTCAAGAATGCTTTTAAGGCCACTTCAATGTCTTTGCATGACCAGTTGAACGCCTTGAAGAATCAAGTGTAGACTACTGTGCAAAGTGAAGATTTTTAATCACTGAAGCAGAGTTTTGAAAGGCTTGAAAAGACAATGCATTCTATGGGAGAATTCGAGCTTGTTCGCCTTCCCAAATAGCCTTGATTTTCTCTATTTTCAACCAATTCTTTTTCATTTGTTCTCCACTTTTTGTTGTTGATAAAAGGGGGGAGAGGTTTTATGCAGATTTGATGACTTTTTGTTTTAACTGTTTGGACTTATTTTTTGTGTGTGGTTATGTTTTGGACTAGTTTGGACTGATAATGCTTAAGCTATATTATTGATTATGGTAACGATAGTTGCTTTTACAGGACTAATATGTTTTCCATGATTGCAAAATCGCTACTATCCTTATCCTAATCTCTAATTATCTTTTAAGAATCTTGGTTTGCTTAAGTGTTGTTTTGCAAGGCAAAGTGTCCAAATCTGCAGGAAAGTTTTGTCATCATAAAAAATGGGGAGATTGTTGGAGAAAACTTTCTTATCTATTTTGAAGTTGACAAAATGTTTTCATCAGTCTAGTTTGAAAACTTGCAAACTTTATCTTCAAAGTCTAAAGACCTCCAGACTCAAGATTCAAAGTCTATCCTCATTGATAGTTTCCAGACTGACGAAGAAAAGATTTATCCAATGAAGAAGACTTATCCAGATACAAGTATATTTTTAAGGATTTGGTTCGTATGGTTGAAGGATATCTTATGGTTGGAGATAACATCTCGTGATTAATTATTTTTATTGAAATCAATTTGAACAATTAGATCCGTTGATTGGCGAAGTATACTTGGAAAGTTCTATATGTGGAAACCTAGATCCTGATTGTTTGGGCGAGCAGGATTGGTGGGCTATCATCACATTCCCAAAATAACTTGAAATCTTCCTAATTGATTATGTCCAACGGGTAGATTGGAAGAACTCCTTTGGAATGTGCCAACGGTTATGATGGCATGGAGGAGTATATAAGGAGGACACTCAAGTTATTTGAGAGTGTGTGAAAGAAGAATTCTAAAGTCTGAAACTCTTAGTTCTTTGCCATTACAATTTGTCGAGCTTAAACTATACTAAAAAAAGAGATCAAATACTTGTGAGACCTTAAGAAAGTGTAGTAGAGTCTCTACACTATGAAATCAAGAGTGTGAGACTGTAAAATCTCTTTTGGTTCTTAGTGGAATCCAGCCAATGGACTGTCAATGCGGGAGAGTGGACGTAGGCTTGGTCTAAGTCGAACCATTATAAACCTTATGTTTCAACTCTCTTTCCCTAAGCTCTTTACTTTAATTCGCAGCCTTATATAACTGTTTACAGTCTTTTATATCTTCAGTCTACCGTTTTCATAAAAATTGAATTAAGTTGTTAAGTCTTGCAAAAACTTCTTTAACACCTATTCACTCCCCTCTGAGCATTTGTACTAGCGTTATTAAGATGTACCCTTGCCAAAAGCGACTTCTAACATTGATATTGAGACCTTGAAATCCTATAAGGGACCCTCTTCATATCCATTGAGCCTACGATGATACCATACTCTGAATTGATGGGGTACCCTTTAGGGTAGACTCGCATCGACCCAGACGATGGTCCTCACAAGTTCTTAGACCTAGACTACATGGTCCCCGAGAACAGGGATATTGGTGACCTGCTTGGTAATCCTCTTGGGCTAGCCAAAACGTTTTGGAGGAACCACCATTTAAGGACCTGAAACGGTTGAGCTCATGACAGGGTGAGACAATATCTCAATAAGTTCACCCCCTTAACTCCGACTAGGAAGGAAATATGCTTAAAGGCAGCTATATACATAAGTTAGAAGATTTGCCTTGCCTTAATTCCCTCATACACATAAGTACAGTTCATTATCTCAACCAATCAATTTCATCCAATCGATCATTCAATCCATTCAATACCATCGATATGATCAATACCATCTATCAATCATCAATACGATAACTGCTTAGACAAGCTCAAGTAAATTATAGCCCTCACAAGTTGACGTATAAATAGATGGTAGCTCGCATAAGCTAATATATAGATTGTTGCTCTCACAAGCTGATAAACGATCATTGCTCACACAAGCTGATATAGTGTACTACTCTCACAAGCTGACATATCAAGCTCACATAGGCTAATATAGTATACTGCTCTCACAAGCTAATATACAATAATGCTCGCATAAGCTGACGATTTAATAATGCTCTCACAAGCTGATACACGATAAATCAATCCCGGCTAAGGACATTGTGCTTTGCACACCAATTTTTCAATTAAAATAATGAACTTAGCCTAATATCATCGTGTTAAAAATACTCGATAAAAATAATCATGTGTTAGTACACAATCGGTCTGAGCCAAAATGCTATATCTTTCTTTTCAAAAATCCCACTATTTATATAGTATCTGAAAACATTTTTGGCGCTAAAAACTAACGCCTCGGTATTTTCTAATTAAATACTGAAATTACACAATTTTGGAATGGATACTCAAAATTACAATCGGCACTCAATTTACACAAAATAGCCTTTAATTACAGAAACTAAACACACCATTGCAATCAACACGAAATTTCGGTTACCAACTATCCTGGTATAATTTCCGAAAATTAATAAATAATTAAATAAATACAATTAATTACCAAAAATGCAAACTTAGGCTGGAAATGCTTAATTAACTGCCCGAAAAGGCTTAGAAAATTTTCAAATCTATCTAGATAAATAGCACAACTTATCTAGTCTCTAATTTATCCGTTCTAACCACCTAATATGCACAAACGAATAATTAAATCACTAATCCATTCTAACTAACCACATAAACTATACTTAGCCGAAACTAATCACCCATTAATCGTCATTAACTCCTTAAATAGAGTTTAGCAAGTAAAATCATCGGTTTAGTGATCTGGTGAGTCCACGGTGATGGTGACGTGAAGATGGACGACAAACCCCCAAGCGGCGACACTAAACAAGGATCAGACAGGCTTGAAAACGAGCCTTGAAGTCACAAAGCCCTTGTTGGCTTCGATTCTAGTTGTTGGGCTGAGAGAACTGGCATGGGCTTGACTTGGGCTAAAAATGGGCAAAGCGGTGGACTGACGGTTATAACAGGTGACGATGGGTGACAGCGGCTACTAGATGGCGACAGTGGAGCTCCGACTAAGCTCCTACGATGACCACGAGCTCGGGGGGATGGCGACTGGGCACGAAATGGGCGAAACGGGCGAACAGCACTTTAAGCGGGTGTGCGACGGCTAGGAGGAGGCTGCTCGGTCACTCTCTGCTTTCTCTAAGTTTCAAGAGTAATATGAAATGGAGAAGATGAAGACAACTGCCGTTGGAGGGGCCCAAAATGCCGAAATAACCCTTAGTTTCATCATTGCTTGCCCCCCCACCAACTCTGCCCTATGCACAGCCAATTTGCAACCCACAAACTTCCCTAGCAAGCTAACCAAGTGGTCCAACTGTTCCCTTCCCCATGGCCTACGAATTTTGGAACAAATTCCCCTAAATCCACTTCAATTCTCCTTCAATTGGATCTAAATCGGTTCCCATATATTCAACCAATGTGCCATCATCCCAAACAACATTTTTACTCACCAATTGAACCAACTTGAATCCTAAAAACACAACTAAAAATAGTCCTTGGGTTTTTCCGGTCCAAAAATCTTGATTTGCAGAAATTTTTTTTTTGGAGGATGAGTCTACATTCCTAAAATAAATCATTACATGACAGAACTTTCAATTTCTGAAATCAGATTCAATTTCACAGTTAATTTCAATCTGGCACAATTTTAGCATGACCTAATATACTAGTTAGCTTTTAGGATTTTTTAGTGCAATTAACCCATGGTCGATTATTTTCGAGCCACACTGTACATCTTTGACATATTGGCGATTCTCGATTGTTGTGAAAATCTGGAGATTTCAAATACGAATACATGGTACCAAAACGACAGAAAAATCAGTCTAGTGCTGATTGACAAGAATTTTGTAATTAGGTGTAATCACCCACATTTAATCACATGGCTCAGTCGATTCAACCTACTTTGGTTTCTAATCGATTTTAACTGTGTCATATTGACTATTGCAGACTAGTACGGTCTAGAAGTCGATATGTGGTCGAATTCTCAAATATATTGTGTTAAAATCCCTTAACGGCTTCACCAAATAGACTAGTTATCTCGTGAGTAATCAGCTGAGAAAATAGAACTATTGGTACATCGATGAAAAGCCCGATTCATTCAATTAAAAACAGAACTGGAAATTCAGGATGTCATATGAGTCTCGCTCGCCTCCGCATCACCGTGCACTCATTGGCTTGCTGATCTAGTGAGTCTACCTGCTAAACTTGCTTAGGGGGTTATTTATGCTTAAGGGATGATTAATTTAGGCTAAGATTAGTTTAGGTGATTTAGTTAGTTTAATTAGTTAATTAGGCTAATTTTGTGATTAGATTAGTTTAATTAGGGGCTAATTAGACTTTGTGATTTATCTAGCTTAGTCCATTATTTATTTAAATCCAATTAGGTGGTTAGATTAGTGTATTTGGCTTAATTAGGCATTTATCTAATTATTTTGCGTTTATTTAATTAATTTTGTAATTAATTTTATTATTTAATATTTTTGGAAATTATACCAGGATAGCTAGTCGTTAGAATTTCATGCTGATTGTCGTGGTGCAATTAGTTTGTGTAAATTGAGTGCTGATTGATGAATTTTGATTTATTACTTCAAAAATATGGATTTTTGGTATTTAATTAGAAAAATACTGGGTATCAATTTTTGATACCAAAAATGTTTTTAAGTATTATATCAAGGGTTAATACCTTGAAAAAACCCAAACTGGTACACTTGTGACAAATTTACCCCAAACTATTTTTTTTACCATAAAAAAACTCCAAACTGGTATACCTGTGACAAATTTACCCCAACTGACTATAAAAAACCCTAAACTGGTACATTTATGACAGATTTACCCCAAACTAATTTATTCGACTGCAAAAAATTCAAAAATGGTAAATTTGTGACAAATATACCATTTGCTAAATTGGATTAATACCACAAAAAAATCACAAAAATTATAAACTATGACAAACGAATCATAAAATCCTAAATTGATATATTGGTCAACTGTCACGTGTTATTTAACTTAATAATTTGAGAATAAAATTTAATAAAAACTAACATAAGGTAAATTTGTCACAAGTGTACTAGTTTGGGGTAAATTTGTCAAATGTATACTAGTTTAGGGTTTTTGGTGGTCAAAAAAATAGTTTTGGGTAAATTTGTCACAAGTGTACCAGTTTGGGGTTTTTTCAAGGTATTAACCCATTATATCAAATAGTGGGATTTTTAAAAGTGAGGATATTGCATTTTATGACTCAAGTTGACTGTGTAACCACACACGATTACTTTACCGGGTGTTTTTAATATGAAGAAAATATACCAAGTTCATTATTTTAATTGAGGCGTTTGAGTGCAAAGCATAATATCCTTGGCCAATGTTGGACATGCGTGTGAACGGTATGAGAACCTGTTGCGAGCTTTTACGTCGGACGATGCTCCTATATGGAATGCCCTTGTCAACGGATGCCGGTTGCAGTAGAAGCCAGACCAATGCTCCTTCAAGATTGCCGTCGATGGATAGATGATGTCGTGCTCGATGGGGTGAGACAATACCGATTACATTAGAAGATTGCCGAACATCAAGTAAGCCGTGCTCGTGGGGCTGTAATTAATTGGAGCGCGTGTCAAAGTGAGATACAACCGTGCTTGATTATAGGAAAAAATTGTATGGCACGGAATGGGATGTGTCATAACGATTTGACTTTATAATCGGGACCCCTGTGATTGATTTAGTTGTTAAGTGAGGCGTTTCAATTGTTGAGTGTGTTTACTACATATATCTATTATATGAATTGTACTAACGTGCATGAAGGAACTAAGGCGATGTGAGTATCATTGGTTGTGTGGTTAGGCCACCTCTAGGGTATTTCCTTTCTAAATAGGGTTTAGGGTGTAAATTCACTGAGACATTGTTTCGCCCCATTATAGGCTTATCTTTTCAGGTTCTTAGATGGAGGCACAACTGGTCTATTGTGGGTGGTCGCAAGAGGCCAAGACCGAGTGCATCATATTCCCTACCCACGGGAACCCCGACTAAACCCGTGAGCTTGTGGTCACTACTATTTGGGTCAATGAGGGCCTACCTCAATTGGTCCCTCATAGATTCAAGGCATGGTTCTGCCACGGGCCTAATGGAGTTCGGTAGGACCCTTTGGGTGGCTTTGACAAATCTGTCGTCAATGGCAAGTATGTAGAGGAACTCGACGCCTCTGGTGGTGTCGTGGTGGACTCTGAAGTGTCATGCTCCGATCCTCCGGACCCATGCCCATCCCTGCTTGGTCAATATAATGGTGATGTCTCAAGATACATTGCTGACCCATTCATTTAATATACGCATACGAAAGCATATAAATAATTCCCAGATAATAAAACAATGAGATAGGAAAGTAGGGCCATAAATTTTTAAACCAAAATCAACTTTTTATAAACACATAAGTTTATTTACATCATCAGGTCGCTTACAAAATAATTGGCTTAATCAAAAAGGTATTGTCCTATGACTAGCGAGTCAGACAAGTTTGTCGATTCTGTTTCCTTCACTTCCCCAGACTTCAAGGCTTCAAGTCCTCCACGAATACCGTCTAAGGACCTGAAAATGGTTATTCAATAATTAGTGAAACAACGTCTCAGCAAGTTCTACCCCCTAAGACCCGATTAGTAAGAAGATACGCCTTAAGGGCTACCTAAGCACATCGTAGGTTACAGGGCTTATGTTAGCCTCAGTTTCCTTCTTACAAGTTAGTTCAAATAATAAATACTGACAATCATAGCATCCAATCAATCATATCGACTTAACGATCAATCAACTCAGTCAATTACATGTCATCAAGACCATCACATGGTCATCTTGACTATTCATTTTCAACTCTGAATCACGGCCCTATAGGCGCAATTAAATTTAGTGGCATCACGGCCTCACTTGGAAAACATTTTAGAATTAGTGACATCACGGCCCCACCTAGCAATTATCTAGACTTGGTGGCATCATGGCCCCACCTGGAAAATTTTAAATTCAACTCACAACCTCACACGGGGTTATTTTCCTTCAAATATCGACATTTTCCAATATTGGAATAAATCTCCATAATCACCAATTACACTCAATTTTCACAAATTAATACTTAATTAAATAAACAAAGAGCACCACAATAATTAGCACGGAATTTCAATCGTCGACTATCCCAGCCTAATTTCCAGAAAATAAATAAATAAATAATTAATTAATTAATTAATTACGGAAAATAATAAATAAATGCAATAAATCCAACTTAGGCATGTAATGCCTAATTGGAAGCGAGGTGAGCTCGGAAAATTACCGAGAATCGTTCAATAAATACTAGGACCCATTTCCTTGCTAACTACACTATCCACTTACCTAACATGCATCAATAAGTCTTTAATTTAATTACTCTAATCTAATATATCCACCTAATTGTACTTAATTAAATATAATCAACCCCTAAGCATCATTAACCAACTAATAAGGGATTAATGAGCAAAACTTACTTGATTAAAAGCGAAGACCAGATCACCACAACGACAATGTACCGGCGGCTGAACTTGGGCTCATGACGACACCAACGGGCTTGGACCGGCCCTGGAATTGGCCCAACAAATCTCAACCCAATTTGAGATTTGTTTTTGTGTTGGACTAGGCTTGCTGCAGATGTTGGGCTTAGGCCTCAAAAATTTACTGGGCTTCAAAAAGCTGGGCTTTGGCTTCGCGGGCTTGGAAAAGAATGTGTGCTAGGCTGAACCAACTTGGGCTGAGTTATTGGGTTGATGGGCTAATTGCTGAAGCTGAAGCTCACGGGCTAAGCTTGCTCTAGGTGGACTAGGCCGCTGAGTTCACTGGGTTGCTAGGCTTCAAAGGCTGGATTGGAAATTTTTGTTGGGCTATACTTGATGATAGAATTCACGTGGGCTGCTGGCAAGAAGATTCGCTAGAGCTGGGCCGAGACGCACGCGTGCACCTTCATGCATGGGTGAGCTGCTGGGCTTCAAGCTTCGCCATTCGAGTCAACTAGATTTGCTTGGTTGACCGTCGAGGACGTGTGGACAAAGGGCTGTGGCGTGAGACAGCAGGAGGGCATGAAGATGGAGCAGGCGGCGTCGATAGCTTCAGGGCAGGGATCGTGACTTCGGTGGTGGTAGACTGCCGCGTGGATGGAGAGAAGGTTGTTGCTTCTATTGACCCTGTGCTGGTGTGAGTTGCTGGCGATGCTTCGTTCAGAAAGGCTTCGTGGAATTGAGACCGAGTGAAAGAAGGCACATCAACAACTTGCAAGGAATTAGGTGGCCGACCAAGGATGGTGCAGGTACTAAGGTGGTCTTTAGTGGACATTGATGGCCGTAGATGAATGAAATGAGGGAGACGGGAACAACCATGAAGAATTATGTGGGCATGGGTTTTCGGTGAAGCGAAAGGCAGAGGGAGAGAGAGATACCGACCGACAAGTGAAAGCAAAACCAAAGCAAATGGGGTTGAAGGAGAAGAGCCGAAGGAGGGGAGTAGCTGTCGATGCTTGCTTGAGAAGCACGGATGGAAGAAAGTCAACAAACCTTAGCTATCTAATTAAATGCTTTGCTTTCCTAAAAAAAAAAAAAAAATTAAATGCTTTGCTTCCTAATACTTTCCAACATTATAATCCCACCAATTATCCAAATTGAAGCCAAAATCCTAGCCCTCTTCCTAGGATCCGAATTTCACTTAATTTATCTTCAATTCCTTCGTGAAATTTCTCAAATTGAGGTCCAATTTCTTTGAAGGAAAAACCCATACCATTTTCTACCAGTCCTCAACAATCAAAGGCTCGGCTTGAAAGTCCAAATTTCTTTTAATTTGGCTCATACGAATTTCCACTAATTTCCCGCAACGTCCGAACGATTTTACACAAAAATCTCATAATCTTTGAAAATTTCTCAGAGGATGAGTCGATGTTCCAAAAATAGCTCGTGACACCACAGAACTTTCGATTTCTGAAATTGGGTTCAAATTCTCGATTAATTTCACTTTGGCCCGCTTTTAGCATGACCTGGTCTACCAGGTCATTTTTAGGAATTTTTTGGTGCAATTGACCCATGATCGATTTATCTCGAATTATAATGTACATCTCCGACACATTGGCGACTCTCGGTTGTCGTGAAAATCTCGAGGTTTCAAATATGGGCACCAGGTACCAAAATGATAAAAAAAAATTGGTCTAGTGCTGATTGACGAGTATTTTGTAACTAGGTGGAATCACACACACTCTGATCACATATTTTAGTCAAGTCGACCTATTTCCGGTCTCTAATCGATTTCGACAGTGCTGTAATGACCCTTGCAAACCAACACAGTCGAGCAGTCGATTCCTGGTCAAATTCTCAAGTCTATTGCATTTAGATTCCTTAATTGTTTCCCCAGACAGTCCAATTATCTCATGAGTGATTGACTCAAAGAATAGTACTATATACGCCTCGACGAAATGCCCGATTTATTTAATCGAAAATAAAATCTGAAAATTCAGGCTGTCACATAGAGCCCTCGGCTGTAGAGCCCGCGGTTTAGTGAGCTCAGTAGCTTCTTTTTGGTGTAGACTCTTTTGTATATAAACTCGTGGTGTTTTTAAAGTGTGGCTTTTGTGATTTGATTGTCCGGCTTTTCTATCCCATGTTAATTGTTGTCTGGAGTTATAGTTCGCTTCCGCATGTGCATGAATCGTTTGGGTCAACGACACGTCCTGCGAACGTCGCAATTTAGTCGACCACTGAGAGATGTGCGCATGCTCGAAAATCTGGGTGTGACAGTGATAGCTACGCCTGATTATAGGGCAAAATTATGTGGCACGAAATGGGTTGTGTTATAATGCATTTACCTTATAATCGGTACCCATATGATTGGTTGTGATTGAAATGATGTGTTCCTGTTATTGAACTGCGTTTGCTGTACTAATAATAGCATATGTGATGAGCTAACGTGTAGGTATGCGCTGAGGTGAGGTAAGTTCTGTGACATCCTGAAATTCGACCCCGTTTCAATAAAGTGAATTAGGCATTTTGTCAACGTGCCTATGGTCCTTTTTCTCTAAGCTGATCATTCACGAGTTAACTAACCTATTGGGTGAAGCCGTTAAAGGATGTATCCGCGGTAAAATCCCTAAAAGCTACCTAATTGGTTGGATTGGACTAAAATTACGTCTGATCGATTATAACTTGGAAATTGAGTTCGATTTCGGTAATCAAATATTCGAGCGTGTCACAATTTATTTTTAGGATCCTGTCTCATCGTTCGTCAAATTATTGACGAGTCCGAAATTTCAATAAAGAAATTATCGTAGGAAAATTGAAGATTAAAAAAGAAATTAGAATGGGAAAGAGAAATGAAAATAAAAAAAGAAAAGTATTATAAGTTTATCTTTTTCTTTCTCTCCCTTTATTTTTCTCTCTTCTCTCCTCTCCCCTCCCCTTCGTGCGAAATCCCCCTCCCACGTTGACCATTCCCCTTTTTCCCTCTTATTTTATTCTTTCTTTTTCTTTCTCTCTCTCTCCTTCTCTCTCTTTTTCTTCCCCCCTCGTGCAAATCCTTTTCCCCCCACCGATCGAATGCCTTGCTGTCTTCCTCCTTCTTTTTCTTCTTTGACTAGTCAACCCTTATCTTCTCTCTCTCTCTCTCTCTCTCTCTCTTCTTCTTCTTCTTCTCCTTTCCGTGCGTTCGAGCGAAGAAGCAGAAGAAGCCAAGCAGCAGTAGCTCGCCGAAGCCGTCGCCGCTCGTCCCGCCGCCCACGCTCCACTGCTCACCGCTGGCCTCCGCTTCTCCCTTGCCCCCTCAGCTGCCGCCGACGCCCCCTCTCTCTTGGTACTCTCTCTCTTCTAGTTCGAACAAACCAGCAAGACAGAGGCAGGAGCTCACTGAAGCAGCCGTCGCCACCGCACCGGAGCTACACTGTCGCTCGCACTGCACGCCGTCGTCCACCGCTCGCCGCCGTCTCCTTCTCTGCCCCTAACCATCTCTGTTTTCCCCTGTTTCGCAGCCAACCAGCAACCCACGAATTGGGTTTCCAGTGGCTTTAGGCCCACTTTTGAGCCGTTTCTGGGCCCCGAACCCGAGCCGTGCTTTGGAAAGAATCGATCCTCGCGCCGTCCCCGTCGGCTTGATCCGATTCGCGCGCGATTCCGGTGACTAATCTCACTAATCCTTGCTTAGTGAGCTAATGACACTTATTAGGTGTTTAGTTTTATTTAATTAGGTTTAAGTTGTTAGATTAGTGTTTATTAATCAATTGTGATGCAAATTAGACAAATTGAATGTGTATTTAGCAAGTAGACGTGGTCTACTATTTATTGAGGGTAGCCCAGGATTTTTCCCGACCCTAATCGGGCTTCAATTTGATAATTCGGGCCTAAGTAGAATTTTTGGCATTTAAATATTATTTTTCGAAATTAATTAATTAATTAATTATTTTCCGAAAATTCAACAGTGATGGCCAGTGACCGGAATATTATGCTGATGACCGTGGCAAAGTCTGTTTATTTAATCAGGCTTTATTTAAGCTAAATTGTATTTCTTGTATTTAGATATTAATTTTTGAAATTAATTATTTAATTATTTATTTTCCGGAAATTCAACTTGGATGGCTAGTGGCCGAATTTTTTATGCTGATGATCGTGGTGCAGCCCGTTTATTTAATTGGGCTTTATTTTGAGCTAAGTTGGATTTATTGTAATTAATTATTAATTTTCGAAATTAATTAACTAATTAATTATTTTTCGGAAATTAAGGTTGGGTTAGTCGACGACCGAAATTTCGTGATGATCGTCGTGGTGAAGTCCGTTTACTTAATGGAGTTTTATTTTGTGTTGAATTGAATTATTTGTGAAGGATGTGAATTATTCTTTAATTGGAAAATCATTGGTTATTAATTGAAAAATAACCGGACACCGGTTGATAATGCCAAAACTATTTGAGCGGACTACAGAAAATGTGGGAGTTATGGAAAGGAAAATTTTATATTTTGGCTAAGGCCAGCCGTGTGCCCACGCACAATATTTTATCAAGTATTTTTAATATGAAGAAATGAGGCCAAGACATTACTTTAATTGAGGAAGTTAAGTGCGAGGCACAATGTTAATGGGCCGTGAGGGATTAATCGTGTGTTGGCTTATAGTTGAAGTAAGATGATTATTGGAAGTTGATGTGATGTGTGTTGTGTTGAGGGAAACCAATGGATCATGAGCAGGTAAAGGACTAAGTACTACACAAGTAGAAGACTTCGTGTAAGTTACCTCTAGCGCCTTATACCATTGCTTATTGTAGTTAAGGGCTAAGTGTTACATGGCGACCTGAGTCGCATGGGAATTACCTCTAGCGCCTTGCAACATTGTTATGCATAGTGAAGGGCTAAGTGCTACACGATGGCAAGATCTGGTGTGAGTCATCTCTAGCGCCTTACCCTATTGCATTTTGTAGTGAAGGACTAAGTACTACACGATAGCGAGATTTCATGCGAATTACCTCTAGCGCCTTATACTATTGTTATTTGTGGTCAAGGACTAAGTGCCGCCCGATGACGAGACTTCGTGTTGGGGTCACCTCTAGCGCCTTGAGCCTATATTTGAGTGGGAATGTTGAATGAGAATGTTGAGATTAATTATCGAGTATAGATGGAATCACGGATATGGTTTGATTCGTTTGTCATGGACTGACTGATTGAACTGAATTGGCTAAGGAAGGGTCATCGTTGATATGTAATCGACTAGGTCAATTGATCATTGTTTTGATATGATGTTGTGAATTGCTTGATTGAATGGAAATGACTGTGAGTGGTCTTGTTGTCGTGTAATCGACCGGGTCGATTTGATCGATGCTTCAATCAGTGATGTGATTGCTTGAGTGTTTTTTGAACTGTGCTAATATGCAGGTGGAATCTGAGGCCAAGGTAAGTCTTCCGACTCGTGCTGTGCTTAGGCAACCTTGTGATATATTGGTTCCCTAATTGAGTCTTAGTGGGGTAGAACTCGCTGAGACATAGTCTCATCCCGGTTTGGGGAAAACATTTCAGGATCCCGATGAGGAGCTGAGGAGGAGGAATCTGAGAAGGAGAACTTTGAGTCGAAACCTGAGGAGGAGGATTTTTTAGAGAAGAAGATAATACCTAGAGGGGCCTTGAGTACGGTACGGGTGAACTGAGATTTTATCTTCTTTTAGAACTCCATGTTGATGTAAATAGTTATGAAGTACTTTGGTTTGTGTTTTGTATAAAAGTTTGGTTATAAGTTTCAATATGAAAAATATGGCCTTGCTTTTCTATCCCATCAATTTATTGTCTGGGGATTATAACTGCTTCCGCATATGCTTAATAAATGAAAGGGTCGGCGATACATAGTCCTGAGATATTGCATCATATAATCGACCAAATGAGAAGGATGTGTGCGTGCCCGAGGATCGGGGCGTGACAAGTTCTATATGGTGTGTGCTTAGGACCGCCTTCAAGGCGAATTTGCGTCCTAATCACAGCTTAGGGTTTGACTTGCTAAGATTTTATCTCATCCCGTCTTTGTGGGTTAACCTTTTTCAGGGCTGTAGCATGGAGATCTGTTGAGTGCGGATATGCTGGGTGCAAGATGCAACACCTTTTGGCTGACCCGATCCCTTAAGGTTTTTGAGAGGGTCAATTGAAAGTTGACAGCGTAAGGACTGGTAAATCATTAAACTCCCTAAAGACAACAATGGTTTTTTTCTTCTTCTTTTTTTCTGAACAGTGGTTAATTGAATAAGTTGTTTTCGGCAACTTTTGTGGTGTGTTTGTACTATCCCTAATGATTGACTGGATGGTGTATTTAATTTGCTTCCGCATGTGCTTAATTGAAATAAAAATAATAATAATAAAGAATGGGTCAGTGACGCGTCTTGGGACATTGCATTTTTTAGTCGACCGCCGAGGGATGTGCACGTGCTTGGGATCCAGGGCGTGACAAGTAGGGACTCCGGAAGATGGAGGGAAACTTTTTGGAGTACTTTTCTTCAGCTTGATCAATGTCATGTTCAATGGAATGGCAGAACTTGCAATGACCGTTTTCAGGCTTCCTGTGTTCTATAAGCAGAGAGATTTCTTGTTTTACCCCGCTTGGGCTTTAGGCTTGCCTATTTGGGTACTCCGAATTCCATTGTCATTCATGGAATCGGGGATATGGATCATCTTAACATACTACACCATCGGTTTCGCTACTGCTGCCAGCAGGTACGTGAGAATTTGCTATTGGGTATTCCATAGATATCTGAAGCTAATGGTTCTCGGCTTATTTACCCATAATATTTGCTCACTGTGCTTTATAAGAAGGAAAAGTCTAGGAAACTAATCAATCTTACTCTTATCAGGTTCTTCAAGCAATTCTTGGCATTCTTCAGCATCCATCAGATGGCACTGTCCCCCTTTCGGCTCATTGCTGCACTTGGGCGAACTCTGGTTGTTGCAAATACCCTGGGACTCTTCACTTTGCTACTGATTTTCGCTCTTGAAGGATTGCCAAAAGTAAGTACAACTTACCTCATACTGTTGCCAACCATGTCTATTTGTTGACTAAAGCATTTGTTGCCGGGCTGCTCATAGATTCTTGGGTGCCGTTAAATCGATTCTACCAGTTTTTTTGTGCCTACATTAATGTTTAATTTAATGGGGACATGTTATTCTTCCTTGCATTTACAGATGACATCAAGCCATGGATGATATGGGGATATTACATTTCTCCTGTGATGTATGGGCAAAATGCTATAGTGATAAATGAATTCCTCGACAAAAGATGGAGCAAGGTAAAATCTATTTATTCTTTCACCAATCAGTTGTCCTTCATGATACGCAGTTAATGCATTATTGAAACCTGATTGCCATCATGCGAGCTGAAGCCTAACTTGAATCCGAGAATTAATGAGCCCACGGTCGGGAGAATGCTTTCGCATTCTCGAGGCTTCTTTGTGCAAGAGTATTGGTATTGGATCTGCATCGGAGCACTGTTTGGGTTTTCACTCCTCTTCAACATCTTCTTTATTGCAGCATCGACTTGGTTAAGTCATAAGTTGGCTAAATTAGCATATCAGCTCATATACACAAGTGATGTAATAGTGTTGACACTCCCTGCATGAAATTGTTTGCAGCTTTGGGAGATACAAAAGCAGTTGTCTTGGATGAAGAGGCAGACAAGAAGAAAAACAAATCATTGTCTTCTCAACCTGCGAAAGAAGATTTGCACATTCTCAAAATTCATCAGTTGCTCAATGCTTTTCTACTTTAGGCTACTTCAGATGATAAACTTGCTAAGACTCTAGTCATGATCGTATAGCTGATAGAGCAATTTTCTCAAGAAAACTAAGATCGAGGAATTTCTATAATTGACTTCCAAAATAAGTTGCCTGATCAGTTGTCAAGAAAAAGAATTGCCTGATCTCTGACATATGTCATGATATCCCAGGAATCGATATGCAAGCCAGAAGTTCTTCAGAAATCTTTAGTACTTCAGAGAATATACAGAGAAGAGGGATGGTTCTGCCATTCCAACCCCTTTCTCTCGCATTCAACCATGTGAACTACTATGTGGATATGCCTGCAGTGAGTACCTTCCTCCTAAAGAGTCTATTCTTATCTTGGAAGCAGTAACTTCTTCCTAAATGTAGCTTGTGCAAATCTTTAGTACTACATATGATCATTCATTGTCGTTTTTTCTTTTGTCTGGCGTTACTCATGTCCAATTTTACTTTACCTGCGATTGTGATGGACTGAACTTCCTGTTCTTGTCATCACAAGGCAAAGAGCAGTGATAATAACAACTATTTTCATGATATTAGGAAATGAAGAGTCAAGGACTAGAGGAAGACCGTCTCCAATTGTTGAGAGATGTCAGCAGTGCTCTCAGACCCGGGTTACTCACAGCACTGGTTGGGGTTAGTGGTGCTGGAAAGACAACCCTCATGGATGTGCTAGCCGGAAGGAAGACAGGTAGTTACATAGAAGGAAGTATCAGCATCCCTGGTACCCTAAAAGCCAATCTACGTTCGCTCAGGTCAGCAGTTACTGTGAACAGTGACATTCACTCGCCTAATGTCACTGTCTACGAATCCCTCCTATACTCAGCCTGGCTCTGTCTTTCTTCCGACATTAAGACTAAAACCCACAAGGTAGGGAATATTTGTCTCTCGAGATGCCCCACTTTTGTTAGGGCCTAGTTCGCATTCTCTCGTGGAAAAACTTAAATCGGATGGTTTAGTAATCTTTCTATTTTGGACTTGTGCTTCTAATTTCGTAACAGATGTTTGTGGAAGAAGTCATGGAGTTAGTCAAGCTCAACCCGATCAGGGACACCCTTGTTGGGCTTCCCGATGTTGATGGCCTGTCAACTGAGCAAAGAAAGAGGCTGACAATAGCTGTAGAGTCGGTGGCTAATCCATCTATTATCTTCATGGACGAACCAACCTCCGGCCTCGATGCTAGAGCAGCTGCCATGGTGATGCGTACAGTGAGGAACACAGTAGATATAGGAGGACTGTTGTTTGCAAAATTCACCAGCCGAGCATCGGCATTTTTGAGGCATTTGATGAGGTTTGGTCGCTAATCCTTCGATGTTATTATCTTTGTTGTTTGAAATGCCTTGCTCTTGAGTAATTGACTCAGAAATGTTCCTATTGCAGTTGCTATTGATGAAAAGAGGCGGGCGGGTCATTTATGCTGGATCTCTTGGTCGCCATTCCCACAAGCTCATAGAATATTTTGAGGTGAGCCTTTTCTGTTTCCTAAATACCTAGCGTCTACCCGGTTGCCTCTTTCCCTCAGAATCTTCAGGTAATTCTTGAATTTTGGTAAATATGTGAATTAGACCAGGCTGTCCTAGGGGTTCCGAAGATCATGAATGGTTACAATCCGGCCAAGTGGATGCTGGAAGTGAGTGCTTTGGCAATCGAGGCTCAGCTCCATATCGACTTTGCTGACATTTATGCAAACTCTGAACTTGATAAGTAAGGGGCCTGCATGGTAACGTTTCTATTTCTCCCATTTTTTATTCTTTTGTTCCCTGGAACAAAAAAAAGAACATAAATCTTTTTGATAATGCCAACTTATTATTCTTTTCCTCGGAATAGAAAAGTGGTTGGAAAATAGATTTGGAACAGAAGCAAGAAACAATATATATATATATATATAGCTTGCTCCCGGGAACAATTTCTACAAAAAGATTTTTTTTTCTTTACTATTTATATTTTGTTCTTCTTTCTTGTCGTGGCCACCACCGGCCGCCTGCCAACTGTTGGCCACCTCTTGCCGCCTGCGGCCATTGTTGGTAGCCGACCGCCGGCGACTGTTGGCGATGGTTACCACCACCCGTAGCCCACCGACCGCTGCCATAGCCCACCGGCCGACAATGGACACCATTCACTGATAGCCTACTGTCACCAACTGCCACACGACTACCGCAGGAGGGGGCGGTGGCCAATGGGCTGTGGGTGGCAATCATGTGATTGCTATCGGCGGTTGTGCGGTAGTCGTGCAACGATCATGCAGTGGTTGTGCAACAGTTGTGCAGCTTTCGTGCAGCAATTGTGCGGCGATGGGTGGTGGTCGGTAGTCCGTGAGTAAAAAGAAAAAATAAATAAATACAAAAATTTATAAATTTTTACTAAAAGCATTTCTATTCTTTTTCTATTTCAAGAATATAAATTTTGTATAATTACCAAACACTTTAGGGCGCGCATGATAAAATTTCAGTTTCTCAATTTCTCGTTTCCGTTTCCGAACGGTTTTGAAATAAAATCCGTTTGGTAACGCAATTTGATTTCTCTATTTCTGAAACAGATTTCTATTCCGTAAATAGAGAAATCGAAGAAATCGAAATTTGAAATTTTTAGCTTCTCGGTTTCTGAAATAGAAATAGAAATAGAAAACAAAATTTCTCAACTTTTCAATTTAGTCCAAAATATTTTAGATCAATAATATTGAAATAGAAATAGAAATAGTTAATTTAGTCCAAAATATTTTAATGATTTTTTAATATAATCATTCTAATCAATATTGATTGAAAATCTTAACCATTGGGCTAGATGGTGAGAATTGAATGAACAAGACTTCATTTGTTGCACGTAAGAGATTTTATGCATGGTAATAGTCAATTGGTCATATTAATATCTAATGAGTCTTTCTTCACCTACTCTTCCGTGTATGCCAGCCAACGACTCTATTTGGCTAACTATTTTTTTAATCATAAACTTCATATTAAGGCGGTAAAAATGGGTCAAATCATTAGGGTTTCATCCGATTTTTCTTTTATAAGGAAAAGAGATCTAATAAGAAATATGTTGTTCTTGTAAGAGTGTTGATGAAAATATAGATTTTGATAATAAATTTTTAAATAATCCTAGTGTTGATAATTTTGAAAAAAATTGGTGACGATTTTTGAACACGGTGAGGATATTTTTAACAAAATTTGGAAAGAAATTGGAATTAGACTTGAAGTTAGGATTTTTTTAGGAGATTAGACTATTATAATCATGGCTATCATTAGACTTATTTGATTAATGTGAAATCAATTTCGCAAAAACACAACGACATATTCACTACAATTGAATTTCAATTTTTTTTGCCACGTTGTTTATTTTTCGAAAGAAAATATTACGTAATAGGAAACGTAAGCACATGTAATATAAATTCCATGAAATTGTATTTTCAACTTTTCTAATGTATTAGTATTATTTCGATTATTTTTTGTATTTGAGGATTTTCTATATTATTTTAGTATTATTTCGGCTATTATTTTATATTTGAGAATTTCCTATGTTGTTATCTAATCAATTTCTATTCCTAGAAATAGAAATTTTTTCTGTTATCAAACGGATTTGTTTCAGAAATAGAAATTTTGAGTCGTTATCAAACGGGTTTTTTGCTCGTAAACTTGTCTGGGGAATAGAAATTGAGAAATTGATTTCTGGCCGTAAATCAATTTCTGTTTCAGAAATTTTACCATGCGCGCCCTTATTTTACTTAGAAATTATTCCCAGAGTAAAAATAGAAAAAAAACTATTTTTGAAAAGAAATAGTTCCCCGGAATAGAAACGTTGCCATGCGCAACCTAAGTTTCTTAAGGATCCAAGTTTCAAATGCATCATTGAAATAATTTGCTCATAGAGGCCAATGTCAATTTAACAATTTTGTTTTCTTTGAATCATTTTCAGGAGAAACCAAGAATTGATCAAAGAGCTTAGTACCCCAGCTCCGAGCTCCAAAGATCTCTACTTCTCAACCGAGCACTCGCAACCTTTTCTCCCACAATGCAAGGCTTGTGTTTGGAAACAGCACTGGTCTTACTGGAGAAATCCTCAGTACAATGCCATTCGGTTCTTCATGACTATAATCGTTGGCATTTTGTTCGGTCTGATATTCTGAAATAAAGGAGACCAGTCGTAAGTTTTGATTTCTTTCATCTTATGTGTTTTGCTGAGTAATCTCCAAAGTGACCAAACATAAATAGATTCCCCATCATTAAATGTTAGAAATGCAAGTCATTCATGATATCTGCATATTCAGACTTTGGCTATGATTAATCTCTTGACAGCACCAAGCAACCAGCACCAAGCAACAAGACCCGATGAGTCTTTTGGGAGCCATGTATGCAGCTGTGCTGTTCCCTGGGGCGTGAAATGCTTCTGCTATGCAGTCTATTGTTGCCATTGAGAGGACGGTCTTCTACCGTGAACGAGCAGCTGCAATGTACTCTCCTCTGCCATACGCATTTGCTCAGGTATGAACACATTAATTTAGCAAGGTCGAGTCCTCTTTGCAGCATAAAAGGATATAAGAAAACAATTACTACCCCAATGATATGAAGGCTGAACAGTATAAAATGATTTTTTGCAGGTGGCCATTGAGACAATTTACGTGGCTATTCAGACATTTGTCTACAGTCTTTTCTTTTACTCAATGTTCGGGTTTGAATGGAAGGCTGGGAAGTTCTTGTGGTTCTACTGCTACATGCTGATGTGCTTCATCTACTTCATGATGTCTGGTTATCGTGAGGCATTCATGCGGCGGTCGTGCGCCGATGGGCGGCAGTCAACAGTCTGTGAGTAAGAAGAAAAATAAATAAATACAAAAGTTAATAAATTTTTTAATAAACATATTTCTATTGTTTTTCTATTCCAAGAATAGAAATTTTTTATAATTACCAAACATCTTATCTTACTCATAAATTGTTCCCAAAGTAGAAATAGAAAAAAATTATTTCTGAAAAGAAATTGTTCTCTGGAACAGAAACGTTGTCATGCGCACCCTAAGTTTCATAAGGATCTAAGCTTCAAATACGTCATTGAAATAATTTGCTCATAAAGGCCTATGTCAATTTAACAATTTTGTTTTCTTTGAATCATTTTGAGGAGGAACCAAGAACTCATCAAAGAGCTTAGTACCCCAGCTCCGAGCTCCAAAGATCTCTACTTCTTGACCGAGCACTCGCCATGGGGTGGCAGGGCAAGGACGAGGTCTACGTCTTCCCCCTCATGCGGCGGTACACCTTCTGGCTCGCCATCCGCCTATTCCTCAACGTTGAGGACCCAAGCTATGTTGCGTGGTTGGCCGACCCATTCCAGCTCTTGGCTGTCGGCATCATCTCAATCCGCATTAACCTAACCAGGACGCCGTTCGACCGTGCCATCGAGGCCCCCAACCTCATCAAGAAGGAGCCGAGGGCGATCCTCAAGTAGAGGAAGGTCGATATGGCCGAAGGGAAGGCTTCGCCGACGCAGGACATATTGTCCCACATGTTCCTGGTGACGGACGAGGATGGGAAACACATGACCGAGCTCGATATCGCCGACAAGATTCTCGGCTTGCTGATTGGTGGCCGCGACACCGCCAGTGCTGCTTGTACTTTTTTTATTAAATATCTCGCTGAGCTTCCTGCGATCTATGAACAAGTTTACAAGGGTAAGATTTTCTTTGTCAGTCTATTCTTTTTGTTTTTGGCTATATCTACGTGAATATTATGATCTGAGTAATATAAGTAATATACACAATTAAGGAGATAGTAAATTTTTTGGAGGAACTATAATTAAGAAAACAAAAGTTCTAGACTTGACTTGTTAATATCCAAAAAATCAATTGAATTTATATTTTTTAGGACGAGATTTTTTACATTTAAATTATCTAATGAGGTGGCAATCCTGCGGCGGCCCTGCGTTGGTCGTGCGGTGGTCGTGCGGCGGACGTGCGGCGATGGGCGGCAGTCAACAGTCCGTGAGTAAGAAGAAAAATAAATAAATACAAAAGTTAATAAATTTTTACTAAACGCATTTCTATTGTTTTTCTATTCCAAGAATATAAATTTTTTATAATTACCAAACACCTTATTTTGCTCATAAATTGTTCCCAAAGTAGAAATAGAAAAAAATTATTTCTGAAAAGAAATTGTTCTCTGGAATAGAAACGTTGTCATGCGCACCCTAATTTTCATAAGGATCTAAGCTTCAAATACGTCATTGAAATAATTTGCTCATAAAGGCTTATGTCAATTTAACAATTTTGTTTTCTTTGAATCATTTTGAGGAGGAACAAAGAACTCATCAAAGAGCTTAGTACGCCAGCTCCAAGCTCCAAAGATCTCTACTTCTTGACCGAGCACTCGCCATGGGGTGGGAGGGCAAGGACGAGGTCACCGTCTTCCCCCTTACGCGGCGGTACACCTTCTGGCTCGCCATCCGCCTATTCCTCAGCTTTGAGGACCCAAGCTATGTTGCGTGGTTGGCCGACCCATTCCAGCTATTCGCCTCCGGCATCATCTCAATCCGCATTAACCTACCCAGGACGCCGTTCAACCGTGCCATCGAGGCCTCCAACCTCATCAAGAAGGAGTCGAGGGCGATCCTCAAGTAGAGGAAGGTCGATATGGCCGAAGGGAAGGCTTCGCCGACGCAGGACATATTCTCCCACATGTTCCTGGCGACGGACGAGGATGGGAAACACATGACCGAGCTCGATATCGCCGACAAGATTCTCGGCTTGCTGATTGGTGGCCACGACACTGCCAGTGCTGCTTGTGCTTTTTTTATTAAATATCTCGCTGAGCTTCCTGCGATCTATGAACAAGTTTACAATGGTAAGATTTTCTTTGTCAGTCTATTCTTTTTGTTTTTGGCTATATCTACGTGAATATTATGATCTGAGTAATATAAGTAATATACACAATTAAGGAGATAGTAAATTTTATGGAGGAACTATAATTAAAAAAACAAAAGTTCTAAACTTGACTTCTTAATATCAAAAAAATCAATTGAATTTATATTTTTAGGACGAGATTTTTTACATTTAAAATATCTAATGCGGTGGCAATCCCGGCGGACGTGCGGCGGTCGTGCGGCGGTCGTGCAGCGGACGTGCGGCGATGGGCGGCAGTCAACAGTCCGTGAGTAAGAAGAAAAATAAATAAATACAAAAGTTAATAAATTTTTACTAAACATATTTCTATTGTTTTTCTATTCCAAGAATATCATATTTTTAATTATTACCAAACACCTTATTTTACTCATAAATTGTTCCCAAAGTAGAAATAGAAAAATATTGTTTCTGAAAAGAAATTGTTCTCTGGAATAGAAACGTTGTCATGCGCACCCTAATTTTCATAAGGATCTAAGTTTCAGATACGTCATTGAAATAATTTGCTCATAGAGGCTTATGTCAATTTAACAATTTTGTTTTCTTTGAATCATTTTGGGGAGGAACAAAGAACTCATCGAAGAGCTTAGTACCCCAGCTCCGAGCTCCAAAGATCTCTACTTCTTGACCGAGCACTCGCCATGGGGTGGGAGGGCAAGGACGAGGTCACCGTCTTCCCCCTTACGCGGCGGTACACCTTCTGGCTCGCCATCCGCCTATTCTTCAGCGTTGAGGACCCAAGCTATGTTGCATGGTTGGCCGACCCATTCCAGCTCTTCGCCTCCGGCATCATCTCAATCCGCATTAACCTACCCAGGACGCCGTTCAACCGTGCCATCGAGGCCTCCAACCTCATCAAGAAGGAGTCGAGGGCGATCCTCAAGTAGAGGAAGGTCGATATGGCCGAAGGGAAGGCTTCGCCGACGCAGGACATATTCTCCCACATGTTCCCCGGCGACGGACGAGGATGGGAAACACATGACCGAGCTCGATATCGCCGACAAGATTCTCGGCTTGCTGATTGGTGGCCACGACACTGCCGCTGCTGCTTGTGCTTTTTTTATTAAATATCTCGCTGAGCTTCCCGTGATCTATGAACAAGTTTACAATGGTAAGATTTTCTTTGTCAGTCTATTCTTTTGTTCTTGGCTATATCTACGTGAATATTATGATCTGAGTAATATAAGTAATATACACAATTAAGGAGATAGTAAATTTTATGGAGGAACTATAATTAAAAAAAAAACAAAAGTTCTAAACTTGACTTCTTAATATCAAAAAAATAATTGAATTTATATTTTTTAGGACGAGATTTTTTACATTTAAAATATCTAATGCGGTGGCAATCCTGCGGCGGACGTGCGGCGGTCGTGCGCGGTCGTGCAGCGGACGTGCGGCGATGGGCGGCAGTCAACAGTCCGTGAGTAAGAAGAAAAATAAATAAATACAAAAGTTAATAAATTTTTACTAAACACATTTCTATTGTTTTTCTATTCCAAGAATATCATATTTTTAATTATTACCAAACACCTTATTTTACTCATAAATTGTTCCCAAAGTAGAAATAGAAAAATATTGTTTCTGAAAAGAAATTGTTCTCGGAATAGAAACGTTGTCATGCGCACCCTAATTTTCATAAGGATCTAAGTTTCAGATACGTCATTGAAATAATTTGCTAATAGAGGCTTATGTCAATTTAACAATTTTGTTTTCTTTGAATCATTTTGAGGAGGAACAAAGAACTCATCGAAGAGCTTAGTACCCCAGCTCCGAGCTCCAAAGATCTCTACTTCTTGACCGAGCACTCGCCATGGGGTGGGAGGGCAAGGACGAGGTCACCGTCTTCCCCCTTACGCGGCGGTACACCTTCTGGCTCGCCATCCGCCTATTCCTCAGCGTTGAGGACCCAAGCTATGTTGCATGGTTGGCCGACCCATTCCAACTCTTGGCCTCTGGCATCATCTCAATCCGCATTAACCTACCCTGGACACCGTTCAACCGTGCCATCAAGGCCTCCAACCTCATCAAGAAGGAGCCAAGGGCGATCCTCAAGTAGAGGAAGGTCGATATGGCCGAAGGGAAGGCTTCGCCGACGAAGGACATATTGTCCCACATGTTCCTGGCGACGGACGAGGATGGGAAACACATGACCGAGCTCGATATCGCCGACAAGATTCTCGGCTTGTTGATTGGTGGCCGCGACACCGCTGGTGCTGCTTGTACTTTTTTTTATTAAATATCTCGCTGAGCTTCCTGCGATCTATTAACAAGTTTACAATGGTAAGATTTTCTTTGTCAGTCTATTCTTTTTGTTTTTGGCTATATCTACGTGAATATTATGATCTCGAGTAATATAAGTAATATACACAATTAAGGAGATAGTAAATTTTATGGAGGAACTATAATTAAAAAAACAAAAGTTCTAAACTTGACTTGTTAATATCCAAAAAATCAATTGAATTTATATTTTTTAGGACGAGATTTTTTACATTTAAAATATCTAATGCGGTGGCAATCCTGCGGCGGCCGTGCGGTGGTCGTGCGGCGGTCGTGCGGCGGTCGTGCGGCGACGGGCGGCAGTCAACAGTCCGTGAGTAAGAAGAAAAATAAATAAATACAAAAGTTAATAAATTTTTACTAAACACATTTCTATTGTTTTTCTATTCCAAGAATATAAATTTTTTATTATTACCAAACACCTTATTTTACTCATAAATTGTTCCCAAAGTAGAAATAGAAAAAAATTATTTCTGAAAAGAAATTGTTCTCTGGAATAGAAACGTTGTCATGCGCACCCTAATTTTCATAAGGATCTAAGTTTCAAATACGTCATTGAAATAATTTGCTCATAGAGGCTTATGTCAATTTAACAATTTTGTTTTCCTTGAATCATTTTGAGGAGGAACAAAGAACTCATCGAAGAGCTTAGTACCCCAGCTCCGAGCTCCAAAGATCTCTACTTCTTGACCGAGCACTCGCCATGGGGTGGGAGGGCAAGGACGAGGTCACCGTCTTCCCCCTAACACGGCGGTACACCTTCTGGCTCGCCATCCGCCTATTCCTCGGCGTTGAGGACCCAAGCTATGTTGCGTGGTTGGCCGACCCATTCCAGCTCTTGGCCTCCGGCATCATCTCAATCCGCATTAACCTACCCAGGACGCCCTTCAACCGTGCCATCGAGGCCTCAAACCTCATCAAGAAGGAGCCGAGTGCGATCCTCAAGTAGAGGAAGGTCGATATGCCCGAAGGGAAGGCTTCGCCGACGCAGGACATATTGTCCCACATGTTCCTGGTGACGGACGAGGATGGGAAACACATGACCGAGCTCGATATCGCCGACAAGATTCTCGGCTTGCTGATTGGTGGCCGCGACACCGCCAGTGCTGCTTGTACTTTTTTTTATTAAATATCTCGCTGAGCTTCCTGCGATCTATTAACAAGTTTACAATGGTAAGATTTTCTTTGTCAGTCTATTCTTTTTGTTCTTGGCTATATCTACGTGAATATTATGATCTGAGTAATATAAGTAATATACACAATTAAGGAGATAGTAAATTTTATGGAGGAACTATAATTAAAAAAACAAAAGTTCTAAACTTCACTTGTTAATATCCAAAAAATCAATTGAATTTATATTTTTTAGGACGAGATTTTTTACATTTAAAATATCTAATGCGGTGGCAATCCTGCGGCGGCCGTGCGGCGGTCGTGCGGCGGTCGGTCGTGCGGCGGTCGTGCGGCGACGAGCGGCAGTCAACAGTCCGTGAGTAAGAAGAAAAATAAATAAATACAAAAGTTAATAAATTTTTACTAAACACATTTCTATTCTTTTTCTATTCCAAGAATATCAATTTTTTATTATTACCAAAAACCTTATTTTACTCATAAATTGTTCCAAAAGTAGAAATAGAAAAAAAATTATTTCTGAAAAGAAATTGTTCTCTGGAATAGAAACGTTGTCATGCGCACCCTAATTTTCATAAGGATCTAAGTTTCAAATACGTCATTGAAATAATTTGCTCATAGAGGCTTATGTCAATTTAACAATTTTGTTTTCTTTGAATCATTTTGAGGAGGAACAAAGAACTCATCGAAGAGCTTAGTACCCCAGCTCCGAGCTCCAAAGATCTCTACTTCTTGACCGAGCACTCGCCATGGGGTGGGAGGGAAAGGACGAGGTCACCGTCTTCCCCCTTACGCGGCGGTACACCTTCTGGCTCGCCATCCGCCTATTCCTCAGCGTTAAGGACCCAAGCTATGTTGCGTGGTTGGCCGACCCATTCCAGCTCTTGGCCTCTGGCATCATCTCAATCCGCATTAACCTAACCAGGACGCCGTTCAACCGTGCCATCGAGGCCTCCAACCTCATCAAGAAGGAGCCAAGGGCGATCCTCAAGTAGAGGAAGGTCGATATGGCCGAAGGGAAGGCTTCGCCGACGCAGGACATATTGTCCCACATGTTCCTGGCGACGGACGAGGATGGGAAACACATGACCGAGCTCGATATCGCCGACAAGCTTCTCGGCTTGCTGATTGGTGGCCGCGACACCGCCAGTGCTGCTTGTACTTTTTTTTATTAAATATCTCGCTGAGCTTCCTGCGATCTATTAACAAGTTTACAATGGTAAGATTTTCTTTGTCAGTCTATTCTTTTTGTTTTTGGCTATATCTACGTGAATATTATGATCTGAGTAATATAAGTAATATACACAATTAAGGAGATAGTAAATTTTATGGAGGAACTATAATTAAAAAAACAAAAGTTATAAACTTGACTTGTTAATATCCAAAAAGCAATTGAATTTATATTTTTTAGGACGAGATTTTTTACATTTAAAATATCTAATGCGGTGGCAATCCTGCGGCGGCCGTGCGGTGGTCGGCGGGTCGTGCGGCGGACGTGCGGCGATGGGCGGCAGTCAACAGTCCGTGAGGAAGAAGAAAAATAAATAAATACAAAAGTTAATAAATTTTTACTAAACGCATTTCTATTGTTTTTCTATTCCAAGAATATAAATTTTTTATTATTACCAAACACATTATTTTACTCATAAATTGTTCCCAAAGTAGAAATAGAAAAAAATTATTTCTGAAACGAAATTGTTCTCTGGAATTGAAACGTTGTCATGCGCACCCTAATTTTCATAAGGATCTAAGCTTCAAACACGTCATTGAAATAATTTGCTCATAAAGGCTTATGTCAATTTAACAATTTTGTTTTCTTTGAATCATTTTGAGGAGGAACAAAGAACTCATCAAAGAGCTTAGTACGCCAGCTCCGAGCTCCAAAGATCTCTACTTCTTGACCGAGCACTCGCCATGGGGTGGGAGGGCAAGGACGAGGTCACCGTCTTCCCCCTTACGCGGCGGTACACCTTCTGGCTCGCCATCCGCCTACTCCTCAGCGTTGAGGACCCAAGCTATGTTGCGTGGTTGGCCGACCCATTCCAGCTCTTGGCTGCCGTCATCATCTCAATCCGCATTAACCTAACCAGGACGCCGTTCAACCGTGCCATCGAGGCCTCCAACCTCCTCAAGAAGGAGCCGATGGCGATCCTCAATTAGAGGAAGGTCGATATGGACGAAGGGAAGGCTTCGCCGACGCAGGACATATTGTCCCACATGTTCCTGGCGACGGACGAGGATGGGAAACACATGACCGAGCTCGATATCGCCGAAAAGATTCTCGGCTTGCTGATTGGCGGCCGCGACACCGCCAGTGCTGCTTGTACTTTTTTTATTAAATATCTCGCTGAGCTTCCTGCGATCTATGAACAAGTTTACAAGGGTAAGATTTTCTTTGTCAGTCTATTCTTTTTGTTTTTGGCTATATCTACGTGAATATTATGATCTGAGTAATATAAGTAATATACATAATTAAGGAGATAGTAAATTTTTTGGAGGAACTATAATTAAAAAAACAAAATTTCTAGACTTGACTTGTTAATATCCAAAAAATCAATTGACTTTATATTTTTTAGGACGAGATTTTTTACATTTAAATTATCTAATGCGGTGGCAATCCTGCGGCGGCCGTGCGGTGGTCGTCTGGTGGTCGTGCGGCGGTCGTGCGGCGATGGGCGGCAGTCAACAGTCCGTGAGTAAGAAGAAAAATAAATAAATACAAAAGTTAATAAATTTTTACTAAACGCATTTCTATTGTTTTTCTATTCCAAGAATATAAATTTTTTATTATTACAAAACACCTTATTTTACTCAAAAATTGTTCCCAAAGTAGAAATAGAAAAAAATTATTTCTGAAAATAAATTGTTCTCTGGAATAGAAACGTTGTCATGCGCACCCTAATTTTCTTAAGGATCTAAGTTTCAAATACGTCATTGAAATAATTTGCTCATTGAGGCTTATGTCAATTTAACAATTTTGTTTTCTTTGAATCATTTTGAGGAGGAACAAAGAACTCATCAAAGAGCTTAGTACCCCAGCTCCGAGCTCCAAAGATCTCTACTTCTTGACCGAGCACTCGCCATGGGGTGGGAGGGCAAGGACGAGGTCACCGTCTTCCCCCTTACGCGGCGGTACACCTTCTGGCTTGCCATCCGCCTATTCCTCAGCGTTGAGGACCCAAGCTATGTTGCGTGGTTGGCCGACCCATTCCAGCTCTTGGCTGCCGGCATCATCTCAATCCGCATTAACCTAACCAGGACGCCGTTCAACCGTGCCATCGAGGCCTCCAACCTCCTCAAGAAGGAGGCGAGGGCGATCCTCAAGTAGAGGAAGGTCGATATGGCCGAAGGGAAGGCTTCGCCGACGCAGGACATATTGTCCCACATGTTCCTGGCGACGGACGACGATGGGAAACACATGACCGAGCTCGATATCGCCGAAAAGATTCTCGACTTGCTGATTGGTGGCCGCGACACCGCCAGTGCTGCTTGTACTTTTTTTATTAAATATCTCGCTAAGCTTCCTCCGATCTATGAACAAGTTTACAAGGGTAAGATTTTCTTTGTCAGTCTATTCTTTTTATTTTTGGCTATATCTACGTGAATATTATGATCTGAGTAATATAAGTAATATACATAATTAAGGAGATAGTAAATTTTTTGGAGGAACTATAATTAAAAAAACAAATTTCTAGACTTGACTTGTTAATATCCAAAAAATCAATTGAATTTATATTTTTTAGGACGAGATTTTTTACATTTAAATTATCTAATGCGGTGGCAATCTGCGGCGGCCGTGCGGTGGTCGTGCGGTGGTCGTGCGGCGACGGGCGGCACTCAACAGTCCGTGAGTAAGAAGAAAAATAAATAAATACAAAAGTTAATAAATTTTTCCTAAACGCATTTCTATTGTTTTTCTATTCCAAGAATATAAATTTTTTATAATTACCAAACACCTTATTTTACTCATAAATTGTTCCCAAAGTAGAAATAGAAAAAAATTATTTCTGAAAAGAAATTGTTCTCTGGAATAGAAACGTTGTCCTGCGCACCCTAATTTTCATAAGGATCTAAGTTTCAAATACGTCATTGAAATAATTCGCTCATAAAGGCTTATGTGAATTTAACAATTTTGTTTTCTTTGAATCATTTTGAGGAGGAACCAAGAACTCATCAAAGAGCTTAGTACCCCAGCTCCGAGCTCCAAAGATCTCTACTTCTTGACCGAGCACTCGCCATGGGGTGGGAGGGCAAGGACGAGGTCACCGTCTTCCCCCTCACGCGGCGGTACACCTTCTGGCTCGCCATCCGCCTATTCCTCAGCGTTGAGGACCCAAGCTATGTTGCGTGGTTGGCCGACCCATTCCAGCTCTTCGCCTCCGGCATCATCTCAATCCGCATTAACCTACCCTGGACGCCGTTGAATCGTGCCATCGAGGCCTCCAACCTCATCAAGAAGGAGCCGAGGGTGATCCTCAAGTAGAGGAAGGTAGATATGGCGAAGGGAAGGCTTCGCCGACGCAGGACATATTGTCCCACATGTTCCTGGCGACGGACAAGGATGGGAAACACATGACCGAGCTCGATATCGCCGACAAGATTCTCGGCTTGCTGATTGGTGGCCGCGACACCGCCAAAGTGCTGCTTGTACTTTTTTTTATTAAATATCTCGCTAAGCTTCCTGCGATCTATGAACAAGTTTACAAGGGTAAGATTTTCTTTGTCAGTTTATTCTTTTTGTTTTTGCTATATCTACGTGAATATTATGATCTGAGTAATATAAGTAATATACACAATTAAGGAGATAGTAAATTTTTTGGAGGAACTATAATTAAAAAAAAACAAAAGCTCTAAACTTGACTTGTTAATATCCAAAAAATTAATTGAATTTATATTTTTTAGGACGAGATTTTTTACATTTATATTATCTAATGCGGTGGCAATTCTGCGGCGGCCGTGCAGTGGTCGTGCGTTGGTCGTGCGGCGGTCGTGCGGCGATGGGCGGCCGTCAACAGTCCGTGAGTAAGAAGAAAAATAAATAAATACAAAAGTTAATAAATTTTTACTAAACGCAATTCTATTGTTTTTCTATTCCAAGAATATAAATTTTTTATTATTACCAAACACCTTATTTTACTCATAAATTGTTCCCAAAGTAGAAATAGAAAAAAATTATTTCTGAAAAGAAATTGTTCTCGGAATAGAAACGTTGTCATGTGCACCCTAATTTTCATAAGGATCTAAGTTTCAAATACGTCATTGAAATAATTTGCTCATAGAGGCTTATGTCAATTTAACAATTTTGTTTTCTTTGAATCATTTTGAGGCGTAACAAAGAACTCATCAAAGAGCTTAGTACCCCAGCTCCGAGCTCCAAAGATCTCTACTTCTTGACCGAGCACTCGCCATGGGGTGGGAGGGCAAGGACGAGGTCACCGTCTTCCCCCTCACGCGGCGGTACACCTTCTGGCTCGCCATCCGCCTATTCCTCAGCGTTGAGGACCCAAGCTATGTTGCGTGGTTGGCCGACCCATTCCAGCTCTTGGCCTCCGGCATCATCTCAATCCGCATTAACCTACCCAGGACGTCGTTCAACCGTGCCATCGAGGACTCCAACCTCATCAAGAAGGAGCCGAGGGCGATCCGCAAGTAGAGGAAGGTCGATATGGCCGAAGGGAAGGCTTCGCCGACGCAGGACATATTGTCCCACATGTTCCTAGCGACGGACGAGGATGGGAAACACATGACCGAGCTCGATATCGCCGACAAGATTCTCGGCTTGCTGATTGGTGGCCGCGACAACGCCAGTGCTGCTTGTACTTTTTTTATTAAATATCTCGCTGAGCTTCCTGCCATCTATGAACAAGTTTACAATGGTTAGATTTTCTTTGTCATTCTATTCTTTTTGTTTTTGGCTATATCTACGTGAATATTATGATCTGAGTAATATAAGTAATATACACAATTAGGGAGATAGTAAATTTTTTGGAGGAACTATAATTAAAAAAAAAAAAGTTCTAAACTTGACTTGTTAATATCCAAAAAATCAATTGAATTTATATTTTTTAGGACGAGATTTTTTACATTTAAAATATCTAATGCGGTGGCAATCCTGCGGCGGCCGTGCGGTGGTCGTGCGGTGGTCGTGCGGCGGACGTGCGGCGATGGGCGGCAGTCAACAGTCCGTGACTAAGAAGAAAAATAAATAAATACAAAAGTTAATAAATTTTTTCTAAACGCATTTCTATTGTTTTTCTATTCCAAGAATATAAATTTTTTATTATTACCAAACACCTTATTTTACTCATAAATTGTTCCCAAAGTAGAAATAGAAAAAAATTATTTCTGAAAAGAAATTGTTCTCTGGAATAGAAACGTTGTCATGCGCACCCTAATTTTCATAAGGATCTAAGTTTCAAATACGTCATTGAAATAATTTGCTCATAAAGGCTTATGTCAATTTAACAATTTTGTTTTCTTTGAATCATTTTGAGGAGGAACAAAGAACTCATCAAAGAGCTTAGTACCCCAGCTCCGAGCTCCAAAGATCTCTACTTCTTGACCGAGCACTCGCCATGGGGTGGGAGGGCAAGCACGAGGTCACCGTCTTCCCCCTCACACGGCGGTACACCTTCTGGCTCGCGATCCGCCTATTCCTCAGCGTTGAGGACCCAAGCTATGTTGCGAGGTTGGCCGACCCATTCCAGCTCTTGGCCTCCGGCATCATCTCAATCCGCATTAACCTACCCTGGAGGCCGTCCAACGGTGCCATCGAGGCCTCCAACCTCATCAAGAAGGAGCCAAGGGCGATCCTCAAGTAGAGGAAGGTCGATATGGCCGAAGGGAAGGCTTCGCCGACGCAGGACATATTGTCCCACATATTCCTGGCGACGAACGAGGATGGGAAACACATGTCCGAGCTCGATATCGCCGACAAGATTCTCGGCTTGCTGATTGGTGGCCGCGACAACGCCAGTGCTGCTTGTACTTTTTTTTATTAAATATCTCGCTGAGCTTCCTGCCATCTATGAACAAGTTTACAATGGTAAGATTTTCTTTGTCAGTCTATTCTTTTTGTTCTTGGCTATATCTACGTGAATATTATGATCTGAGTAATATAAGTAATATACACAATTAAGGAGATAGTAAATTTTATGGAGGAACTATAATTAAAAAAACAAAAGTTCTAAACTTGACTTTTTAATATCCAAAAAATCAACTGAATTTATATTTTTTAGGACGAGATTTTATACATTTAAAATATCTAATGTGGTGGCAATCCTGCGGCGGCCGTGCGGTGGTCGTGCGGTGGTCGTGCGGCGGACGTGCAGCGATGGGCGGAAGTCAACACTCCGTGAGTAATAAGAAAAATAAATCAATACAAAAGTTAATAAATTTTTACTAAACGCATTTCTATTGTTTTTCTATTCCAAGAATATAAATTTTTTATTATTACCAAACACCTTATTTTACTCATAAATTGTTCCCAAAGTAGAAATAGAAAAAAATTATTTCTGAAAAGAAATTTTCTCTGGAATAGAAACGTTGTCATGCGCACCCTAAGTTTCAAAAGGATCTAATCTTCAAATACGTCATTGAAATAATTTACTCATAAAGGCCTATGTCAATTTAACAATTTTGTTTTCTTTGAATCATTTTGAGGAGGAACCAAGAACTCATCAAAGAGCTTAGTACCCCAGCTCCGAGCTCCAAAGATCTCTACTTCTTGACCGAGCACTCGCCATGGGGTGGGAGGGCAAGGACGAGGTCACCGTCTTCCCCCTCACGCGGCGGTACACCTTCGGCTCGCCATCGCCTATTCCTCAGCGTTGAGGACCCAAGCTATGTTGCGTGGTTGGCCGACCCATTCCAGCTCTTCGCCTCCGGCATCATCTCAATCCGCATTAACCTACCCTGGACGCCGTTCAACCGTGCCATCGAGGCCTCCAACCTCCTCAAGAAGGAGCCGATGGCGATCCTCAATTAGAGGAAGGTCGATATGGACGAAGGAAGGCTTCGCCGACGCAGGACATATTGTCCCACATGTTCCTACCGACGGACGAGGATGGGAAACACATGACCGAGCTCGATATCGCCGACAAGATTCTCGGCTTGCTGATTGGTGGCCGCGACACCGCCAGTGCTGCTTGTACTTTTTTCATTAAATATCTCACTGAGCTTCCTGCGATCTATGAACAAGTTTACAAGTGTAAGATTTTCTTTGTCAGTCTATTCTTTTTGTTTTTGGCTATATCTACGTGAATATTATGATCTCAGTAATATAAGTAATATACACAATTAAGGAGATAGTAAATTTTTTGGAGGAACTATAATTAAAAAAAAAAAATTTCTAAACTTGACTTGTTAATATCCAAAAAATCAATTGAATTTATATTTTTTAGGACGAGATTTTTTACATTTAAATTATCTAATGCGGTGGCAATCCTGCGGCGGCCGTGCGGTGATCGTGCGGTGGTCGTGCAGCGGTCGTGGGGCGATGGGCGGCGGTCAACAGTCCGTGAGTAAGAAGAAAAATAAATAAATACAAAAGTAAATAATTTTTTTGTAAACGCATTTCTATTGTTTTTCTATTCCAAGAATATAAATATTTTATAATTTCCAAACACCTTATTTTACTAATAAATTGTTCCCAAAGTAGAAATAGAAAAAAATTATTTCTGAAAAGAAATTGTTCTCTCGGAATAGAAACGTTGTCATGCGCACCGTAATTTTCATAAGATCTAATCTTCAAATACGTCATTGAAATAATTTGCTCATAAAGGCCTATGTCAATTTAACAATTTTGTTTTCTTTGAATCATTTTGAGGAGGAACCAAGAACTCATCAAAGAGCTTAGTACCCCAGCTCCGAGCTCCAAAGATCTCTACTTCCTGACCGAGCACTCGCCATGGGGTGGGAGGGCAAGGACGAGGTCACCGTCTTCCCCCCCACGCGGCGGTACACCTTCTGGCTCTCCATCCGCCTATTCCTCAGCGTTGAGGACCCAAGCTATGTTGCGAGGTTGGCCGACCCATTCCAGCTCTTGGCCTCCGGCATCATCTCAATCCGCATTAACCTACCCAGGACGCCGTTCAACCGTGCCATCGAGGCCTCCAACCTCATCAAGAAGGAGCCGAGGGCGATCCTCAAGTAGAGGAAGGTCGATATGGCCGAAGGGAAGGCTTCGCCGACGCAGGACATATTGTCCCACATGTTCCTAGCGACGGACGAGGATGGGAAACACATGACCGAGCTCGATATCACCGACAAGATTCTCGGCTTGCTGATTGGTGGCCGCGACACCGCCAGTGCTGCTTGTACTTTTTTTATTAAATATCTCGCTGAGCTTCCTGCGATCTATGAACAAGTTTACAATGGTAAGATTTTCTTTGTCAGTCTATTCTTTTTGTTTTTGGCTATATCTACGTGAATATTATGATCTCAGTAATATAAGTAATATACATAATTAAGGAGATAGTAAATTTTTTGGAGGAACTATAATTAAAAAAAAAAAAAAAAAAAGCTCTAAACTTGACTTGTTAATATCCAAAAAATCAATTGAATTTATATTTTTTAGGACTAGATTTTTTACATTGAAATTATCTAACGCGGTGGCAATCCTGCGGCGGCCGTGCGGTGGTCGTGCGGTGGTCGTGCGGTGATCGTGCGGCGATGGGCACTCAACACTCCATGAGTAAGAAGAAAAATAAATAAATACAAAAGTTAATAAATTTTTAGTAAACGCATTTCTATTTTTTTTCTATTCCAAGAATATAATTTTTTATAAATACCAAACACCTTATTTTACTCATAAATTGTTCCTAAAGTAGAAATAGAAAAAAATTATTTCTGAAAAGAAATTGTTCTCTGTAATAGAAACATTGTCATGCGCACCCTAAGTTTCATAAGGATCTAAGCTTCAAATACGTCATTGAAATAATTTGCTCATAAAGACCTATGTCAAGTTAACAATTTTGTTTTCTTTGAATCATTTTGAGGAGGAAACAAGAACTCATCAAAGAGCTTAGGACCCAGCTCCGACCTCCAAAGATCTCTACTTCTTGACCGAGCAATCACCATGGGGTGGGAGGGCAATAACCGAGAAATCGCCATGGCGTTGGAGGGCAAGGACGAGGTCACCGTCTTCCCCCTCACGCGGCGGTACACCTTCTGGCTCGCCATCCGCCTATTCCTCAGCGTTGAGGACCCAAGCTATGTTGCGTGGTTGGCCGACCCATTCCAGCTCTTAGCCTCCGGCATCATCTCAATCCGCATTAACCTACCCTGGACGCCGTTCAACCGTGCCATCGAGGCCTCCAACCTCATCAAGAAGGAGCCGAGGGCAATCCTCAAGTAGAGGAAGGTAGATATGGCGAAGGGAAGGCTTCGCCGACGCAGGACATATTGTCCCACATGTTCCTAGCGACGGACGAGGATGGGAAACACATGACCAAGCTCAATATCGCCGACAAGATTCTCGGCTTGCTGATTAGTGGCCGCGACACCGCCAGTGCTACTTGTACTTTTTTCATTAAATATCTCGCTGAGCTTCCTGCGATCTATGAACAAGTTTACAAGGGTAAGATTTTCTTTGTCAGTTTATTCTTTTTGTTTTTTCTATATCTACGTCAATATTATGATCTGAGTAATATAAGTAATATACACAATTAAGGAGATAGTAAATTTTTTGGAGGAACTATACTTAAAAAACAAAATCTCTAAACTTGACTTGTTAATATCCAAAAAATCAATTGAATTTATATTTTTTAGGACAAGATTTTTTACATTTAAATTATCTAATGCGGTGGCAATCTGCGGCGGCCGTGCGGTGGTCGTGCGGTGGTCGTGCGCGGTCTTGCGGCGATGGGCGACAGTCAACAGTCCGTGAGTAAGAAGAAAAATAAATAAATGCAAAAGTAAATAAATTTTTTGTAAACGCATTTCTATTGTTTTTCTATTCCAAGAATATAAATTTTTTATAATTACCAAACACCTTATTTTACTCATAAATTGTTCCCAAATTAGAAATAGAAAAAAATTATTTCTGAAAAGAAATTGTTCTCTTGAATAGAAACGGTTTCATGCGCACCGTAATTTTCATAAGCATCTAAGCTTCAAATACGTCATTGAAATAATTTGCTCATAAAGTCCTATGTCAATTTAACAATTTTGTTTTCTTTGAATCATTTTGAGGAGGAACCAAGAACTCATCAAAAAGCTTAGTACCCCATCTCCGAGCTCCAAAGATCTCTACTTCTTGACCGAGCACTCGCCATGGGGTGGGAGGGCAAGGACGAGGTCACCGTCTTCCCCCTCACGCGGCGGTACACCTTCTGGCTCGCCATTCGCCTATTCCTCAGCATTGAGGACCCAAGCTATGTTGCGTGGTTGGCCAACCCATTCCAGCTCTTGGCCTCCGGCATCATCTCAATCTGCATTAACCTACCCTGGACGCCGTTCAATCGTGCCATCGAGGCCTCCAACCTCATCAAGAAGGAGCCGAGGGCGATGCTCAAGTAGAGGAAGGTCGATATGGCCGAAGGGAAGGCTTCGCCGACACAGGACATATTGTCCCACATGTTCCTGGGGACGGACGAGGATGGGAAACACATGACCGAGCTCAATATCGCCGACAAGATTCTCGGCTTGCTGATTGGTGGCCGCGACACCGCCAGTGCTGCTTGTACCTTTTTTATTAAATATCTCGCTAAGCTTCCTGCGATCTATGAACAAGTTTACAAGGGTAAGATTTTCTTTGTCAGTCTATTCTTTTTGTTTTTGGCTATATCTACGTGAATATTATGATCTCAGTAATATAAGTAATATACACAATTAAGGAGATAGTAAATTTTTTGGAGGAACTATCATTTAAAAAACAAAAGCTCTAAACTTGACTTGTTAATATCCAAAAAATCAATTCAATTTATATTTTTTAGGACGAGATTTTTTACATTTAAATTATCTAATGCGGTGGCAATCCTGCGGCGGCCGTGCGATAGTCGTGCGGTGGTCGTGCGGCGGACGTGCGCGATGGGCGGCGATCAACAGTCCGTGAGTAAGAAGAAAAATAAATAAATACTAAAGTTAATAAATTTTTAGTAAACGCATTTCTATTGTTTTTCTATTCCAAGAATATAAATTTTTTATAAATACCAAACACCTTATTTTACTCATAAATTATTCCCAAAGTAGAAATATAAAAAAATTATTTCTGAAAAGAAATTGTTCTCTAGAATAGAAACATTGTCATGCGCACCCTAAGTTTCATAAGGATCTAAGCTTCAAATACATCATTGAAATAATTTTTATAAAGGCCTATGTCAATTTAACAATTTTGTTTTCTTTGAATCATTTTGAGGAGGAAACAAGAACTCATCAAAGAGCTTAGTACCCAGCTCCGACCCCCAAAGATCTCTACTTCTTGACCGAGCAATCGCCATGGGGTGGGAGGGCAATAACCGAGCAATCGCCATGGGGTGGGAGGGGAAGGACGAGGTCACCGTCTTCCCCCTCACGCGGCGGTACACCTTCTAGCTCGCCATCCGCCTATTCCTCAGCGTTGAGGACCCAAGCTATGTTGCGTGGTTGGCCGACCCATTCCAGCTCTTGGCCTCCGGCATCATCTCAATCCGCATTAACCTACCCAGGACGCCGTTCAACCGTGCCATCGAGTTCTCCAACCTCATCAAGAAGGAGCCGATGGCGATCCTCAAGTAGAGGAAGGTCGATATGGCCGAAGGGAAGGCTTCGCCGACGCAGGACATATTGTCCCACATGTTCCTAGCGACGGACGAGGATGGGAAACACATGACCGAGCTCAATATCGCCGACAAGATTCTCGGCTTGCTTATTGGTGGCCGCGACACCGTCAGTGCTGCTTGTACTTTTTTCATTAAATATCTCGCTGAGCTTCCTGCGATCTATGAACAAGTTTACAATGCTAAGATTTTCTTTGTCAGTCTATTCTTTTTTTTTTTTTTCTCTATATCTACGTAAATATTATGATCTGAGTAATATAAGTAATATACACAATTAAGGAGATAGTAAATTTTTTGGAGGAACAATAATTAAAAAAAAAATGCTCTAAACTTGACTTGTTAATATTCAAAAAATCAATTGAATTTATATTTTTTAGGACGAGATTTTTTACATTTAAATTATCTAATGCGGTGGCAATCCTGCGGCGGCCGTGCGGTGATCGTGCGGTGGTCGTGCGGCGGTCGTGCAGCGATGGGCGCAGTCAACAGTCCGTGAGTAAGAAGAAAAATAAATAAATACAAAAGTAAATAAATTTTTTTGTAAACGCATTTCTATTGTTTTTCTATTCCAAGAATATAAATATTTTATAATTACCAAACACCTTATTTTACTCATAAATTGTTCCCAAAGTAGAAATAGAAAAAAATTATTTCTGAAAAGAAATTGTTCTCTGGAATAGAAACGTTTTCATGCGCACCGTAAGTTTCATAAGCATCTAATATTCAAATACGCCATTGAAATAATTTGCTCATAAAGGCCTATGTCAATTTAACAATTTTGTTTTCTTTGAATCATTTTGAGGAGGAACCAAGAACTCATCAGAGAGCTTAGTACCCCATCTCCGAGCTCCAAAGATCTCTACCTCTTGACCGAGCACTCGCCATGGGGTGGGAGGGCAAGGACGAGGTCACCGTCTTCCCCCTCACGCGGCGGTACACCTTCTGGCTCGCCATCCGCCTATTCCTCAGCGTTGAGGACCCAAGCTATGTTGCGTGGTTGGCCGACCCATTCCAGCTCTTAGCCTCCGGCATCATCTCAATCTGCATTAACCTACCCAGGACGCCGTTCAACCGTGCCATCGAGGCCTCCAACCTCATCAAGAAGGAGCCGAGGGCAATCCTCAAGTAGAGGAAGGTCGATATGGCCGAAGGGAAGGCTTCGCCGACGCAGGACATATTGTCCCACATGTTCCTAGCGACGGACGAGGATGGGAAACACATGACCAAGCTCAATATCGCCGACAAGATTCTCGGCTTGGTGATTGATGGCCGCGACACCGCCAGTGCTGCTTGTACTTTTTTCATTAAATATCTCGCTGAGCTTCCTGCGATCTATGAACAAGTTTACAAGGGTAAGATTTTCTTTGTCAGTCTATTCTTTTTGTTTTTGGCTATATCTACGTCAATATTATGATCTGAGTAATATAAGTAATATACACAATTAAGGAGATAGTAAATTTTTTGGAGGAACTATACTTAAAAAAACAAAAGCTCTAAACTTGACTTGTTAATATCCAAAAAATCAATTGAATTTATATTTTTTAGGACGAGATTTTTTACATTTAAATTATCTAATGCGGTGGCAATCCTGCGGCGGCCGTGCGGTGGTCGTGCGGTGGTCGTGCGGCGGTCGTGCAGCGATGGGCGATAGTCAACAGTCCGTGAGTAAGAAGAAAAATAAATAAATACAAAAGTAAATAAATTTTTTGTAAACGCATTTCTATTGTTTTTCTATTCCAAGAATATAAATTTTTTATAATTACCAAACACCTTATTTTACTCATAAATTGTTCCCAAATTAGAAATAGAAAAAAATTATTTCTGAAAAGAAATTGTTCTCTGGAATAGAAACGGTTTCATGCGCACCGTAAGTTTCATAAGCATCTAAGCTTCAAATACGTCATTGAAATAATTTGCTCATAAAGTCCTATGTCAATTTAACAATTTTGTTTTCTTTGAATCATTTTGAGGAGGAACCAAGAACTCATCAAAGAGCTTAGTACCCCATCTCCGAGCTCCAAAGATCTCTACTTCTTGACCGAGCACTCGCCATGGGGTGGGAGGGCAATAACCGAGCAATCGCCATGGGGTGGGAGGGCAAGGACGAGGTCACCGTCTTCCCCCTCACGCGGCGGTACACCTTCTGGCTCGCCATCCGCCTATTCCTCAGCGTTGAGGACCCAAGCTATGTTGCGTGGTTGGCCGACCCATTCCAGCTCTTGGCCTCCGGCATCATCTCAATCCGCATGAACCTACCCTGGACGCCGTTCAATCATGCCATCGAGGCCTCCAACCTCATCAAGAAGGAGCCGAGGGCGATCCTCAAGTAGAGGAAGGTCGATATGGCCGAAGGGAAGGCTTCACCGACGGAGGACATATTGTCCCACATGTTCCTGGGGACGGACGAGGATGGGAAACACATGACCGAGCTCGATATCGCCGACAAGATTCTCGGCTTGCTGATTGGTGAACGCGACACCGCCAGTGATGCTTGTACTTTTTTCATTAAATATCTCGCTGAGCTTCCTGCGATCTATGAACAAGTTTACAAGGGTAAGATTTTCTTTGTCAGTCTATTCTTTTTGTTTTTGGCTATATCTACGTCAATATTATGATCTGAGTAATATAAGTAATATACACAATTAAGGAGATAGTAAATTTTTTGGAGGAACTATAATTAAAAAAACAAAAGCTCTAAACTTGACTTGTTAATATCCAAAAAATCAATTGAATTTATATTTTTTAGGACAAGATTTTTTACATTTAAATTATCTAATGCGGTGGCAATCCTGCGGCGGCCGTGCGATAGTCGTGCGGCGGTCGTGCGGCGGTCGTGCGGTTATCGTGAGGCATTCATGCGGCGGTCGTGCGGCGATGGGAGGCAGTCAACAGTCCGTGAGTAAGAAGAAAAATAAATAAATACAAAAGTTAATAAATTTTTACTAAACGCAATTCTATTGTTTTTCTATTCCAAGAATATAAATTTTTTATAATTACCAAACACCTTATTTTACTCATAAATTGTTCCCAAAGTAGAAATAGAAAAAAATTATTTCTGAAAAGAAATTGTTCTCTGTAATAGAAACATTGTCATGCGCACCCTAAGTTTCATAAGGATCTAAGCTTCAAATACGTCATTGAAATAATTTGCTCATAAAGGCCTATGTCAATTTAACAATTTTGTTTTCTTTGAATCATTTTGAGGAGGAAACAAGAACTCATCAAAGAGCTTAGTACCCAGCTCCGACCTCCAAAGATCTCTACTTCTTGATCGAGCAATCGCCATGGGGTGGGAGGGCAATGACCGAGCAATCGCCATGGGGTGGGAGGGCAAGGACGAGGTCACCATCTTCCCCCTCACGCGGCGGTACACCTTCTGGCTCGCCATCCGCCTATTCCTCAGCGTTGAGGACCCAAGCTATGTTGCGTGGTTGGCCGACCCATTCTAGCTCTTGGCCTCCGGCATCATCTCAATCCGCATGAACCTACCCTGGACGCCGTTCAATCGTGCCATCGAGGCCTCCAACCTCATCAAGAAGGAGCTGAGGGCGATCCTCAAGTAGAGGAATGTCGATATGGCCGAAGGGAAGGCTTCACCGACGGAGGTCATATTGTCCCACATGTTCCTGGGGACGGACGAGGATGGGAAACACATGACCGAGCTCGATATCGCCGACAAGATTCTCGGCTTGCTGATTGGTGGCCGCGACACCGCCAGTGCTACTTGTACTTTTTTTATTAAATATCTCGCTGAGCTTCCTGCGATCTATGAACAAGTTTACCAGGGTAAGATTTTCTTTGTCAGTCTATTCTTTTTGTTTTTGGCAATATCTACGTCAATATTATGATCGAGTAATATAAGTAATATACACAATTAAGGAGATAGTAAATTTTTTGGAGGAACTATACTTAAAAAAACAAAAGCTCTAAACTTGACTTGTTAATATCCAAAAAATCAATTGAATTTATATTTTTTAGGACGGATTTTTTTCATTTAAATTATCTAATGCGGTGGCAATCTGCAGCGGCCGTGCGGTGGTCGTGCGGTGGTCGTGCGGCGGTCGTGCGGCGATGGGCGACAATCAACAGTCCATGAGTAAGAAGAAAAATAAATAAATACAAAAGTAAATAAATTTTTTGTAAACGCATTTCTATTGTTTTTCTATTCCAAGAATATAAATTTTTTATAATTACCAAACACCTTATTTTGCTCATAAATTGTTCCCAAATTAGAAATAGAAAAAAATTATTTCTGAAAAGAAATTGTTCTCTGGAATAGAAACGTTGTCATGCGCACCATAAGTTTCATAAGCATCTAAGCTTCAAATACGTCATTGAAATAATTTGCTCATAAAGTCCTATGTCAATTTAACAATTTTGTTTTCTTTGAATCATTTTGAGGAGGAACCAAGAACTCATCAAAGAGCTTAGTACCCCATCTCCGAGCTCCAAAGATCTCTACTTCTTGACCGAGCACTCGCCATGGGGTGGGAGGGCTAGGACGAGGTCACCGTCTTCCCCCTCACGCGGCGGTACACCTTCTGGCTCGCCATCCGCCTATTCCTCAGAGTTGAGGACCCAAGCTATGTTGCGTGGTTGGCCAACCCATTCCAGCTCTTGGCCTCCGGCATCATCTCAATCCGCATTAACCTACCCTGGACGCCGTTCAATCGTGCCATCGAGGCCTCCAACCTCATCAAGAAGGAGCCGAGGGCGATCCTCAACTAGAGGAAGGTCGATATGGCCGAAGGGAAGGCTTCGCCGACGCAGGACATATTGTCCCACATGTTCCTGGGGACGGACGAGGATGGGAAACACATGACCGAGTTCGATATCGCCGACAAGATTCTCGGCTTGCTGATTGGTGGCCACGACACCGCCAGTGCTGCTTGTACTTTTTTTATTAAATATCTCGCTAAGCTTCCTGCGATCTATGAACAAGTTTACAAGGGTAAGATTTTCTTTGTCAGTCTATTCTTTTTGTTTTTGGCTATATCTACGTCAATATTATGATCTGAGTAATATAAGTAATATACACAATTAAGGAGATAGTAAATTTTTTGGAGGAACTATAATTAAAAAAACAAAAGCTCTAAACTTGACTTGTTAATATCCAAAAAATCAATTGAATTTATATTTTTTAGGACAAGATTTTTTACATTTAAATTATCTAATGCGGTGGCAATCCTGCGGCGGCCGTGCGATAGTCGTGTGGTGGTCGTGCGGCGGTCGTGCGGTTATCGTGAGGCATTCATGCGGCGGTCGTGCGGCGATGGGCGACAGTCAACAGTCCGTGAGTAAGAAGAAAAATAAATAAATACAAAAGTTAATAAATTTTTACTAAACGCAATTCTATTGTTTTTCTATTCCAAGAATATAAATTTTTTATAATTACCAAACACCTTATTTTACTCATAAATTGTTCCCAAAGTAGAAATAGAAAAACATTATTTCTGAAAAGAAATTGTTCTCGGAATAGAAACGTTGTCATGCGCACCCTAAGTTTCATAAGGATCTAAGCTTCAAATACGTCATTGAAATAATTTGCTCATAAAGGCCTATGTCAATTTAACAATTTTGTTTTCTATGAATCATTTTGAGGAGGAACCAAGAACTCATCAAAGATCTTAGTACCCCAGCTCCGAGCTCCAAAGATCTCTACTTCTTGACCGAGCACTCGCCATGGGGTGGGAGGCCAAGGACGAGGTCACCGTCTTCCCCCTTACGTGGCGGTACACCTTCTGGCTCGCCATCCGCCTATTCCTCAGCGTTGAGGACGCAAGCTATGTTGCGTGGTTGGCCGACCCATTCCAGCTCTTGGCCTCCGGCATCATCTCAATCCACATTAACCTACCCAGGACGCCGTTCAACCGTGCCATCGAGGCCTCCAACCTCCTCAAGAAGGAGCCGAGCGCGATCCTCAAGTAGTGGAAGGTCGATATGGCCGAAGGGAAGGCTTCGCCGACGCAGGACATATTGTCCCACATGTTCCTGGTGACGGACGAGGATGGGAAACACATGACCGAGCTCGATATCGCCGACAAGATTCTCGGCTTGCTGATTGGTGGCCGCGACACCGCCAGTGCTGCTTGTACTTTTTTCATTAAATATCTCGCTGAGCTTCCTGCGATCTATGAACAAGTTTACAAGGGTAAGATTTTCTTGTTCAGTCTAATCTTTTTGTTTTTGGCTATATCTACGTGAATATTATGATCTAAGTAATATAAGTAATATACACAATTAAGGAGATAGTAAATTATTTGGAGGAACTATAATTTAAAAAACAAAAGATCTAAACTTGACTTGTTAATATCCAAAAAATCAATTGAATTTATATTTTTTAGGACGAGATTTTTTACATTTAAATTATCTAATGCGGTGGCAATCCTGCGGCGGCCGTGCGATAGTCGTGCGGTGGTCATGCGGCGATCATGCGGCGATGGGCGGCAGTCAACAGTCCGTGAGTAAGAAGAAAAATAAATAAATACAAAAGTTAATAATTTTTTTGTAAACGAATTTCTATTGTTTTTCTATTCCAAGAATATAAATTTTTTATAATTACCAAACACCTTATTTTACTCATAAATTGTTCCCAAAGTAGAAATATAAAAAAATTATTTCTGAAAAGAAATTGTTCTCTGGAATAGAAACGTTGTCATGCGCACCCTATGTTTCATAAGGATCTAAGCTTCAAATACATCATTGAAATAATTTTCTCATAAAGGCCTATGTCAATTTAACAATTTTGTTTTCTTTGAATCATTTTGAGGAGGAACCAAGAACTCATCAAAGAGCTTAGTACCCCAGCTCCGAGCTCCAAAGATCTCTACTTCTTGACCGAGCACTCGCCATGGGGTGGGAGGGCAAGGACGAGGTCACCGTCTTCCCCCTCACGCGGTACACCTTCTGGCTCGCCATCCGCCTATTCCTCAGCGTTGAGGACCCAAGCTATGTTGCGTGGTTGGCCGACCCATTCCAGCTCTTGGCCTCCGGCATCATCTCAATCCGCATTAACATACCCAGGACGCCGTTCAACCATGCCATCGAGGCCTCCAACCTCATCAAGTAGGAGCCGAGGGCGATCCTCAACTAGAGGAAGGTCGATATGGCCGAAGGGAAGGCTTCGCCGACGCAGGACATATTGTCCCACATGTTCCTGGCGACGGACGAGGATGGGAAACACATGACCGAGCTCGATATCGCCGACAAGATTCTCGGCTTGCTGATTGGTGGCCGCGACACCACCAGTGCTGCTTGTACTTTTTTCATTAAATATCTCGCTAAGCTTCCTGCGATCTATGAACAAGTTTACAAGGTTAACATTTTCTTTGTCATTCTATTCTTTTTGTTTTTGGCTATATCTACGTGAATATTATGATCTGAGTAATATAAGTAATATACACAATTAAGGAGATAGTAAATTTTTTGGAGGAACTCTAATTAAAAAAACAAAAGCTCTGAACTTGACTTGTTAATATCCAAAAATTCAATTGAACTTGTATTTTTTAGGACAAGATTTTTTACATTTAAATTGTCTAATCATCTTTTAATTAATCTCAACAAATTAATTTGTGAATCAGACACCCATGTGACAAAGTTTTTTATTTGAAATTCTTTGAGAAAAACGAAGGTATATAAAACTAGTGAAGATGCTCCCAGATTTGCCTACCAAGCAGCAAATGATCTATGCCTTTGTCCATATTTATCTGTATGTATTGACTCTAATTTCTTTTGTATGTAATCGTGCGATAAACAGAGCAAATGGAGATCGTGAAGTCGAAAGCTCTGGGTGAGTTGCTGAACTGGGATGATATTCGGAAGATGAAATACTCGTGGAACGTGGCCTGTGAAGTCTTGAGGCTTGCCTCACTTCTCTAGGGTGCGTTCAGGGATGTCATCAACAACTTCATGTTCAATGGTTTCTCCATTCCGAAGGGATGGAAGGCAAATACAACCCCACCCTATCCATTGGTTGTTCATCTCTTAACTAGCGAAATCATAATTTGACAGTAGAACTAACAACTCTTAGGATTGAATTATTTTCTAAGATCTATTATAGTGCGAACTCAACCCACAAGAGCACCGAATATTTCCTCGAGCTAGAGAAGTTTAACCCAACCCAGTTCGAAGGGGATGGACCAGCGCCATAAACATTTGTGCCCTCGGGGGCGGCCCCAGGATGTGCCCAGGGAAAGAGTACGCTCGCCTGGAAATACTCATATTCATGCACAATCTGTTGAAGAGGTTCAGGTGGGAGAAGTTGCTTCCGGATGAGAAAATTGTCGTTGACCCGATGTCAATGCCTGCGAAGGGACTCTCCGTTTATCTATAGACTATACCCTCACAAAGCTTGATTAAACCAAAGTAGAGAGAGAGGGAGAGAGATAACACAAGGATATCTACATCCATCGCTTAAAGAACAACTTCATGTGAGACATGTATTTAATAAAGGACCCTATACACGCGATAATGTACTCTTTCCATCTTCGTACGTCATGTTTTTCTTTGGTTATACAAACTGTCATTAATTGTGATTGACTGTGATTGTCCGGGATAGTGGAGGCTACGGAACCGCAAAAAGAGGGATATGTATATTTTTATTACAAGGTTCAACATTTCATATGATCCCTAAGCTCTCGTCATCATGTGATATTTCAATTTTACCCCATGTTTTAGACTTTCTACAATTTGGGCCATGAATTACTCTTTTGGTTAAAGCTACATTATGATTAATAAATCCTAAGATCTTAAACCCTTCAAAATAAATGGGCAATTTGATGAGTTAGACATTAATTTCCGTGGGTTCACATGTTGAATCTTGTACGAGGAAGTATGCATTTTGTATATTAAAAAGTTGGACCTGTCATATGATTACTCAGCTCTAGCCATGCGATATTCAATTTAATCTCCATATTTTTTTAAAAATTGTTCAAGGTGGGCCTTAAATTTCTTTTAATTTTAGATACATCATAATTCCAAAACATGGCTAATTTTCTGCCTATCATACTAATTGAAAAGGTTAATAAATTTGACATTAATTTTCATAGGTTCATATGTCCAATTTCTGTATGATTTATGTAGAGCAGTCTTAGGCTATTGTTGAAAAGGCTGATTTAGTCCTTTCAGAGAGTTGATTAATTTGTTAGGAATATACTTAATCTATTTTACAACAAAATGCGTATTAAAAGAAATGCAATGTATTCGGATATATTTGAATGACTAAAAAATAATTATAATGAGGGCCTAAGAAATTGTTAGCTTTATTTGATACACCAATGGGAACTTTATTCAGATATAGTACAGACACAAAGATAATACGGATGACTTGACAAGGATTGATCATTAGCAACATCTAGAGTTTCTCGTGAAGCGAGATGAAAAGAAGGTTGAAAGAAACTACCCCTTTTTTGTGTTTACTTTGTGAAGAGAATTATTATAGAGGCGATCGACTTCAAAATTAATAGATTTTAGCTCTAAAACCTGAAATTTACTTTATCATAATCGCACCCTTGGAAAGATTCCTAAGGTTGACTTGGGAATTGGGTTTGTCTAAGTTTAGATAATATCACCATTACTGTTGCAAATTATACCATAAGAACGATCTATGTCATATTAGTTGAGGTATCAATGAATTCCTTAGACTTTCCAAGTTCAAAACCCATCTCCGATATAATTATATTTTTTTAGGCAACATAAAAAAATAAAAATAAAAAGTAAAACCCGTTCAAAACAAGTTTAAGACCAACCGTTCACGGTGTGAAACTTGGAAATGAACTGGTCAAGCCGAATTTTAATTTATTTTTACCGTGGAGAGGGGGATAGGAGATGAGAACATGTCCCATCCCTCCGTGGAAAAGTAAATCACTTATCATTTACAACTTTTTGAGAGGATTGTTGAATGTCCTTATAACTTCAACGGGAGTTGCAAATTATTCTGAGATAGTGTTTGTTTTGCGCAATTTCACAACACGACGCCGCTTTTAAAGCATTTTAATCTTTCTTTCTCTCGCTCTTTTTTACTCTCATTAAAGTGTTGTTCAGCAATTTTAAAGGAAAGATGTTGTGGTTTGAAGGGTAGCCTTGTTCTTGGGTACCTTAGGTTGGAAAGATGTAGTGGTTTGAAGCAAAATATCAAGCAGTGGTGATCAGGGTCAACGAAGAAGGATTGAGTGAGCACGAGGACCTTCAAACACTCAGATCAGGAAAACAAGGGAGAAGAGAGGCATGGCCAACAAGACTTGGAAGCAACGGACGGCATCAGTTGACGATGGCGACAATGTCCAAAGAGTGATGGAGAAGGATCATCAACAGTGTTTATGCTCTATTTTGGCTGCAATGAGCTCAAGGTGATTGGCGATGAAGATTGACAGGGATTGAAGATAGTGGATGGTGGATTGAGCAATTTGTGGATGAAGGGAGGTTGTAAAGGTAAATTCTAAGTGCATTTGCATCTGGTGCCGATTTCTATTGTCCTAATCAACTAGGGGAGGCAAGTTTCTGAAATTGGATGCTTATGATGGCATGACTGAGGAATTTTGAATGCTGGGATCTGGTAGGGGGTGGATTTGGACTTCGCCTACACATCATTTCGGCTTTCTCTACGAGGAGAGACAACCAGGAGGTGGATTCGTATGACATGCTCATTGTACAGGCTTCGTCCTTAATCCAAGGGAGATGAGCTAGAGTTGCTGCAACATCTGCTGTAAACGGACAATTTACAACACTAGATGACAATCTTTCAACGAGCAATTTACAGATATTCGTGACCACGTGTATAATTTCTTTGTTAATTGATGGCTTTTGAGAATTAGGGTTTATATTTGGGGAATTTGAGAAAATGCTTGATTATCCAATTTAGGGTTTATATTTGGGGCAAAACTCATAAATGACATTGTTTAGAGAATAATATGATAACAAAGCACGACGGTGAGCCATGTCGGATAAAAAAGTTAATTAAAAAAATTTCCATCTTAAATTTCCAGCGACCCAAATTAGAATTGACACATAAGTGATTGTTCTTTAAAAAAACACTTAAATTATCAAAAAAAAAAAAAAATTGACATTAAAGTGAGAGCTATACCAAATTTTTGACACTTTTAGTATTCTTATGCTCATAAGCCAGCGAGTAATATAAGAGAAGAACAATACATTTTAACTAGAATAATCAGGTGTATGAACATTTCTTGGACCTAGCAAATGGCATTTGCTCAGCTAAACTGACAGAATCCAGTGCGGCTCAACAACGGTTTTTCTTCTGCGGACCCTCAAAGTTTTAGTCATCGCTCGACAAGTCCTTGGGCCTTTACAAATTCACATTTATGGGCTTCGCTGGAAGCTCTTGAGCAATTTTACCAACAGTAATATGCCCCTGCTTCGAGAGATTAATTACCCCAAAAATTAACAGCCAACCCTAATCCCCAAGTCTCTGCCCCTCCATTCTACCACCGCCATCTCTCTCTCTCTCCCTGCCCCCCCCAAAAAAAAAAAAAATCTCCCATCCGAGTCCCGCCCTTTGGGACAAACGGGCCGTCCATCCCCTAGGTGGGATCAGGTCGGTGACCCGCTACGACATTTTGCCAATCCTAAGGTGAACAATACCGCAGAAAAGAATATAATCAAAGTTCATACACCAGGAACAAGGGAAAGTAAACACCAAAGTGTGAAAACATAACAATCTGTTTCTCTCGAGTTTTTTGAAGCTGTTCCTCTCCAAGACGAAAGAGTGGCTGAAGATCCAGTCCACACTGCGGAGGCCACATCATCCACAGTTACCACTTGGGTGAGTGAGGCCAAGATGCGAGCAAGGCGAATCCCAGCGATAGATGATAGACAGACTCTGGCATTGTCAGGTGCGCCAAACGCACCACATCGGACGAATCTTTTGCTCTTCGAAGGGATGTCTCGTATGCGCGTTCATTGACCGGTCCACTGATCTGTATATGCATTCGTAGATCGACATGAAAAGATTGTAGTTTGTCCGAAATTGGGTGTAGTGCAATGAATGGAACCCGTTGAAATATTATGATTCACAAGTAATTTTTAACTAAAAGTCCATTAGTTGCGAGAACTAAGAATACATTTAAATGCACTTAAATTACAAGGGTTCAATTTTTAATATATTTATTACAAATATTAAAAGAATATGTATTTTTATTTTATGAAAAAACCAGTCTACCAAAAGTAAAAAAAAAAAAAAAAAAAAAAAAAAAAAAAAAAAAATCTCTAATTCACGCACTCACTCCCACGGTTCCACTTAGGCTTTCTTTATTTCACGGAGAAGAATCATTTGATTTTTTTTCATTAATTAATTATTTCAAGTGGTATAATTAATCAATTTTTTTTAAAATTCAAATTATTTATTTTTTACGAAATAAATGGAGTTTTAGCTCCCACGGAGCATAATTCATATACTTTGTCGTTGGACCTAATAATTGACAAAGCCTGATATTTAACATAGAAAAAAAAATCTGGACCAACAATAAGAGGGCAAAGTCAGCTACCTCTTTAAAGGGAGGGATCTTATTTCCTTAATTTGAAATTATTTTTGTGCCTGTCAGGCCACACATATCTCTCAAGACACTTCGTCTGACTTTATAACTTGATAATTGTCCTACTTTCCATGTGAATAATATATAAAAAGTACTTACGTCGAAGAAATTGTTTGATGAATTTATTGAGCCATTAAGTATAGATTTCTACGGACTTAATACCCTAAAAAATTCAAACTTTAACTATTGTCCCAATTATACTTTTTATCTCATAAAAACCTTCAATTTTAGATCAAATCTTAATTCTAAACTAAACGTTTTTTTTGTTTTGTCCCATAAAAAAACCCCAACTTCAGATATAGTCCTAATTCTACCCTTTTTTTTTGTCTCATATAAATCCTAAACTTCTTTTTTATCTTATAAAAGAATCCCATCTTTAGTTCCAATTTCAATTATACTTTAATTTTCTGTCTTATGGAATATCACCAACTTTTACATGAGTCTCAAATATGTATTCATTAATCCTCCATCAAAATCACCCTTAGGATTTTGGACTTGATCGTCAATCTCTTGTGCTTGGAAATGTTTTATCTCTCACAGTCGAAGAGCTTGCACTCAGGACACTCAAACAACTCATACTTGGGAGTTTTCCATATGTTGGTTGTCAACAAAAAAATTTTAACTAAGGATTAATGGGGGCAGATTTGCAACTCAAGTAAAAGTTTACGATTTTTTGTAAGACTAAAAAAATTTAAGAGCAAAATTGGGATTGGATTATAAAATTGGAATAAAACCTAAAGTTGGGGATTTTTAATGGGAAAAAATTAGGGTAGAATTGAGACATAACCTAAAATTATGGATTCTTTATGGGACAAAAAAAGAGTATAAAGTAGAATTGTGATTGTACCTAAAGTTGGAGGTTATTTATTAGACAAAAAGTAGAATTGGGATAAGAGTTAAAGTTGGAGGCTTTTTATGGTATCAGGCTGATTTCTATGTAGAAGCCATAAGACGAGTGAAAAGCCATACCCATTAAATTTAATGGTAGGAATAGCCTTAGGAGGTGTGCATGCAACCTGTGCAATAACAATAGCTTTATTTCATTACATTAATTGATGGTGTGAAAAGCCGGTGTGAAAAACCTATGTTCTAGTTCCCAAGCTCTTTTCAATGATCTAGTATTAAATGCTTCATATATTTTTATCATTAGTTTGATTTTCCCTTATTAATATTATTTTTGCGAATTGTGCTTTTATAAATAAATTTCTTCAACATCACTTAAATGTTCCGTGAAGGCTTTCCTTTTGATGCTTCTAATAGTGTGAAAACAATAGGGATATATATAATGATATTGATTATGTATTGTAGACTTATGATGGAGGGTACATTAAGTACATGAGAGTTGGAAAGATGGTGAAGAGCCAATGGGGGATGAGCTTGAAATTGCAGTGACTCATATTATTCATGAAATCAATGTACGCGGTGTATCTGGTGATGGATGTGGAAAAGACATAGAATGGCCACATAGAATAAAAGAAAGGAAAAGAAAAGACAAAGTAATAATTAGTTTTTTTAATAAAAGAAAGCAAAATGATATTGTTTCAATTCTTTTTTTTAATGTTAGCTATTGGTCATGCCACATAGAATGGCCAGGATTGACTAAGACTATGGCACCAACTGAACTGAGATGTTAGCGTTTCTTGACTTAAATTAGCCAAATAGACTACATTAGAGAATCATCAATAGATATAGGACTACTTTGGTCAAATTAAAAAAATTTAAAACCGAATTGCTAGCCGTACAATAGATTTAAGCATTTTTTTGACAATTTTCCCCATAATCAACTATGGCATAGAAAGAACTTATTGTTTTTACTAGCATATGATGTGGGTCTCACATATTTTTAAAATTTAGTTGGCTCAATCTAATAAATCTTATTGATGCGAGTGCAATAGTTGCACGGACTTTCTACTTTACACAATATCTCGCAAGGAGATCTACTACTATTAATAGAATAAAATAGGAGAGCACATTGAAAGCGAATGAAAGGTGTGAATATGCTAATAGAGGGAGAACCAAATAAAGAGAGCATCTTGAACTGCTACCGGACAAATTGCCTTCTCTTTACAAAGGGAGATGCTGAAAATGATCTTGAACAATGGTTGAAGAAAATGTGTAATTATTTATTTATTTACTTTTTGCCCATACCACAAGGTGGGGCAATTCTATGCTGGTGGGACAACTTCTAAGGATTTTTATTAGAAAGATGGATCAAGTAAGTAAAAAGTTAAGAAATTTACTCTAACTATGTTTCTTAAGAAATCAGTGACTTTAATTTAAATTTATTAAACCACCGATTTTATGAACACATCTAGTAAGGACAATTTACTAAATTCTTGAGAAATTTCATTGATACACAACACAAATGTTCTATTGTAACTTAATAATAATGTAAAATGCGTAATTCTGCAAAAGTATTCTAGTGATCAATATGCAAATGGATTGTGTTAAACAGATCACAGATTCTATCCAAATAGAAAACCTGATAAATGGAGTGTGAGGCATAATATTAGATAAGCCATCCCAGTGGGTATTGTATTGTGCGTTGCATGGAATCACGGATATTTATGCTTATGTAAATCGAGATAAATGTAACTCAGTTTTTTGTGAAACATGAGCAGGGATGCCAAGAGGTTGAAAGCCATGCTGTAGACTAGCTAGCTTGTCATGCTTTGTCGATGTCGGTGATGGATTAGCCACACTCATTCTCCTCCCACCCTTCTACTGCATGAAGTATCCCTACGACGCGCCATGCGCTCATCACTCTTCGTGGCAACCAGTTCTGCCATTATTACAAGGACAGTAAGGAGATTTACAATAGGGTTGCTGTATGTATTCAGCACACAAGGAATCTGCAAATTCAAACGGCTATATGGTGATGTAAGGATTGTGGTTCGGCCGAAGTAACAATGACACGTGTCACTGGTCTTAACTAGAAGGTAGAATCGATCTTTTTACACTATGAATTTACTATGAATGTTAGTATAGTCGGTTTTGTATTTGTAATAAAAGCACATATCTTCTTCCCCGCAAAAATTATCAAGTAGAGACTAACTGTAATTGGAATTATGTGACATATCATACCTCACAAGAATGCACATTCTCAAGCAACGAAGGAGCGACCCTGGCTGGTGTGTGGTGGTAGAAGCAGTCACCTTGCAACTTTTTGGGAGGGAATTGCGAGTAGGGTATGAATAGTGTTCCTTTTGGTACTTTTAACTCATCTTCTTCCGTCGTGTCATCTCCAGCTATCCATATCTAAAAATTTACTTTACTGATCGTTAATAATCGTTCGTGTATATTACCATCATATTAGTTCATGCAATTATTATTTGAGTGATCATATTTCGTAGAATAAGCTTCTGCTATTAATCTCATTGGCTACTCCCTAAAAAAGATCGAACGATGATGGTTAGAAAGGTTCTGAATTAGGTTGAAAAACAAATTTATTCCTAATAATTTATCACTTACTGCCTCTATTTAAAATATCTTGGAATTCCTGTATGACCACATTTTTAAAAAAGAAATTGTAGAAAGCGAATTAGCAAAGTACTTAAAAAATGATACATTTTAAAATTTGGGTGAAAACAAATTTATTCCTAATAGTTACTCACTTGCTCCCACTATTACGAATGTCCGGGAATTCCCAAATGACTACATTCTACAAGAAAAATTGTAGGAAGTGCATTAGCAAAGTCTTTAAATATTAATATGATCTTTACTTATTTACCAAAAAAAAAAAAATATATGATCTTTACTTTATTGGAGAGAATTAGTATGTGACATTCTTTCATGTTAAGTTATTTTAGAAGCCCCAATTTTCTTCTCATCCTATTGCTCGGGCATCATTGGACTTGAAGTCGAGAAGTCTTCCTACCCTAGAAATTGCATCCCTCTCTTTAGTGTAAGAAACCAAACATAATTTTTCCACCCGACATCATATTAACTTGATTTTTGCATTTATGGAAAATTCATGACTCGATTGTTTTAGAAATGTGGTTCCAGATTAAAGAAAAAAAAAGTGATTGATTGCAAATTTCTAAAAATTGGACCAAACGAATGATCATGATATTTTCTTCTTTGAAAATCCAATGCCATGATTGAAGCTATGTAATTTAGATAATAGGAAATTTTAAACCTTACAAAATCAACCAAATCAAATCATATATAATTGGGAAAAAAGTTGAAAAGTAATATTTCCGTAGTTTTTACTTAATTTGGCCAAACATTGACCAAGCATAATTTTTCCGTTCACTCTAGTCTTACTCCTATGGAAAATGTGTGATCCAATCGTTTCAAAATGTGGTTCGATTTAAACAAAAAAAGAAAAATTGGGTTCGTGAACCCAATGGACAGCTAGTTATATTTTCTTCATTAAAAATATGATTGCCGTGATTGAGCCTATTTAATTTTGATTATTAAAAAACTCTAAAGCGCACAATGTTGAGCATTTCAAATCATCTATTTAGAATAAATTTCGAAAAGTGGCATTTATGTATTTTTTTTTTTTAATCGAATTTGGCCAAATTTTGATTAGACATAACTTTTACATGAAGTGAAAGTGAGAGAACAAAAAATATCTAACGGGGCTTATAGGTTGAATGGCTACATTTCATGTAGGCCAAATAAAATATAATAGATATATTCATAATACTATATTTAGAGAAACTATATGACTAAAATACACTAAGAATAATCAAACACTTGGAAAATTTAATTGAAGCACAATGAGACTACAGACTAGGAGCTTGTTGATGAGGTTGTTGTGATATTACAATCCTCCCTTGATTCCTCCTTTAGCTTTCTCTCTGAATATTGCCCAGGCAACAACATTTCATAACAAAAAAATCAACAATATTACTACTTAGGATAAACAAAGACTTCATATGAAGCGTATGTATTGAGAATGACACAAACTTACTTGCTAGTTAAAATTCTAGGCCATGAGATTAAAAATCTGTAAGCATCTAAAACCATTTCCTTTCATATCCCCACATCTTCTTGTACACAGCCAATTGACCAAAAAAGATCATAATGATAATAATAATTAACACCATAACTCTAAAAATTAAGATCTCAAGAAATCTCAAATACATATTTTTTCTGTGCGGGCATGAGTACTTTGTATCGGTGGTATTGATCAATGGCCATACAAAATCAGGAAGGCTGTAATTGAAAGTAAGAGAGCAAATCCAAGACATTCGCATTAGCAATTGCATCATCTTAGTAAGTGTTTCAAAATATTTAGTAGGCGTTATAGAGAGAGTGGGCATGCACACCTCTTCCCCGTTTTGTCCTAAGCTTCAGTGAACTAAAGAAAAAAGGAAAGAGAGAGGAAGGTGGATGAGAAAGGAAGAAGAGAGGACCGGGGCACTGTACATCTGTCCGGGCCTTGTATGTTGTGGGCTCTCTGTCGTTTCTTCTAAAATCATGAGTCCATTTGATTCACTGAATGCGTTGATATATACTGTTTTGGGTCGCCGACTTAGGCCACGCGGCTTTATTATTATTATTTTTTGTTATTTTTTTTTGTCATTTTTTTTCACAGAAATTGTATATTCAATTTTTTTGGCAAAAATTTAAGTGTTAATAGTTGCTCTTTTTTAAAGGGAGCTCAAAAGGGGACTATTTCAAAAACGAAAACATGCTTGAATTTTATCAAAATGTTATGCCAATGCACTTGATGTTAGGAAAATTGGTCAAAAAATATACCTGTGAATACTCACCTTGGACTTCAATATCACTTGTGAGTACCTTCCTAAGTTTTCTTCTTTTTTAAAAAATAATAATAATAATAATAATGCCAACTAGAAGGAAACAGAAACTTACCTTGCACTTGCACGATGTTTGATGTGAACTTGTTAGATCCCCCAGCGCTCGAGTGATTGAGTGCTGGGGTTAAATGTTACTATGGTTAATTGTGTCTTTCCGTAAGTGAATATGGTGATACATGGAATATATGATCGATGAGTATATCACATTACACATGTTTGGTAGACTATGGCAACATGATCATGAATGGTAGCATACAATGGTGTGCATTGATGTGAATCGAATTGTGGGCTTGTCATCTTTGTGAGACCTAGATATGATCGGAAAATTGTCCAAAATATCCTAGACTCATTGTATGGAAGCCAATTGAGTAATAAACCTTTTACTTGTGCCAATTTAATTCTAAACATTTTGATAACTTGTCAATTTAGTCCTAAACATTTTAATTTTACCAATTTAATCGTAATTTTTTTTATGATTTGCTAATTTAGTACTACACCTTTTAATGATTTGCAATTAGTTATTTTTTCTTACATACGTTTGATCTATTACTTAAGAAATTATCACAAAAAATTGTGTAGAATCATACTTCTTTGGTAAATTTATTAATCGATCTTCAAATTGATGCGTGCACAAACATGGTTTAACAACACATTAATTAAATAATTTTCGGTAATTCAAAAGTAGCTACTATCTCATGCTTCTTCAGCCATGTCGCTAAGCATTAGAAAAGTCAAAAGTAGATGTTTTATTTAACAAAATAATTATATCTCTTATCATTGCAAAAGAAAAAAAAAATATAGAATTCCTTACAAAATGATTTAGATTAACAAGATAACACAATTATTACGTTGAGCAAACTTGTTCTTGGACTAAACGTACGATTAAATGGAACTCGAGAGATTGAAATGACTTCAAGTGTGATTTGGTGTGATGGACAATATTGGCTTGACGTTTATTGGGATTTACTTATTAAAGTTAACCATACAAGCAAGGAAAGAGGACCCATTTACTAATAGAAAAACCCAAAATTGAAACTTTTATTCTTCTACTCCCAACTCGAATGAACGGTGCTTTTAGTACTCATTTAGGTTCAATCAGTCAATTTTGCATTATATGATCTCAAGTGACATTACCAATGCCATGAAGCAATTATATATCTCTGCAAATTCATCCAAGCAGGTAGGCAAACTCCAGCTACCAATCCTCTTATGGTACTAATCCACTACATCTTGTGTTGCCATTATTTCTACCCAAGAAACTGGAAAAAGCTGAAGAAAACCTACTGAACCAGTTTAGTTCTTGGAACCCTACATCTCGTACTAGAAAAAGAAACGAATCAGGGCGAGACTTACCCAAATTTGAAGGTGCACCTATCGCCCATTAGGGGCTTTAAAGTAACATGTGATCAAAAGATGGACACCGATAATAGAGAAACTACATTTGACATATTGCTGGTGCAATAATAACCTCAAACTCAAACACTAATGAACTTCATTGTCAATTGCTCACTTCCTCCTTGTTTGATCTCATGGATGACCAAATCACATTGGTTGTCATTGGCGCCGAAGTATGAAAATAAGCCATGCATTGTGATTGAAAGGGTCTGGAAACAAGGATGTAGGGCCTATCTGTTCATAGAAAGAATTAGCATTGCTATGCTGCAATACTAGGAATAATGCAAGTGTGCAATCTCACTTGTCCGGGGTCTACCTAATGTGGAAAGTCATTAGAGAGCGATCAACGTAAGTGGTTAGGTGTACATAGTATGCAAACTGATCAGTTCCGGGCAGGCTTCTATTACTTGCTGGGACATTCACTGGTTTACTGACCACTAGTCCACAGGCGAAGAAAAGGCAACATTGCATGCTTGTTACTATCACTGCCTTACACAGGAATAACCATAACACGAATGGCAAACACAAGGACAAAGGTGCTTTTTAAGCAGGCATTATTAATATTTCAAATATGTCCACAAACTTCTTGGGCATAGCTTGTTGTCATTTAAGATCCTAAAATGCAGAAACCATCTGCAGATCGCGCCACCGCCCATTGGAAAACTAGTACATTCACAATTAGAACCACACAAACATCGAAATAAATTGATCTCAAGCATGAATATGGAGATAAACTAGTAATCAAAACTGACAGCCCAATACAAGAAAAAGGGCCAGATTATATTCAAATAAATTGTTTCATCATCTATTAGAAGCTATACCCTGAAAATATCTAGTATAAATAATAAAAAAAGGACATCCTATACGCTACATATTGAGTGGAATATGAGCAAATGCAATAGATTTCACAGCTGTGTAAGATTAAGATGGTCTAACAAAATATATTTATTTACTCTCAAGGAATGATCTTGCAGGCAGGAAGATGAACTTTTAAATATATATGATTGAAACTAGGAAGGAATTAATTCTCAGGAAGTGGAGGGATCATTTGGGTCTTTTCACAAACCATTGGATCCAGCGTAGATTTTGACACACTATGAACATATTTTGTATGAAGCTCCAAATTCACACTTGCTAATCTCATCTGAGAAGTTTCGTAGATAATAAAAAGTAAGTGATAATCAAATTATTGTTCACACCTTGACATTTTAAGCATTCGTTTCAAAAACGGCCTAATAAAAAAAAGAACAATAATAAAAATAAATAATAAATAGCATAAAAAATAGGGGCAATTCAGATTTTTAACATGAAGCGCAATTCTTAGAGATCGAATTTTAAGTCCCAAGTTCAATGGAGGATTCGTCTTGCTGGAGTCTTGGAAACGGTGCGATTGTTCTCGCGGGTCTCAGCGATTTTCTAGGTTTTAGTGCCTTGGACACGGTTCACCGCCATTTATCCACGACATTGTCCGTTCCCAAGGTTGTTCATAAAAAATCAGCTTTACTTTCGGGATTTTCTTGACTTGAAAGATGAAGAGACTGTGTCTTTGTTCGAGATTCCTTCTACGATGCTGATTTTCATCGCCAGCTATCGGTCTTGATGGACTTTTCAACGATAGCTAGCGATGAATGCTAGAATCGGAGAAAGAATCTTAAACGAAGACTCAGCCTTTCAAGCCAAGAAAATCTCAAAAAATAGAGCTAGATCTTTGATGAACAGCTCGAAAACGGGTAATGCTGTCCATGAATGGCGGCCAACCCTGCCTAAGGCGCTGGAATCTAGAAAATCACCGACACGGACGAGAACAATCGACAACGGACGATTTCTAAGACTCCAGCGAGACCAATCCTCAATCGTCACAGAGAAATCCCCCACCATCACCGCTGAGGATGATCTTAGCTACAGAGAATATTTTTCTTTTTAAACAAATTCTGTTATCCCCTTTCCAGCTTAGCCTTCTAGGAAAAAAAAATCGGGTCCCGAAATTTTAGCATGAGCAGGAATTTCATTCCCTTCACTCTACCTTCTCTTACACGCGTCACGTTTACGAACGACCATATAACAAAATAGTTATATTTCCAGTATTATCCTTGCACAAGGAAAATAAAAGGATAGAAATCCTTGTAAAAATTACTTCAGATTAACGAGATAACGCAAGCTATGCGTCGAGGAAACTTGTTCTTGGACTAAAGGTATGATTCAACGAAACTCGGCAGATTGGAATGTCGCGACCTTCCCGAATTTTCTTTTTGGGTGAATTATTCGAAAGGGCTAATGGATTACTAAGTCCGAAGACTTGGCACGGACCTCTCCAAGTCCTACCAATCGCGACTTGATAGAAATTAATTCATTTAAATATGCGATTTTAATTTGGAGCCGCCACTAACCAATTAGGGCTGGTTAGAAACCCAAGTAAAGTATGAGAAAATACTTTACTATTACAAACCAGAGATTCAATAGGTCCGGGGACATGGTTACGCTAGATTAGTCTAACGCCCTTTCGGTACCTTTTATTTTTATTTTAAAAATATTTTGCAGGCAATGTTGATTAATTTAAACCTAAGCTACTAACATGCAAATGGTGATCATGCGAGTGCGCAATCAATAAAATAACATTCAAAAAAAAAAAATGCTAATAAAAATGCATGTTCTAAACATGATTTCTAAATTACATGACACCTAATTTTTTTTAAAAAAAAATTAATTATATGCAATCTTAATCTAAATTTAATATGCATGGATTTTACTTTAATGATATGTGAGATGCAATTCATATGATATGACTTACTTATCACTAGAGGTATGCAATCTAATTTATGTAATCCTAAATATGCATGTGCTACGTGATATGGAATGAATGACATGTCATTTCTACATACATGCTCTTTTATGATTTTATTTTAATGATGATTCATTTTTTAATGCATATATGCAACCTATGCTAAATAATGATGATATGAAATGAGATTAATTATGAATTAACCTATTAACTAACCAAGGAAATGATCTTTAGTTTTTATTTTATTTTTTAATGACCTAATAATTTTTATTAAAAAAGTAACTTAATGGTGCAATGATTATCTTTTAGCATTTTCCTTTTAAAAAAAAAAACTATAACTCACATGGCATGCATGACATTTTTTTTATCCTCTTTTTGTTTTACTAAGTGAAAATTGACTTAATCTAAAACTATCTAGGTGTGTTGCTTTAATATGAAATGTGTATGGATCTAAGTACCTAGGTTCTAGATATGACAATATTCTAATTAATAAACAAATTCTAATTAAACTTAATATACAAATTAACTAACATGTACCTAATATTAAACTATCTAAAGTGAATAACATTCTAATTTATTTTAGGAATCAATTTAACTTAAACTATATCTTATATTAAAAGCTATATAAAAAAAAAAATCAAGACATGCCAACATTATTTAAAATTAGCCCTAACAAAAATCACCCATCTAAAAGTATAATCTAAAATTATAATCCTATAAATGCGATTCTAATTTACTAACCCTAAAAATACCGTCCTAATTTACTAAACCTAAATGGTCTAATGCAATATATAGATTTTTTTGCACTTTTTGATTTTTTTGATTTTTTTTAATTTTTCCAAGCAAGTAGTTATTAAAAGAATGAAGATAAGAATTAAAATAATCGAAAAAATAATCTGTTATCTCACGGACTAAATTAACAATTATGTTAACTCTATAACGATTTAACAATTGAAATGCTATTAAAATTCCTAAAAATTAAAGTAATAAAAAAATGACCCGACGTCTTACGGGTCAAATTAATAATTACCTTAATTTGGGATAAAATTCCTAATGTCTACAAGGTCTACAAATATTAACATACAATACTACAATTCAAATAATTAGACTTAAAAAAGAAAATTTTAACATAACAGGAAATAAGTAAAAAAAAAAAAATACTACCTAAGGCTTGGAAAATGGGAGCAACAACGGTGCTTCAGTGATGGATCGTGGTGCGGGGGTCCGGCGAAACGCAGCTGATCCGCAGGCTTCTGGCACGGGCGTCGGGGTGGAGCAGCGAGGCGTCCGGCGGCTGGGTCGGCGAGGAGGGTTCGCGGGCTGGTGCTTCGGAGGCGCCGGAGTGAAGGGCTTCGGCTCAATTGCAGCGAGGTAGTGAGCAGCGATGGTCTGCGCTTCGCGGCTCCTGGGCTGACAGGGGCGGAGCAGAACAACGCCAGGCCGTTGGTGTCTACAGGCGAAAGCGGCAACACAGGAGTGTGGGGGCGCGAGATCGGGCACGGCAGCAGCAATCGCCGGAGGAACAAGGAACTGCTGGCGTCTCTGGTGGCTCAGAGCAGCACGAGCACACGGACGAGGCAGGGGTGCGGCTTCACCAGGCGTCGGGTCAGGGGCGAACCTGCAGAAACAGAAGCTTCGTCGCGGCTGGGAGGTGAATCGGCGGACAGGGGAGCTCCGGCGTCGCGCTGGGCAGCAGTAGGTCGCGATGGCCGGCGCGGGTTCTCAGGCTACTGAAGCGTCGCGGGGGGTTGTCGGGTGGTATGCGCGAGTTGCTGCGAGTGGCAGGTTGCTGCGCGGCGAGGCTTACGGGTGCTGGTGCGCGGAGGCGCGACGATGACCGGCTGGATCGCGAACCGGCGGGTTGCAGGCGAAGCGGAGGGAGCTGCTGCAGGCGTCAGTGACGGGGCTGGAAGTCGCGGCGTGACCGGCGCAGCAGCGGTGGCGGAGGCGAGCAGAGCAGCGAGGTGGCGAGACGCGGCGGTGGCTGGCGTTGCGGTGTCGGCGCTGTGACCGGCGCGGGCACAGGACCAACGCGAACAGGGGGACCGTCGGGGGGGAAGAGGACACTGTAGCCCTGTTTTGCTTCTTCCTCTCTTTTTTTTTTTACTTTCTCTCACCTCAATTCTCTCTCACGTCCTCTCACCTTTTCTTTCCCTACGAACTCTCTGCCCCTTTCTGTCTTCTGCTTTTCAGAAAAGAACTTTGTTGACTTCTCTCTCACAAAACTCCATTCCCTCTTTGTGAATATTTTGAAAACTCAGTCCAAAACCCCTCCGAAAGGTAAAGAGAGTCCCCCTATTTATAAAGCGAAAACTCGAGTTGGTTTCGTGGAGATTTTTTTCGCCGGTGGAGATTTTCTCTCAACCTCTCGACAATAAAGTGATTCCAAAATCAGACGATTGAGTTTTTGAATTCAAAAATTATTTTTAAAAAAAATTTCCTCTAATTATAGCTTATCTTTAATTTTTAAAAGATGAGTTTAACGGATAAGCTTGATCCTAAATTAGGTGTCAACATGGAATAAGGTCACGTGTGATTTGGTGCGACAGATGGTATTGGCATGATTTTTTTATTGGAATTTACCCATTAAAGTTAACCATATAAGTAAGGAAAAAGAACTATTTTACTAAAAGAAAATCCCAAATTGGAACTATTATTCGTCCATTCTCAACTCGAATGAGCAGTAATTTTACTGCTCATTTAGATTAAATCAGTCAATTCTATATTATATGATCTCAAGTCACAATATTAATGCCACGAAGAAATTATATCTCTACAATTAAATCCACGAATCAATTATATCTCAAAATACATATATCAGTAGCTATGGCAATAGCTGCATGATTTTGATAATGCACCAATTTGTTTGCCGTTAGTAGATAAAATGAGTTCTTTCATTTCTAATTCCCAAAGATCTTGGTTAGGAGGGTTAGTACACCAAGATGTAAAGTCATTTTTTCAATTTACTCTCAATTTTTATATTTGTAGCTTTCACAGTAACTTCATTGATGTTACCTACCAAATAAAAATGTAGTAATACTTGACGTAATAGTGAGAGACCGCATCCAAATGCCATAATGGATAGGATTGAATATGCATTACACTCTTGTGCCATATTGGTAAAAAACGAAAACTAACGATAAGTTACAAATGGAAGGCATTAATTCTTCATGAATCTCGTATGCAAGCGACAATCAATTGTAGACCAGACTGCATAAGCCTAGATAACACCTCTTTCCCAGTCCGTACAAAAGCATGCAAACTATCGAATGGTTCAGAAGAGAGATGAGAGTTCAGTAAAAACAAACTATTTTTCCAAGTTCGATAACAACCTTCTTATACATTGGAAAGGAGATTGAACCAATATGTAGTAGCAGTGCAATAGCCGATTCTTAAAAATTCAGTGACGTTGGAAATGAAAGCATGATCCCTACAAGAATGGGAGAATTTCCAAAAAAGTCATAAATCTATTACAATTATGTTAATTCAGTCCTAAATTTCTTTTGGCCAATTTAGTCTTAAACCTTTTACAATTGTGCTAGTTCAGTACATCTAGTCAAAATTAGCAGACCAGTGCTAACATGGACTCAGGTCGGCGATGGCCATCCGACGAAAGTTGATGCAGCAATTTTTAAATATTTTTTGAAATTTTCAATTCTTTTATTCTTTTTTTCCCACCATTCTCCTTTTGGCCGGCCGATGCGGCGAGAGGCAAGGGCCAGCGAGGTCAGCCTCGCCCACTAGTGGCGAGGCTTGTCCCTACCGGCCACTGGTGAAGGCGAGGCTCGGCCTCGCCCAGCCATGGCGAGGTCAAGCCTCGCCATCCTTGGGCAAGGAGCCTCACTAGTGGCTAATGAGGCCGGCCTCGCCTAGCAATGGCAAGGCCAAGCCTCGCCGTCCCTAGGCAAGGAGCCTCGCTGACCACCGACAAGGTCGACCCTCGCCTTGGATTTGGCAAGGCTCAGCCCTACCCAACCATGGCAAGGCCAAGCCTCGCTCAATCTGGCGAGGCTTCACCCAGTGACGGCAAGGTCGACCTCGCCGGTGGCTGGCAAGGCTCCTCGCCTAGGGATGGTGAGGCTCGACCTCGCCATGGCTAGGCAAGGCCAAGCCTCGCTAGATTGGCGACAGCGGCCTCATTGTTGCTAGGCGAGGCTCGCCTTTGCCAATGGCTAGTGAGGACAAGCCTCGCCATTGACCGGCAAGGCTGACCTCACCGGCTAGAAGAAGGAGAAGGTGGAAAAAAAAAAGAATTCAAAAATTCAAAAAATATTTAAAAACATTTAAAAATTGCCACGTCATCTTTTGTCGAACGGTTGTCACCGGCCGGCATCTATGTCAGCACTAACTGGTTAATTTTGGCCAGATGGACTGAACTGGAAAGATTTATGACTAAATTGGCTCAAGAAACAAGTTTAGAACTGAATTGACACAATTGCAATAGGTTTATGACTTTTTTGGTAATTCTTCCCTACAAGAATAGATTATGGCGAATTGAAGCTCGAGAGTGAGCAAGGAGCGATGAGGACCAAGCGTCGAGCGTGGAACAGCCGAGGATTAGGCAAAGAGCGGGCAAGAACAATTTACTTGAGTAGCGGGAGAGGAAGAAGAGAACCTGAAAATTGAAGAACCATGATCCCAATTGTAAATTTGGGACAAAATTGCCTCTATATTAGTTGCCAAAAAATTATTGCCAGGTGACCTCATGCTTTTATTCGATATTGATTTGGTCACTTGAAATCCTCATTTGAAACAAAATTCACTTAGGAATAATTCTTTTTTTTTCAGAAAATGATCTCAATTTAGACCTTATTTGCAATTTCCTTTCTTTAACATGAATCTATCAGACAGAAAAATAAAAATAAAAAAACTAAACCATTTGTTTTCTCTTTCAGGACCCTCACTTCTAGGATTCGCCAATTCTTTCCAACTGATAAGGAATCTCATTTACATTTCATTAAGCACACATAGATATCTCTATCTAACATCTATTATAATCTAGTATTTCGATATGAAGTTGGGGATGAACAATCGTGGTTGTGTCTAAGCCGCCGCATAGTGGTGCCAACCAATAACCGCGTGCTATTTGTATTGTGATAGCCACATTTGTGTGACCTATGTATTAAATATTTTTCTCTATAATTGATTTCAATTATAAGTGTAACTCTGGCTGCAAAGAAGAACCTATTCAAATCGCGTGGGAAGTAACAATGACATAAGGAAAAGTTAATGAAACATGGTCAATCCTATACGAATGGAAATTAAAACTGAAAAGAATCCAAGATAAAATCAATTTGGAATTTTAGCCAATCAACATTAAAAAAAATAAAAATCAAAGAAATATAGTCAATCCACTTTTTTTTTTTGGGTCAAAATAGTCAATCCACTTGAAGTGACAATTAAAATTCAAAAAAAAAATTGAGATAAAAAGAAATTCGGAGATATGATCACTTAACATAGAAAAAGGTCAAAACACTTACAGGATACATGTAAAAACATCATTTAAGGTTGGCCATTGGTCAATTGAGAATTTAAGTTTTTAATTTGATCAATTGAATAATTTAGATTAAAAATACAAAACTTCCATCAAGTCTCAAGCTTATTGTTGGATGGAGATTTTCTTTCTTTTTTTTTTTTTTTTTTGTCAGAATTTGATGAGGATTCAATTGTCGGTAATTTGACATGATTTCCATGTGAAATATTTGGTCATCTACCATGTGTCATTTCCAACACATGAATTCCATCAACAACAAGCTCAAGACTTGGTTAAGATTCTTTATAAAACCTTAAATTCTCAATTAATCTAGAAAAAATCTTAAATCCTCAATTAACTAATGATCAACCACTTAACATCCTCTGTATGTGTATATATGTGTGTGTGTCTTAAGATAGGCTAGTGACGGCCTGTGAAAATTTTTCGAAGGGGAAAATATATTTCTTCTTCTTCTTTATATTTTAGAGGCCATACACTATCACTTTGTAAATTAATTTCTTAGTCACAACATTTTATTTTTTTTTTAGAATCTCTAGCATCAAGAGTCTTTGTCACACCTCGAAACCATCATGAATGAAGGATGACACAGCCATCCTTTTACCAGAAGGACGCAATCTTAAAGCTCCCAAAATCCAATTCCTAAAAGTCTCCCCGTCAATATAAAGGGGTGAGCAATCACAGCTCAATAAGTAGTGTATCTTTTCTAAGTGGATCGAGCACCCACTATGCATATTTCCAAAACCAAACCACAACTCTTTTAACTCAACTCTATCATATAACAAACATAAAATAAGAGAAAAAGCTACATATGCTTTAGTAAAAATATTCTTTTCATAATAATATTAAAACAAATATTAATGGTCAAGTCCATTGATCAATCTCATTAATTCACACGCCAATGGTACATTCCATTGATTAAATTCATGTCACACATCAATAGTATATTCCATTGATCCATCTTATATGAAATCACACATCGATGGTCCATTCAAACTACTAAACTCAAATCACATGTCAATGGTCCACTACATTGACCAATACATTGCTCAAAATCAAACCATGATCACAATATAATGCCTAGAGACAAAGCAATTAAGATTCCCCATTGACAAGGTCTCCACCTATTATTAGCAGACGACTTAGCCCACAAGGATATTCTAAACTAGTATACACATACCCACAAGCCTCTCATTTGGTTCATAGTGATATTGAGCATCAACACCAATCTATAACAACCTCCACAATTCACAAAGCTAAATCTAGAAATCATTTCCTATGTCACAATACATTTCATAAATCGACCACATAACCTTTGGCAACTCAATTCATTCGCAATAAATACTTTCGTAAAATATTTCTCAAATCATTATAAAACTCATCTCATAAACCGATTTTACAAATCGAATCAAATTAAATTCATGTCGAAATGCTTATCACAAATCAATATCTATATGACATTCTATAAACCATCTCAAAGTCGAGCTCTTTGTCAAAAGGTTTCACAAACCTAAAACATGTAAAATTTCTCAACTTCATTTATCAAACTAAATATATATTCACCAGAAACTTCCCACACTATTCTCAAATACCAAAACGTAGTAAATGCCTAATCAAAATTTTATACAACAAACATGCTTATTTATAACTCATAGAATATCAAATCTTTATCATTTTGAAGACATGAGCTTATAAATTCTTAGGAGAGATAGCACCACTCACTTGGAAAGTCGAAAATTAACCTATGTGGTTACTTGAGCCAATGCACTCGTATTCCTATCAATTAATCAAAATCAATATCAAAACCAAGGAATACACTACTCTCTAACTATCGACTTGACTAAATTATGCTTATTCATAGATAAAACGACACATACACGCTAATAAACCGCATATCCAAGGCAATTATTTAAGCCATCCGCAACGCGAAACTTGAGCGCGAAACTTGGTCACGTCATAACTTTCTCCACCAAACTCCGTTTCAAGCGTACTTATAGTCAATAAAAATCCCTTCCAACATACTTCAAGAACCATAATTTAGTCAACCCAAAATCAAGCCAAAAACCAACAAATTATGGCCCTGAAGTCCTGGTCACTCACTGTTCATTACGCACGATAAACTTCAAAATTTTGTTGTGGGCAAATCGTAAATTCAAATCACTATCCGTAAAATTCTATAGCTCCACAACACCCTAAACTATCATTTCTATAAATATACACCGCTCAATGACTCAAAAATCATACTTCGTCGCTCGATTTTCTCAAAATAAGAATTTCAAGCCCTAAGTCCAAAATTACCTTGATTGAATGAACGGGGGCACGAGTGCTTACCAAGCGTTGCATTACGTAGTTGAGGTGGCTTGGCAAGGCTCCTGTGGTGAAAACGCACAAGACCCTCTTTTTCTTCCTTTCCTTCTTCTCCTTCTCCCTTCTTTCCTTTCTTTTCCTTACACGAGCTCTCTGGTCTCCCTTTCTCTCTCTCCTTCTTTTCCCTTCTCTCTTTTAATTATTTCCTCCTTTTTTTTCTCTTTTTCTTTTCTTTTCTTTCCTTCTCTCTCTCTCTCTTCTTCTTTTTCTTCCTCTCTCCCGAAGACTCTCGGCCTCTCCCCCTCATTCTTCTTCTCTTCTTTTCTTCTTCTTTTGACCGTTCAACCTTCTCTCTCTCTCTTTTTGATTGGTCAAAACCCATATTTTACAGTCTTCGTACTGCACTGATGATTTCGAGCATATCGGCCTATTCAAAGCCCTTGAATCTTTGGATTTGCACATTGTGATGTCTTATTAGGTCATCTGCATATGAGCTCTTGTACTGTGTTATTCATATACTTCGCTTGGACAGAAACCCTGACGATGATAATTAAAGGCGAAGGTTGATGTCTTGATGGGTGTCATGTTATCTACTGCTGTGCCCCAAGTTATATAAAGTGAGATTCTTAAACAAGTACATCGAAATGTGGAAAATAAAATCGCATTTCTTCATACCGATAGGCACAAAATGAATTTCAAATCTGTTTTTACGAGGTTGTATGACACCCTCAAAAAAAGGTCACTGAATACCTCTAGCAATCACAGTCACAACATCTGCTGATCCAAAATCCTCTAGCAAACGCTAACAATGATAACTAATGACCATGATCCGTTATCGACATACGATAGCAGCTAGTTGCCGATTAGCAAAACTAGTTGGGAAAGATGCTAACTGAAAGGTGTAGTTTGAATTGACAATCATCACAAAGTTAACCGCCTGGCAAAGAAAGTAGGTGTAAATTCCAGGTGCAGTAGCATTCAAACCTAAAACTGCTTGTGGATAATACAATGAAGCATAACGGACTGTGGGAAGAAAGTGAGCCAGACAAGGCAACTACTCAGACGGGATTCAAAACGGCGATGAGCAGAAATAGAGGATCTGGATGCACTTTTTAAGAATATCCATTGAGATACAAAAAATCGTTGCAATGTGTAGGTATGCGGCCAGAAATTTTGCGAAAGCATGCTCAAAATGGCTGAAGAACTACTTATGGGCAATTACATTGTGAATGCTATAAAAATCAATGTTTGTGTAATGTAGAGCCCCACACAAAACAAACCAATCTTGTTATCTTTCAATTCTTGTATCGTAGTCATAGCTATAGTTTCAAGATATCTCATCATTGATTAAATTCGAGCATGTGTGTAATTGTGGTTTCCAAATAATTCATCGTCAATGAAGTTCTAGCTTGTATTCTTGCTATAGATTATGATTGTTTCATCATCAATTAAATTCCGACGTTATGTGTGTGTGTGTGTGAATGACTATAGTTTCAAGATATCTCATCATTGATTAAATTCGAGCATGTGTTGTAATTGTGGTTTCCAAATAATTCATCGTCAATGAAGTTCTAGCTTGTATTTTTGCTATAGAATATGATTGTTTCATCGTCAATTAAATTCCGACGTTATGTGTGTGTATACACCCGCGCGCGTGTATATATTTGTGTATATATTTTTTACTCTGTGTGCGCGCGCGCGTGTATATATTTTTTACTGGCGTGTGTGTATATATATTTTACTGTGTGTGTGTGTGCGCGCGTGTGTATTTTTTACTTTAATGTCGACTAGATTACGTTGAAGTATATTTATCAATTTTTTCCTATACTTGTGATTTTTCTTGTCCGGAATAACCACAAAATCTATCTCCTCTTATAAAAAATTGAAGGACTTTTTATGAAAGGTATTTCTTCATCCATACAAATTATGGCTAAACACTCTATCTTTTTATCCCAATTCAATACCAGAAAGCCATTCCATAAACTGGTTTTATAAACCAAATCATATAACCTTACACAATTCCATTTATCAAATTGAATGAATGCATTTCATATAATATTTCCCAACCAATATAAATAACTTTGGGCAATTCCCTTCATAGAACATTTAATCAAAAAATTCACAAACCAACCTTTCAAATTATTTCAAAAAAGGCTTTCCAATGCCTTTTCATCCAACCAAAATTGTAGTAAAAAGTTCGATCCAATTTATGTAGAAAAACATGTTCTTTCATAACTCATATTATATTAAATCTCTACCATTTTCAAGATATGAATTTGTAAATTCATAAAAGAGATAGTACCTTTCATCTATAAAAGCCGAAAACCAACTTACGATGGTTACTCGAGCCAACGCACTCATATTCCTATTAATTAATTGAAAAATGATATAAAAAATTGAGTAATACACTACTCTAATGAACAACTTGACTAATGACACTCATTCAATGATAAAACGACATTTACGCAATAACAAAGAAATTCATATATAACAATTGTTCATCTTTCTCCGTTATGAGAATTGTGCGCTACACATATCTCGAATCCGAAATTCCAATCCAATCGTACTTTAAAATTGATTTTTATGAATCCTCATAACTTCACAATGCCATTATCTATTATTTCCATATAAATCTATAGCTCAATAGCTTTAAGTTCAAATTTTCACATACCAAATTTAAGACCCAACTTAAAAAATTATTCGGAGTAAAGGAATAATAGGGTTGAATATTTAACAGGTGGTGCAATTCTCAGTTGATTCGGTTTGTCGAAACGTCCAAGGCTTATGGGTGCAAAACTTTCTCTCCTCTCTACGATTTCTTTTCCGTGTTCACGGACAAGCTTCACTCTCCTTTATGTTTCCAAGTACAGAACTTTTCTCCCTCGCAAATTCTCTCAATTTGAAGAAAGCAAGATATACTCCGCTACTCATCTTAATTGGGCAAACTTCTTTGGCGGTGGACTCATGGAAGTTTGAATAGTCAAACTTGTCAAACATGGGCCGTGCTAGCAAGCCACCTGTGCTATGCTTTTTGACTCAGCAAAAATAAAGTATCAGCAAATACTTCATCTAAATGTACGTCCTGAAGTCTCATGTCACTCTACTCATTACTTCCTTATCCACAAGGGCTTGTTCAACAATTAAACTTAATCTCATTTCTAAACACAATATTAAACAACATTAATTTTAGCCAATTAACTATAAATTTGGTTGTCACATTAATTTGGTTGAAAAATTTATTAATTCCCATTATTATACTTGAGAGACTTTATAAGACTTCCGTGCCATGATCACTTTTCTTATAATGTGAATGCTTGTGCTTATTTTGCCACAAAAAAAGTTGTTTTTGGCTAACTACTTGACTTAAAGCATACAGAAATGGAGTCATTGACTCACGAAGAGGATTAATCCTTGATCAATCCCCACTAAATAAAGTCATCAAGTCACGTGGCTGCCTATTTTTAAGCTAGATAGCAGTTTCCTATTGTGGATTCGCAGTAAATGGTCCCGCCTAGGTTCCTTAGTGGAATTTCCTTGCTTCTTTCTCCCCGGACGCTATATATAGCACTTCGTCGACACAGAGCATATTTTAAAAAATGCACGTTGAATTTACTGCTGGGAAGATTAGGATGATGAGTCCTCGAAGTTACGATTTGACAAGTTCCATTGGATGCCTTTTTCTGTTTTTATACATCTTGCTGTTGTATTGATAAACTTTCCACTTATTAATGGGGGTAGAAATAATGCTTTGATTCGGCCACGTAGGCAAGAGCTGCAATGCAGTTGCACCACCCGGCATGTGATCCTGACTTTGGTAATCTTAATTGAGCAAGTAATCATATAATTTAAAGGTTTTAAGATTTTCCTTTTCAACAAGTTCTCCTGGAGAAATTCCGATTTTAAATTGTTAGTCATTTGTTTCCTACGTAGTTTTTTCCTCGTTTCTTGTCATTCTGCCTTTCTAATACATGCCGTTTCATATAAAATAAAACACGAATTGGCATGGGCTCTGCTCATCCCTTATTTTTCACAAAAGGAATAATAAACTCAATGGATTTTCAAATGCAAATTAATTGCTAGCTATCCTGTATTATCCAAGCTTTACAATTACATAGATGTAGCGTAATTTTTATTCAATAGATAAAGTCAAAGTTTCCACTCTAAACGTTAGTTGATGATAATATAATTTAGATAGATAAAACTCGCTCACTCCGTTTGCGCATCTTTTTTATGACTGGAAAACCCATCTTAGATAGACAAGCTCAAAGTCCATGAAAATACTGCACTAACATCATTGACCATGAAATGAGTCGCAAACCTAAAACTCGAGCTGGCAGTTAGAAATTATTTGCAATGGCAATGTCACGCCCCGGACCCCGAGCGCGTGCCCATCCCTATCTGGTCGATAATAATTTGTGACTTCCTAGGATGAGTCGCCGACCCTTTTTTATTTTATTGCACATGCGGAAGCGAAAAGAAATCCCCTGACAGTAATCATCTCGGGATAGAAAAGAAGGACAATAGATTCACAAACAAACATGCTTTTATATATACACTGAATCATGAACATAGGTCTATGGCCAAAAGACTACAAAAGACTGGCCTTCCAAAAAGAAGCGGTCCTAACTGACCTACGCTTCCGATCACCTCCTCTCAGCTCCAGGTCCTCCACTCGACGACCCTGAAAATGTTGTCCCACAACGGGGTGAGATATCATCTCAGCGAGTCTAAGCTCTAAACCCCAATTAGGAGGGAAATACGCCAAGAAGTGTCCTAAGCACGCAGTCACACAATCAATGAGACTTACCTTGTCTCAAATCCACCCTGCAGGTCAGTACAATTTATCTCACAAACAACACGAGAGCATGAGCAACAAATAAGCTCCAATAATTGAAACACTACACTCAATTAATCATGCGTTCCTAGTTTTGATCTCGGCATATAGCACGGCCTACTCTCAGTTCGACGGTCTTCTGGCATTGCCAGGCTTCGTCTCACCCCATTGAGCACGGCACATCTCTTTATTAGATGGCTTTCCCAAAGGAGCATAGGGTCCAGAATCAACTGCAACCGGCTTCCCGTTGTCCAGGGGGTATCCCAAATAGGGATAACGTCCAGCTCAACAGCCCGGGACAATTTCTCTTGACCATCACACGATCACTCAAATATGGCCCAGGGCACCGTGCATTGCACTCAAATGCTTCAATTAAAATGGTGAACCTGGCCTTTTTCTTCGTATTAGAAATTCACATGAAATTACTCGTGTGTGGGACACCTGGTCAACTTGATCAGAAAAATTGATATTCATCCTTTTTGAAATCCCACTATTTCATATAATACTAAAAACTATTTTCGGTGTCAAAACCATTTTCGGTGTCAAAACCCGACACCCGGGATTTTTCTGAATAAATATTGAAAATTCACAATTTTTGGAATTAAATACCAAAATCCAATCAGTACTCAATTTGCATAATTTAACACTCAATTGCAGAAATTAACCACACCATTGCAATCAGCACGAAATTCCGGTCACCGGCTATCCCAGCCTAATTTCCGGAAAAATAATTAATAATTAAATAATTACTGAAATTAATTAAATAAATCAATTTAAATTCTAAAAATACTAACCTAGGCTAGAATCATTAAATTAATAACCAATACGGACTCGGAGAAATTCCCGAACCCTACTAGATAAATAATACAATTTATTTAGGCCTTAGCTAAACCATGCTAACCACCTAACATGCTCAATTAAATAATTCAATTTCTAATTTAATCTAACTAACCACTTAATTCCTAATAAAATAAATCTAACACCCCTTAAACGTTATTAGCCTACTTAGCGAGTTTAGAGTATAAACTCACCTACAGTGTATCTTTAAAAACCGGTTCACCGCGGCGATGACGTGACGGCAGCCGAAACCTTAATTTTCGGCGGTGTCGACAAACTCTCGAACCGGGCCTAAGGGGCTTAACACAACTCAGCAAGGCTGAGTTTCAGTCTTGGGCTTCTGCAGGGCTGCTGGTCGCGGGCTTGGGCTTTCTTTGTGGGCCCAAAATGGCTGAACTTCAAATGGGATAAAACCAACTGAACTTGGGCCTGAGCTTGGGCTTCAAAATCTGCTGGAGAAGGGCTGAAAATCACTGGGCTGAAGACACTTGCTGGACTTGAATCGAGCTGGACCAAAGGCTCAAATTGTGGGCTGCAATTGGGCTCGTGGGCTGAAGCTTGCAGATTTGGGCCGCTGAAAATTGAACTGGCTTGCTGGGCTGATCCACGAGCGCAGGAAATGGACGCTGGAGAAGACCACACGGACAGCTTGCTGGCGAAGAGGAAAGAAGCGGAGCAGCAAGCGTCAACGTGGGAGCTACTGCAGGGGAAAGATCGCTGAAGCAGCTTCGTGGCTTCAGTGAGCTTGGTGCGTGGAGAAGATGTGGAGAAGCACGAGCACGAGCTGCAGTCGTGAAGACCGAAGCTGCTGGTGTCTTCGGTGGATTTCTTCGGTGGGTTGTGGGCTTCAAGGAGTCAACGCCACAATTTTGCTTGAAGAATTTTGACCCATGGAGGCTGGATGTTGGACAAACGGCAGCAAGGAGGATTCGGTGGACGAAGACACAAAAGCAAATGAGAACAGAAGCAAGCGGCAGGGAAAATGAAAAAAAAAACGAAAGCAAACGGAGAGAGAGAGAACTCGGTGGATGGTGATATTGATGATGAAAGATGATGATGATGGCATGGGCTGAAGGATATGCGACCAAAAGAAATTTCGGTGGGGGATCGTCGTTGCAGAGAGGGAGAACGAAATGAAGAAGCTTAAAAATGAAAATGAAAGTGAAGTAGCACACGGACGAGAAGAGATCGACGCTGTGGTGAGTGTGCGGCTGTGAGCGTCCGAAGGAGGGGGATGAATCGTGAGGTAGAAGCCAGCCAAAAAGGGAAGATTAGTCAACAACCTTAGCCACTCCATTAATTGGATGTTCCCTATTACTTTCCAATCAATTATCCACCAAAATAACCCAATTTAAGTGCAAAATTCCATCCCCAATTATTAATCCGAATTTCACTAATTTTTTGGATAAATTTCTTCACTCGATTTCCCAAATTGAGGTCCAATCTCAATGAATAAAATTCCCGAACGACTTTCTATAAATCCCCGACACTCACGCGCGGCATTGAAAGTCAAACTCGATTAAATTCAGTCCAAATGAATTTCTATTAATTTTCCGTAACGTCCAAATCGATTTTCCGCAAAAAATCCCGAAATCTCTAAAAATTTCTTGGAGAGTGAGTCGTCGTTCCTCAAATAGCTTGTGACACCATAGAACTTTCAATTTTTGAAATTGGGTTAAAATTCACGGTTATTTTCAATCCGGCGCACTTTTAGTGTGACCTAGTCTATCGGATAGCTTTTAGGAATTTTTAGTGCAATTGACCCGTGATCGATTTATCTGGAGTCACAACGTACATCTTCGACACATTGGCAACTATCGATTATCGTGAAAATCTCAAGGTTTCAAATACGGACACAGGGTACCCAAAACGATAGAAAATCAATTTAGTGCCGATCGATAAGAATTTTGCAATCATGTGGAATCACCCACATTTTGATCACTCATCTTAATCGAATCAACCTATCTCTGATCTCTGATCGATTTTTAAGTGTGCCGTAATGACCCTTGCAAATTAGCACGGTCGAGCAGTCGATTCCTGGTCGAATTCTCAAGCATTTTGCGTTAAAATCCCTTAATAATTTTCCCATATAGTCTAGTTATCTCTTGAGTGATCGGCTCAGAGAATAGCACTATAGACACGTCGACGAAAGGTCCAATTTATTCAATTAAAATCAAATTTGAAAAATCAGGATGTCACAGGAAATGTGGGGAATAGAAAACGTGTTGCACTTGTAATCCCCACGCACGAGTCAAGTCCTTACATGCTTGAACATATACTTGTGTGGTGGAGGACATGCTAAGTTTACTTAGGAAGATGTGGATCTTCTTGACATTATTAGCCTAATTTGTTAGTCCACTTGCAATTTTCTGTGAAGATATTATTCCACGGAAGAAGAGTGTTTGAAATGGTGCAAAGTTTATTGCTCTGGATCGACATTGTGCAATATTTGTTTTTCTAAAGATAGTAATTATCTCTGTGATATGCATAATGAATTCGTGGAAATTAGAAGATTTTCACATAAATTATACTTAACTAATGGCTGCAGAGCTCTTATTAACGCAACTCTTAAAATGAATTTTAAATGTCAATACTTGGGGAACGCTTTTTCCCAGCAGCCTATAATCTCATGGGAAAATGTTAGCATTCGACGACCATTTGAGACTAAAGGAGAAGAAAACCTATAGGATGATGACAGGCACAAGCGGTGAACTCGAGGTTTGAGCAAGTGCTGTAGAAGTATCGGTCCTTGGCCGATTCGCTCGAGCTTTCAGCTTTGTCGATGGAATGCAAGAATTTACTCTCTCTCTCTCTCTCTCTCTCTCTCTCTCTCTCGTGTATTGACTGATTCCATGACTGCACGTCAGAGCCTATAATGAGGAGATTAGTTTTATCAAGGGTTGCTAAATTTGTGGGTGATTAGAGACGTAATTACCATGCGTTCAGGTCTAAACAGGGAGTGTTGGGAATAACGGATTCCCTAAATCGATCCGATACTAAATCGAACCCCTAAAACGAATGCGGAAGACGAGCCCAGGAATCACATGTATGACCGATCGAAGATACACCACGGAACTGAGCGTACCTTATTGTCCACAGATTAAACATCAATGTTGAAGTTCGAGGAAGAATCCCGATCCCGTTCTACCAAGGAGCGTACTGTTGCTGTAAGGGGGGAGAAAAATATCGTTTTGGGAGCATTGCATCTTACGCTTCTTGGTGGGAGAGACTAAAAAAGCGTACGTACTCTAAAGGGTACTTTCCCTTTTTTTTTCTTTTTCTCTTTTACATCTTCTCCAAAAGACGTATCTCTTTAACGTAAAACGTTTCCTCCAAAAGACGTAACCGCTCAACGTAACACATCTTCATATCTCAACCCTTCATTCATGGGCCCTTAACCTATGAGCCGGGTTCTTAGGCCCAACATGGGCGGACGGGCCTACTTAGGCCCATCATCACAATTAAATAACCCATCATCTCCCACTCGCACATGGTGGGTTGAACAAGATCCTATTTACCTCTCTACAACATTTATACCGGTGAATAATTCGTACGACCAGCATACTTTGAGAGCTTGTTGCCATACATCTATTATGAATATATAGTAGCTCATAATGGGCATCACACTCAGAGTAGATTTAGTATGCAATATCCTAGATCGATCGATCACATTTATATCTTTTTCTTAATATCTTTTTAAACAATGATATATTGTATTCACAATTATGATTATCTCAAAAACAATCATAATTGGTCGACCTCTTTTCTTCAAACTCCCAATTTCAATTCAGCTTGCATTTCTAGAAATGTCCCATTAGATCGAATCAATTCATGATCATTATCAATATCCTAAGATAGCAAACACTGAATAGAAATTTTGAGAATAAGTAAGAGTCATGAGGGCACTAAATTGAGGAACTATTTTCCTCAAGAGTCTCACATGACATAAAAGTTGAGATCAAACTTTTGTCATTCTTATTGGTCGTTTCATATATACGTAGTATGAAATACGTATTACGGTATTTAACTCATTTCCCATGGAGCATATGTCTACACCTTTAATACTGTATAGATGATAGTTTAGACATACCCAATATCTAACTTGAGTTCACATATCTACTCATACACATAATTCATCAAAACTCACATCTGGCATCATAGATAGATAAAGTAAAATATGTGGGTTATTTTACTTTCAGACATAGTAAATATTATGTCATCATCTTAACACTTAGTTAAGGCGACATATATATTTTAAGCTTGAGCTTTCGATTATCACCTAGATAATAAGTTTAAAAACCGTCTCATCTCTATTTATCACACAGTAAATAGAGGCGATTACCTATGTGAGTGGACTAATATTTTATCTGTCCGATATACTTTCTCAACTTAATATAATGCACTGAGCATTAAGATGCATAAATGTCAAACAAATATTCATAGGCATTAATGATGAAAAACACAAATTCATTAAATGTGAACACTTCAGGAAAATTACAATATTCAGTACATCAGCCTCTACGTAGTCCTAGAGATTTTACATGACCACAAAACATATCTCTAGGTATTGGCTTTGTCATAGGATATGCTACCATTCTATGCGTAGATATCTACTATAAGTTCACATCTTTTCGTGCAATCATATCCTTAACAAAATTATACTTCGTATCTATATGTTTGATCTTGCCATGATATTTTGGATTTTTGGTGTATGGTATAGCTGCTTAGCTTTCACAGTTAACCAATAATGGATTTGCAGCATACCCAATAACACCTAAATGATCCAAAAATCTCTTAAGCCAAATACCTTGTACTGCTGCTGATAATACCACGAACTCAACTTCCATCATGGATAAGGCTATACACGTTTGCTTCTTACTACTCCAAGATATGGCACTATTATTCAATAAGAAAGCAAAACCAAAGGTAGATTTCCTTTCATCTGAATAGCCTTCAAGTCGCAGATCATTTCCTTGGTAATTCAACTTGTAATCAGCAATTCCCTTTAACGGCATTCCAATGTGCTTGACCAGGATTGGTTGGTATCTACTCACTATTCCAACTGCAAAATATATGTCAGGTCTTGTACACATCATACCGTACATTAAGCATCCCACAGCACTAGCATAAGGAACATGTTTTATTTGTTCATTTTCTTGTGGAGTCATTGGACACAGTCTATGACTCAATCCTTCACCTTTTGTAATAGGAGTATCTATGGGTTTACAATCTTACATACGAAATCATTCAAGAACCTTATTTATGTATGTTTCTTGCGAAAGAGATAATAATCTCTTCGAACGATCTCTTGAAATCTTCACATGTAGCCTCACCCATATCTTTCATATCAAAGTTGGAAGATAATCAACTTTTCACAGTATTAACAAACTTTATATTGCTTCCGGCAATTAGTATATCGTCAACATATAATGATATGATCACAAATTGATATTTAGATCTTTTGATATATACACAATGATCCTCATATATCATTGTAAAATCATATGCCATTATGGTATTATAAAAGCGTATATACCATTGTCTCAACGATTGCTTAAGACCATATATCAATCTCAAAAGTCGACATACATTTCCTTCTTGGCCTTCCATAATGAAACCAGCATGTTGTTCCATACATATTTCTCCATCTAATTCTCCATTGAGGAAATCAAACTTTATATCAATTTGATATAACTTAAGATCCATACTAACCACTATTGCTAGAATAATGCGAATCAAGGTAAATCTCACTACAGGAGAAAATGTTTCTTCATAATCAATTCATTCCTATTGATTATACCCATTCGCCACAAGGCAAGCTTTATGCATTTCTATTGAGCCATCAACTTTACGTTTTATTTTGAAAACCCACTTGTTCCCAATGGCTTTGCGTCCTTTTGGAAGATCAACCAATTCCCAAACATGGTTTGACTTCATTGACTCAATCTCTTCTTCCATTACATGCATCCATTTTTCCTTACTAGGGCAATTTAGAGCCTCATTAATATTTCTTGGCACATCTTCATCTTGTAGAGCAACCATAAAAGTTTCCTCTTCAATGTCAAAGCGTCGGCGGGGAATACTTTTGCGACTTGTTTGCCGTATGGGAGATTGTACACTTTGCACATCATTCCCCATTATGCTCCCACTCGGATTAGATAATGACAATATCGTTTCATCATGTGGTTGTAATTGAAAGTGAGTTAAATTAAATTCATCACTTCTCATGTTACTCCCACTTTGACGAACTCCACTAAATTCATTATCCGGATCCAAGATTTCAAATATGGAGTAATCCTCACCTATTTCGCCATTCTTAGGAAATTCATTCTCTAAGAATGTGACATCCCGTGATTCGAATTCAATTATACTTCCACTTTCCTGCTAACTTATGAACACATACCATTTCAAGTGTTTAGAGTATCTTATGAAAATACTCTTCTTTTCTCTAGGATTAAATTTCTCAAATTTATGAGAGGGCTCATGAGTATAGTCAACACAACCCCATGATTTAAGAAAACTTAAGTCCGATTTTTTACGTATCCGATTGGAAGTAACTAATTTGGAATGCACCCAGTTAAGTATATAGGCAGCAGTTAATAACGCATCACTCCAAAAAATGATAGGTAAGTTAGCATGCGCCATCATGGATCTAATCATTTCCAGTAGGGTTATGTTCATTCTCTCTGCAACACAATTTTGTTAAGGAGTACATGGAATAGACAACTGTCTTTCTATTCATTTTTCATCACATAAATTTATGAACTCATTAGATAAATATTCTTGACCTCGATCGGATCTCAATACTTTTATTTTCTTGTCTAATTGATTTTCTACCAAGTTCATAAACCTTTTGAAATAACTCAATGCTTCAGATTTATGAGAAATCAAATAGACATATCCGAATCAAGTATAATCATCTATAAATGTGATGAAATAAATAGCCTCATATCTTCCTCTCATATTCATTGGACCACAGACGTCATAATGGATTAAATGCAAAGGAAGTTCAACTCTTATGTCTTTTCCAAATGGTTTTCTTGTCATTTTCCCTACTAGTCCATGCTCACATATGGGTAAATTGACTTTTTCAATATTGCCCAACAAGCCCTCTTTAACTAGTTTATTTATACGTTATTGGCCAATATGACCAAATCTAGCATGCCACACATTCACATCATTATCATATGAATTAGAAGATGTGAAAATGGAATAATAAACATTGTCATCATCATAATGAACATTCAATACAATAAAACCATCTAGAAAATAACTACAACCATAGTAATTTGTATCCAAATACAAATCAATGCCACTATTATGGAAGTTTATATTAAAACCAAACTTAACCAAAACTAAAACAGACACTAAATTCTAACGAATCTCTAGAGCATACAATACATCATGTAGGAACAAAGTGCATCAACCATGCATGTTCAGTTAGTAGGTGCTAATTCCTTTTACTTTTGCTCTGGAGTTGTTTCCTACATAGATCCACTTAATTCCAGTTTGTACTCGTTGAAATTCCACGAATGATTCTCTATCTTTCGCTACATGGTCTGTTACTCCCAAATCTATAATCCACAAAGGATTAGATTCAGCTAAGAATACAGAATCTGACACATTAGTAAAGTTCTTAAGAGTACAAAGGGTGAGTACCTTCTTTGGCTCGTGACAGTCAAGAGCGTAGTGACCCTTTTGGTCACAGTTGTAACACTTCACCCTTGAAATACTATTCACTTGATGACGTTTTCCTCTCTTATGTTGGTCAGCTCTTGGTTTCTTTCAAGAAGGACTTGATCCCTTACATTTCCACATATTGAATGAATCAATGCGCTTACACTTAGAGCTTGAAGCCTCTTCCGAGCTGGAAACAACATAGCAAATGTCTGTTTCCCACTCAAATGCCTTGAGGTGGTCATCTACTAGCTCAAGGTGGCGCACAACATCCTTAAGTTATTTCATAACATGGTCAAGAACTTTTAGTATTCTTGCTTTTCAAGCACATATTGAATTTTCTTATTCAATATTTCACAATTCTCGCCGTTCAATTTGTCTTCTTTGTTCAAATCAACAATTATGTTCTTAGTTACTGAAGCCATTGATCTGAACATATCATATACATATGCACGAATTATTAATGCCTATCGTTTATGTATCAATTTTGCACAAACCAATCATATTAATGAATAATTTCAAGTAAGGTTTCGGAATCAAAAGGTCACTATGTTTCCAATCATCATCCAAAAAATCCTAACTTAAAACTATCATTAATATAATTTTTTTCTCTTTTTTTGGTAAAAATCATTATTATAATCTTCTATACAAAATAAGTTCAGCAAAATCACTAAAACTTTCTTGAATTTCCCACAATGAATTGTAAATTAACATACTAATTTACAACAATAAATAACATTGAACCTTCAATAATTACACATGTCCATTACACTAAGCAATATATTCGGAAGAAAAAAAAATATCAACATAGAAAGAGATATTTACACTTAAAACATCTCAAACTAATCTAAGAAATACATAGGGAAAGTCTTCTAATCTATCAGTAAAATTCTCTAAGAAATTTGAAGGTACATTGACCAACCACGAAAAAAACTTTTGGAGAGCTCTCATGCTACCTCCAAGGCGCATTCACTATGCGCCATGTGGCACTCATCCCAAGGATTGAAGTTTTAGTTAACCCGATTCGATAGTATTCTCTTACAAAAACTACTATAAGCCTCCTATAAGTTGGGACCACGTTGACCTCCCATAGGCGATCTAACATCGCTTGCCATTCAGGTGGAAGAGCGTTCATTAAATGCAGTACCTTCTCAAAATCCGGTATAGGATAACCATTCCAGATGATTTCTCGTATCAACTTATTGACCATGATCACGTGTGATACTACATCACTGTCATTACATCGATAATTAGCTAACTTTTTCATTAGCCATTTAGGTCTTGCATTTTCTTCGTCCATTCTCGAAAATGTAGGTATGCTTACAAAACGCATCATAGTTTCTACGACAAATGTAGAACAAAAATGGATTATTTATAATCTACATTGAACAAAAGGGAAAATACATAATTTTCCATGGTTCATGCAACAAATGTAGAATTAAAAAAAAAAAAAAGATTACTTATAATCCATAATGAACAAAACAGAAAATACATAATCTTCCATTTTTCCCTCTCTTTTTTTTCCGGTCAACGCCAATCAACGCAAGTCAACGATCGTCAACGTCGGTCAACGGTGGTCAACGCCAATCAACGATGGTCAACGCAAGTCAATGATGGTCAACGCCGGTCAACAATGGTCAATAGGTCAATGGTCAACGAGTCAATCAGGTCAACAGTCGTCGAGTTGGGTCAGCCCAGCTGGGTCAGGCAGGTGGGACCGGGTCGGGTTGGACGAACCGACCGGCACGTGCCGCGCGTGTGCGCGGGCTGACATCACACTGACATCAGCTAGCACACATCACGTTGAAGTCATCTAGCATGTGTAGGGCAGACGCTAGCGATTGTGCGCGTGCGTCGCATGCGCCTAAGGAAGACCGAATCGGCGCGTGAACGGTTCCTTTTGGCCATGCGTGACGGCACGTCCGGCATCCTCTGGCGGCGATCCGCCACTTGGTTTTCTCATAACAACGAGAGCTTCAACCGTATGCTATTGAAAATGAATTTCGATTTACAGAAAATCACAAAACGGGGTGAACAGTACGCGGGTGTCGGGATTTTTTTCGTCCTCGATCGGCCGACGGCAGTGTTTCACGAAAATTTAATCAAAAGCAATTTATAAACATGAAAAGGGATCGAGAAACATGAACGATTGCTCTAATACCAGTGTACGATACTAAATCGAACCCCTAAAACGAATGTGAAAGACGAGTTTAGGAATCGCATGTATCACCAATCAAAGATACACCACGGAATCGAGCATATCTTATTGTCCACATATTAAACGCCAATTTTGAAGTTCGAGGAAGAATCCTGATCCCATTCTACCAAGGAGCGTACTGTTGTTGTAAGGGGGGAGAAAGACGTTGTTTTGTGAGCATTGCGTCTTACGCTTTTTGGAGGGAGAGAGACTAAAAAACTGTACATACTCTAAAGGGTACGTTCCCTTTTTTCTTTTTCTCTCTTACGTCTTCTCCAAAAGATGTATCTCTTCAACATAAAACATTTCCTCCAAAAGACGTAACCCCTCAACGTAACACATCTTCATATCTCAACCCTTCATTTCTAGGCCATTAACCTGTGGGCCGGGTTCATAGGCCCAACATGGGCGGATGGGCCTACTTAGGCCCATCATCAAAATTAAATAACCCATCAGGGAGGATTTATAGTGAGCGAAAAGTGAAACCCTTTTTCTTCTGTTAGTAGAATGCTTTTGGTCCCCTTATCATTTTTGTTTATGGCGCAATGGTCCCCTTGTCTTACTTGTAGCTATAATTGCCCTATGACAAGTCAAAAGTCTTGTTATCTATGGTTGGGTGGAATCAACTTCGTTCGAGAATATTCCAGAGATGAATATGCACCTTACGAAAAAGAAGAAAGAAAACAAAGAACAATTTCTATGGTTTAAAGCTACATCAATCTAAAAATATCATAATTATCCCTCGTTTTCCCCCGTCTTTCAAATGTCCTGATGCTGTTGAGAGCGAAGAAATGGGAAGAGGAAAGAGTAAAAGATTTTGGAAGAAGAGGGGGTTGGTCTTTACACGTGACAATTAATTGATGTTTAGTAAATTTTATGATAAAATGACAGAGAAAGAGGAAGTAGCTGAAGGCCGATGACTTGGGCCTATGAACGGAGGTCCCTCTCTTCTCCACAATACCTCAACCGCACTTTAGTTTTGAAGCGATATCTCGACTCTTTTCTCATCAAACAAGAGGTAAAATGTCTCTCTAACATCTTGAATTTCAATTCCGTCTCGATAATATGAAATAGACATTTCGTCAACACGCCTATGGTCATTTTTCTTTGAGTTGGCCACTAATGAGTTAACTAATCTATCAAGTGAAGCCGTTACGAGATATAAATGGGGCAGATTTGAGAATTCGATCAGAAATTGACTGCTCTATCGTAATAATCGGCAAGAGTCAATATAACACCATTATAATCGATCAATGATCAGATATAGGTCGATTTGACAAAAACACATAATTGAATTGCAGGTGATTCCGCAAGATTGCGAAATTTGCATCGAATGGCACTAACCTGATTTTCCATTTATTTTATACTCGGTACACGTAATTCAAACCTTGTGATTTTTATGACAACCGAGAGTCGCTGATGAGTTGAAGATGCACAAACATGGATCGGAAATTATCAATCATGGGTCAAATGTAATAAAATCTCTAAAAGCTACACAGTAGGTTAGATCATGCTAAAATCGCGTTCGGTCGATTTTAACCACGAAATTGAATTTGATTTCGGAAATCGACTGTTTGAGCCCGTCACGATTCATTTTTAGGACGTCGTCTCATCTTTCAGAGAAATTCCGTCGATTCCGGAATTTTACGGAAAAATCAATTTCGGACAAATTAAAATTAAGAAAATTCGGATGGGTTGTTTTAAAGGGATTTTTGGCTGCCAAAAGGGTTTTATTGGTGAGGAAATGAAAGGAAATTGGCTATTGAGTGGCCCCTTGACAAAATTGGCATGAAGACTTTGGGGTTCAAGTCATGATGGCATGAAGACTTCCATTTCCCTCTTCTCTCTCCCTCTCTCTCCCTTTTTCTTCCCCCTACATGCGTGAACCTCCCCTGCCGCCCATTTTCCTCTTTGTCCATTCCTCCTCACGTCCACTCCTCTCCATTTCACTTCCCTTCTTCCTCATTTCTTCCTCCCATCCTCTTCACCGCCAGCCCCTTCTTCCTTTCCTCTTCATTTTCTTTGTTGCCACAGCCCCCGCCAGAATTCCACCAACGTCAGCCCCACACTTCCTCACCGCCACAGCATCCCCCGAAGTCCAACGCCACCATTCTAGCATCATCTTCAACCATCATCCCATCGTTTTAACAGCAGCAACCCACCCCCAACAACATCAACCACCAGCGGCTTTAGCTCCACCGTTCCTCCACGCCAGCCAACAACACCGCCTCCAACTACAGCAACCGTGACCGACCAGCACCACCATCCTCACGCACCCACCTCGCTCCCAACACCGTCACAACCAAACCGATCACCCTTCAGCCACAGAACCAAATCTCAACTTGGGCTGAGACTTGTGGGCCATTTTTCAGCCCCAGTCAGTTCTCCATTGGTGACGCCATAGTTGTAGGATCTCACCGCCTTCGCACCGCTGTCGCCGTGAAACCGCCTCCGTCCTAATCCGGTGCGTTTATGAAGTTAAATTAGTGTTAATTAGCTTGATTATATTAGTGTTAATTAGATGGTTAAATTAGAGTTAATTAAATTAGCTTAATCTTCAGAGCTAGTTTCCAGGACACTCACCATTTGCCAATTTTGTGGGGAAAAATGTGCTACGATTTTGAGGTTGATTCTTTCTTGAAAAATGTTCCAGACATCTTTAGTTATGACATATATTTTACTCAAGATTTTATAGATTTAAAAGAATAGATTTCAGCTTCGTTATTTGTAAAATAGAATATCGGATTATGCTGGAAACAGTGATTTTTTGGTGTTCAAAGGATTTTTATCAAATCTTAAGGTTCTATTTTCAAAAGAGTGCATTCACAAAAGTTGTTCATCACATCTTGTAGTTTAACATAGTCAAATTTCAGATCAAACGAACAAGTTTTTAATCTCGAACCAAACTGATTTTGGAAAACAGACTTTCTAGCAGTCATAGTTTTAGTAACGGTTTGGGTGATTTACTGCTCTTAATCTAGAAGAATCTGGGTCAAGATGTCTTCATAAAAAAAAAAAAAATTAAGTATCCTTTAGAACATATTCAAATTTGATAATTTTCTAAGCTTGTTTTATTATGTTTCTGGAATTAAACTTGGAGGCACGCGAGTGACCCAGTTTCTGCTGGTTATGGCCAGTAGTGGTTTTGTGGTCATTCTTGGTGTAGTGTTTGCTGGATAGTGTATATTTGGTAATGTGGTTGACTTGTGGCATGCTTAGAACTTATGTATGATGATATATGAATGGTTATGCTATGGTGAGTGTTTATTGGTGATGCAAAATGTGACCTTATGGACTATTAAATAGAAAATAAATGAGGTGTCAGGTTCGAACACTAAAACTTATTTGCCCAATAAAACAATGAAGTTTTAAACTAGGTGCGTGCAAATTTTGACGGATTAATTTTGAATACATGAGCACCTATGAATTTATTTCTAAATTTTTTGAGCAAAAAAAGGGTTATTAAGGTTTGTTTTCAAAATAGGGCGGTTGGAAAAGAAATTAGAAAAGAAATATGGTGTCAGGTTTGGACACCAAGTTTTATGTGCTCAATAAAACGAGAAGGTTTTATACGAAATGCTTTTAAATTTTGGTGGGTTAATTTCAAATACGAGACCCTATACGAATTTATTTCGGAAAGTTTGAACAAAAAAAAAGGGGGGGTTGTCGAGTGAATTTAAAAATGGACTTTTGGTGTTCATGACTATATGAAGGAGGATAAGGTTGACCCGATTGATGAGGTGCCTACATTGTTAGGTTAATTAAGTGGTTTAGTTTAATTAATTGCAATTTATTTATTTAACCAAGATTTATTTAATTAATTTTAATTAGTGTAAAATGTGACGGAATAGCCGTTTTGTAGAATTTACACTAATTCTCATGGTTGACTTTATATGTGAAATTGATTACTTATATATGCAATTGAGTGTTTGGTGATCGATCATTATTGCAAAGATTTTATGGGTATTTAATTAGAAAAATACTAGGTGTCGGTTTTTTACGCCAAAATTTTATGTAGTATATAAAATCATGGAATTTTGAAAAGAAAGTGTACCATACTTACTAGTTCAATTTAAATGGGTGACCACGCTCGGTCATTTTACTGGGATGATTTTTAATACGAAGAAAAGTAGCCAAGTCCATTATTTGAACACGAGGTATTTGAATGCAAAGCACGGTGTTTTTGGCCAAGTATGGATTTGCGCGTGTGGTCACTAAGTGGAAACCATCCTAAGGTGTTTACGCAAGATGAAGCTCCTTAGTGGGGTATCGTCTAGGCGGAGGATGCTAGACATTGCCGTCCGCAAATAGATTTTGGAACGAAGCTCCTCAGTGGAATGCTGTCTAGGTGGAGGACGCTAGACGTTGCCGTTCGCAGATGGATTCTGAAATGAAACTCCTCAGTGGGGTGCCATAGCTGTTGGGTCGTAAATAACTGGGACACGCATGAGTGATTGAGATAGCCACGTCTAATTATGGGACAAAACTATGTAGCACGGAATGAGATGTGTAATAATGGTTTGGCCTTATAATTGGGACTCCTATGATTGATTGAAAGATGAATTGATGTGTTACAGTTATGAAATACATGTGCTGTATTTATGTAATATATGAGATGTACTAATGTGCAAGGAGGTGCTGAGGCGAGGTAAGTTCTATATGGTGCATGTTTAGGCTGCTTCTAAGTGAATTCTCATCCTAATCGGGGTTTAAGGTGTTGACTTGCTGAGACTTTGTCCCACCCATCGTGGTTTAAAATTTTCAGGTTCCTAGATGGAGAGTCTAGAGCCGGAGTCGAAGGGATCTAGGTATAGGTCAGTTAGGACTTCTTTATGGGAGACGAACCTTTGTATTTGAACTTATAGGTTTAACTCGGTTTGTTTATAAAGTGTGGTTCGTGAAAATTGCTATCCTGCTTTTACTATCCCATGTGTTTGTTTGTTGGTTGGAAAATTATTTGTTTGCTTCCGCATGTACATAAAACGATTGGGTCGGCGACGTGTCTTGGGAACGTTGCAATTCTATCGACCATCAAGGGATGTTCACACGCTCGAGGTTCGGGACGTGACACTCTCTTTCTAATTGCTGCACTCTCTTGCTGCGCTACAGTAAGATCACCGGGCCATTAAGTTTCGATATCTTTAAGGCACATGCATACAAATGGTGACGTTATCTCAGAAAACAAAGTTGAATGTTTAATGAGCCTGGCATCTGCAGCAACTCATCCACCATTTCCTTCTGTGGGTCATTTTTACTTTTCATTTGCTTGTTCATCAGGAAGGGGAGTACACGAGTACGCAAATACCGAGAATCGCAAACTAGTTCGTTCGAGGAAGAGAGGAAAGCAGAAGATCAGGATGTGGAGGCTCAAGATAGCAGCGGCAGAAGACGGTGCCTCCTTGTACAGCACCAATAACTTTGCAGGGAGGCAGATTTGGACTTTTGATCCTGAGGCTGGCACCATGGAGGAGTGCGCCGAGGTGGAGGCCGCTCGCCAACATTTCTACAACCACCGCCACCACGTCAAGCCTTCCCACGACCTCCTCTGGCGCATGCAGGTAGACCACGCACCTAAACACATACGCGCGCCCGTTCTCATTCAGGGTCCGCCAATTTCTTGTTTAAGTGTGTGAAAGAATTGTCGTGTACTTTTTTTCTTCAGACTTTAAATTTGAGGACTAATTGATCCCCAGTCACGCAAAGAGGTAACCCTGCATTGCATGACATACGTACATATTGAACCCAACATGGATGCCCAAAATCAATTTTTCAATGGCGTTAGCTAGTTATGGAATTAACTTCGGCGAAGTAGATAGCGTGCTATCCAGTTGCTAATGTCGGGCGTTTACGTTTCAAGCAGAAGATCCGCGACGCAGAAATTTCTCGGGTCAAAAGATTTCAACCCAACCTTCCTCCGACTTCACCGCATTACCCTGTTCTTGGTTTTGTCGTTTCCTCTTCTTTCCTTTTCAAACAAGCTCACCCTGGCTTCAATCCCATAAGTCCATCAAAAGGTAAAAATTTTTAACTGTGCTCTGAAAATGAGTCATCACCGTAGCCTTAGGAGAAATGCTAGATTTTACGCATTCCATAGCCGAAGTAATCATCTCGGTCTCGGGAGTTGGGGTTTGTAGATTAGATTACTAATATCGGTCGAGGACAGAAAATTTTTAGTTAAAAGCTGTTCACAAAATGATAAACGATGTAATAAACACGCTTGTGGAGGGATTGAATTGTCTTAAACATACAAATATCACTTTCATTACTTTAAAACTTTTGGTGTGGCATTTTTGAACTTATCTGACAGTTGTTTGAATCTCCGTCATAATTTTCTTTGTTATTGTTCGGCACACCATTACTGTTGTTGCTTGACGTCAAGTTTAAAACTTGTTAACGTGTGGTAATACCTAAGTGATGGGCAAGCTTAAGCTGACGCACGGTGCATGTTTTCTGAGCAGTTCCTGAGGGAGAAGCAATTCAAGCAGACCATCCCGCTGGTGAGGGTGGAGGACGGTGAGGAGATCACCGAGGACAAGGTGTCTACTGCACTGAGGCGGGCCGTCCACTTCTTCTCTGCCCTGCAGGCCAGCGATGGCCATTGGCCTGCTGAGAATGCCGGCCCTCTCTTCTTCCTCCCTCCCCTGGTCATGTGCGTCTACATCACTGGCCACCTCGACACTGTCTTCACAGTTGAGCACCGCAAAGAGACTCTCCGCTACATCTACAACCACCAGGTACTCTTTTCTCACAAAAAGAATGACAATGGATGGAGAAACAGCAGAGGAGCTATGAAAGACTTCGACTTTAAACTCTGTACTTATGTCCTGCATTAATGTTGCTGCAGAATGACGATGGTGGGTGGGGCTTGCACATTGAAGGTCACAGCACCATGTTCTGCACCGTCCTGAGCTACATATGCATGCGCATTCTTGGGGAAGGGCCCGACGGTGGCAGGGAGGATGCTTGTACTCGGGCCAGGAAGTGGATTCATGACCATGGCGGGGTTACCTACATACCCTCCTGGGGCAAGACTTGGCTCTCGGTACTCTCTCACTCTTCCTTCACTAATCGTCAAAAAATTGTTCTCAAGATTGTTCTGTGTATGTGTCTGAGCGAATTATTTATGTGACGTTGTGCTTGTGCTTGTGGGTTGTCCTGCCATGCATGCTCTGTAGATTCTTGGTGTTTTCGATTGGTCTGGAAGCAAGCCAATGCCCCCTGAGTTCTGGATCTTGCCTTCATTCCTCCCCATGCATCCAGGTATGTTTGGTACTCTATAGTAGTCCTGTACATTTAATTTTACCCAGGTGATAAGACAAATTTGTTGGACTAATTTCACGTTGGGACCATGTGGCAATTTTGCTGCACCGAGAACAATATGGTGTTGGCTTTTTATTGAAGTCGCCAACCTTCAAGAATTCCCCTGGAAAGATAGAAAGTTTCAACTTCTGTTTTGTGTAATTGCGTTTCTCCTTAGTTTCATGGATATTTTGTCTGAATTGTCCAATATTGAATGATGTAGCTAAAATATGGTGCTACTGTCGGTTGGTTTACATGCCCATGTCATACCTGTACGGGAAAAAATTTGTTGGCCCAATCACACCTCTTGTTCAACAGTTGAGAGAAGAACTTCATACTCAACCCTACAATATGATTTGCTGGAGAAAAGTCCGCCATCTTTGTGCCAAGGCAAGTGTCGGTAGATGGTCCAAAATATTGATCCAGAATAAGATAGTTAGCAAGTAGGCAAATTTCTAATGAAATGATTTGAATTGTTGCCGCAGGAGGATCTCTACTATCCCCATTTTTTAGTGAAGGATCTGATGTGGGACAGTCTTTACATATTCACTGAGCCTTTTCTCAGCTGTTGGCCGTTTAAGAAACTTAGAGACAAGGCTCTTCAGGTGACGATGAAGCATATTCACTATGAAGATGAGAACAGTCGATACATCACAATTGGAGCTGTAGAAAAGGTAATGAATACATACATTTAAACAGGAGAGAGACACACATGATCGCAAAATTTACACATCAAGAGAAACATCACTGAGAGGATATCTTTTGCTTTGGACTTGGACAGGTGTTATGCATACTTGCTTGCTGGGTAGAAGAGCCGGATGGTGACTCCTTCAAGAAGCATCTTGCTAGGATACCGGATTACCTTTGGGTAGCAGAAGACGGAATGAAGATGCAGGTTAGTAGTAGTGTCGCTGAACTATAACAGAATTGGGCTTACGTTTGAACTGAGAAATACATGTTTGAAAGATGGAAGTATTCCTATAATAATGAGTGGATTGATTTAGTAAAGTGGTACCAACTAGAGAAAAGCTTAGTCTGGTGCTTGGCTCATTCACATGCAGAGTTTTGGTAGCCAAGAGTGGGATACGGGCTTCGCCATCCAAGCTTTGCTTGCCAGTAATATGACTGAGGAGATAGCACCAGTATTAGCTAGAGGACACGACTTCATTAAAAAATCTCAGGTTTTGAATTTGATTCTTGCGAGCATCTGCTTGCCCCCAAACTTTGTCCTAGTTTCCTTCGCTTCCTCTAAGCTGAACTGCATTGATCTGTCAACGACATTCCAGGTCAAGGACAACCCTTCAGGTAACTTCAAAAGCATGCACCGTCATATTTCTAAAGGATCTTGGACATTTTCGGACCAAGATCATGGCTGGCAAGTCTCTGATTGCACTGCAGAAAGTCTGAAGGTAATACTGCTAGGAATACCAACACTACGTCCACAATTTCAATCCAATTCTAAATTACTTTGTTTCTCACCAAATCTCTTATCCTGACTATTCAGTGTTGCTTGCTTTTCTCAATGATGCCACCTGATATTGTTGGTGAGAAAATGGAGCCAGAGAAATTGTACGATGCTGTTAATGTCTTACTTTCTCTACAAGTGAGTACACCATTGTTTTCTTTTCCTGAGCAAGACTTGAGAAAATATTTGATCTAGACAAGATATATTGGCCAAACATTGTCTGCTCCATGCATCCCAAAATTAGGTTGTTATCCAAGTCTTTCTTTGAGTTTTTTAACTTTTTTTTCAGATTCCCAAGTATGATTATACATTATAGTATCATCACATCGGTCATGCATGTCACTTGTTCCAGAGTAAAAATGGCGGATTGGCAGCATGGGAACCTGCAGGAGCCCAGGAATGGCTAGAAGTAAGTTTTTAATAAATTTGCAGGAATTCCTTGATAGTCCCAACAGACTAATACATGTTTCTTTGGTCATTAATCACTAAATCAGGACATTATCAATTATTGTTTGTCACTTGCAGCTCCTAAATCCAACAGAGTTCCTTGAGGATATTGTCATCGAGCATGAATATGTTGAATGCACATCCTCAGCTATCCATGCTTTAGCTTTGTTCCGGAGGTTGTATCCCAGGCACAGGGAAGAGGAGATTGAGGATTTTCTATCAAATGCTGTACAGTATCTCGAGAATGCACAAAATCCAGATGGCTCATGGTATGTTCCTTTTCCATAAGGTACTTCTGAAGAATTCGGATAAATTAAGGAAACAACTAATGGAGCAAATTTTGCAGGTATGGGGACTGGGGTGTCTGCTTTACATACGGCTCATGGTTTGCCCTTGGTGGACTAGCAGCTTCTGGCAAGACATATGGCAATTGTGCAGCTATGCGCAAAGGAGTCGCTTTTCTTCTAAGAGTACAGTTGCAGGATGGCGGGTGGGGAGAGAGCTATCTTTCTTGCCCGAAGAAGGTAATTCCTAGAGTGACCTTCTACAGCATGAGCGGCTTTAGCTGTTTTAGTTGCATGCTTTTCTGGCAACATGGAAATCTTAAATTTTCTAGTTGTCCAATCGCTTCAAGTAGGAATACATACCTCTCGAAGGAAACAGGTCAAATCTGGTGCAAACTGCTTGGGCTGTGATGGGTCTGATTCACGCGGGGCAGGTCAGTGAATGATTTTGTTGTTGGGGTCTCAATTGCATTAACCACACCATGATGATAGTAAAACCAACGTTTCTGACTTTGGTATTTCATCTACTATCAGGCAGAGAGGGATCCGACTCCACTGCACCGTGCCGCCAAGTTGCTCATCAATTCACAAACGGAAGATGGGGATTATCCCCAACAGGTTTGCACCGTTCTATCACTTGATTTCATATGGGATTAATATCTCTGGAAATAAAAGAGTACGCACCACCAATATCCTATTTCCTGTGCAATAATCCATACAACTGGGGGAACCCAGAGACGATAATTCCATGCATATTTTCTTCCAAACAATTTGTTTAATTACTCGAAACATTGTTGGGAACTATCCAAAAAAGACAACAAAAAAAAAGAAGTAGAAATCCTGAGAGAGAGAGAACTCCATCGGTAAGATTTGCCTTACAACGAAACAACATGATCGAAGCATGGACTGTGCCTGCCATTAGTATTAATAGTCAGTAACTTTGGGTGGCAGGAAATCACTGGGGCTTTCAAGAAGAACTGCATGTTACACTATGCCGCTTACAGGAACATACACCCATTGTGGGCTCTGGCAGAGTATCGTAGGCGGGTTCCTTTACCGTCAGCAGCCCTTTGAAGAACCAAGGCATACACCATCACAGCTTCCATATTGAGAAAACGCAAGTTTCATAATCATGACAGATAGACCCGAAGAACTTGCGGTCCAAGAACTGAGGATCCAAGCTATGATGGCGGTGTTATCCATACTTCATTATAATATAATCTAAACTGTTATTGAGATGTAATCAACTGCAAGTTTTTACACGTTCTACCTACACCTTTCGGGGCGTCTAGGAGCATTTATATATTTTCCCCCTTAAATTGTTTTCTTTGAAAAATGGGTGACTCCGTATATCAGCTTGCCGAGTCAGTGAGAGATTCGGGTTGGATTGGGGGCTAGGACTTTACGTGACACATGGGCAACGTGGAGAGGTGGGTGGGCACCGTGCTGGCATACAAGAACACCTTGTCTATGGGTTCAGGGGTCGGTTATTGAGTGGAGTTTGAAGGTGGGAGTAGGGTGAAGGGTGATGCATCTTGCCCGTGCGACAAACACTGTCTTGGTCAGACAAACAATGTCTTGGCCAGTTCACTTCTACTTCAGTGTCGAAAGGTCGGTTCGGTCTGATTTTCTAATTGAACCAAACTTGGTTCTTACTCTTAAACATCTTCATCACCGCCTTGATATTAATGATAACTTCATATATATAATAGGAAATTTATAAAAAAAAATTTAGGCCTTTTTTTGCCTTAAAAAAAAAAACTCACAAAAGCTGAACAAATAGAAAATGCTAAATTTGAACAACAAAATAATCAGACCAACATTGCAGATTTGTAAATTCCTAGATCTGCAACGTTGCTTGCTTTGGCTTGAAGCCTTAAAACCACAGCGATCTGCAATGACCACCGACCTCATTGGTGGCCACCGGATGTTTTCTTTTTGCGTGTAGAACACAGGTCTTCTTTTTCATTATTAATTGTTTTTTACTCTTCTACCTTGACAACAAAAAATGGAGATGAAAATAAAATAAAATAAACAGGAAGAAGGGCAGTCGCAACTCGCTAGGTGCCCTTAACATTGAAAAAAGGAAGTGGTCTTTTTTTTGGGCCTTTTTTGGGCCCAGCAGGCCCAAAAAATTAAAGAATAACAATCTTATCCAATTATTGAGGTAAAAACTAAAGATCAGACCTTGTTATTTGAGCTTTGAATACACAATTTTTTTTTTAATAACTATTTTGCTAGAATTGCTTACACAACGAAATATCTTTTATCAAAAGTCATTTTTCAGTTTTTATTGATAGGAGACATGTTCTTGGACGATTCCGGACTAAAAATATCACAAGCGAACAAGGAATAACTGCAAAAATTGTTTTAATTATTTCTTTCTTTTTGTTTTCACTTATTAAACGAGAATGCAATGCTTTTAATCTAATATGAAATGATATGGCATGGCAACATGTCCTAAACATATGAATAAAATTTTTATGATCTCTTAATGAACATGCAATTGTTAAATATGCAATTTAAATTAACCAAAATGCATAAAATTATTTTAACTAAAATGACATGCAACATTGCAATTTAATATGCGAAGTTATATGTCACGCGACATTTATTAAATGACCTAATCTAATGACGGACAATTTCTAATTAGAAATGAACCTAACAATAATCACTAAAATAATATGACATGCAAATGACATTTTTATTTTAACTAATGCAATCTATCCTAGAAATTGCAACTAATTTATCCTAAGACAAATTTTATGAAATTTGAAATGATGCTAGATTAAGATTATATCTAATTTAAACTAGGGATTAAGTCATATTAAATCCTAATTTAAACTAAGACATTATCTAAATCTAAAATGTAATTTATCTAAAAAGATGATCTAAATTTAAAGTGAAACATGCAATTCTAATCTAATATGCACAATGATCTTTTTTGTGTTTTTCTTTAAGAAATTCGAAATTAAAACTAACACATAATTAAATATGCAATTCAAATAGAAAACTAACAACCTAAATAAATGCACTTTTTTTGGATTTTTTTATTAATTCATAATAAGATTGCAATCCTAACATGCAAGATAACAAAAACAAACCTAGTCCTTATTCGGATTTTTCTTTTTGATTTCTTTTTATTTAAAAATTCGAAATAAGATTGCAATGTTGACCCTAAACAAGAAATATTATAAAGCAAATCTAATCCTAACTCGGAATTTAATCAATGATAAACTTTGAGAATGTGATCAATTGCTGGGATTAGAAGTGATTGAATTGATTGATTTTGTAAAAAGATCCCTCAAGTTTGAGGAACTATTTCATGTTGGAATTTCAATCATACCTTAAGGAATAATTCCACTAAAAGACGTAAAATAATAATGGAATTTTATCCCAAACGGAGCAGCAAAGTGAATGCAGGGGGTCTCCGTGGGTGTTGATCGCGAGTCGTCGAGAATCAAAAGCAATGTGCAAAAAAATAAAAGTAATTGAAATATAGCATTTTGCTTGATCTATATGTGGGAGGAGCATATTTCAATAGCCGATCAAAGGTATTTATAGTGGTTATACCATAGCTGCTCTCAAGTGGTTCCCTACAATTGTGCTCATGTTTCTTCATCTCAAAAGTTTCATGTCCATATTCTCACAATCCAATGATTTTCTTTTGAAACAGTTGCTCCTTCAAAATCGAGCGCCAATTACTTGATGACTTGCGTTACTTCTGTGGTGGTTTCATACTTCGTTGTCTTGTTTCTTCGTCTTGAAAGTTTCGTGTCCATATTCTCACGATCCAATGATTTTCTTTTCAAACGGTTGCTCCTTCAAAATCGAGCACCAATTACTCCACGACCTGCATTACTTCACTCTGTGGTGGTTTCATACTTCATAACCGTGTCTTGATGCTTCCTATCCTAACTTTACTTCAATGCTATGGTCCGGTTGCTCCTTTAAACTCCGATCTTGCAACCACACGTGGCTACTTCTCATGCATGTGATTACTTACCAATCGATAACTTTTACTGAGCATTGTTCACCATATGTCCTCGTGTGTCAACAATTGGGAGGTAACATTTTTCGATGTGTGCTAATATAACTTTTACTGAGCATTGTCGACAACAGGGGTCACGTGCATTGACAATATTTGAAGCTTTAGCCACATAATCATCCCATGTCGATATCCGGGTTGTGTAAATATATCCCCCGTTGTAAAGATGAATACCCGCACCGTACGGGTGAACAGTACTGAAGTGCGTGTTGTCTTCCTGATGCTTCGTTCTCTGTGCACAGTCAACCCACTTATGTCTTTCCGACACGTCACTTCGATCAGCTGAAATTACAAATCGTCATCATTACGACGATGGTATCTTTTAGATCGTTAGCTTCCGAAATGATGCCTCCAGAATTCTTCGTATGGAGCGAAGAACTTACTTGGGGTCTTGGGTCTTTAGGACCTCCCCAGTTGTTCAGGAGTTGTTATCGTCCCAACAGGAAGCTCCCCGAGTTGGAGATAGAAGACCGATCCTTATGTCTTGCCCAACTTGTTCAGGCGATGGTGCGGCACTTCACCGTTGATTTGGTGTAGATTTCCGATGACCAGAAGCTTCGTTGAACCTGGAGGTAGCTTAAAATTTAACACTCTCTTAAAGATCACTTTTCTAATAGTATCAGCAGAAACAGAGAAGAAGAAAGGATGAAGGACAGGGTAAAGAACTGAGACATCATTTGGAATTGGGCTTCGGAAACAGATACCGAGTGTAGTTAACTGTATAGAGAGAAGAAAACCAAGCAGTGAATTGAGGAAGAAGAGTACCAAAAAAGTCATAAACTCAGTGCACTATGATTGAGGATAAGCATAATGGTTGAATCAAGCAGCTGTGGTTCACAAGGCTTCTCTTAATTTTTAATAGAAATGATTGAAAATTTTTCTGGTCATTATTCCGAGGATGCTCATACTTTGCATCCACAGCCGTAATATATTGGACCTTCTGGTACTTATATAGGCAAAGCTTAACTTGTGACAACAATAGCCTTAATTTCTAGTCAAGTCATTAGTCATTTTTCTTGAGGATTCAGTTGACCAGTGCCCTTCGAATGCTTACTAATTAAGCAAAAAGTAATGTTTGCAGATTCAAACGTAGTCCATACCTCATACTATCTGTAATCAATAATTCAAAAATCATAACATTTTTTTTACCAAGAACTTTTAACAGATTCCTAGGGGCATTCCATAACAACACTATTTTCTTAGACAATATATACCAACTCTTTGAATTCTTTTGTGTTATTATAATAATGAAAAGAAATGCAAGTCCAAAAAGGGTACTTAAGTTTGTAAGGTCAGATGGATATGGACAATATTCAAAGCACCTAATTTACTCAGCTATGCCAAACCCTCCATGGAGCCCCATACGACCGGTTTATTTCATTCATAGAGCAACGGCTTTTTTCAAAATTTTGGCACATAAGATGGCAGTTGGAAACGCTTGTTTACTTGGGCGTTCACTACAAATCATTCTTACTCCTTCTCCTGAGAAGGGAAAAAAATTACATGGTTTTTTGTTTATTCAATAAAGGTTTCTGGGGCTAACAGTGCAACCTAAAAGCATGGATGAATAGGCTGAGAGTTGATGGATTAAAACTTTTGCAAAGTATCAAATAATTAGCACTGAAGATGATATTGCAAACTAATCAATATGTGTGATGCTGATAAGTAAATTAAAGTGCGTAGATCACACAACAGTGCATAGTGGTTTGGTTTATGATCAAGCCTACATCCACTCTTGGAATAATAGCCTTAGCAACAACTAGAATCTACTAGTAATCAATTGTATAGTTACAATTGGCTAGTGTCATTCCCTTCACTTGATAGATCACACTATTGAAATACAAGAAAACACTGCACTTACTTTGTACATTTGGCTATAAGCTGTTATAGTGCTAAATCAAATGCAAAGAGATTTACAAATCAAGATCAGTGACAATTTTTGGCTTAGAAAACAATAGCAAAATTTCACGTATTCTGTTCTTATGGCTAACCCTTTTCACAGCCTCACTCCTCCTTACATACTCTAGGTCTTCAATATATTCATTGAGGAATTTCAAGGATAATTAGCTAGTCATTTGAGAGCCACTAGGAAGTTCTCTAACAGTGTCTATACTACTTTAGTAGTTGCTTCATTGTCTAGAGCAATTTACACCAAATATCCTCTCATTACTGTCTCTTATTTGAAATGTGTTAGCTGCTTTTCTACTACCTTTCTCAGTTTTTTAGCTACGGAATCTAGAATTGCAACGGCTCTTTTCTGAACTACCAATGGTCTTCTTTCAATGTGTATCTCACTATCATTAGACCTGATACATCACTACCACAATCTAACGCACACTATCACCAATGCAGATTGTAAGCGTTTAGGCTAACCATCTTCAATGAAAATATCAATTGGATGATATGCAATGTTAGGATCAATGATCTTTTCCATTTTCACCAATACCAAAGACTTTTAAGATCACCATCTCAATTGGTATCTCGTCCTTGCCAATAGGAAGGATCATGGATGATATTAACCTATTTTACTATCTACATTCATCATTGTAACTACTAGTAATAAAGGATAGTTTGCTGATCATCAAAATCTTATAAAGATGGTTTCCAACAATCTCTCCATTTTTTTATGATGACAAAACTATCTTGTAGATACGAAATAATAAAATAGGTATAGAGAGATTTGCATAGTAAGTTTGGCCTTTTAGCAAATAATCTCTTGTAATCTTCAATGAGCATTTTGAGATCTTTATAGGCATAAATGATAAGGAAAGTAAAGAAGATCATTACCGACGTGTCTTCATATGTATCAGCATTCTAAACATATTTCATATTTCACATTAAAACTCTCCCCCTTTTTTGTCATAGTCAAAGATCGATAGTCATAATCAAAGAAATTCATTCATTAATAATGATGAGGATAGCGGATGGTAACACGAAAGAGCAATCAAACAACAATTCTAAAAAGGAATTAAGAACAATAGAATCTTTTCTTTGTGGAGGGAGGAGTTTCAGCTAATGGCTGGGGCGTAGGGTGAACACGACTGTAGCATTGAAAGCCGAGGATGGTTTGCTCTATACGCATGAGAAAATGTCCAAGATTTTGGACCGTGCTTTCAAGTTCCTTAACCGCTTCATAGAAATCTACATTGGAGATCTCATCCTTCTATCTTCGATACATAGGCTCCCCCTGAGTCGATGATCTTTTGTCTGGTACGAGGGGTTGGAGGCCTATTGGAGCTGTTAATGCTATTTCTTTCCCACGCATTGCCCTTTCCGCACCTTCCTTGAGTCTAGCTTGCACAGTTTGCTGAGCAACTTCATCGTTACAGACAATTTCATTTCACCGATTCACCCAACCTTGAGGAGTTATCCTAATTGCCATTTTTTAAGGGTCTCTTTGCCATTTTCCACATTGGCTAGCTTGTCAACCTTAAGATCATCACTAACGATGATACCCTTTGCCCTTAGTAAGAGAATGATCAGGGCACCGCAAGGCAATTTTCTAATTTTTCTTTGTGCCACACGAGCCACATGCAGAACAATCATGTGAACCAGAGAAAAATTCCTTCCATTCAAGATAGTCTAGATGATTCGAGCATCATAGTGTGAGAGATTGTTGGTTGAGTTGGACTTGGGTCAGAGACACATGATCAGGATTTTGTAGATCAAATTCATTTTCAAAGGCAGCATGTTCAATCACGACGGACAGGTTTTGGGCTTTCCAAGATATATGCATATGCCTTAGGAGAAGAGATGGGAATTCTTTCAAAGCTTGTCATAGGATGATGAATAAGATCAACCAAATCTCCAACATTAACAAAGTAATAATAATTGTCAAAAGTGAAAATGAAACTGTTATGGTTTGGAAAATGAAGATAGAAGTAGAGATGTGCCACTACAGACAAGTAGATTTCTTCTTGCAAGGTACAAAAGAAGGTTACAGAAAGCTTTTCAAAAAGCTCGAAAATGAAAATCCCATGTCTTTCTAATTAAGAGAAATTGATAGTGTGATTGGCAATGGATTCACGGGATATGAGTAACAGAAAATGATTTTCATGAGCAACAGAAAGAAATTCTCAAGAGGAATAAGAGGGATCAGATCTAAAACCTAGAAAGGGCTTAAATTGAGCGTAGCTTCGGTTGTTGATGTCTTTCTCTTCAGATTCAGGCAAGGATCAAAAATAGGTTCACCAGCACGAGTGTTGACATCCTTTGGAAGTTCTTGTTTTTCTATACTGGGAGGCTCAATTGTTTCAGGAATTTCTTCTTCTTCAAGAATTACTTCTTCCTGATGCTCTGTTGTAGTTTCACCACCCTTTCTTTGGGTGGAGCCTCAGCGGTTGTAGGCATGATTTCCTCAGTAAGAACTTCAGTTGAAGGAATAGTGCTCGGTAGAGCTAGTGCATATGTAGATTTGGAGGCCATTGTGCTGCTTACTAAAGTAAGGGCTTTCTGTTGCTGGAGCAAATTGAGAGCAGCAACTTATAGATCACTCATAGTGGGAGATAATGCGCGTTCAAGCTGAGGAAAAAGCTCAGCGAGTTGCTCATGTTGCTGCGCTTCAGTTATGGTTGATACAATCTAAGGGGCAAAGATGATGTCCCCTTGGATAGGTCGAACTGGAATGGCTTCTCATGGTGCTTTAAAGTGAGATTGAGGAGTCTAATCAGTAGGAGTCCTCTTGGTTGGTTCAGATTGTTGCGATACGTTTAAAGTACCACCAGGCGAAGAGATCGATTCTCCATGACTAGTTGACTTCCATAGATCCCTTAGAAAGTTGAGTCAGGTTGATCTTGGAGGGCCCCTTACGAGCCCGAGACAGAGTAGTAGCTGTAGAGATGATTTTCCCATTGGCTTGCCAGTTCACTTAAAGGACTTGGGAGGAATGATTGAAGAATTTTTGGAAAGAAGGAGAGAGAAGAGAATTTGCTGATTAAGAATGAGGGATAAAGCGAGTAGAAATAGAAGAGAATAGAGCGATTGAGAGCAACGGTTGTCACAGTAGCTGTACCACCAAGAATGCGTGTATATATATATATATATATAAGTGAACGTCGGCGAGTGGTAAATGTGAGTATGAGAAGGGGGGGTGGTTAATACAATATTAATTACCTAATTAATCACAATGAGACAATTAATCATAACAGAAACAGTAAGTCTGCATATATCATCGGCAACAAAAAGTACAATGTAACCGTAACATTTTTGAAAGCATGCATACCTATACAATTATAATTACCAAGTGCACCGCTGATGACGTTTTTGCTGATGCTAGAGATTCAATCAAGTGGATTGCAAATGCCAAACTCATTCCTTACGAATTCAAATGCAACTTTACCTAGAGGTTTTATGAAGATGTTCGCCAATTGATACTTCGATTCCACAAACTCAATACAGATGTTGCAATTTCCCACATGTTCTCAAATAAAATGATGACGAATTTCAATGCTCGTCACCCTTGAATGCATAATAGGATTCTTCATAGGTTGATTGCACTTTTACTGTCACATTTGATCATTATGCCTGAGCATTCCTTGGCATAATCACTCAGTTGCTCGTTGACCACAAGTGACCATCGCGGTTCTTGCCCAGCATGCCCTTGCTGGCAATGGGTGAGGGTCGCAGCCCACCCCGAGCCATTTAGACCCACAACTTCCCTCCGACCAAGCTGGCTTACTTTGCTGACTTGTTGAATGAGGATGAGGATGGTGAGAACAAGGTGGAGACCGCCTACACAGAGCTCATGAAGAAGGGTAACGCCGAGGTCGAGTTGTCGGACTGCAATTCGTGAGACGAGGGCACAGCGGATCATTGGATGGAGTGTAACCCCACTACGGTAAGCATCCTTTCAACTGCATGAGTCAGCTAGAGGTGGCTCGGCGTTGAACCCCATTCCACTTTTTCCTGGGTCCCCGCGACCATCTCTTTAAAAAAAATGAAAAAGAAAAGGAAAAAAAACTCAAAAAATTTATAAAATTACCCCAAAACGGTGTCATTTGAATAGAGCCACATCTCTAGCTATTCCACCTCCACCTAGGAGGGCTAATGATGATTAGATCTTACGTCAGTGATTTCTAGTCAAAATTAGCTAAATTGATTACATTAAGACTTTTTGGACAATTTTATCTCAAAAGAACACATAATAAACTTGAACACTGGGTTCAAGTGGTTTATCACGGCTCATTGGAATGTTTGTTCACTATTTGTTCATTGGAATGTTTGTTCACTATTTGTTCATCAAACATTCCAATGAGCATGTCAACATCCTACTTTCTCTCTTCTTGTATAATCAAACTAGCAACTTTAGTTGGGTCACTAGAGATGGTCGGTCCCCTTATAATACCTCATTTTAGCCACCTATCTTCCTAGATATTGATATTCTCTCCAGTACCTATTAATCATGTATTAACCCCGATGCCTATTAGTAGATTATATGATAATATTATAAACATATATTAACCTATCATACAAGACTAACCATAACTTGCATATTGTCTTAATAAGAAAGGTGGGAATTTAGGGTGCCTTACATAATATTTTTGTTCTTGGGAACAATTTCTATTTAGAAATAGTTTTTCCCATTTTTATTCCCTAAACAGGTTTCTGAGCAAAAGAATGTATTTATGAAATGCACAAAATTTTTATTTAAAAAAAAAGAATAGAAATGCATTTGGTATGACCCTAAAAAATTTTATTCCCAATTTTTTTCATTTAATTATAAAAATGTTTGTAGAGACTTAACAATATAAAACTGGAGTTTTGTAAGGATTTAATTGATCAAGATATTCTAAGATGGCCTCAAAAATTCCAACATAATAGTTAGTCAAATATGGATGACTTGAAATGACAGCAAAGAGTCCCATTGGTTTATTACTCACAATATGATGAGGTTGACAGTAAATCTTTAGGCATTACAATAAACAAATGTATAGACTTTTTGAGCCTTTTTTGCTGCAAGATGAAGAGCAACCGCTACTTGGTGGAATGGGCAATGATAGAAGAACTAAGGATGGAGGCGATCCTAAAGTTGGTGCACTTATTTACACAAACTCATCAAACCTTCAAGTAAATGACATCGAAAATCCATGGAGCACAGGCTCATTCAACTGCTATGAACACAAGACAAATAGTAAGGCAAAAAACTTATTTCAAACCATCTAAATGTCCATTAAAACATAATTGCATACAATCTTAAAGAATTTTTAATAGAATCTTAAGAGAAGAAAACCAGAGTTACCAAACTTTTGCTAGCATTGTCTCTAAAAGAAAACAATATTTAAAAATCCATAAAGTAAAGCCCTAAAAGCTTATTCAATTTTGAATCCAATTTTCATCAAAATATTTTCACTTTTTTTTTATGTCAAAGTAATTCTAAACTAGAATTAACACTGAGATTTTGTAAAACTAGTCAATCTAATTTCTAATTTTTTCTATTTTTTTAAATATTCTTATTTCTTATTTTTTATTCTGAAAAAGGGGGCCTTGGATCGAGTCAGGAGACCGGACCTCATGTTGATTGTGAAAAGACAAGTGTTAGGTTGTGTTGAGCCTGTTTTTCTAAAATGACATTATTTCTCTTTTCATTCTTGAAAACAAGAAAATAGATTTTTTTTTTCATTTTTTGTTTCTATTCCAAATATATTCCCTAACCAATTCTCTTATCTTGAAAATAGAGAAATCATCTGATGTCATCAAATGGATTCCCATTCTTTTTTCTATTTTAGGAAACAAAAGATTAGAGGAAAAAAAAAACGGGATGGTTATTAAATAGTCCCTTAGTATTTGGTCGAAAATATCCAGGGTTATATAAAAGAGCAGGTTACTTTGTTTTGGTTTTTCAAGTGGAATAAGCCATTGATCTCTGTTATTAAAATTGAAATCACTCCCGCGCATATGTGAAAACCCGATAAGAGAAACTAGCCATGCTTATAAGCGCGAAAGGCATGCGAAATCGTTTCGCAGCATATCTTTTTGTTATTATTATTATTAACTCGAATTTCTAGGCCAGCAAAATTGGTTGCCGAGAAGGGTGATGAGTACTTTGGCGAGTAGCAAGGATAGTGCATGCTTTAGAAGGATGGAACGTGAACAGAGTGTGGAAGCATGATGTTCGAGTTCTGCCTGCGGGCGCACTCGGCCATGTGAAGCGACAAGAGCCTAAATCGGAAAGAAGAGGCGTGAGGGTTTAGGAGCGACATAACTGTGGAGCTTGTTAATGTTGCGAGATATGTGAATTTAATTCTTAAGTTTTTAGCACTCAGCTTGTGCTTGTTGCTCAAGATTGTACTCATTCAACATTCTCATTCCGAAATAATGATTATATCAGTAAATTATTTCGGTTTCTTTTTCACATATATGAATACAAATATGGGTCGATAATTCTTGTCATTTATTTATAATTTAAATATGACATAATATGTACAATTTTTTAAAATTTAAGTTTTTGCGTACACACGCAATGCATATGTACTTTTACTGGTAATACTTTTCGAAAATGAATGAGTTGGAAATTATTTTTCAGATAATAATCGATTATATCACTTGAAATAATTGATTAATGAAAAATATTTTTACCATGGATAACAATTTATATCTAAACATTTTTAGAGATGATGAAAATATTTTTGTTCATTCATTTTTGTAGACAACACAAGCAATTATTTTGAGAAAATATTTTCTAAATTATTCCCTTTTTGCACACTTAAGAGAAAACCTAAATACTGCCCTTCTATATGGAACTGAAAAGGTTTTTTTTTAATTACTCGATTGAATGTTAGGGATGATAAAACACAGGATCATAATTCGACGGATCTCTTGTCGGGCAGGTGCTATTTGGGCCCATAAGATACTCGAAAACAGCGTGATGGCTTCGGTTGAATCCCGTCCATTAAATTATAGCCCTATATAAGTCGTCTGGTCCCTATTCGAACCATCTGTGAGGAAGAGAAAGAGGGCATTCAGGCGTCACGGGACGATAGTGAGCAGTGTTGCTGGCAGCAGTGGGGTGGTCTGAGGCGGCGGGAACGGCGGTAGGTGGCGGGGGAGGGTGGTGGTAGACTTGGGTTGAGGTGTTGGCTCTGTGGGTGTTTTGGGGCTAGAGTCTTTCGGGGCTTTCTTCATTAGATGGGCCTTGTAGTCGTTCTAACCAAGCTGAGGTATGAGATATATATTCTAAGAAGTAGACCTAATGTTTTTAGCAAAGGGTGAAAATTCACGTATTTTTTTTTCCTTAACATTCTTCTCATACTAATTTGAATAAGGATAATTACCAAATAAGCCCTAAGCCCATTTGTACATATATTGTATCAATTATAAAATTTTAATTTGGCCAATTTAGTGCTAAATCTTTTGACAATTTACTTACAAGTTCTTTCTAATTGGGTATCATGGATCCTAATGTTTTTCTCACACCAATTCTAACGCGTTGGCCATAACAAGTGTCCCCACACCAATTCGAACGGGTTAGCCACCCCATAACAAGTGTCCCCACTTACCTACTTCAACACCCCAAGACATGGCAAGGTAACGGATAGCTGGACTTGGAAACATAGATAAAGAAATCGAAGGACATGGACAAAGGAACTTCCAACTACGGAAAATTGGGTCACCGAACACAATTTCAAGGCATTAAGATACGATGTTGGATCTGTTTTTCCGGACGCTCGAGAGGGACATCGCCAAATAAGAACAACTCCATGATTAGCGTGTGACCGTACTTTAATCTCTTGATGGTACTGATGAATTTGTTGTTGTTGGATGCTGATTTGGGCCCTCCTGATCGTCCATGAACTTCATCTTCACACAATAGATGAAACCTATCGAATTTGGAAGGAAATAGATCGGACACGAAGAGTGACAAGATTTAGGAAATTACACAAAAAAATTGGTAGATAAAAATGCAAATACTGAAAGAATTATCTAAGGAAATTAACAGAGGTCTTGTTTCATATTTTTCATTACCTAACCGTACCGTCACATGACTAGTCTGCAAATTTTCACCAGATTCAATCAAATATAATACCAGATCTACCTACCCATGAAAATCAAGTGTACCCACTGAAGTTGGAGGGACAATTAATTTTTCTAAATAGAAATTGATTCATTTTTTTAACTAATTCAAGTTCGGTGAATAAAATTTTTGTTTTATCATAATTTATTTTTTTAATGTGAGTACGAAGTTAGTGAATTGCGATTCACCAACAATGAACAACTTGGGCACGGCGCTGAATTCATTTAAGGTTACTTGTGTCGCATGTTAATAGGAACTTAGAAACATTGGACGAATGACATTGTTAGTCTCGTGAAGAAAAGATGCGGATTGGAACTTACGTTAGTACTAAACGGAAGGACATGTCATCTAACTGTCCACGCTTACAGCATGCGAATAACTTATTCTATCGAGAATCTATTAGTCGCACACAAAAAAGAAAAATTTTGAAGTCATTCGTAATTTTGCAAAACCTATAGTGTAATGATTTTTTTTTTTTTTTATATCGATGGCATGTTTGACCACCAATTTATTCCTATATGATATCATGCGTACCCACTGCAAATATTGTGCTCCTGAGAATGGCCTCAAGACGAACATCAGCAAACATTCACACCCCAAACCGTGGACGCAAATGAAGAACCAGACTTGGAAAATAAACGTGGACAGCTCTTGGTGTAGCTCATCCATGACTGGATCAGTGGCTGTGATCTGTAGAAATGAGCATTGCGTTCTTGTTGATGGTCTTGCGAAGCCGATCACGCTACTTCGGCTCTGGTGGTGGAAACCCTAGCTATGAGAGAGGGGCTGCTCTGGTTGAAGAAGATGTTGGACACACGAACCTCACGAACTAAGTTCAGTTCAGTTTCTGACCCGTACTTTCTCTTTGCCTCACATAATTTAGTGGTTGTCGAAAACATTATGGGACAAAGGGAAGTACTGTGGACTGCCAAGTCCCTCATCAGCGACTGCACCTTTCTGTTGGGCCTTCATCCTCAAGCCCGGCTTATCTTTCAGCCCAGAAAAGCCAACCAAGCGGCCGATTGGGTAACGAGGGCCCATCATAATGGCTCCCTCCCACTGAGTTGGATTGATAATCCTCCCCACCCTCTTCGCTTAATCCTATGCTTAGATATCGAATCTAGTTGTTATCCATTTTTTGACAAGTAATGAAAGCTACTTATTTCTACCCAAAAAAAAGAATGGCCTTAAGAGAATGCGCAAGTGTGTCGATTTAAATTTAAGTCTCAAGTAACAAGGATGAATACACTTATTACTCCGGCGATTCCTAGGATTTGAAATAATTTATGGTTAGCCAAAGAAAAAATGTCATAAAAATAGTTGATGCCGATGGGAGTGTCGTTTAACGAAATTTTAAGAACGAGGGCCCGGACGACCGGAGGAAGAAGGCAACATACAAGCTTTATTCCATGCATTCTTCTATCATGTTAAAAGCACCCTAAATACTTCATAACGTAAAATATGAACGCAGAACAGAAGAAGCCTCCGATCATGTCCGACGATAAAGGTTAAAAGTATGTGGATATAAGAATTTGTCGGGTTATTTGAGCGTATTTGAGTCAAGTACCAAATCAAACTTACCCAGATTCGAAAATATAATTAAAGATTGCGTGTAGATGATAAACGATGAATGGAAAAACTTCACTTGACTAAGAATGCTATATCTATCTACAACGCAACTCCTATGCCGATGAGGGGATCGCTGGTCAATGACGAACATAGAAACTTAAATCAAGATGGAAATTCATAGATAATCTTAGCTCAGTAGATTATTTGACAGGTTATGTGTCTAATCAATTTGATAACACTCAGATACTTATGTGCTCGGGATGCATACGACTCTAACGCATCACGATCTTTGCTTGCGGTTGGTATCACGTTATCTGATGAGCTTGGATGCACTCGGTTCGCGGGAACTCGGCGCATCCATCCGATCCCTCAACAGAAACAAACGAACATATTTTCCGAAAGCCAAAAGCCAATAACATGAGCAAAAGTTCCCTCATCACCTCCTTTACCAATAATACAGTTAACTGAAACAAAGCTGATCTCAATGGCAAATTGAACCGTGCCAAAAATTATTTAAATGGGAGAAATTAAAGTAGTGGCAATAATAAATCATTTTCGGCATAATCAACGTTTATTCAAGCCACGTCGCCTACCGAGAATTCTCACCCGGAACCACAACTCCCTTCCCAAAAATGCTCTGCGAGAACAACAGGAAACCGAGGATCACGCCGCTTCTCCGCCCATGTCCGCCCTCGTTATGCAGAGGACTGACCCCGGCGACGCGACTCCGACAGAGAGGACATGTGGAGTGGCGCTCAAACCACACATCGATGCACTCGGCGTGGAAGCAGTGGCCGCATTCCCGCAGATTACGGTAGCGCTCGCCGGCGGCGACATTGTGCAGACATACTGCGCAATACGGAGGAGCTGGGTGTCTCCGGCGAAAAGTGAGAGCCGGAGGGTACCGGCTCCATCGGAACGCGTTGGCGAAGAGACGGACGAGGAAGACGATGACAGTCGCGATGGCTGATATAGCTTTGTCGAGAGCCGTCCTCGCTATATCGTTGAGCTTGGGAATGCTCGCCATGTCTCTCTCTCTCTCTCTCTCTCTCTAAGGGGATTAGGTAGTGTTGAGCTTGGGAATGCTCGCCGTGTAAACCTCTCTCTCTCTCTCTCTCTTTTCTATGCTTGCAAGCGTATATAGTGGATTCCTCTCTCTCTCTCTCTCTCTCTCTCTCTCTCTCTAAACTATGCTTGCAAGCGCATATAGTGGATTCCTCTCGACCCACTCTACTCTTTGGATGAAGAAAATATACATCTAAATCTCAACAGCACCGTGGATCATATTGACGTGAAGTTATGAGCAATTATTATAAGTGTGTTTATTGTACATACTAAATTAAATCTAGACCATCGAAGATAATGAATTGCGTCACATCTAACTGTCGATATTAAATTAAAAATGTATACCTTATTCATGAAATGCTTTCTCATTGAGTCATAGATCTATTAGCCTTTGTTTGTTTTTTTTTTTTTTTCAGCTTTCACGATGGCTTCGAAGACTTGATTGGACATGTGATACCATATTAACAAGTGAGACAGTACATACATCATGTCAAATGAAATATATATGTTTATATCGAGTCTAGGTTATGATCGAAATGACACAATACATTGTTATTGAATACTTGAAAGTGGCCCATATACTTAATTGCTCTCACAATCTGTCACGCCAGTTATCATATTAAATTTTTTATATCGATAACGGTGTGCCTAGCATTGCTCTATACTAAAATGAAGACTTTAAGGTGCTTTCAAAATATCTCATCACAAACTCACTCAAATTAATCATTTTCCTACGGACATCCAAGCTAATCATATTACCCTAGACATATAACATTTAGCCTACTAGAGTGATTTGGATGGATAAGATGTAATATTCTCTTGCAAAAGAGAAAAAAAAAAAAACCCCATCAATTGATAATCGACAATATTAAGATTAATTTGCAAAATTCGCGTACAAAGTTTGGCGACATAATTTAATTGTTCACTGGACAAGGTGGACGAGGGAACCCCATTACATACCAAAATAGGTGCTATCGCATGGCACCGTAAATCGTTTTTTTCAATCAGTCTTGACAATCATGGCAAAACATATCGTTTCCAAGACGGACTTGTTTAAAGAGCCAATTTTATAATACCCGCACGATAAGAATCTCGACTCGTCCTGTATTTAAATTTTGAAAAAGCTTATCACTCGTCATCAAACTCTCATTTTCATGTATTGATGGCATGTCATATAATAATTGCATAAATATCTTCTTCAAGAGGACCCAAAAGTCTTTTCCAGGAGGTGGGGTGCGCATTGAGTAGAGTACATTAAATGCCCGCGTTATGTTATCCACTTTTTCTTGTTGGAAAGGTTCACGTACGAAAATAGGAAGTGGGAGATTTAAATTAATGGAGAGGAGTGATGACGGGCCCACACATGGATTGGTGAATTTTCTATAAGAAAATCTAAAGAAAAAATCAAAATGAAAAGAACAGAAAAGAAAATGGAGCAAAATTAGAGACAGGTACACCCAACTGCACGATTGTCAATGCTTTGGTGCACAATAAAGTAAAACGTACGCACTTTTTATACACCGCCTTATCATGTTGGCTGGATCCTGTGTCTATATTTCGTTTAAAAAAAACAGGAGAATATATATTGGAACATCGATTCTAAATTTTAAAAAATTAAAAAAAAAAAAAGATTTTAAATGACTCGGAGAGTATCAAGATTTAGGAAGGGGGAAATAGGCAAATACATGGAGTTTGGTGCACCGTAGTCATCTCCTACCTTGTCAATCATTTGGTCCTCAGTTCGTGTATGTAATTGCAATTTTGATTTTGATTTTGTTAAGGCACTTGTTAAAAATGTTTGATAAGGATATTTTTTATTTTCAAAATGTCAATTGTGCATGTTACAAGGGCAATTAATACATTGGAAATTGTGATATTTCCTTATGTGGAAATTTTAATATATTGAAACGTCCCATATCACTCAATAATCAATTTCATATGTTATTTATATACATGTGATCTCTATTTACCTATTAATTTAAACTTTAAATTAGACTTGCTAAACTTGATATCAAATTCAAGGTTGTTGAGGCTAACAATACAACCTATAGGAAGAAGAGGTGAATAGGTTGTTTGGCAAAGAACTTTTATGGAATATAATAAGTCAAAATTGAAACAATAGTACAAACATAATATAGATATAAGGCACGCATGTTGTTGATGAACAAATGATGATGATGTCGCAACCTCCCCTAAAGGTGAACCACATAGGGTTTTGCTAATGATTTATTAAGTTTAAGTATAGTTCGGGCTCTACCAAGTCCTTACAATTCATAACTTAGGTTCAATTTAACATGCAAATTATTTTCATTTTGAAGTTGTCATTAATCTATTTTTAGTAGTTAATTAAAAACCCTGTAAAGTGTGGGAGATTTATTTTACTTTTACAAATTAGAGATTAAATGTATTTTACGACTTAATTACAATAGACTACTCTAATATCCTTTCGGTGACTTTTCTTCTTTATTTTCAAAATCTTCGCCAAGCAATTTGGATTGATTTTAATGTATGCACTGACATGCAAAATATGATCATGTGGTGCGCAATCAATCAAATTAACACCCAATAATCAAAGTATTAAATAAATCTAAAAGAGGAAGGATTTACTTACCTTGAAGTAAATCAAACAATCTAAAACAAAGTTAATTTAATCATGAATATTTAACTTAAGTGTCATTTTTAATTATGGAATTTTAGTTAATTAGTTTTGGGGATTTCTCTTTTAAATGAAATCTAAGCTATATACAATGCATGGAATACTAGCTTAATTTAAATACAATGACATAAAAATGTTAACTACTTTGACATAACATGCAAGTATTTAACTCTATGACCTAGTTCTAATGACATGCAATTTCTAATTAGATGAATCTAACATGCATGCTATATAACATGCGACTTTAATTAAATGATAGAATTATGATAATAGGAAATAGTTAATGCAATCAATTAGTGACGCGTGGATAATGCAATGAGATTGCTCTAAACATGTAATCAAGACATGGCATAAATGATAATGTGGAAGATGACATAACATTGATGATTGACTTGGCAACAACACATGACATAGCAAGATGCCATGGTATGAATGATGTGGCACATGACATGGCTAGTATAAATGAAGTGGCTTATGACCTAGCATGACATGTATGACCTAGCAAATAGTGATACATGGATAATGCAATTAAAACTATATGCCGTGCACATGATATTTTTGGGTTTTTCATTCAAATTGATAATTAATAAGTCCCTAAAATGAACTATCTAAAAAGAATAACTATCCAATTCGGATTAGGAAATTATTTGAGCAAAATATTATCCTATCATGGATAGCTATTTTAAACATGCACTATTACCAAAAAAAAAAAAAAATGTTATGTTATCTAAAAAGAATTTAGCTTAATTTATCATGCAATCTATTTGATATTTTTAAGTAAAGAAATCAAATCAAACAAGACAAGAATCCAATAAAAGAGACAAGCTCAATATAGCAAAGTCATGGGCTGGCCGGATTCTGCTCATCGGTGGGCTCAACTGATAATAGCTTTGATCCTTTAAGGGCTTATTTTAATTAAGGTTAAAGTCTTTTAACTCTATGATCTAAACCCAACTCAATTAAAGCTCAATATCCCCCTTTTCTTCGTATAATTTCCGACCACAATATCTCCATGGTCTAGCTGAGTTTTGCTTCTTAACATGCCTAAATCCAAATAATTCAATTAAGCTCAGAACCTTAAACAACTGTCGGTCCAATTAAAATGTTATGAATGAGATTATCTATATGCTATGAAAATTGCTCCTAACCTACATGCAGTTTAATTAATTTGTTTTTTCTAGGGACTTACATCGCTTCCTAATTTTATATGCAATTAATTCATATATGATTACCCAAAATTTAGGTGTCAACAATTGTTGCTCTTCAAATGTGAGCTCGAAGAGTTTGCATTCAAAGACAAAAGTAATGCCTAAATTTTGACCATTCAATGTAATAAATTTTTTGACAAGAATGTGGATCCCATTTTTAAGGCAATGTGATGCTAATGCAAATGCATGATGTGATAAAAGAAAACTTACACGCAGTTGCTCACTTATGGGTTGGTGATGTAAACTTAAGATATGAAACGACTCATGTCGGCCAATATCTAGATTTCATCTCAAAAATATGATCAGGATTGTAATGGTCTTTAGGCATCTAGATTTCACTCCAGATAATTGAACAAGTTCTTTTTATGGAACACATGGATTTTGCCTCAGATACTTTGGATAATTTATGGTGAGGAATCTGGATTTCGCCTTGGATATTTAGATGAATTCATTATGAGAATGCTTGGATTTCACCTCAGGTAATTTCGAGAATTCAAAGGTACTGTGACAACTCGAGTGGGCCAAGTGTCAGGTTTGTGATAATTCAAGTAGGCCAAATGTTAAGGATTTGGTGACATCGAGTAGGCCGACATGTTGAGTATTAGGATAAACTAAGCAAGCCGAATTATCTGTGTTTCGAATGTGGTGACTCGAATAGGTCGAGTTGCTTGAGATTTCAAAAAAGAAAAAAATGAAGTGATGGCTTGAGTGGCTTGAGCGTCAAGATTTTGACAACTCAAGTAGGCCGAATATCAGGAACAAGCATTTGAAAAATTCTTCAAAATTAAGTCCGAATAGTTGATGTACTCACTAGTGACTTTGCTAATGTGAAGACTCTTCAATCTTCAAGAGTATATTATCTGTAGGACATGTTTGCCTATATGCATTTATTTGGGAGATAGACAGTTAAAGCTATCCTAGACACATACACTGGGGAGCATAACAATTCATCATGTTTGCATTACCAAATTTCCACCGGGGAGCATCATTATCAAGACAATTTCTACCCATAACGTGGATTTCTTGAAAATGCCAAATGAGAAACTTTTAGTCATGAAGAGCTTTTTGTCACGCCCCGATCCTCCAAGCGTGGACACATCCCTCTGCGATCGATAGAAATGTGACTTCCCAGGACACGTCGCCGACCCATTCATTTAATTACGCATGCAGAAGCGAAACAAATCCCCTAGCAACATTTAACTTGGGATAGAAAAGCAGACAACCAATCACAACCAAACAAACTTTCTTATAAACACATAGGTTTATATACAACACTGGATTTTCTACAAAATAGACCGGCTCAACAAAAAGGGAACCATCCTATGACCAACTAGTCAGACACATTCGCCGATTCTTCGGTCTCCACCTCCACAAATGTCCATGGCTTCGAGTCCTCCATGATTGCCATCTAAGAACCTGAAAATATTATCCCACAATGGGGTGAAACAATGTCTCAGCGAGTTCTACCCTCTAAAACCCGATTAGGAAGAAAATACACCTCAGAGCATTCTAGCTACACAAATAAGACAGAAGACTTACCTCGCCTTCAATCCTTCCTACAAGTTAGTACATTTCAAATATCAATCAATCCAATCACTCAGATACTTCATTCAAATTAAAGTCATCGATTAATCGACTAAGTCGATTACATATCATCAAAACCACTCTCCGATCATCTCAAGCGTTTCAAATTCCAATTTCACTCCCAACTCAATGAGCCGAACTTAATCAATCCTCCACTACAAACCACGGTCCAAAGGACATGACCTATCTTTAGGTGGAATACACAGCCTAGTGGGCGCGACCTTTAATAGGTGGCAAGTTACGGCCTTATTAGGCGCGACCCTTATCAAGTGGCAATCTACGGCCCAACGAGCGCGACCTTTGATAGGTGGCGAATTACGGCTTTATCAAGTGTGACCCTTATCGGGTGGCAATTTACGACCCAACGAGCGCGACCTTTGTCAGATGGCAAATTACGGCCCCAGTGGGCACAACCTTTATCAGGTGGCAAATCACGATCCAACAGGGCACAACCGAATTTCAACGATTCTCTAGATCCATTCACAACCTTTCATAATCAAATTCCAATCGAATATCGATACTAAACATCTTTGGAATAAAACCCCACATAAACAACCATTCAATCAATCGATACAAACTTGTCCTACCAACCAATTATGGTGCTATAAGACAACACCGGGTATTTTCAAGTTAAATATCAAAACTTATCCGATTTCACACAATTCCACACTTTGGAATAATTAACCATAATCATCAATCACTCAATTCCTCAAATTAAACAAACAATTAGCACAAACTGACCACACTACGGCGATTAGTGCGAAATTCTAATGACCGGCCATCCCAGCAAAATTTTCGAAATTATTAAATAATTAAATTTAATTCCGAAATTAAATAATTAAATAATATATTATAATAATATAATTTAATAAAATAATATTTATAAATTCGAAATAATTAATTAATTAAAATTAATTAATTAGGGCTTAAACGAGATTACACTAATTTGAATATACAATTAGCCCTAATTAAACATCCATTAAACTAATCATACAACTAATCTAATTTACATTAAAATAATCTAATTTAACCACATAAATTTAATTAGACTAATCTAAACATCCCTTAAGCATAATTAACTTACTAAGCAAGGATTAGAGGATAAACTCACCCGATTAAAGAGGCGAACGGCTCAAAACGACGGGGACAATGCGAGGGTCGATAGTCTCCAAGGCGGGCCTAGCTTCCGAGGTCGGGAAGCCGGCCAAAATGGGCCAAAAAGCCACTTCCATACCCATAAAACTAGCTGCTATTTTGGGCCGAGAAGAGGCGGATCTGGTGCTAGTTGGGGTCGGGAATGGGCGGAGGAGCTGCAGCGGTGCCGTGCGGCCAACGGCGAGGCCTCACAGTGGCCGGAGGTGGGCTGGATGGCTCCGGCTGAGCTTCCCCAGATCTGGAATGGCTACTGGAACTCAGCTGAAGTAGGGACGATGGTGAGAAGGAGACAGAGACAAGCGAAGCACAAGACGGGAGCGGCAGAGGGCGGTGGCGTTGTGGCCGGTCTAGTGGCTTGATGGCTGCTCCGGCGTCTTCCCAAATCTGCTGGGACGTCGGGCAGCACCAAGAAGGAGAAGAAGAAGTCAACTACAGCAGAAGGGAGAGAGGAAGGCTGAGCAGCGACGGCGATTCCGGCTTCGGTGAGTGACGATGGCGGCGAGAGGCGGCGACGGGAGCTCTAGCTTCGCTGGTCTTCAGCTTCTTCAGCTTGCTAGTCCTTTGTACAACAAGAACACAAGGAGGAGAGAGGCAACGATGGGAGAGGGAGAGGGAAGGAGGAAACCGGTTCTCTCTCTCTCTCTCTCTCTCTCTCTCTCTCTCTTAGGTCACTCAAACACATGGCCCACTATGACCTCACTTGATGATGTCACACTCCACTATCTCCCACAACCTTATTCCAATGGTTGCAATTTCATTTTCCAACGTGGCATGAAATCTTGTACACTTAATTCAATCAATTCCATCCAATTGAAGCTCAATTAAATTAACCCATGTGTCTTATACCTTCTTATGATTTTTCCCCATCAAATGATCCAACTTGCATCCCAAAGATCCAATTAAAAACGGCCATCTGACAATCTCGAACAAAAACGGCCTTACTTTGCTTTTCTGCCAAAAATCTCGGTTTGTAGAAAAATCTTTTGAGGATGAGTCAATGTTCCTAAAATGATTTGTGACATAACAGAACTTCCAATTTTTGAAATCGAGTTCAATTTCTTGGTTGATTTCAATATGGCATGACTTTAACGCGTCCTAATCTACCGGGTAGCTTTTAGGAATTTTCCTTGCAATTGACATGTGGTTGATTATATTCAAGCCACAAAATGCATCTCGACACATTGGCGACTCTTGATTATCATGGAAATCTCGAGATTTCAAATACGGACACATGGTACTAAAACGACAGAGAAATCGGTCTAATGCCGATCGATCATAATTTTACAATTAAGTGGAATCACCCACATTTAATTACATGGTTCTGTCGAATTGACCTATCTCCGATCTCTAATCGATCTATGTCGTAATGACCCATGCATATTAACACAGTCAAGCAGCCGATTCCTGGTCAAATTCTCAAGTCTATTGCGTTTAGATTTCTTAACAGCTTCACATGATAGACTAGTTATCTCATGAGTGGCCAACTCAGAGAAGAGAGCTATAGACGCGAAGATGAAATGCCCGACTTATTCAATTTAAACCAAAATTAGAAAATCGGGATGTCACACTTTTCACTCATTCTCATTTAAAAATGCTAACCAACAATGTGAGAATGTGAAAATCACTTGACCTTACCTTTATCATCAAGTCGACAAGGGTTCGAGTTTTCTCGCAAGTAGTACAACCTTGCCAATTTAAAAGGTCTTTCATAAGATTGTAATGCAGATTTGGTCAAAAGCTTAACAAATGGATAATTCAATTCCTGTCTACAAAAGCAATATTTGTCATCGTCCACGCCAAATTTACAAGCTAAGAATCCTGCAAAATGAAATATAAATAATCTTGCCCGTACTCCTTTAGGTAAAGCTTACTCACATTGAATTCTATGTTAGCTCAAGTGCTCTAATTTGAAGAGACTTTAAAGGGACGTAACTTATGCTTGCTTTATGGATTAAGAAACAAAAGGATTTATTAAAATCAAAGATTTTTCCTTGAGGGGTGTCATGACCTACCTTAGGGAGGCTGCCCTCGAGGATAAATTTAAAGGTAGGTCAACAAATGATCCTAATGGTTCAATGAAAAGACAGTTTGAACATGTCATATTTTCAAAGACGGCTTGAACACATCATCTTTTCAAATGCCAAAAGAAGGTTCATAAAAATTAAGAGCGCACTCTTCTAAATACATACCTCATGTGACACAAGATTTCCTTTAAAGTTCATTTCAACCTAAGTATTTTCTAGGAGTTATTGCTAGCCATTTGGAGTCGGCTAGAAACCAATTGAGACATGGGAGGATTATCTCGATTTCTACGCAACCAAAGATTCTAATGTTCAAGGACTTGATGGCACTAACATTTCTATTAATGCCCTTTTGGTTACCATTAAATTGGAAGAGTGCTACCTAAATGGTCATGCAATTATGATTAGCACAAAATATGATCCTAAAGTCATCAAAGCCACTAGGTGACATGTAAATGTTTTAGTGTGTTGTTTTTTGTAAAATATAGACTAATTCTAGCCTAATCTAAAAAATAAATTAACAATCAATTTATTGAATAACAGTGCGGTACATAAACACATAAGGTATTGAAAGTAAGTTTGGGAAATGAAAAACCCGATGCAAGTCAAGCAAATAATATTACTACCTCTTGTTATTGAGCCTCGAGACATGAACCCTTTGAAACTTGCTATTGAAAAAGAAATATATTACCTCACCCCGTCTGCGACCTGTGACCAAGAGGAAGTGGAAATGGTTGAGCATATCTTTCTCCTCTACCCCTGGACAGCACAGGTATGGGACAACTCCGAAATCAATGGACAAATCATTACACATGAAGTCACTCGCATGGATGGGTGATTGGTGCATTTTATAAAGAAAAACACTTAACTTACCCTCCTTGGAAGCAATTTCATATGTTCTCTAGCAAATCTGGAAGGGGCGAAACAATTTTGTTTTTCAAGGAAGCAAGCTGGACGCCTGCAACATAGTAGATCTGGCCCGGTTTCAGCAAAAAAGTTTTGAAAAGTGGGGCTTTCAACACCCTCAAGAGACAAAAATAGGAGAGCGCGAGGTACCTCAGATCTGGGTAGCCCTGGCAGTCGGCACACTCAAGATTAACGTAGATGAGTCACTTGGAGATGGATCGATGGAAGGTGTCATCTCTTGCATCATCCGTGACCACTGAGCTGCCTTGTTCATGGTTTTACTAGGACTATTCGTGCGGCCTCTACTACTCAATTGGAAACCCTAGCTCTCTTGGACGCTTTAAAGTACATCGAGCAAGTGAAGATGAGGGATGTTTCTATAGAATCCGATAGGTTAGATCTAGTAAAGTCTCTTATGACTGATGGAGACATCAACTAGGAAGTATGTGCGCCTTTGGCAAAGTGTAAAAGTCTTCTACTAAATCTACCATGCGTGGGCCTTCACTTCTGTCCAAGAACAGCCAACTCAGTCATGGACTAGGCCGCGCATGAACACAAGAAGAAAACATTGCCACCCGATTGGATCTCCTCTCCTCCGCAAGCCCTTTGGGCCCTTTTATGTACCGATGCCCTAGGTTTGGGTGCTGCTGGAGTTTCTCTAGTTATGAATAAATAAAATATCTTTTTCGACCAAATAATAATAATAATAATAATAATAATAATAATAAATAAATAAATAAATAAATAAATAAATAAAGCAAATACCAAAGGGGTTATGGTGGATAAGCTATCCAATTACTCGACAAAATATTTTGTCTTTGGGCCTTGGCTATCCAATTAGTTACCTTATTTGTTTCTATTCTACAATGGACTATCTTTAAATTGGCAAATGAGCCCATGGATCTCTAGGCTCCCAACACCAAAGGCTTTGCTTCCCACAAAACTGGAGGAGTTTGAAATTGCTTCAACCAATTCCACACAATCTGACTCCATTTGAAGTACGTCGTCACATGTGAGGAAAGAGAGAGCTTCAACTAGTGCAAGGGTTTCGACGTGGAGGGCAGAGGTTGCTAGTACCAATCTAGCGAACCCTTGAAGGAGAGTGCCCTCCAAGTCTTGAAGGATGCCGACTATGGTGTTTGTCCTTTCTGCAAATGACCCATCGATGTTCATCTTCAAGCTTCGACCTCTCGGTGGTATCTAGCCTTGTGGTAGGTCTCCAAACTCCTTCTAAGCCTTCATCTTTTTTCCATTCCATCTTCAAAAATTCCAGAGCATAATGTGTGGTAATTCCACTAAGGTACCCGGGTCTAGGATTTGGTGCCTGTAGACACAATTGCTCATCACCTTCTAAATAAACCAGAGATGGTAGCCACAATGTCAAGGGAAGATGGGTTTACCACTTGGTATTGTAATTTTGTAGCTAATCTTCAATCTTTGCTAACCCTAGCCTTGAAATATTAATCTATAATGTGGCATATATCCATATCCGAGTTGTCCATGACAACAAGAACAAATACCCTATTGTTTCGGCTTCTTGGCCACATAAAGGGCATTTGGGCTCACGTAAAATCTTTCTCCTAAATAGGTTATCTTTTGTAGGTAATGCATTTCGGCATAAACTCCATAAGAAAATTCTGATTCTTATGGGGTATTTAGTAGCCAAATACGTTTTCAGAGCTCATGGGGTGACTAGTATGATGCTAAGGCCTAGATTGTGGAATTTTGATTTGCTTCTTCTTTGTCTATGGTATATGCACTCTTAATAGTATACTGACCAGATTTTGTGCCTGCCCAAACAACTTTATCTTGTGAGATTCGACTTTTCAAAGGGGTTGTCAATATCTCATGACGGTTTGCTCATCAAATAGTCTGCCCAAGATCTATTCGTCCCATTTATCCTCCTCTTTCCGAATCAAGTTAGCCACTTTTGTCAGTTCTCCATAGCTAGCGGGTCCTCCAAGAATGCCACATTTAAGCCATATGTCTTGATAAATGTTAATTTTATCCCCTATTGCCCACTGACCACATAACTAAATGTGAAATTGAACTCTTCCCATCAACATGCTTTGCCATCCTCATGAGGGGCATGACCTCTTTTTTGCATTCCAAAAGGAATTCCAAGGGAAATAAATCCCTTTTAATATTTGACTCCATAGGGATTGAGGGTATTGAGATAATCTCCATGCCTGTTTACCTAGCATGACTCTATTGAAAGATAATAGACCTCTAAAGCCTAGATCTCATAGGTCTTTTCTAAACTTTAACAACTCTCATTTCCTCCAATGAAGACCAACACTAAACTCACTATTTTTGCATCAAAATGCTGCATTTTTTCCTCCATTGAAAGACATATAGAGAACGAGATTTTGAATATTGACATGGCATATTGGAGTAAAGCTTGAACCATAGTTTTTATGAGAATTTCTTTTCCAGCTTTCAAAATAAGATTCTCTTTCCGCCCTTCTAGCTTTATGTTAACTCTTGCTAAGATCCAAGCGAATATATGTTTTTTAGACTTCCCCAATTTGATGGAATTCCCAAGTGCTTTCCTATATGCTTAATTTCAGGGACTCTTAATTCACCAGCCATATTTCTTCTTAAGCTCTGTGGACAACCCATACTAAAAGAAATACTAGACTTGTTCAAGTTAATTTCTTGCCCAGAAGCATAACAATATTGATTCAAGATTAATGCTAAGTTTTGGCATTCTTTTACTTTTCCATCTAAGAAGAAGATCGAGTCATCAGTGAACAAGAGATGAGATAAAATAAGGCAGTACCAATTTAGTTTGATCCTAGTGATTGTTCCATCATCAATTGCTTTTTTCATCAAGATCGATAGGGTATTCGCCATCAAGATAAATAAATAAATAAGGCAAGATGGAATCACCTTGTCTGATTCCTCATTGGTTGGAAAAATTATTGAGACTCGCCATTGATTTTCACACTGAAAGATGTTTTCACACATAACATAACCCAATTTACCCATTTCTCATCAAAGCCCATTTTCAGCATACAAGCTTCGAAAAAATCCCACTCAACTCTATCATAGGCTTTTATTTTCATATCAAATTTAAGCATGGCTTGAAATTTCTTCTTTCTTTTGTAAATTCTCAATTGATGTAGCACCTCTTGCACAATCAAGATATTATCTTGAATTTGTCTTCCTCTCACAAAGGCACTTTGTTCAATCACAATAAGGTCAAAAAGCCATGGTTTCAATCTATTTGCCAAAACCTTAGAGAAAATCTTGTAGGCGAAGTTACACAAGTTTATGGGTTGGAATTGGTCTAGTCTCTACGGATTAGGTACTTTGGCACCAAAGAGATACAGGTTCTATAAAGTGTAGGATTAATGTAACCCTCGTTAAAGAATCTCCTCACATTCTAGAATACATCTTTCGAATGTTTTTGATAACACAGTCCATTCATTCCATCCGGACTTGGTACTCTTAAGGATCTCATATGGAGCACAGCTTGTCGCACTTCTTCTAATGAGATTTCTATAGTAAGCTTATTGGTTCATCTCTTCCATAACAAGAATCAACCATTGCTCTAAAACTGGATCAAAATTGCAAGGACCCACCAACTTGTAAAGGTCTTTAAAGAAATCTATTGTCATCTCTTTCAACATCTTCTGATCACGAATCCATGTGCCCTTATCATTTTTCAAAGTTGTTATCCCGTTTCTTTGCCTTCTTTGAATTGTCGCAACATGGAAGTATTTGGTGTTTTTGTCTCTTCATTACAACCATACCCTTAATGTAATCTCCAATACATTTCCTCTTATTGCCAATAACCTTCAATTTGTTTAGTTAATTCGAGGATCCTTCCTCTTCCCCATGACTTATTTTGATTATTAATTAGATATTGAAGTTCCTCTTTTAATCCATTAAGCATCTTAAGGCTATTTGGGAAAGCCTTTTTATTCCACTTCACTAACTCAGGAGACACATCTTTCAATTTGTTTGCTAGGTTGCAATCTTTTGAGCTAGTTGAATTTCACATCTCCTTGACTATCTCACCACATTCTTCGTTTTCAACCCAAAACGCTTCAAATTTAAATCCATTTTTTTCACTTACTAGATTCAGCTGAAAAGGACAGAAGTAAGGGGCTATGATCCAAGCCAATAGCTTGTAACTCAAAGGCTTCAACTTTGGGGTATATCAATCTCCACTCTATATTGCAAGTGACTTAATCTGACCTTTTCTTCACATATTCCTCTCCTTCTCGGTTATTAGCCCAAGTAAACGCATAACTCTTACTCTCCATATCCATCAAACTACAATCATTTAAGAAGTCTCTAAATGCATTTAATCTATAATGATCCGACATTCATTTTCCCACCTTCTCCCGGTGGTAAAGAATTTCATTAAAATCACCTTAGCACACCCATGATAGAAAGTTCTAAGCAGTTAGATATTTTAACCTCTCCCATAAAGCAAGTTTGTCTTTATATATAGCAAGAGCATGAACAAAAGCTATCCTAAAAGGCTATCTTCTTTCAAAGTCTTCATAAATGACATCAAGAAATTCATTAGAGGCTAAGTTAACCTTGATAGTGACTTCATCATTCCCCCCGCAATCTCGCTTGGGATTTACTACATAGCAATACTGAAACTTCAACCTCCATCGCACTTTTTGGACATATTCTTCTTGATTCTTGGTTTCCATTAAAAAAAAAAAAACCAATCCAGGCTTACCTTAAGCCACAATGGTTCGCAAAGTGAGAACTATCAAGAGAGTACCCAACCCTTGACAGTTCCAACATAATATCTTCATTTGTCCCTCGGTGACTTATTAGAATTACCCACCCAAGTCCATATTCCACAGCAACTTGGATCAGGGTTTCTAGGAATTGGGTTTCATCCAACTTATGCGCATTAGTCTGCTACATGTCATAGGGGCAATATCTTCCATCTTTCTTATTGATCCTAGTGCTTATCTTTCTATGTCTCTTTTGCAAGTTTGCTTTTGCAACTTGTGATGAAGGGAGCTCTAAGAAGAAAGGAGGGTTCACTAATGGGGTAAAGGGATCCCTCCATTCTTCGTAAATTTTCATGAAGGTTATATTCTCCTTCACTCATCATTCTTTTTCCCTTTTCATCATGTGAATGGTATTGCATGTTATGTGAATTATCAACTTATGTTATCACAATAGTTAGTTGTCTGAGTTTAATGGTGTCTCCAACACCATCTCATTCAATCCATCTTCTTCAAAGATATCCCCATAAAAAGCCTTCCAAAAAAGGGCCGCTTGCATTAACTTCCACCTATAGCCAAGATCCAAATAGTAAATTATCATTGTTAGAGAAAAAAGCTTCCTCATAAGACACTATCTCACACCTCTTAGCATAGTGACTTATTCTTCAACATGAGTAACAGAAATGTGGGAGTCATTCGTACCAAAAATCCAGCCAATGTTCCTTACCTTGATAGCTAGAAATAATCCCATAAACAAGTGGGTTAGAAAGGGATAAGGAAACTTTGGCTCTTTCAATTGCAATGGATGCGTATCCATGTGTTTCAATTTTAACTTAAGAAACTTCTCCAACATTTTCAGTAATCCTTCTAATAACATCTTATGTCCTTGCTTCTATAGGAGGCAATCCATGAATTTACATCCAAAAGGCACACGAATCAACTACAATACAATGAGATGGATGCTCATTTCCCATGGTTAAGTACTAGAAAGTGGCTAGAGAAAGACCAAGGACCAAAATGGAGAATACTGTCCTCCTGGATAGAGGAAAATTCAAACAAGAATAACCCAGGTTCCAAGTGCTTGCAAGTTACATTAGTTGCTTTCCATGTCTTAGTCATGGTGGCTAAAAATGCTTGGGAGTTTGTATTGGGATTACCATACAGATATCCAAATGAGGTTCGTTGACATTCCTCCAATCTTTCCTCAAAAACCACATCATTTAGGTCAAATTTCTTTCTCTCGAACCCTAGATGCCTTAATCTTTTAGAAAGGGCAGCCATGCGTCTTTCTAATCCTTTCTCTGTTTCCATCTTAACTCCTCCACTCTAGTTCATGCCTTGTAGATTTCAGTTGGGATTACAAATAAAGCCACATTGCATATTGCTGAGACATCCCAAATACTCTAGATGTACAGATGCTGAGAAGTCCAGACAAAGCTCAGTTGAACTAAAAACTAACCTTTATCAATGAATTGAGAAGATTCCCTAGGCAAAAGAGCCCTTTCTTCCAAAACCAATAGCATGAAGGACATCAGCTTCACATTTTGCCGGGAAAACTCAAAAATGCATTTTATCTAGAAATTCTGAAATTGGTAGATTCAAACTACCTCGGTTTGGCTAAAGATGCGGTAAGGAGATCAAAAACTTGACCTCTGGAAACTCTCCTCCTTATGTGTAGCAACAATTCCATATTTTGTTGCCATTTTTTAGATTAGGGATAAACTTAGTAGAACAAAAGATGGGGAAAACAAGATATCTTCTGTAGAAAATCTAGGGTATTAGGGGCGGTAGGTGAAAGCTACCCAAATTGAAGGGTATATGCAGAATACTCATGATTGTAAGGGGAAAACATTGGAATTTGGGTTAGGGTTTTAGGATAAGAGATGAAGCTACTAGTTGGTAGAGAGGAGCTCTTTAGGCATGCAATAGTTAAGTTGATACCGAATTAGTTCAATTGATTTGATTTTGGCACCTCAATTCGTCCAATTTGCTTTTATATGACCATATTAGACTGTAAAATTATAATTGAGGTTTAATTGTCAAATTGAACCTCAATTAGTCAAATTAAACCTTAGATAAGCATGGTTCAAAGGAATTATACAAATCGGATCAACCTGTCTTGATTTTGTCACATATTAGTTGGCTACTTCGATCAAATTGAATCTAATTATTGTAAATCTATCAAAATTGACATTCAAACTAGGTTGCCTTCAAGGAACTGAACTTAATTTTGGCTAAATTGCATAATTCATGTAAAATGGATCACAACCCCTAATTATGGCCAAAATTGGGGAAATTTGCTTTAGGGTCTGTTCGTTTCACGAAAAATAACTTCCGAGAAAATATTTTCTAGGAATTTCTGGTGTTCGGATGGCAGAAAATAAATGGTCAAAGAAAATATTTTTGGGTCAATGGAAAATCTCCTTATAAGATTGTGGGAAATGATTTCCTCTTTTGAGAAAGGAAAATCATTTTCCCCATCCTTACACATGCATTCTCCCGCAATCTTCTGTTGCCCTTCTTTCCTTACTCATTTTCTCCGGAAGTTGCCATTTCTACCCTCTTTCTCATGAAAGGGTTTCTAATCTCATCCTCCTCCTCCTCCTTTGACATCGACGATCAGCAGCAGCCGAGCACCCTCGAATGAAGGACAAGGGTTTCTGATCTCATCCTCCTCCTCCTTCGATGCCGACGATCAGCAGCGACAGACCATCCCCCTCATCCAACGGTGCTCGATTTCCGCCTTCACGAAGCCCAGCGTTTCTGATCTCGTCCTCCTTCTTGACGTTGATGATCAGTAGTGGCGAATTGCCACTGCGATTGCTCCTCCCAACCGCTCCTCTCCCTCAACGATGGTATCCTTGCTTCCTCATTTCCCTCGATTTCCTCATGTTGCCTTTTTGTTTTTGTTGATCACCTCGGTGCCAATCGATCACTTGCCCCTTGGTCACCACGATTGATGTTCCCGCATAATGGATGGAGCTTATTTGGCGGTGTTTGAGTGATCTTGCAATTCACCCTCTTGGTTGTGTCTTATATGTTTTCGAGCCTCAAGAAGATTTTTGCCGGATGATTTATGATGGATTGAACGTGATTGTGTTTAGCTTTGCTAATCATGTTGGCAGCTTGTGTAGTTTTTATAGGGAAAGTGAAGGATCAAGGAGATTGGTTACACCTTTGCGAGCTTTTTGATGTGATTTTTGTGCATTGAGCTTAGAATTCTATAGCTGCTGGAGGTATAATTAAAAGCATAAAAGGATGGCATATGTGATACCCAAGTGGTAATATTGGCTTAAAATTTATAAAGGTGGGACCCTTTAGCCTCTACGTGAAGTCGTGGAGTTGCTAAAGAGATAGCTTGGTCCAAACAGTGTTGGTTATGTTTTCTAATTGGAATGTATTGTAAGTCGTGACATCAGTATTCTAGAGCTTGTCTTGTCTCTTCCAAGGCGAGTAAAACATATTTCATGTTGATAGTTTTTAAAGTTTCATTACATTTTTATCTATAGTGTCCAATTGGTTGCATATCTAAATTCTCATCAATCTTTGTCCATATTAAGTTGATACTTCGTTGTAGGCGCACATTAAGCAACTTGCTTTCCCTTGTTGAATGCAACTCTAAAATGAAGGCCAAAATGTGTCTTGCAAGTAACCTACAAAAGGGAAATTGATTAAGCTAGACATCCATATTGACATTGACAAAGTGAGGTAATACATTCTTACAATACAACCTAAGTTTTGGGGATTAAGAGCTAACTTCTTCATAGTAGACAAGCCTAGTGAAGGATTCATTTGGTCTCATTCATTTGACTGTAACTATTCATTTTGTCTTGTTCTTTCATGAGAAATATGTGCGTTATATACTGGTTTACCCTCTTAACCCCTTTTACCATGTTTATAGATAGTTGGTTAAACAAGTTGTCATGTATATGGGTTGACCTCTTAATCCCCTTAAATATCATTTAGACGAAAATAGTTGAGCATGTTATCATCTGCCGTCCCCTATTTTTCTGGCTCTTCTAGTATTGCCCTTCTTGTATTTCACATGCATTTTGTGTTTCATGATTAATGTGTTCCAATATAGATGGATAACAAAATTCGAGCGGTGGTAACAGGTGCAACTGTAGCGGTTATGAAAATTATCACATTAGTTATGGATGATTATGATCATTCGGAGAATCACATACCAAGAGAGCCTCATGTGAATCGAGATTATGAGAGAGAGTTATATATGAATCGTGTGTTATAAAGTGGTGATACTCATTGTATAGATCAAATATAGAGGACACCAAATGCTTTTTTAGACCTTTGTAAGGTACTTGGTGCAAGTAACTTGTTGCGTTTTACTGTAAATGTTTCTATTAAGGAGCAAGTTATGATATTTTGTCACATCATTGGACATAATGTAAGGTTTAGAGTCATTAGGGGAAGATTTCATAGATCAATAGACACCATCCATAGATATTTCAAAATTGTCCTGCAAGCAATTTTGAAATTATACAAGCATGTGGTGAAAGAACCAAGCAATTCCACTCCTCTTGAGATTAGTAACAGTCGAAGGTTTTATCCATATTTTAAGGTATGGAATTTGAAAAGACAAGTCTATAAATTGCTTGAGAAATTTCATTAGTATTTGGTTGTTAACTATATTGATTATTTTAGGATTGTGTTGGAGCAATAGATGGAACTCAAGTACATGCATAAGTTCCTCTAGAAATTCGAGGAAGATTTCGTGGTCAGAAGGATGGAACAACACAAAATATATTAGCTGCTGTTACATTTGACTTGAGATTTTCTTATGTATTAGCTGGTTGGGAAGACACAGCTCATGATTCACGTATTTTGTCTGATGCACTTTCAAAGCCGAATGGATTGAACATTCCTAGAGGTAAGAAAATAGAATTTACACACATTATTTGAATTGAGATTAGTAACTTGGTAATAAACTTATCTATAACTTGTAGGAAAATATTATCTTGCTGATGCTGGTTATGGAATCCATAATGGCATCATCTCTCCCTATCATGGTGTTAGAGACCATTTGAAGGAGTTTAGTGATCGCCCTCCTAAAAACAAGAAGGAGCTATTCAATTTGCAGCATTCATCTCTAAGAACTACTATTGAAAGAGCACTTGGAGTTCTAAAGAAGCGTTTTCGAGTATTGGATTCATAACATTTTTGGTCATTTAGAACACAAGTCAATGTTGTCTTAGCTTGTTGTATCATTCACAATTTTATTATGGGAGCTTATCCCAATGACTCTATCATGGAAGAGATGAATAGACAAATAGAATCTCAAAAAGAAAATCCAATAATCCAACTTTCTCAAGGGAGGAAAAGGAGGAAAAGAAGATATGGGCATCAAAGAGGAATAGGATTGCACATGCAATGTGGATTAGTTATCAGAATATTAGAAGAAGCCAATAGTTTTGCTTTTATCTTTTTTGAGTGTGGTTTTCATTTCTTTAATGATAATCATCTGGTGCAGCATTGCAGTGGGTCCCACTTGCCAAATAAAAATTGATGAGTTGGCCTGATTGTATACATGTCAAATGATAAATGAACCGATCTACATTTTTATATAGAGGACGAATCTACCTAATATTTTTTCCTTTGCATGACCACGAGACGAACTTAAAATTTAATCCATGCAGACGAAATTGAAAACAGTACATGTAAAAGTTAGGATAATAGAGTTACTTCAGGATTTCCAAAGCTGATGACAGAATATATGGGTGCTCTAGACAGTAGCCTACAGATAATTTTTCCTGTTCCTTGTTACCAAAACAATATTGAATAACAATTTTTCCTATTCCTTGTTACCAAAACAATATTCGAATGAATCAGGGAAAAAAGGTACATCAAGAGTTAAATTAGGTCATCCACTATTTGCTTATTTTACCAAACGACGGGGAAGAAAGTAGCTTAACCTAACATTTGCAACCCTGAGATGCTACTTAGGCAAAATAGCGACTGCGTTCATATTGACAATGATTGTTTAACGTGAGGCCTTGTAAATTGTCCGAGCAAAGGAAAACTGTTCAAAGTCCACGGTAACCTCCATGTTCACCTGCCCTTGGAAGACTAAATTTTACTTATGGCCATGCAAGTAAAAGAAGTAAAACTGCACAAAGCTCAAGCTATTTCCAGAGCTACAAATGATGGGTCACAGCTTCGGCATTGAAAATTTGGAATCAGACGGAAACATGATTTTGGTATCAATGATAATTTTTTGATTAATTATGTGTGCAGGTGTATATATAGGGTATGTATTTAGTAGAGAATAGACAAAAGGAAACATGTTAAGATAATTTCGAGAATATAGGTCATGGGATAATATAAAAAAAAAAAAAAAAGGTTCATTGGTTGGATAAAATAGTTTGTTAAAGGAGTGTCGATGAAGGAGCTAAAGATTTGAGTTTATGAACTCAGCCCCCGCACATCGACATAAATGAGCCCATCCCTTTTATAAGCAATCTCCACCGTAGTTGAAGGAGATATTTTAGGATTTTTTCTAGATACATGCTTAAGTGGACTCATTTTAGATAACAAGCTCCAACTACTCCTTAAAGGACTTGAACACCACTAGATTCAACTGCCCACTATTAGAGTTAATGTTTTAAATATTTCTTCAAAATTGGACCCAAAAAAAAGGATCACTTCCCCAACACTCCTCCTTGATTCATTTTTGTGATATTTCGAGCATGCTTCATGATCTCTCAAACTTGTCTTGAAATCCTTCCGGTGATCGGTTCCATGCCTTTTTCGTGATCTTTGCTCCAAGAACCCTGCATCCATCCGTAGTTGATTTGCTAAAACACTCACATCTTTCTCCAACTCGACATGTCTTTCTTCAACGATGTCTTAGATGTCTTGGCCATCAAAATGCTCTTAGTTGTAGATGTTCCCATCAAATTAGAGATCAGTATTTTTAAGAGGCGAGTTGGCCTTTGTTTTAGCTCTGGCTTTAGAGTAAGGTCCAACTCTAACTTTGATTTAGTTGAGGATAGTGTTAGCCAGAGAGTAAGGTCCAACTCTGACTTTGATTTAGTTGAGGATAGTGTGGACAAATGCCAAACACCATCCGAACGTGGCTAACTCTGAAACCACGTTGAAGATTTGGAATCGCATAGAAGCATGATTTTGGTATGGATAATAACTTTTTTTGTCAATGATGTGCAAGTGTATATTTGTGTAGTATGTATTTGATTAAGGAATGGACAAGAGACAAGCTAGGATAGTTCAAGGATATATGTCATGAGACAAGAATATAATTTTTTTAGTTGATAGAAATGTGGTGTTACATTAATGGTAGGAGGGGATCTTGTCGTGGGTAAAGTACAATGATATGGAGTTTATCTAATGCTTCCAACACCCTAAACAAACCAATGCAAGCCTTCTTTCTAGAGCTACCTACCAACTTCTTCAAGGAAAGACCTCTACTTTTGTTAGAGACTTCATGGCTTTCCTTGTTCTCAATGCATAGGCTCCTAGAGACTTCAACATTTGCGCTTTCTGGACTCTTTTGCACACATGCATTGCCGCCTAAGAGTAGATCGTTTGTAATATTTTTTCTAGACTGCACTAACAAATGCCTGGAAGATTCTAGAAATTGGACATCTTTGATGTGACTAACATATCCTTGGGAAAAGTAGGCAACCCACGAAAATAAGTGGCACGACGACCACACTTCATACGCCACCCTCACTCTTATCTCCTGCAAATTCCTAACAAGGGAGAACGAACGTTTGGTAGAAGCCCTGAAGCACACTGTGCACGCCTCCCTGTAAATCCCAGTGCTTGTAGTTTTAGTTCCTCTCAAAGAACGGTTTGTGCCCGCATAGGTTACTCGAACTATCTGATATTTAAAAAAAAAAATCACTCTCGCGTTGCACAAAATTCTTGCGGAAAGCTCATTATTGGGTTGGGATGAGTTTTTGTCATATTAAATTTTTCACTTGTTTCATTCTGCTACACAAACTAGAAGCTGCACTTACAAAAGGTGAAAGCAGCTTCTATGAAGAATCTGAAATATAAGCGACTGGCCTTTTTCTGCGAAGATCGAAACAACGGCACTTTTTTTACCAACCGACCTAGGCTGCTTGATCTTTTATTCATAGCAGGCACCAAAAAATGCAACCTGTGGTGCACTTCGCATCCGTTTCAGCTAAAAGGCCTAACGTACAATATGACAGATTGTTTTTTGGAAATTTTCTATAAATGCATGAATTACTTCTCCTCAAAACAATAATAGAACATGAAAAGCTTTAGCGTTAGATAGTTAAACGTGGGTATAAATTGCCATAGGACGTTTGGCTGTGGAAATATAGAAGCCTTACACAATTAGACCAATGTACAGATGCAAAGTTGTTCCGAGCTGCATCTTTATGCTAAATAATCACATTAGATATTATTTAGAAGTACTGGTTCTCTATGAGGTATTACAGGGATGACTCAGATGCAACAACCACATTTAATAAACATATAGAGTCATATCGCCTTCTGAAGATGATACAGCCCAATTGATCACCACTGTTTTGCTCCTTTCAGTGATTTTCACAGCAAAAGAAGCCTATAAGATAACGCAACGGGAGTGCTTTATATTTCCGGAGGTCGAGGTAAAAAAAATTTTAATGTCCTCAAAGACCTTGTCAGCAGGCTTTCCAGCATCAATCTGAATAAACAACAAGATAGATAATCAATCAACTGGAACAAGAACACGCAATTCACCTACCGAAGATTTCAACACATTAAGAGACACCCTCACCTTTCTGACTTTTCCCTTGGAATTGTAATACTCGATAACTGGGAGGGTAGACTCCTTGAACACCTTAAACCTTTTCCTTATTGTTTCTATGTTGTCATCTTGTCTTCCCTTCAAAACCAGTAACAAATAGTGGAAAAGCATCAGATTTCTAAAATAACTAGATGAGCTGGAAAGATGACAAAAGCAAGAGTATGGGATCGTAAGGTGATGGCGATGAAGAAATAATTGCCTGACCTGATTCCTATTCAACAAGCGCCTTTCCATCTCTTCCTCAGAACAATCAAGAAACAACACAAGTTTTGGCTCAATTTTAATCTGCGAAAATTTCACTTTTCAACCCTTTGAGGAGGAAGATCAACATGCAATAGCTAATAGGCTCACATTTGAAATGTGTGGGATGATACTAGAACAGAAACTAGATTAGAGCAGCGCATTGCAAATAAAAAAAAAGGTCTGGTCAAACTTACAACAGCTTCATATGCAACACGATTTTCCTCATTCCGAGGGAAACCATCAATAAGCAACTTGTCGTTTCCACATTCCTGCATCGCTTTCTGCAGGAGCTTGATTGTCAATTCTGCAGGCACCATCTTTCCCTCCTTCATCATACTCTGGATCATAGTCCTGCCAATTGAGAGAGGAAATTTGGTTGGTTGTCAAACCTTCAAAGAGACAACTCAATTGCATAAGAACCTAAAAGACATTGGCTCCTATCATGTGCATGCATTCATCTCAAGATGGCTTCAGTCATCTCTCTGTTAAAAGAAAAGCACACGGGAATGTCAAACATGTCTTATGCCAGTTAGGGCTAACAACTGAAGTTTCCACCTTGAGATTAATTCTTGCTGCCAATTAGTCTAACCCAAAGATGATATTTAATGGCGAATAGAGTTGCTCATCATAAATGTGATTTGAAGCAAGCTTGTTTAACAACACTTTTTGTCAATTGTAAGCATAGGATAACGGGTTATAATGTGTGTAAGTGACAAGCTGTCATGATTAATAGGCGAACCAGTCAAATACACGTCTGAAAGAGCTCAAGAGACTACCGAGTGTTAACTTGTGAAGGACACGGTTCTTTTTCACGCTTTACCATTTAAGCTGCGATGTTGGGTTCAAAATAGTGAACTAACTAAAAGCCACATATGAGTTATGTGAACAACCCATGGGGAATTGCAGCTCTGAAGCTGGTTCGTCATCTCAACCAGAGTTCAGAATCACCATTGAATCAATAACAGCTCAACAACCAATTGCCGCCCAAGCGGCAAAACTCTTTTGTGTGTATGTGCGTGCGAGTGAGTGCAAACAACCCATGTTGCAAATTGCAGCTTTGAAGTCGGTTCGTCATCTCAACCAGAGTTCAAAATCAACAGTGAGTCAAAAACAACACATTGGGGCAATACTTTGTGCCCGTGCAAACGAACCATGTCACAAATTGCAACTTTCAAGCCGGTTTGATATGTCAACCGGAGCTCAAAATTAACCAATTATTACCCAAGTGGCGATACTCCCTGAACATGCCTGGACTTGCATAATTAGGTTTAGTCAAGAAGAGGACCCTACCACTTGAAAATAGATATCTGTAGCGAAAAGTACAAGCACAGATGGCTAAACTAACTTCCTGAAATAATAGAAGATCAATAATAGCGGCATTATTACCCATTTTCAGAACCAGATCTAATTTCATCTCGGAGAAGGTCACCAGTACTGATATGAGTGAAACCAAAGTGCTGAACAATTTTATCACATTGGGTACCCTTTCCGCTGCCAGGTCCACCTGCGAACTTAAGAAAGTTAAATTAGAAAGGTTGAAAGAGCCTCTATTCTTTGGCAAATACGAAGGTAGAAATTTTTCGAAGCAATAAAAATACTCCTTCCAAAAAGTTAAAAGGAATTTTGAGGGCACGTATAAAAATCTTTATAAGCAAAATTAAATGTGAATACATTAAATCATATATTACATAGCTAAACATCGGCCATTAAATGATGCAATTCTAATATTCTCCATCAAGAAGATCTACATGAACACCAGTTTGTCATGATTATAAGTAAAAAAACTATTAAACTTGCATACTAGAAAATGGTCACACATAATGCCCCTAGTAATCAAATATGGTGCATTTCAAATAAAAGATTTATATCATGGATCTACCGAATGCTCATTCAGTATTTAAGGAATAGAATATGATGAAATCAAAGAAAATAGAAAGGTTAATGCTGATAAAAAGTAAGGAAGCAAATAAAGTCAAAAGAAAAAAGAACTGAGTGATTAAGTTGAATTGTGTCCTACCAAAAAAAAAAAAAAAAATCTCACTTAACAATCAAGCACCAAACGTATGATCCGCAGGGGAGGGATCAAAACTTCAAGCGAAAGACAAGCATATTGGAAATTTTGAAACACAATGCATCACTCAAGCAACTCTGCTGAAAGATCCGGATCAGTCTACTTTCTACAATTTTTTTTTTTTTTTTTGCGCTAAACTTTCTACAACTTGACAAACTTAAATAATGGGCCAAAATAGAGTATCATGGAATCTAGTAGAAGCTAACTCAGATGGAATTGGTTACGATTCAAGAGATTTTGCTGAAGAAATAAAGGACCCCTGTTATCTCTATAGCAAGTCTCAGAAACTTAAAGAATAGATGCTCACCCAAAATAAAAACAACTGTGGGCTTTCTCTGTGCCAAGGTTCCCTTCTGTAAGCACGGCAGTTTCTTGTGTCAGCATCGCACATCAGTGAAGTTGGAGGGAAAATGTGTCAAAAGCATCTTTGCCCAAAAGAAAGAATCTTTACAACAAACAGTTATTCTTCATATCAACAGTCTCCACTGAATATGTTCTCACAGCAAGTTGTCAAGTCACTTTAATACATGGATGCCACACAAACCTTAAATTAAGGCGAGTGCGAGTGCGAGTGCGACCGCTCCCTAGCCAGCCACACATACACATACACGAGAGAGAGAGAGAGAGAGAGAGAGAGGGGACAGAATCAAAGGTTTTCTGGAACATGCTTAGTGCCTTGTATCTCATCATCATGAATGATTAGTGCATTTTATTAGACTTCTTAGTTCCAAATTTTGCAGTCCATTGTACTGAACCCGATCCCTTTTCTCACCTTATCAAAGGTTTAGATGACACTTTTTGGTGTCAAGGTACTTTTCATGTGGCCCCAACTCTCAGCAATAAAAGGAACTTCTGAGTTATTACTAAATGTTTGAGTGTGAATGAAATTAAAAGGTGACCATGGAGATGTAGAAACAGCTGAGATTGAGAAGTCTTGCTACTCCATATTGGAAGAATGAATAACATATGACTGCACAACAGGCAGTACATCATCATGGCTAGTGTTTAGGACTAACGTTCAAAACAGGACACACGTAACCAAAAAGAATTACTAGAGAAGAAATCAGATGCTTGCCTCCATTGCAACATCAGTAACACTCCCCATGAGAGGCAGCTAAAGAATGTTGAACCACAAGATCTGGTTCACCAAAGAATAATTGACTCACAAAAGCTAAATTCATGCTATCAATTCTTGCTAGAGGCTACCATCAAGAGGCCACGTTAAGCTTCAAAGAGTTGAGTGCATCTTCGAGAGCATATACCATAAATATTGACATCTAATTTGCCATAAAAGTAGATCAGTTTGCAAACATACACATACAAAAATATCTGCTGATGGATTTTGTTGATCCGTACAAGCTTAAAAAATCAAGATAGGCATATCTATTTTAAAATCAAGGTGGCCTGACTGTAAGATAAAAAGCTTCGTACTTGCATTCATGATAATCTTATGCACATACACTAAAATAAATATGCTTCTGCTTTCTCAAATATAAAGGAACTTGAATATGACTGGTGAACATTTTGACACAATGCTCAACTAGGAAGGAGAAAAATCTTTCTTTCTTTTTTGCACTCCTCATCTCTCTTCCTCGAATCCTATCAAACGCAAAAGTAGAAGAAGAAAGATCAGCACCGTAAGAGGTGAACCCCGATGCTGGCTCGGTTCACAGCCTGGCCTGCCGAACAGTTTAGAGCCGAAACGTTACCGAAATTCTAATGGTGAAGAGGAAAAAGCTGTAAATCGAGGCTTTATAGACTGCTTTGCGTGATCTCGACGGTTAAAGTTGTAGACAACCCTCTTGTGAAGCTCACGAAAGGAACGCGCACAGTAATTCCCATCTCAGGTTCAAATATTCTATAGCCCAGACCCATTGTGCGTAAGGTCTAGCTCGGAATCTAATTCTAGTATAGAGTTCCCCTACAAGGGTGCACCATTGCTCGAGAATTTTCAAATCTGTCCTTCGGGATTTCACTGCGTCGGAGCGATTCAGTCTTCCAAAGGTAGAAATCTAATTAGCGATGGCTTTGGCGACAACAATGTGGCCGACGACCGTCTTGAACTGTACGCTCTTTGGTGGCAAATAGTCATCAGAGTATCACGGTAGCCATGGAGTGATGGTCGGATGGGATGGGCATTCGATTAAAGGCTATTCACCTACAGATAAATGTAGGTCAATTTATCGAGGGAAACAAAGTGGCACCTAGAGGACATTAAGGTAACGGTCAACCATCTTGTGTATTTGCTACAGCAATGCGAAATAACCAACTAGCCTGGATGTGAAATCAATTCACTAGCGATAGACAAGACAGATTCATTTGGAGAAATTGTTATTATTGGGATGTGTAGCGATCATCTTAGGAAGGTAAAAAGAATTGTTATTACCGCCATTGATTTCATGCCTCATCCTAGCTCAAACCCATCTTTATATAAGGTGTAGCTTAGGGGCACGTATGTTTCTACTTAAAAGACAAGTGAAAGCTGCCCTTTTTTTTTTTCTTAACTATTTTTGAAATATTTATGTACTTTGAAAGCTTCAAGTAGTTTAGTTTTAAAACTCAAAATGCATGTTCACAAGAGTTTGTATTACGTGAAAGGTAAAAATGACTCCATATATTCTAGGATGAAGTGTTAAGACACCTAAATTTAGGACATTTCTAATTGCATGAAAGTCAGAAATCAAGCCCACTAATTCTATTAAAATTTAACCCTTAAATAAAGATGTGCATACTGCATAATCTTGTGATCTCTTTATTACATTCTTCCGCATATAGAAATTATAGACAACTTTGTTTAAGAATAGCATATATGCATCAAACATATAAATAACGTCTAAGCAAGGCAAGAATGAAGACATTCATGGAGGTGGGGGAGGAACAACCGAGATTAGTAGAGAAAATGACATGTTCGGTCAATGCATTTGTAGAAAGAATGAGAGAGATGAGATTGGAGATTAGAAATAGAGAGAGAGAGAGAGAGAGAGAGAGATTCGAATAATTGGCATCACCATCCCAAGAGAGAGAGAGAAATTCGAATAATTGGCATCACCATCCTTTTGGGAATTCTTAGACAAACCGCACGAAAGGGGCCTCTTTTTCATTTCTTTCCAGAAATGGGGAATCTTCATTAAAGAAAATCAGGGAAATCCATGATCGGCTCCACCAAGGCCTCATTGACCTGGCGGCATCATTAAAAGGGAGATGCGCATGAGCAACACATGTTCTAGGACTGGGATTTTCTTAAACTCCGCTTGTATTGCAAAAAATTTAATATTTTTGAAAAATATTTTCAAAAAGTTATTCTTTAAAGAAAAGCAATATTTTTCAGTATTTAACTAAAAATCTAAAAGTAATTTATAAATTAATTTCCATCTTTTGGAAGAGAAAAATATTGAATTTATTTTCCTCAAAAGAGCCGGGATTTCTCAAGCCCAACATGGAAAACTTGAATGCGGGCGCCTAGGACTATCCAAACCTTTCCGAAGGAAAACAATCAGGGAAAAACAAGTTCGAGATACTTGAAATGCCAAAACTTGGCATGGAAGAACACTTAAGTGCCAAAATATCGGAAATGTACACTTAAGTGCCATTTTCGGAGTAAAATGGATCACTTAAATGCCACTCCGGCCAAAATTTGGCTAAATTTCTGACGTTGCAATTTTTTCGGCAAGTTGGGTGCAAAATAACACCGTTTTGTGTCTAATGTGTAAATAATTAATATAAAAATTAATTATATTTTATTTTTAATGAAAATATTCTAAAAAAGAAAAAACTAAAAATTAAAAATTAAAAGAAAAAGGGGTGGCCGAAGGGGCGGCCGAGGGCCGAGCCCTCGCCGCCGCCGGAAGGGCCAACGACGGAGGGGGAGGGTCGGCCGAGGTCGCCGACCTCGCCGACCGGACGGCGAGGGCTCGCGAGCCCTCTCCCTAGATCTAGGTGAGGATTCACAAGCCCTCGCCACCTCCCCGCCGTCACCGAGCCCTAGCCGGGGGCCGGCAACACCGGCCGACAAGTGGAGAGGGCCCGCGAGGGCTTGCGGGCCCTTGCCGCCTCCCCCGTTGCGTTTTAAAGGGCCAAGGACAGTGGGGGGAGCATCGACCAAGGTCGCCGAGCCTTGGCCGTGGGTCGGCAACACCGGTTGGCCAAGGGCCGGCGACCCCGGCCGACCCTCCCCCCTCCATCGCCAGCCCTTCCCGGCGGTGACGGCGAGGGCTTAGCCCTCAACCACCCCTTCGGCCCCTTTTTTTTTAGTTTTTTTAAAATTTTTAGAATATTTTAAATAAAATTAAGTTTAAATTTAATTTTATTAATTTTTATATTAATTATTTACACATCAAATACAAAACAATGTCATTTTTGCAATTTGTTGCCACGTCAACGTGCAAAATGACTCCATTTTGCACCCAACTCGCCGAAAAATTGCCATGTTAGCAATTTGGCCGGATTTTGACCAAAATGGCACTTAAGTAATCCACTTTACTCCAAAACTAGCACTTAAATGTACATTTCCGAAGTTTTGACATTTAAGTGTCCCTCCATGTCAAGTTTTGGTACTTAGGCTGTTCTTCAGTAGGGAAAACCATGCAAATCAAATGCACGAAAGTTGTGCAGGATTGTGCATGAAATAATGACTAACTAATATGCAATCTATACTGATTTTTTTTTATAATTTGACTTATATGCACTAATTACCAAAGGACTTGCAAGAATGATATGGCTATATGACACGAATGGTAACTTCTATACGTCATGTGAATAGTTTCAAGTACTACTCATGCGCGACACTAATCAACGTTAATACTAATTAATCTAATAAATGCCATGAGACATGAATTTTAACCCATCAATTTTTTTGTTCTTTTCTTTATTAATTAACAAAAAGACCCCAAAGACAGATATGCATTCTAAATCCTATATGCAAGATGACACATTTTAAATGCATGTATATGCAACCCTAAGTTAATTAACATGAATGACCTTAAGGAAGTCACGAGCCTATTCTATAATGAGGACTATATGAAATAATATTTTTATTTTATTTTAAAAAAACAGAGAAATTAAATTCTAGGACTCTAATATGACCTAATCAACTTACCATGAATATAGAACTATATACAATGCTGATGATGCTAATATTTTCTAAGTGATGTGCATCACATGATATGAGATTAAACTAGCCTTAGGTCTATATGCAATCTATATGCAACCTTGTGGCATGTTTATTTGGTTTCCATTACAAAATTTATGTGTCGCGACCTTCACAAAGGTGAATTACCCAAGACAAAGTTAATGGATTACTAAGTCTTAAGACTTAGCACAAACCCTCCCAAATCTTACCAATTGCAACTTGGTAGTCGAAAATTAACCCATTTAAAGATACAATTTTATTCAATTTGCAACCATCACTGATATGTTAGGGTTTATTAGAAACTCAAGTATGGGAGAATATTTTACTTCCGTGAACTAGTGATTTAATAGGTTTGGAGACATGATTACGCTAGATTAATCTAACACCCTTATGGTACCTTTTATTTTCAAAAATGTTTTGCAAGCGGTCTTGGTAGATTTTGAACTAAATCACTAATATGCAAAGGATGGTCATGCAAGTGCACAATCAATAAAATAACATCCAACAAACCCAAATGACGAATTGTAAGAATTATGATTAACCTTAAAACAAAGCAAACTATTACTTCATTATTGTCTACTCTTCTAAAATTCTGCAAGATGATATGACATTTAGTTCATTTTTTAAAATCAATTATGTGCAGTTTCAATCTAAATTTGATATGCATGATTTTTACCTAATGACATGTGATGGGCAATTTGTATGACTTATCTCAAACTATAGTAACAGGTGTGCAATCTAATTCTCATGGCCCTAAATATGCATTTGCCACATGACATGGGATGGATGACATAGTAATTCTATATACACATGCATGTTCTTTTTTAAAAATATTTTTTTTTTTTATGATTTTTCATTAGAATAAGAAGTTACCTCAAATTTACTGTCTCATCTAAATTAAAGAATAACTAAAATCTTTATTAATGTTATGAAATTTCTTAATTTTCCACATTATCCTATATAAGCAAATTCTAATTGGAAAACTAATCAACATGAAATGCAACGTGACCTATTATATGATGCAATTTTTATATATAAATTTTTTATAAGAAATTTTACTAAAAATCAACCGAGTAATATAATTAACCACATAAAACATATAATTCACCATGACCCAAGATGGAAAGTTACAATAATCAAAAATCTAATCCAACGTCTCTCGGCTCAACATTCTTTATTATTATGACTCAAAACACAACAATTTTCTGAATCATATAATGTCAAACAAAATCACCAATTACAATCAGAATCAAATAATTTAAACTAAGTAACAAAATAACCAAATTAAATTTGGTTGAAGAAATTACCTAGTTCAAAAAATTTACTTCTGAAAAGTGGGACCAACGAGGAAACGATGCAAGGACAATGACGGGTTCAGACTCCATGGAGGTCATTCATGGGCACCGGTTGCTGATGACCTCAGCTTGAGGTCGTGAGCTGCCATTGAGGTCGCATATGGCTCGTGCTGCCCGTGACCTTGATCAAGGTCGCCCGTGACCTCAAGGCTCAATATGAGGCCTTCCATGGCCTGAGGGAGGTCGTCGGCCTCGCGCAGCCATGTTGCTACTGCTACCTCGACCGAGGCTGGCAGAGAGAGATGCAACTACAGAATTCGTGACCTGGGATGGGATTTTCTTAGAACAGAAATGACTTTTTAGTAAATAAAAGCGAAAGAATACTTGATGAAAGTGCACGAGAAATGTTCAAGGAGCGCAAATCGGAGGAAACAAGATTGTTTGAATGAAGAAACTAACAAAAATATTGTATGTTACTTTACTTGTAGGATTAGACAATGTGTGAAATTTAGGGGCTTGGGCCCCTTTTATTATAAAAAGAAAAGGGTGTTCCACTAAGCTAGATATACAGCTCATGGGCAGCAACGGCCATTAAAATTTTGAAGTCCAAGGATGTTTCTTATATATGTGGAAAAAAAAAAAAAAAACCTCAAGCTCCTGAGCTTGAAGCACGACTTTCAAATGCAGTTATGGCCGCCATCTTCAATTGAAGGCAAAGGTTACTTCATTTCCTCAGACCACAACCATTTCAAAGACCCAACTCTATATGACTTCCATTGATAGATGCAGCTAAAATATAGAGTACAGAGATCATTTAACGTTTTTCCCAGTTTTCTGGAACTCTTCACATTAGAAGACAGCGTTTTGGATCCACGTGAATCCTTCCCATTAGGTGGCTCTTCCTACGCAGAGATTGTTGCCAAATGATGAATTGTCATGAAATATCAGCGAGATAATGCATGCCGACGTATAGAAGTTATGGCAAAGACACAACTCTATTATGTCCTGAGACATTCTAAAACATTAAGAGTAAAAAATCTCTTAATGTTTTGGGAACAACCGTTTTGAGAGCAGACATTTGCCTGTACTTGAGATACTTTTGCATTAGCATAGAGGTGATGCATGAATATCTCACATCCATGTTTTAGTGACTGATTGTTGACACTGGTAGTGAGCAAGGGTACGGAGGAAAAGGAGGAAAAAACAACAATCAGCCATGTTGGGCCGAGGGGTGCAGAGGAACTTTATTTGCAGGTTAATAAACCTTTTAAATGCTGTCGGTATAAGAATACAGAGCCATATATCCCATCACATGCTTGTATATAATTTCTATTGCTAAAATAAGGTGCAAGAATCCTCCAAAATGAAGCAACAATAGGCAGGTACAACAGCATCATCACCTGGCATGGAACAAAGAAAATTCCAGCATTATACATCACTGTGTCCCTAACCGTAATTAGATTTCTCAGGAAAAGTGACGCTATATAACAGGCATACAAAGTCAGGTGAGTTTGTCTCTTTTCATATGTAAGTTCCATTCAGTGAAGCCTCTTGAAATTAACACATTGAAAGATTTGTAGAGACAGTGGACTAAAGAGTCAAACATGCTACCAGAATAAAAGCTATGTTCAGCCATCTCACTTTACCTAGACCTATAACTAAGCAAACGGTTTGTCCCAACCAGACATCAAACTCTATCTTTCACCAGCTATTGGCCGAACAAAAAAAGAAGCACGAAATATGAAAAAGAAAGAAAGTACCCCTTTCCAAAAGGAACAAAGGAAGAACATTGGAAAGTTCTAGACCATCCATTATATGTACTCAATGATAATTATTGTAAGAACCTTCCTATAGCCCCATATATGGAGTGGAAGCGGCACATACTCGAATAGATGTATTCCATAGTTCAATTAGTGGAGCACAGAATCAGGTTCTGTTTCATATTAGAACATATCAGAATCCGAACTTGGAATATCAACATTATTAAGCCAATTTCAAATCATAGTACTAGCATATGCTCAAGAAACCTTTATACTCAGCTGTACTCTCCCAACCAGCTAATTATCTCAAAACGAGGGGCAGCATAGGAAAAGGAATTTGCATGACCACTGGAACAAAATCTAAATGCATTTCTTCAACCTTAAAATTTAACCCATATTGACAAAATTGAAATGGTACTTGTGAAGGTTGAGATAATAGAGTTACCTCAGGATATCCAAAGCTGATCACAGAACATAAATGGATGCTCTAGACAGTAGCCTGCAGATATGTGCAAGATAGAATTAGCACCTACTGTTCCCATCCTTTTTACCAAAACAATATATTCAAATAAATTAAGTAAAAAAGTACATGCAAGAGTTAAAGTAGGTCAATCACTATTAGCCTTTGATCAAAAAAAAGAAAAAAACACTATTTGCCTAATTACCCAAGGAGGAGGGGGGAGAAAGCAGCTTAGCCTGACGTTGCAACCATGAGATGCCACTTGTGGCAGAATAACTATTATGTTCATTGTATTGGCAATGATTTTAATACAAGGCCTTCGTGAATTGTCAAAGCAACAGAAACTGGCTGTGCCATCACCTTTCAATTTGACAAGTGGCAAATGGAGAAGTTAATAAATGTGAGCACCCCCCCCCCCCCCCAAAAAAAAAAACACTTTATCCCATCACTTTCTAAAATTAATCTGATTCTTTATACAACAGGTTAATGGTGCTAAAATGCATTTTCTGTCAGAGTTATGCTATGATTTCAGCATTTAATTATAGAATGCAGACCTTCAAATTCACCATTCATAGCACTAGGTAACCTCCACGTTCAGCTGCCCTTGGAAGATAACCTTTACTTGTGGTACTTAAATTACTGCATAGGGCCAGTCTAGGAAAAAAGTACAGCTGTACAAAGGCTCAAGCTATCTCCAGAGCTACAAATGATGCAGCCATGGCTTCAGAAATCGAACATCTTAAAATGAGTTAACACACTTTGGGATAAGTTGGCATATTGACCACCCTTCATAAGCTGTCCTCACTTTATCTTCTATAAATGTGAATTCCTATCTAAGGGAGAGTGAACCATTGGTAGAAGCCCTTAAGCACTCCACACACCTCTTTGTAAATCCCAATGCTTGTGGTTTTTGTTCCTCTCAAGGAAGGATTTCTACCCACGGAATTTACTCAAACTATCTGATAGAAAAGTCTCTCTCCCTGCTCTCATATTACACAAAAGTCTTCTAGAAAGCTCGTTATTGGGTTGTGAAGAGTTATTAAGTTTAATGCTTTACTTCTTTCATTCTGCTACAAACCTAAAACACCTGGAAGCTGCATCTTCATGAGATGAAAATAGCTTCTATCAAGAATCTAGAATATAACCAATTGGCATCCTCTGCAAAGAATGAAAAACCAGTACTTGATTGATCAACCAAGCAAGTGTTTCTTGATCTTTTATTCGTACCAAGTACCAAAAAATGCCACATGTTTTACATTGCATCCATTTCAACTAAAAGGGTAACGTACAATATGACAGAAATTTTTTTGGAAATTCTCTATCAGTGCATGAATTACTTCTATTCAAAGCAATGATGGAGCTGAAAAGCTTTAAAGTCAGAGAGAGAGAGAGACTGGGTGAGGGACCAGAAACAGGAATTGGGAATAAGGGGCAGAGCAACTGCAATCTTTCTTCTGATCTTAAATGAGGGTATACTAGTTGTAGGACATAAATAGAGCCAATTTGGGTGTGGAAATAGAAGCCTTGCATACAAAGTAGTTAAAAGCTACATTATTATGCTAGATGATCTCATTAGATATTGTTTTCAAGTACTGGTTCTCCAAAAGGGACTACAAGGATGAGTCAGAAGCAAAACCACATTTAATAAACGTATAGCATCACATTGACTTGTGAAGACGATACAGCCCAACTGATAACCTTAATCTGTCCCTTTAAATTAAGATAACACAACTTTGCCACTTTACCTTCTCAGAGTTTGAGGTGAAAATTACTTTGACGGCCTCAAAGACCTCTTCAACAGACTTTCCAGCATCGATCTGAATGAAAGTCCATATAGATAAGCCATCAGATGAAATAACATCATGCAAATACACCTCCAGAAGATTTCAACACATTTAGAGATTTCCTCACCTTTCTGACTTTTTCTTGGAATTGTAGTACTCGATAACTGGGAGGCTAGACTCCAAGAACACCTTGAACCTTTTCCTTATTGTTTCTATGTTGTCATCTTCTCTTCCCTTCAAAAACAGTAAAGGTGGTGAAGAAGTAATCAGATTTCTAAAATGACTACATGAGCTGGAAAGGTGACAAAAGCAAAAAAGTCTGCTTGTATGGTAAAGGTGGTGAAGAAGTAATCGCCTGACCTGATTCCTACTCAACAAGCGCCTTTCCATCTCTTCCTCAGAACAATCAAAATACAACACGAATTCTGGCTCTATTTTAGTCTGCAAAAATCTTACTTGTTATCCCTCTAAAAAAGAAGATCAACATGCAATAGCTAATAGGCTCACATTTGAAATGTGAGGGATGATACTAGATTGGTTCTAAGATTAAAGCAGCGCAACTCAAACAAAAATAGGTGTAGCCAAACTTACAACAGCTTCAAATGCAGCACGATTTTCCTCATTGCGAGGGAAACCATCAATAAGGAACTTGTCATTTCCACTTTCCTGCATTGCTTTCTGCAGGAGCTTGATTGTCACTTCTGAAGGCACTATCTTTCCCTCCTTAATCATATTCTGGATCATAGTTCTACCAATTGAAATAGGAAATTTGGTTGGTCATTGGACCTTCAATGAGACAATTGTAAAAGAACCTAAAAGACATGGCTCCTACAATGTGCATTCATTCATCTCAAGATAGCTTCAGTCATCTCTCTGGTTAAAAAAGGCATAAAGGAATGTCAACCATGAAGTTAGGGCTAACAACTGAAGTTTCCATCTTGCAATTAATCATTAATGCCAATAAGCGGGAATCTAAATATGTCCAACCCAAAGATGACATATTAGTTATTTGAATCAAATTTTCAGAGCACAAAAAGAAATTGAAAAAAGCAAGCTTGTTTAAGAACATTTCTGCCACTTATAAGCATATGATTGCAGGTTAAAATGTGTGTAAGAGACAAGGTGTCATAAATTTATAGTTGAAACAGTCAAATACACACATCTGAATGAGCTTAATAGACTACTGGGTGTTAACTTGTGTAGGACATGCTTCTTTTTCACATTGGACCATTTAGCTCTGATGTTGGGTTCAAAACAGTGAAGTAACTTAAAGTCACAAACGGTTATGTGAACAATCCACATCGCAAATTGCAGCTTGCAGTGAGTCAACAACAACACAGTGCTAGCAATTGCTGCCCAAGCAGCAATACTCTGTGCATGAGTGCACGTGCATGCAAACAACCCTTGTCGCAAATTGCAGCTTGGAAGGTGGTTTGTCTCAACCAGAGTTCAAAATCACCAGTGAGTAAATAAAAACACAGTGCAACCAATCACTGCCCAAGTGGCAATCCTCTGCACACATGCAACTACCCATTTTGCAAGTTGCAACTTTCAAGCCGGCTTAATATCTCAACCAGAGCTCAAAATCCAGTGAATCAATAACAACACAGTGCAACCAATTGCTGCCCAAGCAGCAATACCCAACCCCCCCCCCCCCCTCTCGCACTGTGTCACTGTAGCCATTAAAGCAGGGTATCATTACAACTAAAGCGGATGCGAACAACATTATCATCTGCCACATAACGATTCATGAAACATTATCTCAGTGGAAACAAAGCCAAAAAAAATTGTGAAATGACCAAGAAATCCTGTTTAAGTGAGCATTGAAAATAATTACAAAGGAAAGAAAAATAGCATCACGTAAAAAACTTCACTTGAACATGCCTGGACTTACATAATTAGGTTTAGTCAAAAAAGGATCCTACCACATGGAAAATAGAGAATGCACATATTTCTAGTGAAAAGTACAAGTGCAGATACTATCTATACTAGCTTTCTAAAAAAATAGAATATCAATGACAGCGGCATTGTTACCCATTTTCAGAACCAGATTTGATTTCTGCTCGAAGAAGATCACCAGCACTGAGATGGGTGAAGCCAAAGTGCTGAACAATATTGGCACATTGCGTGCCCTTTCCACTGCCAGGTCCACCTACAAACTTAAGAAAGCTAAATTAAAAAGAATGAAAGAGCCTCTACATTTTGGCAAAGAAGAACTTAGAAGTCTTCTGAAGCAATAAAGAAAAACTCCTTCCAATAAGTTCAGAAAATCATAAGTTTATCGTGAGTGTAAGCAAAAATTATTAAACATGCATAATAGTGAACGGTCACATATTATGCCTCTTAGTAATAACGCATGATGCATTTCAAATCAATCTTTTGTATTTAGATTAACAGTATGGAGCTACTGAATGCTCATTCAGTTTTGAAGGAATAGAATATATAGAAATATAAGAAAATAGAAAGCTAATGCTGAAAAAAGGGGGGAAAGAAATAAAATAAAGTTAAAAAGAAAAAGAAAAAGAAAAACTGAGTAAAAAAGTTGAATTTTGTCCGACAGAAAAGAAAAAAAAAAAAAAATCTCACCTAACTCTAAGTCAAGCACCAAACATATGATCCAAAGGGGAAGGATCAAAACTTAAGCAATAGTGAAAATTTGAAACGAGATGCATCCCTCAAGCAACTCTGCTGAAAGATCTGAATGAATCTACTTTCTGCTACTTGACAAAATCAAATAATAATCAATAGTATCATAGAATCTAATAGAAGCTAACTCAGATGATATTAATTATTATTAAAAAGACCATACTGATGAAATAAAGGACCCCGTTATCCCTAGAGTAAGTTGCAGAAACTTAAAAGTAGATGCTCACCCAAAACAAAAACAACCGTGGGCTTCTTCTCTGTCAAGCTTCGCTCCTGTAAGCAGGCAGTTTCTCATGTCAGCATTACGCATCAGCAAGTTGGAAGAATATGTCAAAAGCATCTTTGCCCCAAAGAGAGAATATTAACACACACACAAACACACACACACACATCAGCATTACGCATCAGCAAGTTGGAAGAATATGTCAAAAGCATCTTTGCCCCAAAGAGAGAATATTAACACAAAGAAAGGGGGTGCACACGCGCACACACACACACACACACGCGCGCATGCAGAGAAAGGGGATCAATGCAGAAAAGTGGGAGGTGCGCACCCCACACACACACACACACACACACACACACGCACGCGCGCGCATGCAGAGAAAGGGGAGGTGCACACGCGCGCACACACACACACACACGCGCATGCAGAGAAAGGGGAGGTGCACACGCGCATGCAGAGAAAGGGGAGGTCACGCGCATGCAGAGAAAGGGGAGGTGCACACGCGCATGCAGAGAAAGGGGAGGTCACGCGCATGCAGAGAAAGGGGAGGTGCACACGCGCATGCAGAGAAAGGGGAGGGATAGAATCAAAGGATTTCTGGAACATGATCGGCAAGACAAGACAGCTTCTCACCTAGAATAAGATAATGTAAAATGAGAAACACACACACACACACACACACACACACACACACACATACGTGCACACGCGCATGCAGAGAAAGGGGAGGGATAGAATCAAAGGATTTCTGGAACATGATCGGCAAGACAAGACAGCTTCTCACCTAGAATAAGATAATGTAAAATGAGAACACACACACACACACACACACACACACACACACACACACACACACACATACGTGCACACGCGCATGCAGAGAAAGGGGAGGGATAGAATCAAAGGATTTCTGGAACATGATCGGCAAGACAAGACAGCTTCTCACCTAGAATAAGATAATGTAAAATGAGAAACCAATCAAGCATATTATTCTAAAGTTGTTTTCACTTGGAGACTTGACCTAGCATTTCAAATGCATCTTATCTCATCATCATGTATACTTAGTGCATTTTATCAGACTTATAGTTTGAGGTACATTGTGCCAAACCTGATCCCTTATCATCACCTTAGCAGGGTGTCAAGATACTATTGACATGCCCCAAATCTCAATAATAAAAGGAACTTCTTAATTCTTACTAAATATTTGAGTGTGAATTAAATTTAAAGATGAACATGTAGATGCAGAAACAACTGAGATTGAGAAGTCTACCACTCCAGATTGGAAAAATGAATAACATATGAGGGCAGATCAGGCAGTACATCATGGCTACAGTTTAGTACTGACATTCAAAACAGAACATAAGTAACCAAAAGAAAGCTCTACTAGAAAAGAAATCAGATGCTTGCCTCAATTGTAACATCAATAACACTTCCCATGAGAGCCAGCTAAAGAATACTGGACCGAAAGATCTGGATCACAAGAAGAATAATTGTATTAGGACAGCTAAATTCATGCTACCAATTCTTTGTAAGGCTGCCAAGTAGAGGCCATGTTAAGATCCAAACAATGGAGTACGTTTCAGAGAGAAAATACCATAAACTATTGACATATAATTTGGCACAAAAGCAGATCATCAGTTCGCAAACATGCACCGTATCTGCTGATGGATCTTCTTGATCCATACAAGCTTAAAACATGCTTACCCTTCACAAAATCAAGGCGTTCTAACTGTTGTGGAAAAGCTTCAGTATAACCTATTTACTCCATTTTACCAATTAGATCTGATCCCGAATAAACCCTTAAGACGAAATCCTGCAACGACTAATGCACGACTTGAAAGATCAAACGGTACAACTGAATTCACTGCATGATGGTCGTACTCATGATTCAATAGCTAAGTACTCGCACGAGCAAAAAGATTTACCGTATGCACGATATGCCTATGCTTTAAAAAAAAAAAAAAATTTGAATCTAACAAGTGAACATTTGGACACAATGCTCAACTGGGAAGAAGAAAAATCTCTTCTTTTTCCCCCTCCTCAGCTCTCCCCCAAGAATCCTCTCGACCCCAGATGCCAAAATAAAGAGATCAGCGCCGGAAGAGACGAACCCCGGTGCTGGCTCAGGTCCCAACTAGGGCAGCCGCACAATTCAGAGCCGAGACGTTCCGAAATTCAAACGGAGACAGCGCGGAAACGCAGAGCAGTCGATGATACCGGATCGAACCAGAGCAAACAGATCAGATCCGGCGAGAGCCGGAGGGACACGAGCATGCAACGAGGCGACAAAGACGAAAGCATAAGCAAAGCACGCCAGAGATCAGGAAAGCCATGCGCAGATCAAGCAGAAACCAGAAAATTGCAGGAAGAGAGAGAGAGAGAGATTAGATCTGGAAAATGGATGGATTACCTCTGCAAAGAAATGATGCCAAATGCGAGAGGGAGAGGGAGAGAGAGAGATATGAGAGGAAGATGCAATGGCGGAGAGAGGAGGAGGAGGAGGGAGGCTTTATAGGCTGGTCGGGTGGTGGTGGTGGCGGCGGTGGTGGGGGGATTGGCAACTTTGCGTGATCCCGACGGTTACAGTAGTTACAAACAACCCTCTCGCCCGAACCTCAAAAGCAGCGAACGCGCACTGTCGGTGTCGGAAATTTCCCCCAAACCTCACATGCCATACATAAAGCCCAGCCCCCCGTACAGCGTACGAGGTTTGCCCCTTAGAATCTACGGCTAGGAGACGCGGAACGACCGAGATGAGCGGAGAAAATGACGTCCGGGTCAATGCATTTGCGAAGAGAATGAGAGAGATGTGATTGAAGATTAGAAAGAGAAAGAGGAGATTTTTGGGCTACACAAATGGTAGGTCACCTCCGCAAATTACTAGTCCATTGACTGGGCAACAGAGAAGACGAGGAAAAAGCGAGGGGGGAGAGAGAGAGAGAAATGAGAGAGATGAAAAAGTAACGGGAGAGGGAAAGGAGAGAGGAAAATAAATGTGAGTGGGGCTGGAAGCGGCACGCCCAATTAAATGGAATGATAATTTACAGAGCTGGCCTCCTTTTTATGTGCCCAATACTTTTCTCCACGAAGGGGGACCCTCGGGGAATCTTCAAGGAAAAAGACGAGGGAAGTCCATTGATCAGCTCTGCCGACGTTGATTTGGTGGCGAATTTGCTTGGGCAATTTACGAAAAGGGGCCGTACGCGAGCGGGACCAACACGGAGAGAGCAACGCACGTTCTGGTGGACTATGAGGAGCGCAGGCACCGGGAAAGTCAGAAACGAGAGAGAAGACGAGTCGACGAAGAGTCACGGAGGAAAAACAAATTAAGATTAGGGGCTTTTTTTGGTTTTGCAGAAAATTAAATTTTCTGCAAAATATTGTCCAAAAGGTCATTTTCTAGGGAAAAAAAGGCAATGTTTTTTGGTGTTTGGATAAAAAATCTGCAAATGAATTGAAAATTATTATCCGTCGTGTGGAAAAGAAAATATTGAATTTATTTTACTAGACAAACATGAAGTCTTCCCATGATATCAGGAATATCAAGCCATCAAAATCCCAATTGCAAGAGCTGAGGCTTCTCGGGCACAACCACACGCACGTTAAGGACCCAAGCTCAACTCGGTTTTGAGTGCTGGTGACTTGGGTGGGAGACTTAGGAACCCAGGCAATGCATGAGTATAGTTAAGAATAATAATGTAGAAGAAACATACCACTATCGTTTGCTCCAATATAGAAGCAAAATATCGAGCTCTTGCTAATAAGACATCACAATTATTATGATTACCGTGGCTACTAGAAAATATGAAAATGCGTCATCATAACGGAATAGTCATTCATTGCGACAATCAAAGTGCTATTCAAATTGAACCTAATAATGTTTTTCATGAACGCACCAAGCACATTGAAATAGATTGTCCTTTCATCTAATATCATGCTCTTTGTGGCACCATTCGACTTATCTCTATTTCCTCCACCGAACAGATTGTTGATGTCTTCACCAAGACATATCTGTCGCAACCTACTCCTCGGGGAAAAAAATAGGTTTAAGGGGTATGACCTAAAGGACGGACCTAAAGCTCATGATTAGGCATAGGCTCTCCCACAGACTCTTCCAAGCTCATGCCTCGCGCGATGATGGGATGTTCTTAAAAATTTCGCAATAAGGAGTCATCACTAAGTTATTGGCGTCTGTTAGAAACCAATTGAAGCATTGAAGTGTACCTTACTTCCTATGCAATTAAAAAAATCTAGGGTCAGGGACTTGATTACACTAATGAACCAATTAGTGCACTTTCGGTAGCTAATCTTATTCATTTTAAAAATATTTTTTTTAGGCAACTTTAGACCAATTCGCTAACATATGAGGTGATCATTAACGCGTAATCATTACAATAACATTAAAATAATAGTTAGCAATCAAGAAAAACGTTTAAATAAATTGCATGGGAAAGCAAATATTTAATATCAAGGAAAAGATAAATGCTAATACTAACTAAACTAAATGGAAGCCCAAATCAACATACCAAAATTGCACAATCAAGGGTGTTCGTCTTTAAGGACAATTGAAACCCTAAGGTAAAACCGTAAAGGCCTAGTCAAACTTGGGCATATATCCAAAGTGAAAGGCTTCCTATTTTTTTTTTTGGAGAAAATTACTCCAAAAATTAATTTTAAATTTTTCGAGGAAATTTAAAAAAATTTAGAATTTTATTTTTATTTTTCTATTTTTTTAAATGAATTTTCGAATTTTCCCAAAAAAAACTGGATTTTTACAATTTTTTATTTTTTTATTTGAAAAAGATCGAATTTTTTAATGTTTTCTGAGTTTTTGAATTTTCTAAAATATTTTTGAATTTTTATTATTTTTCGAAATTTTTTATTTTTTGAAAATTTTTGAATTTTTAATATATTTTTAATATTTAATATTGTTATATTCAGGAAAAACGGGTTCGGACCCGGTAAACCCCTCTGATCCGATTTGAGCCCAGGTCCGACCCACATCGGATAATTTTTTTTCTTTAGTTTAGTTTTTTTTTAATATATATTTTTCCTTTCTTTTTTTTTTTTTTTGTTGTCTATTCCCTGTTTTGTCTTTTTCTTCTGCTTCATCTTCTGCACTTCTTCCTCATTTTCGAAGCCAACTGTTGCTCTTTTTCTTCCTATTTCTTTTTTACCTCTTGCTGCACTTTTCTTTTCTTGCGTTTTCTTTTGTTTTTTTCTTTCTTTCTTCTGCTCTTCTTCTCCATCTTGTCTTTTTTTTTCTTTATTTTACACGTTCGTTCCCCCACCTTCATCACCGAAAGAGTTCTTTCGCCTCAACACCAACCGCCGACGCCGACCTACGCGGCCGCGAACGAGCGGTGCGGTCGCCTCCAGCGGTCCCCAAACTCCGGCGACCACACTGATCCAATCCAGACTCGGAGACTTGGCGGACCCGACCCACCATCGGTCGAAACAGGCGACAAGGAAATGCCGACTAAGCAACCACGAACGAAGTAAACACGGAATCACAACTAAAGCAAAAATCGGTGTAAGTGCTCACAGATCTAACTGAGACATTTTCACAAACAGTTGACGTGCGCTAACAAATCCTAAGGTTTCCGGCTTAGCCGGGACTCGAATCCACGCCGGCGACCTCGACGCACGAGATACGGGGACTGTGGAAACAAAATATACGGACGACAAGGACCGGAGCTCGCCGCGATCTCCGGCCGGGTGTGCCCAAAACAGAACGCGAGCAGAGCCGAGCGTACCTGTTCGGCTTGTGGACGTCGCCGGGAAGGTCCTCGGACGGGTCTGCGCGGGGCCGAGGCGCCCTCTCTTGCTCTCTTAGTCGCTTGAACCTTTCACTCTGCGTTTACCATCTCTCTCTTTCTCGGTCTCCACCCCTTGTCAAATGAGCGAGTCGCTCACTGTTGAGAGCAACCGGCCTCTCTTGCCCTTTTTTTTTTATATATATTTTTAGAAATAGGCGTCAACAATATCCACCCAGGCATTTTCTGTATTATTTTCCAAACTCAAGCTAACATCTTTCGAATCATCTTAAATTCAAGGGAGGTTGTTAGATATATATTAAGGATATTTTGTGATCTTTTTATATAATAATAATATGATTCTATATATTCTCCTCGATTGATTTCCATTTGTTAATTTAGAAAATCATTATTTAAAGCCTATAAAGCGTATTATTCATTAGTCAATGAACAAAATATGATTTCTCTTCATTCATTATTCTCAACCGTTTTTAACATCTGGACCTGGGTCCATCCCTTGTGGTCCTAAGACACAGGAGCCGAGATGGCCACTCAAGTGTCCCAGGCATGTCCTCAACTCAACCTCTTTAGAAACCTAGGCTTAGCCTCGATGAAGTTGAGCCCACATGCTAGACTAGGGTTCCAACTCAGCATTTGTGGACCTAATTTTGTAGGGCATGACCGGTGGGGACCCAGCACCCGCCATCATGGTCTCAAGCCCAACCTTTGTGGACCTAGCCTCACATCAATGGAAGTGCAACCGAGAGCCAAGTGCCCAAGTAGGGCCACCAAAGTCCTAAGCTCAACCTCTATGGACTCATGACCTGCCGCTAAGGACCCAAGCACAAGTGTCGAGAGAGTGCGAAGGCCAAGATCTCTTGTCCAAATATCGCTATATAGTCAATTTATGGAAAATAATTTCTAATTATTAGAAAAAGTAATTATTTCCTCACATTTAATCATAACTTTTTCATTCACTATAAAAAGATTTTTCGCTGATTCATTCTCTTAAGTGATCCAAATACCTAAAAATAAAGCCTTGGATAAGTCTTCATCAAGCTTTCCGTACAAATCGTAAAACGCTCTGGGTATATAAAATCGCACTTCCATCATCCATGTAATGTCCTTCGTATTTCGCCCGTCTAGAAGTGCCTACATTATGGTTATGAGTTAGCATCCGTTTGTCGCCAAATCTCCACATGAAATTTCTGTTTTTGGTGTGAGAATATATCTATTCCCGACCCGTATTTGGCGCAGGGATTTAGCAAATTCTTGACGGGCCATCTCGAGATCACGCCTCGCGCCGATCGAAGGGCGGACTGATCCCCCACGACGCAGCCCATGCGCGGATCTGTACGGCACAGCCCTTTCTTGAGCACCCTTTTTTTAAATCGCTTTTTACCTTCGAACTTGGATTCTCATGCTTTAATATCTCACTTGCTTGTGTTCAGATTAGTTTTGTTTTGGGATAAGCGCATTAGAGGTCCAAAAACTTATCGCAAAAGTGCAATTAAGTACTAAAATTTTCAAAAAATATAATCAAATTCTAAAACTCATCACAAAAATTCAAAGAAATTTTAAAATTTTCAAAAAATACGATCATTAGAGGGACTTAATTTAACCAATTTAACAAGTTGCAGAGCTTGATTGCATTTTTTGAAGATTGTAAGGTTCAATTGCATTTTCATGATAAGTTTTAGGACTTAAACTTTTTTGAAAGTTTTAGAATTCAGTTACACTTTTGTAACGAGACTTAAGACTTCAAATGAACTTATCAATTTTGTTTTTATTAAAACACACATATGAGTTATGTTAAAAAGAAAAAACTCAAATTGGTGTAATGTCCATAATTCATCAGCTAAGTTTTTGAGTAAAAGATTGGTCCAATTGGATATGTTAAAAACGTTTCGAAGCTACATCACATAACTGACATGAGATCACAATGGACTTTTAGTGAATTAACCTTAGTTGTTCGAAGGTTTTTGGGGTCAATCTTGGGCTGTATCGGCCCCTATACTGTTGGCTAACAGGGCGCGCACAAAGTCAGGTAATCATAGTTGATAGTGACTTGGCGTTTTGTTGCGAGTCTTTGTATGGAAATGCGAGATTACCTCGATGCCCGAAGTTAGGACACTCGCCCTTTATCGTAATCGATGATGATTCCTCGTAAAACAAAACGAAGGGACTAGTATTGAACAGCACAAGATTGGTAAGGATTGGTTTCTCGTAGGATGTTTTTAGAAGTAGGCGGCGATTACCAAAGTCGAAGCACAAATTTATGGCTTCCGCTCAATTTGGATGCGAGCTTTCATTTGTCGGAAAAAAAAAAAAGGACCGGCCCAATTTCCAAATCTGTCGCCTAATGGAATTGAAAAAGCGAAAGAGAGAGGAAAATTACTGCAAATGGTCCGACGCGACATATATCACCTAATGAAATGGACGAATAATTTGTTGAGTTAGCCTCCTTTATGTACGCCGAGGGGGGGGGGAGGAAAATTACTCCAAATGATCCGACGCGACATATGTCACCTAATGAAATGGACTGATAGTTTGTTGAGTTAGCCTCCTTTATGTACCCGATAATTTCTCCGCGAAAGGGGGAGGGGGCGAGAGGAGAATGGAAAATTACTGCAAATGGTCCGATGCAACATATGTCACCTAATGAAATGGACTGATAGTTTGTTGAGTTAGCCTCCTTTATGTACCCGATAATTTCTCCGTGAAAGGGGGGGGGGGGGGAGAGGAGAATGGAAAATTACTGCAAATGGTCCGATGCAACATATGTCACCTAATGAAATGGACCGGTAGTTTGTTGAGTTGGCCTCCCTTATGTACCCGATAATTTCTCCGCGAAAGGGGGACTCTCTTTCATTTCTTCCAGGAAAAGCGGAATCTTCAAGGAAGAAGACCAAAAAAAGCCCATGATCAGCTCCGCTGAAGTCCTCGTTGACTTGGTGGAAAATTTTCTTGGGCAATTTACTGAAGGGGGGGGGGGGGGGGGGGGGGCCGCTGTACGTGAGCTAAAACTACACGGAGAGAGCGACACACCTTCCGGTGCGCATTGGAGTGTGCTGGCACCGGAAAATTTAGAAGAGAGAGGAGGAGTCTGCGAGCGTCCCGGAGGAAAAACAAATTAAGATTAGGCCGTGTTTATTTTGCAAAAAAAAAAAAAAAAATGATATTTTCTGAAAGACTTTTTTCAAAAAGTCATTTTCTAGAGGAAAAAGAAAAATTTTTTGGTGTTTGAATAAAAATCTAAAAATGACTTGAAGATTATTTTCTGCCATTTGGAAACGTAAACATTGAATTTATTTTCTAGACAAATATGAACTCCTCTCATGATATTAGGAATACCAAGCTGTTTAGATCCCGATTGTAGGAGCTAAGGCTTCTCCGACGCAACCACATGCACATCGAGAACCCAAGCTCAACTTAGGCTATTGCTGGTGACTTGGGTGGGAGAGTTAGGGACCCAAGCACTGACTCCGAGGACTCGGGCACGAGTATAGTTGAGAATAATAATGTGGAAGAAGCATACCACTATCGCTCATTCCAATATAGAAGCGGAATATCAAACTCTTGCTAATACGACATCAAAATTATTATGGCGACTACTGCTGCAAGAATATATGGGAGCGTGTCATCATAGCGGAACAATCATTCATTGCAGCAGCCGGAGTGATATCAAAATTGCACATAATGATGTTTTTTTATAAATGCACCAAGCACATTAAAATAGATTGTCATCATCCGATATCACGTTCTTCATGACACTGTTCAACTTGTCTCTACTTCCTCTGTTGAACATACTGCTAATGCCTTCACCAAGACACATCTACCCAGGTGTTTTCTCGATTTATTTTCCAAACTCAAGTTGACATCTTTCAATCATCTTGAGTTTGAAGAGGGATGTTAGATATATATTTAGAATGTTCAATAATCCTATATATTCTGAAATGATTCTATATATTCTCCTTGATTGATTTTAATTTGTTAATTTAGATAGTCATTTTGTAAAACCCATAAATAGACACATGTATTATTCATCAGTCAATGAATAGAATATGATTTTTCTTCATTCATTATTCTCAACTAGTTTTAAGATCTGGCCTGGGCCCATCCTTTGTGGACTTAAGACATGGGAGCCATGATGGCCACTCAAGTGTCCTAGGCATGTCCTCAGCTCGACCTCTGTGGAAAACTAGGCTTAGCCTCGATGGACTTAAGCCTAGGCACTAGACTAGGGTCCTAACCCAGCATTTGTGGGCCTAATCTTGTGGGGCATGGCCATTAGGGACCCAGCATCAGGCATCAAGGTCTTAGGCCCAAGCTTGATGGACTTAGGCTTGGCATTGATGACTTGGGTGTAAAAACTAGGTATTTGGGTATAGGAATCAATGTTCGGGCCCAACCTTTGTGAACCCAAGCTTGGCCTCAATGGAAGTGAGCCAGGTGCCCAAGCAAGGCCACCAAGGACCTAGGTTTAGCCTCTATGGACTCTAGACCCGCTGTTGAGGACCTACACACAAGCGTCAAGATCCCGTGCCAAAGCGCCAAGACCAAGATCTCTGGTCCGAGGATCGTTATCTAGTCATTTATAGAAAATGATTTCTAATTATCAGCAAAAGTAATTATTTCCCTGAATTTAATCGTAACTTTTTTATTCACTAAAAAAATATTTTCCACTAACTCATTTTGTTAAGTGATCCAAATGCCTAAAAATAAAGCCTCGGATAAGTCTTCATCGACCCTTCCATACACATCGTAAACCACTCCAGTTACACAGTCGCACTTCCATCGTCCATGTAATGTCCTTCGTGTTTCACCCGTCTCCAAGTGTCTACATTATAGTTATGAGTTAGCATCTGTCTGTCGCCGAATCTCCTAATGAAATCTCTGTTTTTGGTGTGAGAATACATCTATTCCCGATCCGTATCTAGTGCATAGATTTAGCAATCGTAGATACTAGATGGGCCAACTCGAGATCGTGCCTCGCGCCAATTGAAGGGCGGACCGATCCCCCACAACGCAGCCCATGCGTGAATCTGTACGAGCAGCACTTTCTTGAACATCCTTGTTTTCGAAGGTCTTTTGATTTCATTTTGGATTCTCATGCTTAAATATTTCGCTTGCTTGTGTTTATATTAATTTTTTTTTTTTGGGATAAGTGCATTATAAATTCTAAAATTTATCGCAAAAGCACAATCAAGTCCTAAAACTTGTCACAAAAGTGCATTTGAGTCCTAAAACTTATCACAAAAATCCAATCAAATCCTAAAACTTAAACAAATGCGATCAACGGAAGGACTTAACTAGATCAATTCGACAAGTTTTATAGCTTGATTGCACTTGTAAAAGTATAGGATTTAATTGCATTTACATGATAAGTTTTAGGATTTTATTACACTTTTTTCGAAATTTTATGACTCAATTATACTTTTGTGAAATGTTTCAGGACTTCATATGCACTTATCACTTTTATTTTTGTTGAGATGCACATATGAGTTAGTGTTAATATTTGTATATATATAGCTCAACATCAAAGAATTGATGTAATGTGAAACGATTAATACATCCAAATAGGCTCATAATCCATTGATTAAGTTTGAGTAAAATGTGGGTCCAAATAGATATGTTAAATCATTTCAAAACTACGTGGCATAACAAGCATGAGATTATGATGGACCTTCAGTGAATTGATGTGATCGCCATGTATTGCGTAAGCATTTTGTATGATGCTATCAACCTTAGTTGTTGAAAGGTTTTTGGGGTCAGTCTTGGGCTCTATCGGCCCCTATACCGTTGGCTAACAAGGCGCGACTCGCACTATTTTCTGGCCTGGCCTCCAAATACAAAGAGACGACATAGTTTCTTCGATCCATCATTGAAATTGGGTGTGGTTTCTTCAGTCTCTCTACTTGAAAATCTCAATGCCAATATACAAATGGAACTGACAGGGCAATGATACGTTACATTCGCTGCTGGGGAGAAGAAGCTGTTGCTGCTTCCGGTCGAGGACGATTTCCTTTTCAACTGGCAAGAATTCCTAGACTGTTGTCCCCCTAAGCACTAAATTTGCCCCCCAAATGGAGGAACCCTGGCTTGCAATTGAAGTTGAAGAACCATAACCCACAAAATTTCCCTAATTTTTCAACAATGTTTCTCTCATCTCGCCCTATTTACTTTTGACAAAATGATGTCGTTTCAACGGGTTTGGCTACTAGGCCAGCGACGGCATGAGGCATACATTCCACATTTGTCATCATTGGGAACTAGAAGAATTATACAAATAATCCCTGAATTTTGCCCTAATGTGCAATGTAGTCCTTAAATTTTTAATTTATTCGATATGATTTTTGAACTTTCATGGTGCAATGTGATATACTCCCTAAACTTTTGATATATGTTTATTGAAAATTTTCATTATTATTTATCTATTAATTCAAATTCAGGAACAACATTAAATATTTACATATAGTTCAAAGATTAAATTGAACATGCACTATAAGTTTAAGGACCACATTAAACAATTTAAAAATTCAAGAACAACATTACACGTTAAGCGAAAGTGTAGAGGCCACATCAAATAAATTAAACGTTCAAAAACTACCTCGCATATTAAGTTAAAGTTCATATACCATTTGTGCCATTTTCCCCTGTAACTTTTGATGGCAGCAGGTGTTGAATTTGGATCTTGAGTCCAAGTTGGTGTAATTTTTTAGACGAATGAAAGTTGGTGCCAGAGTTGGGCTAAAACCACAAAACTAGAAGATAAAGTATACGACCTTAAACAAAATGTACCGAAAGTCCAATTTCCCATTTTAATGGGAACCTACCAAATATCATTTTAACACCATTCACGATATTTCCAGTACTATCTTTTGCTTTCTTTCAAAAAAAAGAGTACTATATGCAAGCCCATATGACTTGAGTGGCCGAATATTAAAGCACAAAACATTTTCAACACGGGCTTTCAGACTTATGAAAAAAATATAAATTCAAAATTTGGCAAAACTAAGCTTAGTTTAGTTGACAGCCTAGGAATGAAAGAAAACATGACCTTTTTATAGACCTGTTGAGTACATGCTCCATGGATTTGATTGGTAATTTACCGAAAATGGCATCACCTACTTTCACTTTCAATCCGAATTTGTACCTGAAGTTCTCTCACCAAACTCAGTCTTAACAATTTTGATTGGTGAGGAAAAATCCACGTGGAAGAAACAAAGGGGAGAGGTAGCCGACAAAAGTTGCCCTTAAGGACCCCATGTTCCTGGCGAAAGGAGCACCAACGACCATTGGAATTCCATTTTCATTTGGCCTCTCTCGCTCTCAGAGACAGAATCAGAAGAGCATCTTTGGGGTGTAACATGCAATCTGCGGCGTTCCTTCCTCGCCTTCCTCAACACCACGGCCACCTCTGCCGCTCCGACAACTTCCTCGGATCACACCATTCGACCTGGACTTGTCCAAAGTGGAAGCTTGCTGCTAGTAGTGCTAGTAGGATTGCTGTCACAAGGATGTCTCCCCCTGCAAATACTTCTCACTCTTTGTCCAGGTTCACGATCTGCTACTTCTTTGTCATCGAATTCGGTTCTGCCCTTGTGTTCTCCGAGCTTCAAAATGAGAATGTTGGTAATTCTATACTTCATAAGTTACTTCACAGGATAATGCTTATGCGCAATTCACAATAAAGCGTGAGGGTCTGCCTAAGGACGATTGCATACAGTCTGTCTTCTTAACTGCTTTCAATTCATTTTTCTCCCGTCAATCTATACATAGTCGGGTATTAAAAGACTCTTAAAATTCATAGCCAAGCACAATACCGTAAAGAGATTTTACATTGCCGACTAAACCTGATGAGACAAGGCTTAGTCTGTTAACTGTTGCTGACTTGCTATTAGTACTTGAAGCCTCATCTGCAAAACATGGCATGGATTGGACAGTTGCTTTAATTTGGGAACTGGGATTTGATACCCTTTGGGCTAATCCCTTTTTCTGCAATTTTCGTGTCCCTTATTGTTGAATATTTCAATGTTTCATCATATTCGGATGTAGTATTCCAATAACAGGAAGGTAAGGCAACACTTCAATGCAATGCAATCAAAATAGTTCACCAGCCCTTACAATGTTCATGTAATTGTCTGGCTAAAGAGCTACCAATGTAGTCATGGCGATATCTTTTTCATCTTCGACAGTGAAACTTCTCTGGCTGCTCTTGCACCACTGGAAGCAATACTTTTCGACATTGATGGCACGCTCTGTGATTCCGATCCCATCCATTACTATGCCTTCCGGGAAATGCTTCAAGAGGTGATTAACTGATCCACTTGCCTCCAGATTTCAGATTTTAATTTTCAATTACATTAGAGGTATACCCATGTGAAGCGTGTTCTGAAACTGTAGAATGCCTTGCAGGTCGGCTTTAACAGGGGCATTCCGATCACCGAGGAGTTCTTTGTCAAGAAAATCAGTGGCATGCACAATGAAGAGCTTTGCCATGTCCTATTTCCTGATTGGGAGATTCAAAAGGCCAGCAAATTCATGGAAGATAAGGAAGAGATGTTCCGAAGGTATTGTTCCTAGTCCTTGTAGATAGTATCATACTACCATGGTAGATATCAAGGAGGATGAAAGAAAGGGAAGTAAGTGGTCCTCAGGACACTTTCGAGAGCCTGGAATGATGTGCTCATTCTGCAAAATGTTGAACCAAAATGCCTCGAGCAGCAGTTGCTTCATCATCGATCTTACTCAGGAGTAGATGCTTTCTGCTGCTAATTGACTCTTTGTAACGTTCAGTGAGATTGCATATTTTCTGAAAGTCACAATACTAATGCAAGTTTTGTTTGGAGAAGGACAAGACATGCAGGCAACCAGAATTCACAAAAATTAGCATGATGAATAAATGAGACACTTTAAGGTTCTAAACAGCGGTTTTAGATACAAGGTTAAAAGAAAAGCCATCAGAGTCACCATAAGTCTTCTTTGTTGTCTTCCCTAGAGGTGACAATCCAATTTTCGGGTGCTAAAAAGCTTGATTCGTACCAACTGAACAAACAGATTGGCATCTGAAAAGTTAGAACCTGTCAAAGGGTTGCCCAAGCTTCTTAAGTGGATTGAAGGCCAGGGCATGAGACGAGCGGCCGTGACGAATGCTCCTCGACCAAATGCTGAGCTCATACTCTCTCTGCTAGGCCTTAATGACTTCTTTGAGACTCTTGTGATCGGAAGTGAATGTGAACGGGCGAAACCCTTTCCACACCCTTACCTGAAGGCCCTGGAAGTGCTTGGAGTGTCTGAAAAGCATGCTTTTGTGTTCGAGGTACTACTCAGCTTCCTCAAGTTTGTTTTCTGCCCCCATCTTCCGATTAGGAATAATCACAGTAATGCTGTATGCCTGACCATGTTTTCACTGCGTTTAAAGATGCCTCCAGGTTCAAAGAACCTAAGTTTCATGCTCTCTGACATCCATTTATCACTTCATTTATCTGTGCTTGTGTAAAATTGAGTGTCGTTAGCTATTGTTTTTGCGTCATTACAAGTCATGCTAGATATCCAAACTAATTTGCAGCTAAATAGAATGTGAATAGGAGTTAAACATTCTCTGCGCTCTAACCAAAGTATATATCTCACTATAATAACTACAATTTTGAAACACAGCACCTTCAGTTTCTTTCCAACTGCATCCTAATCGTTCTCTGTGGAATCGAAGGACTCGGTTTCGGGGACAAAAGCTGGAGTTGCAGCCGGAATGCCAGTCGTGGCGTTAGGAACAAGGAATCCGGAGAAATTACTGACAGAAGCCGGGGCTGCCTTCGTCATTATGGATTTTCTCGACCCAAAACTGTGGAAAGCGTTGGACGAGCTGGAGAAGGATGCCGGGGTCACAGGAATCGAAACTTGAAACCCAACCTGTCGAACCTGAGAAAACTAGATCCCTGTTGGATGCTGTGACATCAAGTCAACCTTTGGAGTGCTGAATTAGCATGATTCATTCATGCCATTCTTTTTTGTAGCACCCATCATTCCTTTCTATTCTCCTCTGTGTCGCACCAAATCTTTAAATCGATTTATAGAAGTCGAGTCTGTTGGTAAGTTTGAACCAAAATTTATGTCTATTAGTACTTCAAAAAATTTGGACTAAAATTATGTTTATTGGTACTTCACAAAGCTTGAACCAAAACCCAATTTGGTCTCAGTAGCTTTGATCCAATTTCAACCCATTAATCGCTAGAGTTGGTAGCCGGCGGAATGGAAGATGAGTGGCTAGAATTTCAAAAGCAGGTTGAAATATATTCACAAAAGTAGAGTCCACCTAAATTTAAGACTTTACTTGGCACTAGAGTTGACCAAATGGGTGTAAGACAAAATATCTTTCTAATTCAAAATTAGTAGGCCTGGCGAACTATTGTTTGCCTAAAATTGCAAATTGGTTTAGAAAGCTAGGGCTCGATGATAATTTTGGATCCGAAGTAGAACCATTTTCTAATCTTATTGCTAGCTAGAGGTGGCCGAACGCATCTGTGAAAGGTGACAACTCATTTATTCGGTTAGGTAAAATATTGGTTCCTTAAAATGTTTGCAACCAAACAGAGCCCAACTAAACATGAATGATGGCGAGTCCAAAATTAACCAATTTCAATCGGGAAAAGTGTCACAAAAATCCTAAACATTTTGTAATTGTGTTAATTTATTATTAACATTTTGATTTTGTGTCAATTCAGTCCTTCCAACTAATTTTGATGAGAATTTACTAACTAGATGATTGACATGACACAGCTAATGTTGAATAGGACAACTTTTAATAATATTTTTCTTTTTTTTTTCTTTCATTTTTCCTTCTCTGCCTCTTTCCTTCAGCCAATTGTCAAAGGCCAAATGCGTCGACTGACAAGGTCAAGGTCAACCTCACTGGCCTCTAACGAGCTTTACGACCACTAACGAGTAGGGGTGAGCGGTGGTCTAGGGTCGACCACGGACCGATTTCTGGGACCGGCCCAACCCCGCTTGGTCTGGTCCGGTTCCCAAGGGAACCGGGTCGGTCCTTGGTCTGAAATTCCGGGACCAACACCGTGCGGGTTGGTCCTCGGTCCTAAGAGTTTTGGGTCGGTCCAACCCTGGACCAACCCCCGTATATTATATATAATTCTTTTATATATTTAAATCTAAGTAAAATGTCTGTTATATTATATTATATTGACATGTTCTATCAATAACACTAATAGTAATTTCAATTTAAAATTTTTTTTGAGTATTAATTATGTGTCGTTTGTTTTGATTTCAGGTGTTTAGAAGTTCGAGTGAATTAACAAGATGTGAAGTTATATATTTATGGTTTGATAATCAATTATCTCGAGTTTTTGCCCCAAATATTGCAAAACTCCTGATCCCTTTGCAACCCATGCTGAAGAAGAACTCCCCACCTTGGGGAAAAATTCAAACCAAAGCAAATCGGCGAACTCAAGGAGATTATGCAAAATCTCCCACCATTGCAAATACCATCAACAGCAAAAGAATTCTCCAAGCGACGCGGTGATGAATCTTGGGCAGCCGTCCCTGTTCGAAGAAATTGATGGTAAGAGACTTCTTTGTGCTCACAAAAGTGGAAAGTTCTCTCGAGCTAAAATGCACTACCATTCCACTTTCAAAGAAATCTTAGCGGTAAAAAATGGAATCAAAAAATTTGAGTTTCATCTCATTGGCCATCATTTCCTAGTAGAATTAGACATGGCATCTTTTCCACGAGATGACCAAGTTTAAACAAAAGCGAGATTCCAAACTCTCAATTGCTACGATGGGCTGAATGGTTTTCAAAATATTCTTTTGAAACCAAACACATTCCGGGGAAAAAGAATGTGCTAGCTGACTTCTTGTCAAGGCCCAAAGCAACAGTTGGAATCAATATGTACATCAAAAGGCATGCTTTCCATATGCTCAATCATGGGGTAAAATACAAGATTGAGAAGATCAGAGATTTGCCGAGCTGGAAATATCCCGAAGAAATTATTCAGCAAATCCGAATGAATGACAAGTCTTGCCGAAAATCTGGAGAACCTCATGTGGCAATGTCACACGGACCTATTCGATTCAATGGAGGTTCGATTCTTTATCCTTTCGGGTTAAATTTGAATTATCCTTTCATCCATCCTCTTATCCGGAAAGAAGATGATTTCCCGACCAGCTCAAAACGTTTGTTATGGTACTTGACTAATAAGTACTTAATAGCTTTTGAAATCCCCACCGAAGATTCATTGCTAATCTCACTAGGATATTCTTGCTCGGAAGAAACATCGAAAAGGAATGTGATAGAAATCTTTTAGATTTTCTAAATTGGTTCTATCATCGTACATGCTTTGGAAACAAGACTTGGAAAAAGAACCGAGAACCATGACACCGAATCTCGAAGTTCATACCATCCCGTTTTTCCGACGTCCATGGAATTTCGTAGAAATAATGGTAGTATTCTCGATGCACCACTTGAAATAGGAACCACATCCTATAAGCCTAACTTGAACAAGTAGAGAAGCCGGGATTCACAAATCTTATCCAAGATCTATCGATTTTGTGAAAACGAGTATCGAGAACTCCGAGAATCCTATGCCAAGAAAACAAAATTATTCCCGAAGATATTTGGAATAATGTACCCACTACGTGGGATCATTATGACCTAGCACCGAGAAGCTAAGGAAGCACTCATGCACATGGACAAGCCGCATCGTCCCAAGAGCATGAAATGACAAATGAAGATGACATTGTCCAGTCTACTCAAGATCCCTATGCACGCTTTGGAGGTCCTCTGTCCCAGGATCCCTACGAACAGGGACCTTCGTCCTCATTCCAAAACATGGACATATCGTACTATGCACGGAGCATCAAAGCGGCCTCGGCCAAGCACTCCCGCTAGACGACCTACAAGCGAAGAAACAACCGGCGAAGAAGAAGCATCTCATTGGGCTCGTGAACAAGCATCCTCATCAAGAAGGCTAAATCGATCCTCTCACCGAAGATCTTGAAGCCCTCCAACGAAGTACGAAGCTCATCTCCTAGAAGACGGCTCGAGATGACTCGGACTCGGTCCGTAGCTACAATGCCCGCGACGGACGAGACCGTTGAGTCCGTACATTTTTCACCGTAGCAAAGTCACTTTGTTCACTTTTACCGTAGCACTAGGCTAGGGAATGTACTGTTCACGGCATGCCTACCGTTCATAGTGTGCGAATAATTCCTGTTGCCCCTGTTTGTACCGGACCCATGAGCTTGGTCCTTGTTTGTTGCTTTGTGACCTCATTTGCCTATATAAGGCCATGAGGATGTATTGTGTTGGGCGAGTCCCTTGAAGAAAAGTGTGTGCTTTGTGAAAAACTCTCCATGGCTTTCTAAATTCCTCTTCTTCTCTAGCCTGGTAGGATCCTTCGAGAAATGCAGCTTGGATAGGTTAGAAACGTTTCCATCCTGAAATTTTTGGGTGTCTCTAGGCTCTGAACTAAAGGGCTGAGTGGTTTTCTGCTAAAAGGCTGTCCCTGAAGGGTTTGAACGGGAGTTGTTCGCCCAATGTGGGATGCATACCTGCAGGAAATTTACTCTCCTTCCCTGGTTCTAAGTCTAGGTTGAACTTGTTTTGTTGTGAAGTTATCCACAGGAAACTTCAATAATTCTTGAGCAATGTGTGGCCCTGGATAATATGTACCTTTGTTGAGGTGCATACCAAGAAATTCAATTTTCATGCTGGGCAATGTTCATTTTTCTTTGAGAAAGCATAATGCCATGCTTTCTTACTATTTCTGAGAACTGCTCAAGAAGTTGACAGTGTGACTGCTCATCAGGACTGTAGAGTAGAATATCGTCGATGTATACGGCTGCACTTGACAAGATTGGTTGGAAAATTCGACACATGGCCTTTTGGAACAAGGATGGGGCTACCTTTAGGCCAAAAGGAAGAACTTTCCACTTTGGAAGTCGGTTCGGGATCGTAAATCCTGTTTTGGATCGTCTTCGGGATGGATGCCCAATTGCCAAAATCCGGCTTTGAGGTCGAATTTGGAATAGATGTGAGCCTTGGTTAAACCAAGTAAAGAGAGAATCTGCGGATGGTAAGGGGAATTTGTCATCTTGGAGAAAGAGGTTGAGGGGTTGATAATTAATTACCAATCTCATTTTCCCTCTATTTTGCTCAGCACGTTTATTGACATAAAAAGCTTCACAGGCCCATTGAAACTCAGAGCCATGGTTTCGTTTTTAATATTATCCATTACATGCGCTTGACAGGTGAATCCAGTGCTGAGAAGATCTTTTCTCATCATGTCTACGTAACCGAAATTCTCGAAGCACCAGCTTTCTCTTGCACCCTCCTCTTCATCCTTAACCCTTCCAGAATTTCGAGTTTCAAATGCTTCTAAGATAGACTATCTTTATGAAGTCTCTCTTAGTGATGAAACTAAGATCTCAGAAACTCAACTTCCTCTAATGAACCCTTACTCCGCTTTTGCCAAACCCACTTCGTCATTTTCACCCATCCGCTCTATTCGCCAACTGATCCACCAAACTCCAAAGCAAGTAAAGGAGTATGTCCAGTCTTCCAAATTTGACCAAAGCATCCTATTCCCGCTACGTAAAAGAGTACTTTGTTACTCTTCGATCCCTCAAGAATTTCCCGGACAATGGGTTCAATGGGGATATTCTCATGTCCATTATGGAGTCTGTTCGTCTTGCACTTACCTTCCATGGTCGGAAAGGTTTGCCCGTTGTGGCAAGAATAGCATTGTTGGATACCAGGTTTTTACAATACCAGCATGCATGTATAGGCACTTGTTCAAACCACTTTAAATCCGGAACAGTTTTTGTAACTTTGTATCCAAATTTCAATATCGCTCTATCGGACCCCCCTACTTTCTTTCTTGAAAGTCCAAGTCCAGCTCACCGGAGCCCCTCAACCGCTGAATCGTAGCCGCAACCCTACATTACCGGATGGTCTATCGAGTGCGAATCACGCCCTCGACCTCAACTTCAACAATGGTAATGAAGATGCGTTGTTCATCTCTATGCAGAACAACCAGGCGTCTTGCATCCATGTTCCTAGACAAATCCCCAAGGATACGTTGGCCAAGCTTCTTCCGAAACTTGGATCACCAACTATGAAAAGCCGCATCAAAGCATAACAAGCCTTTCCGGTCACCGACTCGAGTTCGTACGGAAAAAAGATGGAACTGTTTCCATCAAATTTGGCAAGGAAAAGGAAGAAAATCCTTCTATCTTCCGGACCCTCTTCATGATTGAACCATGCGTTCCGGGAATCCATCTCCGAACCGAGACCCAAAAAGCATGTTCGACACTTCGATGGTGATGGACATCCTGTTCATTACTATAAAGATAATTATGGTCACTTTGTTTTTGGGATCCTTTTTGCCAATGTTCCCATTGCATAAATTCTCCGATGAGGTAGATCCTCTTGCAAGATCTCCACCTCGACGGAAAAGGCACAAAGATAAGATGTACCAAAGGTACTTGAACGGAGATTCCTCCGTTGATACTCTTGGTGAGTGTGACAAATACCAGTTCATGGTCTCATATGCACCACCTCCACCACCAGAGTTCAGTACTATGTCCCAAACCCCACAAGATCCACCAAAATCACCTCCACCTTCTCCTCCCGGAAAAAAACAAGCTCTTTCTCCATTCTATAAGCCAATCCTCAAATGGGCTAAGAAACACTCTTACCCGCTTGAAGTCCCAACAGAAGTACCACCCACTTCTTCTATTGCCATGTTTCACGGTACAGACTTCCCTCCACTTGTTAAGGAAAGTTCTAAACTCTCATTCCCAGCCACTGAAGAGTTTATTGATTCACATGGTAGATACCGCCATGTTCCTAAAATTCCTACCCCCACTGATGTGGATGAACATGGGAGACAGAAGAAAACCCCTGCGGCCGAAGCTGTTTTGAATTGGCAATCAGAGACTCTGTTGGCACAAAACAACGCCTTCAAGGCTATTGATTCCAAAATTGGAAACGTGCAACAAGATCTCCGAAGATACGATGAGGGTACCAAGAAGATACTTTCGAGTTCCGAAAAGGCTTCAAGCCTTGGAATCAGGACAACATCTTGGGTACCATTATCTTGAAAATCCAAAGCCAGAGATAGACAAACTCAAGAAGCAAATTCAACTTCTTGAGGAAGGAAAATTCAGACCCTTCGATCCATTGGCGCCACCTGTCCAAACTGGGTATGCATCCCCAGCACCACAAGTGTCTGTTTTTGCCAATATCCCACAAGATCTCTCCAGAAGAGATTCAGATATACGAAGCCGTCTCAAAGTCTTGAAAAAGGAAAAGGGGAAAGAGAAGAAACCACCTACAGAATCAAGTTCAATTGTTATAAGAGAAAAGCCAAACCAGATGATGTTATCAAATCCATTAGAATCCTTTTTGAAGGATTTGGGTAAGCAAGAAATTAATCCGAGTACCCAACACTCGAGCCCGATCCTATTATCCGGAAAAGCGCATTCGCAAGCTGCACAAACTTCTTCTACTACATCGACTCAACATCCCTCTCCTCTTTCTCATCTTTTTCGGATAACACGTTGATTCTCCCCTATTGCTCCACCAACCTCACAAATATTCATGGTGGCACTCCTCCAAACTATGATTATGAAATGGAGATGGAATCAAACTATTCGATCCGAATTTGGACAGACTAGTAATCCCACTAGAACCAATCCGCTAGGCATGTGTCTATGGCATCAAAACAATTCTTCTCCATTGATGATATTCCTTATTCGCAATGGCCACATAGACTTGAAGAGTTTCATACTTGGTTGAGTACACAATCCATCACCAACCATGATATGAATGATGTCCTTTACAATTTTGTTACAAGGTTCACGGGGAAGCCTTAAATTTTGGTGGCAATCACTCACGAACAAGACCGCCTTACGTTTCTCTTTTGTCACCAACTTACAGCCATGCCCTTATTTATCTATATCATGTTTTTGTGGGAACACCTGGAGATCTCAAAGAGCTCAAAAGAAGAGAATTCTTTGAAAGAAGATGCTGCTCCCTTCAGAAAAGGCATCTTGATAAGCATTACAGATTAATGCTTCAGCTCTTTTATCAAATTGGCGCAGATCCAAATCTTAAGCATGTTTTCCTTACTTCTATCCCCAAGGAGTTATCACAGATGGTTGAAAGATCTTTCTTTGGAAAGCAAAGAAGGATACAAGACGTTCCCATAGGAGAAATCCAGCAAGAAGTTCATCTATGCCTTGAAGAATTATGCTTAAAGCGCCGAATGGTTCAAACATACATCACAGATGACAAGCGGCTTGAAACAGCTTGTTCTCATCAGAAGCTAAAGATCAAATGTTCTGGGTTCATTCCCGTATGACTCGCCTTGGTTGGATTGATATCTTCATTTACCATGAATGGACCTAGACTTAGAACCAGGGAAGGAGAGTAAATTTCCTACAGGTATGCATCCCACATTGGGCGAACAACTCCCGTTCAAACCCTTCAGGGACAGCCTTTTAGCAGAAAACCACTCAGCCATTTAGTTCAGAGCCTAGAGACACCCAAAAATTTCAGGATGGAAACGTTTCTAACCTATCCAAGCTGCATTTCTCGAAGGATCCTACCAGGCTAGAGAAGAAGAGGAATTTAGAAAGCCATGGAGAGTTTTTCACAAAGCACACACTTTTCTTCAAGGGACTCGCCCAACACAATACATCCTCATGGCCTTATATAGGCAAATGAGGTCACAAAGCAACAAACAAGGACCAAGCTCATGGGTCCGGGTACAAACGAGGGGCAACGGGAATTATTCGCACACTATGAACGGTAGGCCGTACCGTGAACAAGTACATTCCCTAGCCTAGTGCTACGGTAAAAGTGAACAGTGACTTTGCTACGGTGAAAATGTACGGACTCAACGGTCTCGTCCGTCGTGGGCATTGTAGCTACGATCGAGTGCGAGTCATCGAGCTGTCTTCTAGGAGATGAGCTTCGTACTTGTTGGAGGGCTTCAAGATCTTCCGGTGAGAGGATCGATTTAGCCTTCTTGATGAGGATGCTTGTTCACGAGCCCAATGAGATGCTTCTTCTTCCGCCCGGTTTGTTTCTTCGCTTGTAGGTCGTCTAGCGGGAGTGCTTGGCCGAGGCCGGTTTGATGCATGTGCATAGTACGATGTGTCCATGTTTTGGAATGAGGACGAAGGTCCCTGTTCGTAGGGATCCTGGGACAGAGGACCTCCAAAGCGTGCATAGGGATCTTGAGTAGACTGGACAATGTCATCTTCATTTGTCATTTCATGCTCTTGGGACGATGCGGCTTGTCTGTATTGCATGAGTGCTTCCTTAGCTTTTGGTGCTAGGTCATAATGATCCCACGTAGTGGGTACATTATTCCAAATATCTTCAGGAATAGTTTTGTTTTCTTGGCATAGGATTCTCTGGAGTTCTCGATACTCGTTTTCACAAAATCTGATAGATCTTGGATAAGATTTGTGAATCCTGGCTTCTCTACTGTTCAAGTTAGGCTTATAGGATGTGGTTCCTATTTCAAGTGGTGCATCGAGAATACTACCATTATTTCTACGAAATTCCATGGACGTCGGAAAACGGGATGGTATGGACTTCGGATTCGGTGTCATGGTTCTCGGTTCTTTTTCCAAGTCTTGTTTCCAAAGCATGTACGATGATAGAACCAATTTAGAAAATCTAAAAGATTTCTATCACATTCCTTTTCGATGTTTCTTCCGAGCAAGAATATCCTAGTGAGATTAGCAATGAATCTTCGGTGGGGATTTCAAAAGCTATTAAGTACTTATTAGTCAAGTACCATAACGGCGTTTTGAGCGGTCGGGAAATCATCTTCTTTCCGGATAAGAGGATGGATGAAAGGATAATTCAAATTTAACCCGAAAGGATAAAGAATCGAACCTCCATTGAATCGAATAGTCCGTGTGACATTGCCACATGAGGTTCTCCAGATTTTCGGCAAGACTGTCATTCTGGATTTGCTGAATAATTTCTTCGGGATATTTCCAGCTCGGCAAATCTCTGATCTTCTCAATCTTGTATTTTACCCCATGATTGAGCATATGGAAAGCAGGCCTTTTGATGTACATATTGATTCCAGTTTGTTGCTTTGGGCCTTGACAAGAAGTCGGCTAGCACATTCTTTTTCCGGAATGTGTTTGGTTTCAAAAGAATATTTTGAAAACCATTCAGCCCATCGTAGCAATTGAGAGTTTGGAATCTGCTTTTGTTTAAACTTGGTCATCTGTGGAAAAGATGCCATGTCTAATTCTACTAGGAAATGATGGCCAATGAGATGAAACTCAAATTTTTTGATTCCATTTTTTTGCTAAGATTTCTTTGAAAGTGGAATGGTAGTGCATTTCAGCTTGAGAGAACTTTCCACTTTTGTGAGCACAAAGAAGTCTCTTACCATCAATTTCTTCGAACGGGGACGGCTGCCCGGTATTCATCACTCGGCGTCGGTTGGAGAATTCTTTTACTGTTGATGGTATTTGCAATGTTGGGAGATTTTGCATAATCTCCTTAAGTTCGACGGCTCGCTTTGGTTTGAATTTTTCCCCAAGGTGGGGAGTTCTTCTTCAGCATGGATTGCAAAGGGATCAGGAGTTTTGCAATATTGGGGACAAAAACTCTGAGATAATTGATTATCCCCAGAAATTGCTGAACTTGTTTTGTTGTGAAGTTATCCACAGGAAACTTCAATAATTCTTGAGCAATGTGTGGCCCTGGATAATATGTACCTTTGTTGAGGTGCATACCAAAAATTTCAATTTCGTCTGGGCAATGTTCATTTTTCTTTGAGAAAGCATAATGCCATGCTTTCTTACTATTTCTGAGAACTGCTCAAGAAGTTGACAGTATGATTGCTCATCAGGACTGTAGAGTAGAATATCGTCGATGTATACGGCTGCACTTGACAAGATTGGTTGGAAAATTCGACACATGGCCTTTTGGAACAAGGATGGGGCTACCTTTAGGCCAAAAGGAAGAACTTTCCCTTGGAAGTGCTGGTTCGGGATACGAGAATCCTGTTTTGGATCTGTCTTCGGGATGGATGCCCAATTGCCAAAATCCGGCTTTGAGGTCGAATTTGGAATAGATGTGAGCCTTGGTTAAACCAAGTAAAGAGAGAATCTACGGATGGTAAGGGGAATTTGTCATCTTGGAGAAAGAGGTTGAGGGGTTGATAATTAATTACCAATCTCATTTTCCCTCTATTTTGCTCAGCACGTTTATTGACATAAAAAGCTTCACAGGCCCATTGAGAATCGGAGGTTTCAATGAGGCCTTGTTGTAATAATTTCGAGCATTCCCTTTGAGCTAAGGCCAAATGTTCTGGGTTCATTCCCGTATGACTCGCCTTGGTTGGATTGATATCTTCATTTTTCTTGAAGGGAAGGCGGACAAAGAACTCGGGATTTTTCCATAAGGGATGAGAACATTTTTGAGTGAATTCGAATGGGATTCGAACAAGATTCGAGCAGCTTTTGCATGATTGGATCTAACAAACTCATCTCAATGGAAAAGAGCCTTTGAATATTGACAAACTCAGAGAATTGGTCTTTATATCTAAGACATTTTCCAGGAATAATGCGAAGCTGAGAGATTTGAGTCATGACATCCCACCCAATTATCAGATCTTTATTGGGAAGGTTTGATCCAAAAATCTTTGTCGTTATAGAACACTAGGGAAAAACTGGATGGTGACTGGAGTGGTTCGACATTTGTGGAGAAAGTATCTCCGGCGCAGTGAAATATCGGATGTAGGGAGTCCAGAATTCTTCAGGTAGGATTTTAGTATCTAGAATCGAACAACTTGCTCCTGTGTCAATAAGAGCAATGACATTGATAGGCTTGGCAAACTTTGAGGTGAGGATTTTGACAGGGAAGTGAGGGCAGTGAGTTTGACTTGAGAATATATCGGGATTTGGCTCTGAAGATGTGGAAGCTATATGAAAGATGTCTTCAGATTCTGAGTCGACTCGGTTTCCTTTGGAAGTTTGATAAAAAGGGATGACACAAAGTGTTTGTTCGGTTGGTTCATCATCAGCAGAGAATAAAGATTCAATATCATCATTTTCAAGTGAAAAACCTGTTTCATTTTCTATGAGATGATTCTGACCTTTTTTCGCCTGAGGACAATTTTTGGCGAAATGTCCTTTCTTGTTGCAAATGTAGCAACGGCTTGATTTCTTATGACCTGTGCGATCCTTTATTTTGCGTAGGTATCGCAATTTCTTCTTTTTCCGAAAATGCTTAGAGCCATGTCTGGATTTCTTTACAGAATACTTCTTGTAGTGCTTTTTCTTAGGGAATACGGCCACAAGTGCCATCACAATCTTTTTTGGAACATTTGATCTTTAGCTTCTGATGATGAGAACAAGCTTTTTCAAGCCGCTTGTCATCTATGATGTATGTTTGAACCATTCGGCGCTTTAAGCATAATTCTTCAAGGCATAGATGAACTTCTTGCTGGATTTCTCCCATGGGAACGTCTTGTATCCTTCTTTGCTTTCCAAAGAAAGATCTTTCAACCATCTGTGATAACTCCTTGGGGATAGAAGTAAGGAAAACATGCTTAAGATTTGGATCTGCGCCAATTTGTTACGGTGATTTGCTAGTCAAGTGGTGTGAAGCTCATTTTTAGTTGAGTGGACTCTACATGATCAAATGTTAGTCAAGTGGTGTGAAATTTATTTTTTGGTTGAGTGGATTCTACATGATCAAATGTAGGAAAACACTTTTGCATATGGTGTTATGAATATTAAAGATAGATGATTACAAGAATTTTCCATCTTGTCCCATATCTCAATGAGCGGTTAGCAGGTATGAAATTTTATTATTGCGTCATCTTAAATTTGCTAAATCTGTATTGGTATTTATAGTTTAGTTGCATAATGCCGCATTTTCGATGGATGTGTCATTTGAATTTGTGGGTTTCTTTTTTAGGGAGTATAAAAATTAAGACAAAAAAATTATGATCGGTCACGGGTTGATCGAAGGCCAGGACCCGAACCCATTGGGTCGGTCCGGTCCTTGGTCCCAAACTCGGTGGGTCGGTCTCGGTCCTAAAATTGAGGACCGACATCAGCATACGGGTTGGTCACAGGGTTAGGGGTGGCCGGACCAACCCGGGACCATGCTCACCCCTACTAACGAGGCTCGAGCCCTCGCCAAAGGCCGCGAGGGCTGCTCGCGCCAGCTATAGGCCACTAGATTCCGCGAGGGCATGAGCAACCCTCACAACGTCTGGCGAGGGCTAGAGCCTTGCTAATGGCTGTGAGCCTCGTTGGCCATCACCCTTTGGTTGGACAAATAAGAGAAAGGAAAAATGAAAAGGAAAAGGAAAATAAATATTAAAATATTATTTAAAATTATCAACGTCAATGCCGATCATACCACGTCAGCCGAACCATGTCAGTCGAGCGACGCCCAATCAACAAAATCCAACTAAAATTAACCAAAAAGAACTGAATGGACACCGAATAAAAAGATTTATAACTAAATTAACACCAAATAAAAAGATCTAGAATTAAATCGACACCAATAAAAAATTTACAACTATATTAACACAAATAAAAAAGGTCTATGATTTTTTTGACACTTTTTACCAAACCCATTACTAGCTAGAGGTGATCCACTTTCTTATTTGTTTTTTGAGAGGGTCGAAAATTTTAAAAGCAGGCTCGAATCGATTTATGAAAGTAGAGAACCTAAGACGACATAGGTCTCAATGGACCCGCCCCCTTGTACTTTGTCGAGAGAAGACAGTTGATCCATCGGAGGATGCTGCATACACCAAAGTTGTCACCAGATAGAAGGGTGTTAGCAAGGTACACGACCAGGCTTCGAATGAACAAACTGCGCAGATATTGGAGAAAATCAACGCGCACTGATAAGTTTCAAATGAGACATGCCGAGCCATCCACTCAAAAAACAATACAAAATAAGACAATTATAAGACATATATGATTGAAAAAATGAGTAGGGCTTCATCAGTCAACAAATCACCCGAGTCTATGAATACTACTATCATACAGAAAAAAAAAAAATTTAGTACATAGAATTAACTTCATCGAGCCCATGAAACAGAATCGATCTCATCCCGTGCTGCCTTGTATAATTCGAGCCTCTTGGCGCATTGTTGCCTCCTCTCCATTAATGCCGGGTCTTCGTCCAACATTAGCCCCAACTGTTTACCCTGCGGAAGGAATGAAAACCACAACCATTGAAAAAACAGGCGAATGCTCATGAACAGTGTGAACACTCTAAAGGCTTCCCTCTCCTGAGTACGGACAACTTCAACCGAAAAAGAGAGTTACATTGAGCCTAGATAAGTATTTCCCAACTTAAACAACATTAACAGGGGCAGCCACTGATCTACCCTCTGGATAACTCCTCTTCTTATGTCCTATCTGTTCAGATATTAACATGCAACCACACGATAGCAAGCATCTGGATGTCCTTCCGCTCTGTGTGTGGGTGTGGAGAGAGAGAGAGAGAGAGAGAGAGCGAACCTCTTTCTGTCCTATTTGTGTGTAAAAGTAATTTAGCAAAGACTGCTTGGCCTCTCTAACTTGACAATAAACCACAGCCTTGGGAATTGTGTTCTTAAGGGTCTCAGACACCATGCCAATATAGGAAGACACATTGGAAGCTATCCTCCTGAAGTGCCCTTCTGTGTAGCGGTCCACCGTTGTGGTAGTGGGATTTCCACCTTTCTCCATTTCCTGGGGAAGTCTACGAAAGAATTCCACTGTCAAGTATGAAGACTCCATATCCACTAAACGTATCACTGTCTTCTTGCCGTCCTCCCGGAACCTTTCTAAAGCTTCACCAGCTGCAGCAGCAATTTCAGCTTGAAGAGTTGGGAACCGCCGAAGTTCCTGTTTCATCAGTGAACCCCAATTCAACTTAATGTAAAGGGTGGGATTTGAATATTATTAAAGCCACCACTTTGAATCTCCAAATTACCTGTGTTTCGCCTATTGACTTCCTCACAAGTTCTTTTAAAACAAAATGCACCTGTGATATAACACTCATAAGTTCTCTAGAAGTATGAAGAATTAGAGGCACCATAAGATTCCACACAGAAAAAGAAACCACTTACAGCATCCACCGAGGCTTCAGCTGGGCCTCTAAAGTAGTTCAGAGACCCCTCAATTAATCGCCGGTAACCCTGCTCTGGAGCAATCAGGTGAGGTTGGTAACCATCAGCCTCCGACACGACCTTCTTAACATTATGAATAGAGAGATGTCGATCAAATGGAAGCTTCCTCAAAGCAGCAGGAAGCTGGTTATCAAAAACTCCATAAATACGATCACCTCCTGGTCGCCTGAAAAAGAAATAGGAAACAACCAACTTAATAAGAAATACACAGGATAGAGGACAGAATGAATTTAAGCTACATAAAACTATTGAATATACAAAGGAACATTCTCTTTGATCAGCATTTAGAAGTTTTCACTCAATAGAAGAACTAAGTAATTTCTAGTTTTTGTCACCAAAACAATTTCAGCTAACAGTTAAAAAGTTACGAATACCACATTCCCATCAACAATGAAAGATCCCAGTTCAAGGTGATGGGAACATGTACTATGCAAAGCTCAGCAGCTCAAGAATGTCGAGGAAAAATAATTTTTCTTTCAAACTATCACTCCGTGACCATACTCCAATTGTACATTATAAACAAAACAGTTGCATGCAACTTGACAGATGAGGTACAACCAACAAACCAATATTAATTTGAATGGGGAGAAATTTTGGTCATTATACCACTTTTTTCCCATGAATTACACAACCAATCATAAAGTATAATAACAAAAAAGCCTAAAGGTTATTCAACCACCAAATGTCATCAATCTGTATGGAGCGAGAGATAAAAGGTCAAAGGTATTTACCCTCCATCCAGATGCTCTTTAAAGATCCTGTCAAATGCACGACAAAGCTCCAAGATAGTGTATAATTGAGCCTATAGAAACAGAGTTCAGTTAAACACAGTAAAAGGAACACCAGTTTCATCAATAATTGCACATTTACACAATACTCACCCCAGCATCCACTGCAATGGGCCTCCCAAGATGATCCATTTCTGATTCAAGTTCATCAATGCTCTTATTAATCAAGGATGTAATACTCGGTATCCGTGCCCTAATCACAGACTCCAGGTGCTGAACCAAGATCAATTTGTTACAAATAAATCCTTCCAAAGTAATAGAACTTCCATGATGATGCAAAGAGTGGTCAAACCTTTGACAGGAGCTTTGCAAGATACTCTGAACCCATTTTGCTGGCCAAGTGTCCATAGTCAGCACTTGTTGCAAAGTATTCACGCTCCTTGCGCCTCGCGACAATCATATCCACATTTTTGTTGATATCAGCTTGTGATCGATTCACAATACCAACCCAAGGCTGCTGCAGCCGGTAAGATCTTCCTTCGAGAACCTGAGTGTAAAGAGCGCACATAAGAAAATATGTAGCTGGTCATTTTTAGCCCAACAAAGGGTTGAATGTAGCAAAAGAAATTGCATACAGAATATCCCAAGAGACACAGGCACACTGACTCGTACACATGCCCAGGGACAGAGACAAGCATATGTGTGACAGACATGAACACAGAGAGAGAGAGAAGAGAGAGAGAGTACATCCAGAGCATTAGTTCCTTTGTCCATCAAATCCAGCTTAGTCAAGACTCCAAATGTCCGTTCACCTGATGAAGACATCTTTGTGAATTATGACTAATGACATCCAAATCAGGAAAAAAAAAATTAGTAACTGTCACCACACAAGCAGACCATACCTGTAGGATCCACCTCCCTGGCAAGCTTGATTGCATCTGAAGTGGCGATATCCTGATTCGCTGGAGATATTGCTAGTATGATGCTACTAGGCTACAAAAAACAGAAGTTTAATCAAATATTAAGCATTAGTACAGAAGCACAAAATTTATTATCATCTCCGGCTCAGCAATTTCCAATGCCCAAAGAACATCCAATAAATAAGAACATAGTCAAGAACCATCCAAAGACTTGAAATGATCTACAACTTCTTAATTCATCATCACTCTGATCAAGCTGTTTCACAAAGAGCATATTCACTTGTACATACATAACCAGTTTCCATAACATAACCTTTAGAAAATAAAGCAAAGAGAACCTGAAACACTTATTCTAACTCCTGAACAAGTTCCAAGGCAAACCAAAACTGCTTCACCAAAACTATCACATCCTTTTGCGGCTTCTTTCAACATTAGCTATAACCTGATGACGTGCATACACCGGAAAGAAAAACTAAGAGAGCCAATATTTTCCTTCAACTCGATCAAAAGTTAAGCCTGATAAAACAGCAGTATACATTGCATAGAATGATACAGTATGGTCATGCCCATTTGAAGACTTCCAAGCAAATATCGTGTATCTTAAAAATGGGCAGCATCTCATTACCTTCTCAACATATGATCGAACCATGTTCTCAATGTCTTCAACAACAGATTCAGGCTGTCCCTCTGAAGAGGAAAAATCTCTCTTCAGTACAAGGAAAACATATTGGGTAAAAGTTTAATGCCAAGTTAAACTAAAGAAGAAACATACCGACAGCAACCTTTGTTAAACCAGGCAAATCAATCAGGGTTAAGTTGACAACTGCCAAAAAGACAAACAAAAAATCAAAGAGAAGCAGATAAGATAAGAGTTGCAATTATAGAATGATATGCCAAAGCTAAGAAATAGATTTATCAGAAACACAAACAGCGATTGTATCATACCCCCCAAAAGAGCAAATAGAGGCTTAATAACTAAGAAATCATATCTAAAGGTTAGAGTAAACGTGAATCAGTAAGTTTTATGTACAACACTCGAAAAACATAAAACCTACATTTTGACTGATCAATTATATCAAACTCAGTCTTTCCCTTAGTATAAAAAAGCCAAAGCCTGCATTTTGGGACAACAACAACATTCAATCCTAACAAACGAATGTACAATGGCAGTCAACATGGCATTTTGAGTTACACAGTTAGATGGCAAGAAATAAACTATAGGAGGAAAAAACAACATAGGAAATGATCAACAGAACAACATCTTGTAAAACATTTCAAGAACAAAATAGGAAAATTGAATCAGCAAGCAGGCAACAAAAACTAAAGCTAAAGAAATCACGCAAAAAAAACCCCATGTTTTATCTCTTACGGCAACTAAAAGGACCTAGTGCTGCAAATTTTACAAGTGCAGCATAATGAAGAAATATGGCAAAGTTTCTATTGCGACTTGCAAGAATGCAAGCTCAAACATACCATTTGGAGAGTATATGCTAAGATGAATTGGAATAGCAGATATCTGCTTTGTCCTCCCAGTAACTCGGTCAGTTTCATCCTGAATTTCCTTCCGGACGAGGGCTGAAATCACAAGGGCAATTATGGTGTCGGGATAAGAAAATAGTGCAACAAATAGGGACCACAATCGTGATTTTATCAATGGATGGGCAGAAACTGGATGATGACACTGAAAATAGTAATGTGCACTGAGAAAAAGGTCCATCCTTATGAGTTTATTCTGAATTGAGCACAAGAAATAGAGATTATTATGATCTGAATGTGTTGCCTAAATCATTTTAAATTTCAAGCAGACATAAGACAAGTTACAAATCAATCCATGCAGACAACTGTTAGAAAACAGAAGTGGCATAGCTCAACTACTTTCACTTAAGGACTAGGTAAAAAAGCAATCAGTTCTGGAGACCAATTTTAAGTGGGGTCACTGTCCCACACTATTGTCCTAAAAGGTGCCACTCGCGAAAGATGACTGGATAGAAAGTGATGCCAATTTTTAACTAATAAAACCAAAAAAAAATCCTGAGCTATGTTACACACATTGGAGGACTGTGAATGGAACCAGCACCTAGCAATTTCAATAATTGCCAGAGTGCACCAAAAGTTGCAACTGAGTATAATAACAGAGACAAGGACTCCAATCTTCTCTCATACTGGCTCCGTCTCACTTCTACATGACATCAGAAGCAGATCGTAGCTGCAACTGTAAGACAAGGCACAAAATGACTTCGTGGAGGCAGAGAAAAAGTAGAAAGGACAACGTCCATTGCAGACATGACTCAGGAGGTTTATTGGCTGGAACTCGAAAAAAAAAAAAAAAAAAGACCAAGTCCTAATTAGTAGCTTCAATATCAGTTAGAGAAACTTCGTCCTCAATAATTGGATAGTTATTCTTCACACGTTGCAAATTAGGGACACTTCATCCATGAATGCAGGACAACACATGCTGAACTGAGGGCCGAATTCCATTCATTACAGAAGAAATGAAAACGCGACCGAGCACATCGATCAAATGGAATCAGAAGGAAACCAGTCAGTACCGAAATCAGAAAATCTCCTCTTGGGCAGATGAAGGAACTCGGCATATTCTTGTGATCCATCTTCCGTCCTGTGAAGCTGCAGGACCAAAGGCCGCCTCGTCACAATACCTGCCCCATCATCGCCAAAACAACAACCTCAGCATACAATCACACGACACAAGCCACTCATTCGCGTCGAAATGTTTCGAATCAAACGGGACGAAACGTGTCGAGAGCACAAACCGGATCCTCGGGGGAGAAAGTCCCTGCCCACAATGCTCTCGAGTACCGAAGATTTCCCGGAACTCTGCACCCAAAAACGTGAATTGCACAACCGGTCAGACAATTCCACTCGAAGTAAAAAATCCCGAGCAGCATCTACAAGCTTAACAGATCATCCATCGGGGTTTTTACTAAATTAGACTCGGGACACACCCCTCTCCGATTTCCTCTCTCTCTCCTCCCTTAAAAAATGGATTTCCGTTTCGCCTCCCTCACTTCATAAAAAAAAGAGCAAGACATTCCTCCTACTAAGTCTCCTCCGCCGAAAAAAGCTCGATAACGGAATTCGCCGCCTCGGCCGCCCCGAAGACCGAGCGAAGAAATCTAGAGAGAGAGAGAGAGAGAGAGAGACCTGGCCGCCGACGACGGCGACGGACGGGAGCGCCTCCCAGAGCGAGGAGAAGGTGTTGTCCCCGCCGCCGTAGTCTCCGAGCGCCGTGCAGGCCCTCTGGATCCGGTTCACCAGCCCGATCAAGCTCTCCATCGTCGCCATCGTTTCCCGCAAGCACCTCCAACCGAGCTAAGCTAAACCCCGAACTAACTACCCCCTCGCAGCTACGGCAACTGCTCCAGGACACCAAACCCTAACCGCCCGCCGAGGTAGAGAGAGAAAGAGGAGAGAGAAGCCGAGCGCGTCGATCGGCGTCCGAAGAGATTGACTTGAGAAGAACGCGAAGAGAGAGAGAGAGAGAGAAACAGAGGGACAGAGATGGCGTTCGCGTGGAAGCTTCTCTTGCTGGGGCTGGGTTTTGGCCTGTTATTTCGGAAAAACGTCGCAGTCGGTGCCGGGCGATATAATGCGCCGGGGTGCGCATTTTTAGATGGGGGGATCCGGTGCGGTCGTCCCCACTGAAAGTTTATTTTGAAATTTTGAAAGTCGGTAGTGGGGCGGGATGGGGTCCACCGCGGTTTCCATTAGCAGAAGCTTGCTTCTCATCTTTTTCTTCCTTCTTTGTTTTTTTTTATTTATTCGATTGATGCTGATGTGTGAATGTTGCCTGTAACGGATCTCTGCTATAAAATTTAAAAGGAAAATGAAAAATGGAATTTTTTGGAGCTGCTATTTCTTTTTTTTTTTTTCTTTGGGAGCTGAAGCTGTCAAAGTTGGACGGCTGAGAACGGTCGTCATTTCGGTCGTCCGTTGAACGGAAAGCAACTGAGAATATACTTTCTTTTTCCATTTTTTTTTTTGTGTTTGTGGAAACTTAGGAAATTATATAGCTTCTTTCCGGTCTAGTTTGTCCACTTTTCTAGAACTATGCTAATCGAATTCCCTTTTTTTCTCGCGGTCTTGTCGCTAGACATATCTTGTCGCTAGACATAGGGTGTCGTGGTCCCGTGCTTGTGTGCTAGTCGGATCTCATTTGTATGTTTCAAACACGAGAGATTACCGTCATCTTTAGCTTTAGTTCACAAATATATAGGAATCTATCTAACTGATCTTAAATTTTTCCATATTTAAAAAAAATAAATATATATATAGCTTTTTTGTTTGAATAAAGAAAGATACCATTCGCATATCAAAATAATATTCGAGAGAGGTACCTAGAAGGCTTCCAACCGTAACAAATCTCAAATAACTATAGAATAAACAAAAAGCCATAAGTAAATAACAAAGCAAAGTTTGCAAATTAGAAGCATACTCTTGTCCCTTGAGAACAAATCTAACATCGTAAATGAGCAACTGTCGATCACCAAATTTAGTGATGAGCACATACCAAAACCAAAATCTCCCGCTCCATTTGCAAAGGCTTGCTATGCGTATTTAGATATTCATTGCCATCATCGTGCAAAGACACTAGTATCAAATCAAATACCTATAAGGTGCTCCCAAATCCATATTTTAATTTAGCTCGAGAGAGTTTAACCCCCCAAAACTTAACCTAAGTCTAAATTAGGAGAGAAGAGTAGCCTAACCTTGGAGAGGTGCGGAGCCACATGACAAGCATCCTCCTCAATGGTTTTTTTTTTTTTTTGATACCCAGGAACCCCGTCAACCGTTTGTCGCTTTGCAGTGGTACATAGCCGCCAAGTAAACCCTGGAGTGATGCTAGCGGAGGACCCACCACCCCGACATCACGCTTAAGTCACAGATGCTTCTCCTGGGGTTTGACCCCTCGACCTTTCCCCCAAGGTTGAGGTTTTTTATCCAGCGAAGCCACCAAATATTTATTCACGCAAAGACTCCTGAAACAGATTAGGGGAGAAAAGAAAGACCAAAAGATTCAAAAGAGGGACCACCAGCCGTGGTGGCTCCGTTGGGTAGGCTGCAGTCCTTTGAAGGAAGGTCAGGAGTTCGAAACCCCTGCAACGCAAGTTGCAGGGAGGCTGTGTGGGCTATTAGGTGATTGACGTGTGGTGCGGGGTGGTGGTTTCCCCGCTAACGACATATGGGGGTTTACGTAGCGGCTGTTGGCCAAAGCAGTTCCTCCAGCACAAAAAAAAAAAAAAAAATTCAAAAGAGGGAAGAGGAGGGAGGGCAGGCCCTCAAGGACGGCACTAAAGAGAGGCAACGGCTCCCATGATCCTTAGTGAAGAAGAGAGGAGTTCAAATCCCGTTAGCCGCACGGGATCTTAAGTGTGACTTCGAGGTGGTGGGTCCTTCGCTAGCGTCGTCTCGGGTTTACCTCGCCGACTGCCGGCTGTGCGGGGGTTCTTGGGTCATAAAAAAAAAACTCCTATTAATCAATATATATATAAATATATATATATATATATATATATATATATCAATAAAAAATATTTTTATTTTAATTAGTGGCTGTAATAATGGAATTGAATAAGAGGAGGGTTTAACCCGTCCGGCTCAACAGTTGTACCTCCCCATTCGCGCACCATCCCTTGCTAATTGCACCCATTCGCTCATAACCGGTCAACCTTCCGATTGGTGGAATTCTTGGCCACTCTACGGCGGAGCACTATCTATGATCTGGGATGACCCCGATAAAAGTCACCCGTAGTACACGGCGGATTGAATGATGAGCGTGTTTGTTTTCCTCGTTAAATAATAACACTAAATACAGACGTTAAATTGGGACGGAGAACCGTACACTAAATTTTATAAGAGTAGTGGCATTCCATCGGCAAGATGAATGATCCTTTTATATAATTCACCACGGAAAAAAAGTAAGATTTATTCAAGATCTTGTAAATTGAAACATATAATGAAGATCGACCGAACACTCCATGCTAATTTGATTGTTCGTCTATTAAGATGCACTTGTGAATTGTATTAAAGAAAAAGTCTCATATCAAATAATTTGTGTGGTGTAATAAAGTCAACATATCTTTGTTGGAGAGTTGATGTGAAATGATATTTGAATTAATGTGGCAAATTAACTATGAGATCACATATAAAGGAGAGGTTGTTGAGATATATATACATGCGAGGTTTATTATGAATTCAACCATATATATTGATAGGCTCGAATTTGAACTCCCTCTTAGTGATCTTCCTATTTAAACAACATTTAATTGAACGGAGATTCAGAAATCACTTGTAAAATTGTTTATTCCGATTTCCACCAAGCTTGTCCCTAAACATAGTATTTTGTTCACGATCATGTTCAACCCTAATCAGTAAGTATAAGGGTATGTTTAAATTGACTCTTTACTTTTGCTTCTTGCTTATAATTGAAATCTTGCAGCTCTTGTACTTTGACTTTTCTTAAAACACAAAACCCTTAAGTTTTCATAATGTTCAAATGTTAGATGCATATATTTGCATATGATTTTTTTCTGGTAATTTCTCCAAAATTCAAATGATGTTTTTAAATTTTCAAGGGAAAACCAAAAAAAAAAATTACTTTTTGCTCTTATTCAAGACCAAACAAATTTGCCCTAAATTTGTCTTAGAATTTGTTGTGCTTGAGCTTTATAATATGTTTAATTTGATAGTAATTTTATTCTTTCCCTGCTTCCTATGAAAAAGTTCTATTCTTTCAGTCCGACCTACTTTGGACACTTCCATGTTTATTTCCAATCAATTTCTCATGAAACAATTATACCCTCATTTGATTCAAAGTAATATTCAAGAATAGCTGTTCTTGTAATATGAATATTGCCGCAAAATCCAAATAGGGTCAGTTTTTTACATTCCATAAACGACGTTAAATAATTGTATTATACCTCTGGTTAATTGCAATCAGAAATTAAATTTATTATCTAAAACATTTATAGTTATATTTATTTATTTATTGAAGCTTAATTCATAGTTATAACTTCAATTCGTGGATATTTTAAGAATACTTATTTTATAATAGAAACTTAAAAGTCAATCATGATTATTACATCGTTATCACAACATTCTTGCTATCATTAATTTTTGCTAATAAATTTTTTTTATTCATTATTTATTATCAAATAGCCTTAAGCAATTTTTAATTGAACAAGTACATTTAATAATTATAATTTTAAATAATGCTATGGATCCACCATTATTCTAATAAAATTGTGACTTGTAGGATACTCATCTACACATTTTTTCTCAAAAAATGTCTTTTTAAATTCTAGTGTTTTATATTTATGATTTTTAATAGGTTTGATACCATGAAAAATCATAAATTGAAACGCCCGTAGCAAATTTACCCCAACTAATTTTTTAATAACCAAAAACTCCAAACCAGTACACTTTTGACAAATTTATCCAAAACCGATACACTTGTGATAATTTTATTCTTTGTTTGTTTCTTTTGAATTTTACTATTAAATTACTAAATTAGATGACATATACTAGTTGATAGGCATGCCGATTTTGGATATTTTACTCTCCATTTGTCACAATTATATTAGTTTTGTTATTTTTTTATGGTATTAATATAATTTAACGGGTGGTATATTTATGATAAATGTACTAATTTAGGATTTTTGGCAGCCAACAAAATTAGTTTATAGTAAATTTGACTTGTTTTGGGTTTTTTGCGTTTATTTGGAGTAAATTTATCATAGATATATCAGTTTAGATTTTTTTACGATAAAAAAATAGTTTATGAAAAATTTGTCATATATATATATATATATCAATTTAGAATTTTTCGTGATATTTATGAATTTTAATGACATAATAAGAAAAGAAACTAGGATTGGCTGAAAGTGGAATTTTTGGAGGTGGGGCCTGTAAAGGTTGGGCAGTTGAGGACGGTCGTCATCTCGATGGGTCCATCGAACGGAAGGAAACTAAGGAATAAATTGTTTCTTTTTCATTTTTATTTTTTATTTTTTATTTTGTGGAAACTTAGGGCGCGTTTGGCAGAACGATTACGTTCGGGAGCTGATTTCGATCGAATTGATTCTTTTTGATTACGTTCTAAACCGATTCTCGAGCAAAAGAATGCGTTTGATCTTGTACAAAATTTCGATTTAGAATAGAAAAAAGAGTAAATGCGTTTAGAATCGCATAAAATTTCTATTCCAATTCTTTTTTTAATTCCTTTTTAGATAAATATAAATTTGATATTGAATTCTCATAAACCCCTCATTGATTAATTATATTTATACTAAGTAATAAAAATATTAACTAATCAATTTTTATTAAATAGTTAATAATAAACCATAGTATAAAATATACTAATATACCTAAAATATGTAATAAATATAAATACTAAATTTATAAAGAAAAATTAAATATTGAAGAAGACTTTAATGAGAAACTCATCACTACACTTATCCATAAATGAATATTTGAAATAACTTAGTCAATTGTTCAACTTTGAAATATTGGCTTTGATAAGTCAATAATTAATAACAATATTACAAAAGTCGGAAACATTAAGTTATGGAATCCCTGGCATATTGTAATCCCTTGCCATTTGATTTGCGATACTTTTCCGAGTAAACAATAAACCAAGGCGTTTTATATGTTTCATATGTTTCATACACCTATTTCCGTAAGTGTTGAGCACAATTTTCGAGACTTAAAATGCGTTGGAAAATAAGAAGGTAGTCCTTCTGTCCTAGCTTAAAAAATTTAATGTGAATACGTCTGTATATTTTCATGCGATCCCCATGATTTCCAACATTTTTCAAACTCTGTTTTTGATTAAACGAACATATTTACGCCAAAAAAAAAAAAACCCATTCCCTTTTTCGAGTATTTGCATGCTGCCGTAATAAATCTATTTCCTTCTCTGAGACCAAATGAACCAAAGACTACATAAATCACCTCGACCGTCCTCATGTAACCAACTCCTTTTATTGAAAATTTGACAATTTGTTCAGCATCCCGAAAACTTCCGACTTGGATATTTTCTTCTATTGGAGGAATAGACAAGGCAGGTAAATTACTCATTCGTAGTCCACACCAAACATAACAAGGAAATTAAAGCTATCTCGGTTCCCGGTCCCAACTCCGATGAAATGAGAACAAAGTTGACACTTTATTACAAGATATCATCCTTATAATGGTTCTCAAGTACATAAGAAAGTCATCGACTTCAAATACACAAGACTACTGTGTTTAACTTCAAACATCAGAACAAAGACTACAAGATGAAGACACAACTGTGAGATAGAGAGAGTGGGATGATGGCATGTTTCACTAGCAATGCAATCCTCATTCTATGGTGACCATGTCAGCTCATAAGAGAGGCTTCTGAGTCCCGAGTGTGTAGGAAGACTCATCATAAGCTTTCCGAGCTATAGGAGGAGCCCTCACCAGCAGATGAGCTCTCCGTGAAGACGCTTCATCTCCTCGTAAGCCCATTCAAGGCCGTAGCGTAATGCAGCGGTGGATTGAATCGCAATCATTTATGTCATCGGGCAAGAAGGCTCCATTCTCTATCAAGTATTTGACTCGCTTTCCGTTTTCTTTCTTTGGCCGCACTATGGAGAGGTGTCCTGGATCAAACATTGAATCAAATATCGTGAACCACGTAGGATACAAGAGCAATTAAATGCAAAGTTATGAATCCCTCAGTTTCCCAAGGAGTATTTATTCCAACAAAGAGAAGGATTTTAACCAACACCCATGAGTGAGGAAGGCTTTTGTTATCATTATGAAGAGATATTTTGTTGAGAGTTATGTTAACAAGTGCCTTATAAAACTAGATAAGCATACTTGACAGAGAGGGTTTCAATTTCCAAAGCACTAATTATACACATCAGAAGAAAGTCATAAACTAGAAAGTTGCAATCTTCCCTTGTTTAATTACTTCCAAAAGTTCCCTATGTTCAAGCAAGAAAGAAAGTGCATCAAGGATACACTCATTAACCAAATTCTTTTGCCAAAAGAACAAACATCAACAAGGTACATTAAGATTTATTCTCGCGTTCGTTAAGAAGATCAGAAATTAAGTAGGTTCGGGGTAAGCGTGGGAACATAGGAGAAGGCACTCACAGCCACAGGCTCCTTTTGTTCTAGCTTCAATATTTGCACCTCGCTCGAGCAGTTCATCCATGACTTCCACATGCCCACCCTCAAAGCAAGGTGGAGTGGCGTTACCCCTTTTGATTTGGGGCCCCAAGCAGCCACATTCACATCCATTCCTTCATCAAGAAGGCGCCTTACCTGTTCCCCAAAAAAAAGCGGGGACGAAGTGAAAACCAAAGGACAAGTATGGCAATAAAATATATGATGTATGTGAAAAATGAAATCGTGCACTGCAAAAGACAAGATCGGCGGAGTCGCGAGCGCCGATTCGAGCCTGGGGGTCGCTCGGCGAGCGACCCCTCGGCCAAATCGGCGCTCGCGCTCGCCGGTCGGGCACTCGGGGGTCGCTCGGCGAGCGACCCTCGGCCGAGATCGGCGGCGCGCGCCCGCCGATTCGGGCTCGGGGGTCGCTCGGCGAGCGACTCCACGGCCAGATCGGCGCGAGCGCCCGCCGACCGGAGCTCGGTGGCGCTCCCGCCAACCGTTGCAGACGATGAACGACGGTGAGGAATATGCAAACCGTCACCTAGATCAGCCGGCAATGACGCTACCGTGAGTGAAGGGAACTCACCTTCAACGAGCAGCTTCAACAATGAAGAAGCGGCGGTCGCCGTCGCCGTTGTTGTGGAGAGAACCAACCGGAGAAGAACGAACCGGAGAAGAACGAACCATCGGAGAAGAACGAACCACCGGAGAAGAACGAACCAGAGAAGAACGAACCACCAGAGAAGAACGAACCAGAGAAGAAGAACCAGAGACAACGTGGAGCAAAAGAGAGAAGAAAATGAAAGGGTTCGTTCGCACAGAGAGAAAGTGGAGCAGGATACGTTGAGCGGAGAGAGAGAGTCACTTTTGTGATTCTTTTTTCTGATTCAGAATCAAGAATCAACTTTTTTTTGATTCTAAATTCTTGTCTAAAACTGATTCTGGGAACAAATTTGTTCCCGGGAACAAAAAAATTACCAAACGTGATTAAATAAACGGATTGCAGGAACGAAAAATCAGAATCTGGCCCTGTTTGGATGGTTACCAAACAGGGCCTTAGGAACAAAGCACATTCTAGAACTATGCTGATTCTTTTTAATTTTTCCCACCCGGTCTTGTCCCTAAACATAATGTCTTGTCCCGTGCCTGCGCCGGTCGGATCTTATTCGGATTTTTTTCAATACGAGAGATCGCCATCGTATTCAATCGTGTACAAGGATCCTTCTCGATCGGCTCTTACTTTTGTTTCCTGCTTAATTTAAATCCTCGTGACTTTGGTATTTTGACTTTTCCTTAAAACGGGAGAACCCTGAAAATTTTTGCCGTGCTCGAATACTAGACACGTATATTCACATGTGATTTCTCCTCTTAATCTCTCTGAAATTTGAATGATATCTAAAAATTTCAAAGAGAACACCAAAAAAATTGCTTTTTGCTTTTTATTTAGGGCAAAAGTCCCTAAAAAGCCCTAAACTTTTTTTTTTATGACATCAAAAATTACAGACTTATACTCATATGATATATTTATATTTTGTCAAAGTTCTGTCAATGAAAATTGTTGAAAAATCTATTTACCTGAACATCAAAAAAGCATAGCGCTCATGTAACTTAAATAAAATAAAAACAACAATGTTCTAGCTAAAAATAATCTAACAGAACCTTGATAAAAGTAAATGTGTCACATAATAATTTTTTGTATAAATTTGTCACGATGGGCATAATTTGAGGTTTTTTGTGATTTTATTTATTTATTTAAGACCAAGATGTCCTAAATTGGTCTTTGAATTTGTCATGCTTAAGATTTATAATATGTTTAATTTAACAGTAATTTTATTCCCAGATTGCTTCCGATGAAGTGGCTCTATTCTCGTTTGGTTCGAAATTAGAAATAAGGAATATAGTTTCAGTCCCACCTAGTTTGGACACTTCCACGATCATTCCCAATCAATTTCTGATGAAACAATTGATTCAAAATAACATCAAGAATAGCTGTTCTTGTCATATGAATATTGCCGCAAAATCCAAATAGTGTCAGTTTTTACATTCCTTATATTACGCTGCATAATTGTATTATACCTCTGGTTACTTGCAATTAGAAATTAAATTCATTATCTAATACATTTATAGTTTATATTTACTCCTTTTGTGAAGCTTAATTCTCGGATCTTTTTTTTTTTGGTCGGTAATTCTTGGATATTCTAAGGATAGTCATTTAATAATATGAACTTTTATTTAAATTATGATCACTACATCATTATCACAAAATTCATGCTATCATTAATTTTTTATAATAAAAAAATTATTCGTTGATCATTATTTATTATCAAATAAACTTAAAAATATTTATTGTCATAAGTATATTTTATAATTATGATTTTAATAATGCTAAGGAACCAATATTATTTTTAAAAAAAAATCATGATTTGTAGCTTAATAATTTACACAATTTTTTAAATAGAAAATATGTCTTTTTATATGGATCTCGAATTATAATATAGTGATGATCATAGTGTAATGGTATTCTAGAAATAAAGATACCATAATCATTTTTAAATTCTAGTGGTTTTACATTTATGATTTTTAATAACATGATAAGAAGAGAAACTAGGCCTTGATTATATCTGTCAAAGCGTAATAGGTAAATTTCCATGTAATTATGGTATTATGATATATCGTGTAATAGAGCCAATACTTGCTGAATTATACGAAGACTTAACTATAAGTAACCATCATGCATCTATTTATGCATTTTCTCAATCTACTCATTATCACTTGAATCTCTTTGAGAATAGCACCACACGTTCAGTATTATCAATTTGCTTCTGCAATGGTCAAAGTATACTTGCTATCTTTTGCAAATTTTTTTGAAGTTTTCAATCAACATATTGTTAGCCCTAACATTTTCCTTTTCCATGCTACCATTCATCTTCTTCCTTTTTTTTTTTCTTTTTTTTAAAAATAATTTTAGCCATACCAGAGATCGCTTACTGCTTTCTAATATCACTTCTCTTTGATCCCTTTTGAGATCCGTTTCAGGAGCTTGCTTGAAGCGTAGATCCATGATTCGCAAATCTAGTGCATCGCGTGAAAATCAAAAGCAACAAAATACGGTTGTCTTGCTCAAAAGCGAAACTCATTCCCTGTTATCATACATTGGCTGAAGGCGAAGAACGTTTTTGTGTTTGTCAATTCTATAGAGACAAAAAATTCATCACCTTAGCTAAATGTTCTTGCCAAATCGACATTTGTTGCCGGCAAATCTTTTGTTGTGTTAAGTTTATTTTTCAAGTTACATCGCTGGTTTGTATTTTAGTGGAATTGCCTTGCCATTATCTTTCATTATTCTAATATGTAAAGATATCATTTTATAGACTTCGAAAATCAATAACTTCACAACATCATATATGAATAAGATAGACAAACAATTTCGCTACACCAAACCAAATAATATGTTTAACAACATAATTACAAAAGAAAATTGATCATTGTAAGTAATTGAATCCAGCAAAGTGCTCTTGCTGAATTAATAAGTCTTTTTTTTAATTATCATTAATTATACGCTTTAAATATAAAACCAAACAAACGGAAAGCTCGAAAGAATGAAGGCGGGCAACGAAGCGGTGGCTAGCAGCAGCTACCCGCCCCAGATCAACCGTGACCTTTCTTATCTACTTGCGGCCATGACGGACCTGTGAGAAAATATAAAGGCAAGAAATATAGGCTACGCAAACTTAGGGAGGGAGGGACGGAGAGAGGGAGAGAGAGAGATGGAGAGATGGTTCTCGATTTTTTTATGAAGTAGGTCTAGCTTTTGTATGTCAATAGTTATGCTTGTGTCCTAAGTATAGGTCTAGGCTCTTTAGTGGCCATGAGGACGATTGAACAAAGAGCCTAAAGGCGTAACGACTACTGTAGACGACGTTCTAGAGAGAGAGAGAGAAGGGGGAATCGAGAAGATCCTTTAGATGATTTTTGATGGGGAAATGGAAAAAATTGGTTTCTCTTAAGAATTTATTTGATAAAAAAATGTGACATTTCTAAAAATTATTTTTTTTAAAAAGTCATTTTTCGATATTTGGCTCAAACTTAAAAATGAATTAAAAATCATTTTTCTCCGTTTCGCGTGAAATATCTGTTAATTTTCTAGGGTAAATTTCCAAAAAAATGAATTTTTTAGGTTTTAATTTTGTCTCCGAAGGGGCAACAATTGAATGCGGGAAGGGAGCTCCGTGGGGGCAGCGGAGAGTAAGGGTCTGTTTGGCAATGTGCCAAACAGTGCCTGATTTTGATTTTTTGTTCCAAGAATCGGTTTGGGATGAGAATCGCGTTTGGTAAAACTTTTGTTCCGGAACAGATTGGGAAGAGAATTGAGAATAAAAATATATATATGTATATATATATGTATATATATAATTCTTTGTCCGAGAATCAAAAAAATAATCAAAACAGTGAAACTCTCATTCTTCTCTTCCGTAATCCTGTGATTGCCGTCCACCATCGCCTGCTGCCGTCCGCCACCGCCCGCCACCGTCGTTCGCCGCCGGAGGCAAGCCCGGCCACCGCCCTTGCCCGGCCCGGTGAGGTCGGCCTGGCCACCGGCGAGGCTCGGCTAACGAGGGCCGACCTCATCGAGGGTCGGTGACGCTCCGGTGAGCGTCATCGGCCCTTGTCGGCCGGTTGCGGTTCGGCGACCGGCCACATGAAGAAGAAGAAGAAGAAGAATAGGAGAAAAGGGAAAAAAAGAAAAAAGTAAAAAAAAGTAAAAAAATTATTTAAAAATCAAAAAGAAATTAATTTGGAATATAATCAATTAGCACGGTATCAAACGCAATTATATTCCAAAATAAAAAATTTTTGGATAGTTACCAAACACGCTTTTTTACTCGAATTAGTTCCCGGGAATATAATAAAAAATAATTATTTTTAGTCGGAATCGTTAAGGAACGTAATCGTTCTCAAATGCGCCATAACATGGAGATTGAGAGAGAAGAAGGAGAATGGTCTCCAAAAATGTGGGAAAATGATTTCCTCTTCACTGCATTTGAAAATGTTTTTTTTTTTTTTTAAATTAGTGTATTTTTTTGAACCAAACGTCGGAAAATCGATTTTGTTTTATGTGGGCTCTTCCTTCTGTTACTCATCTGGGCCGATTTCTCATGGGCTTTAGGTTTCATTGGTCTTGGTCTAATGGATTGCGGTTCTAGCACGTGGAATGGGCTAGCGTTCCTTTCAATTTTGGGCTGAAGGGTTTCAAAATCTGATGACATCGGTTTCTCCTCTTTATTTATTTTTACATTGGTTTGTCATTTATTATTCTTCATCTCTTTATTGTTTTTGTTTTTATATATTTTTACCAAGAGTGCATGTTCGCTTCATCGATAAAATTTTAGGTGTCAACATTCTAGCTTTTGAAAAGGCCTGAAATTCCAATCGTGTTAATCTGGCTTGTGGGAATAATCAGGTTAATCCTCCCCAAATTAATAATGTCGACAAAAACAAGTGGGACATATGACAAATAATGAAAATATTCTACTCTTACACCCTATTCCAAATGTGGATAATGAAAGACCTTTTGGTGTACTTCCATCTCCAACTCTAGGAAATGTACTCCATACGCTTAACTTGCTAGTTAATCATAATGTTGACAACCAGGACCTAGATCATGACCGTAGGGGGCAAGAATTATGAACTTATCCACCTATCTACCTTGAACCTAGGGGCAAGAAGGTCAGGTCTATCAATTTCTAGATGGATAGGTGCTGATGGAGGAATTGTTAGACTAGCATATAGAAAGCCACATCTCAATTAGGTTGATAACATGCCATACCCAAGAGGATTCAAGACTCTTGACTTCATTGTCTTCATCAATGATGATGATCAATCGACTATTGAAAATGTTGATCAATTTATTGTCTAATGTGAAGAGGTGGGAGCAAATGAATTTTCAAGACTTAGGTTGTTTCATTTCTCTTTAAAAAAATTGTATTTACTTAGTATACAAATGTATCTTTTAATTTAATCCATACTTGGCATAAGATGGAGAGACAATTTCATCCTCAATTTTATATAATGATACCGGAGGTGTTGATTGTTGATTTAGATAGAATCTATCGATATGATAACGAGTCAGTTGAGCTATTTGTTGCTTGATTCAAGAGAGCTAGAAGTGATGTTTTATTCCACTCTATGGGGAAAGAATTCATAAACTTTCAATGGGTCAAAACTCAATCTTATAGAAAAATTCAAAGGCTATAACTTTGCTGATTTATTCCAATTGCCAACGAGAGTATCTAAGTGTGAGCAACTACTTAAGAACAAAGAGGGCCACATGAAGACTTTCACAAAACGCGCATTTCATGGAAAAATATGAGTCGGATCTTGGCGAGCAAAAATCAAATTTGCCGACGACAAGTGGTATATGATGACTCCTGATTGATGGCTCTGACCTTCGAGACAGGAATGCATTATTTCTCGGGTTGCAATGCCCAACATTACCTTCATCTACGAACATGACATGAATTCAGCAAAACCGTTTCACAAATGCAATTAATCTTGAATGTTTCTGTAACAAGCTCAGGCTCTAGAGAAGAAGCAACAGACCTAAACTAGTTCCATATGGCAATACACAGCTGAGTAGACCAACAACAAAGGGGAATGAGATCACTACAGGGAGAAGAATAGCCTCTGGCCTGAGAAAATCTTGACCAGGAAACAGCAATAGCTAGTATAGCTCAAAAGCCTTGAGAGGATGGAGTGTCTCAAAGCTACAGTTCGAGGGCCAACGACACGAGGTTGTGGACCTTGAAACTTCTTTCAGATGTTCATATACCCTCCACAAAGCACATTGCCCTAGGCTTATTTTCTTATGAAGGTTCAATATAGTATGCTTTACAAAGCAGATCTATGAGTTTCTATGAGGACAATGTTTCAGTTGGTAGTCATTGTTCAGGAAGTGTCTTTAAAAGGATATCAGTAATCCCACCCTGTCCATATCCGAAACAAAGATCTTACAAGTTCAACACTATGCACGATAAAGCCAAAATGAAAGAAAACATACATATCTCGAGAAAACGAAGCAGATGAAAGGCACTGAAAATAACATGACATCCTCGAACAAGCATAAAGTATCTGCTACTTCATGAAATGGGACACATTCCTAGAATGAATTTGTTCTAGACTTCATCAATTTTATAATTTTTATCTGCAGCAGTAGTTTCCAGAAAGAAACCAGCAACTAGAGAACGAAGGTTTCTTAGGACTCAGAGATAAACTGAATTTTCTCTACCGGTGCATTTGCCTAGGATATAAAAGAAAGGATATATTTCATAGCAAACACATACCGAACTCTACATCTTTGAACGGACTTCCATCAGCGAATATCATATTCTCACCAATAATAGAAATGCTTCTTCAGGGATACATTCAGCTGGAGAATGTATGAGAGACAGAGAGACGTAAAAATGTAGGGCATTAGAAGACATTGTGAATACAGCCGGTCCATCGGATGTTGAATCTTTCATGGCCTCTGGTAACGAAAGCAGTGCATGGCGATTAGATAATACGATAGAACCAGTAAGTTAGCATCTCAGTTAGCAAAAGATGAGTCTTTCTGCTTGAAAAATTCAAGTTGTGTTCATGTGACTGTCACTTATAAGAACCTCCATTTTTTTTTTCCTTAAAATATAAATGGGTGAAGTACATATTTAGTGCTTTTAAGTTTCAGCTCTTGTGCAATTTGGTTTCCTAACTTCTCTTTTGTTCAATCATATTCTTTAACTTTCTGGGTTTCTGCGATTTTATCCCATAAGTTTAAATTCGTGCAATTAAGCACTTTGGCTTTCTTAATTTGCGCAATCAACTCCTTCCATCAAACGCTTAAACTAAACCATCAAGTCAATTAATGACATGGCATTACTTACGTAACAGAAAATAACATGTGACACTAATTTGGTGCCAAAATCACATAAAAAAAGCGTGAGAAGCAAGAAAAAAGAACAACCTTGATTTGATAATATTAGTTACAGTGGGTGAACAAAGCACTTGACTGAACAAACCAAGAAATTTAGAGGACTCGATTGCACCAAACAAAACTTGGAGAACGAAATTGCACAAATTCATAAAGTTAGAGGACATCATTGCGTGAAATAAAAGTTAGAAGACCAAATTGCACAAACTCTAAAACTTAGAGGACCAAATCTGTAATTAATCCATAGAAAATTGAGTATGGTCAACAAAGATCAACAACGGTTCCTTTCTCTCTAACCCCTTTAATAACCAACTGGAAGGGATCTAAAAGGTTTCAAATCATTTCTCTCCTTCCAAATGACACAAAAAGAGATACATATTCTGCTTTCTTGGTTAATTCTTGGTTACAAAGAAACATCCTCCTCACCAGCACCCAACCCTTTCTGTTTCAGTTTTTCTGTGGTTAGAACTCTCTTCCAACCACTCTCTCACCACAGAAGGCTTGATTTTCCTATGGAAAAAGCAGGGTATCCGAATCTTGTGGCTTAACTAATCCTCACAGATATACACAAACCGTCTCGTGTAGATATATTATGTAATTGTCTCCATCCATAGATCGGTGCAAGATTAATATGAGAGGCTGACGCCATGATATGGACGTGGATTTGCTAGATCCAAACTAGGCGCAGCCAACCCCTAGAGATTAAGATGCTTTCTTCTCCTGATGAAATTTCCAAGGGAAAGGATTGCCAATTTATGTTGAGTTCATGGAGTAGCTCCTGTAAGCTGTCCATTTCACTTCCACTGTTAAGCCATCCTGATGTACCCTCTACTCTGTTAAAACTATGACAATCATAAGGGAGGTCGAGCATTATGAGGTAGTGCTTTTTTTTTTTTTTTGGTTGCTAGGGCACGAAATGATCTGTACTACAATCCAAAACATGAGTAGAACGTGATCTCCACCCTATTTGTCCTTCTAAAGGAGAATTATGCCCCAATAGCTCAAGTTGATTGAATGCTAGAAATCGTCTGTGTATAATATCCCTTCCAAATCGACAAGTACCAGCTTTCATCATCAAGAGACAACTTCAGAAGCTACTTACCAAGAAGAGCCGGTTGCAACACCAGATTTTAAATTACTAAATGATATGTGAAACCAAATTCAATATGACCCTAAAGAAACCACTTTTTTCAAATGCTTCCTAATCTTAAACCACTGACTAGTCATAGGAAGAAAGACATATGATAAGGAGGCAGGTTCCTGCTGAGTGGATTCCTGTAACTTGAAACCTGAAAGCAATCCTAAACAGTTTTCAGCTGTGCTGCTTTGCATTTGAAGTTCAGTACAGTAGGGCTACAAATTTCCATACCCCAGATGTTTGAATGTTATGCTTACAGAACCAAAGGAGATGGTTTCAAATTCGAGCTCAAAGGTCCTTGTGATAGTGCTAGTACAAATGACTTGTCGATCAAAAAGGAATTGTGTTCACACGAGCCCGCTGAGCAGAGAAGTCAACAAACGCTATCTAGTAACCCGACCGAGAGGGAACGCATTGCCGACGGACAAAGTCAACTGTTTTACATGATATTTTTTTTTAAGCTGGACAAGATGACTTGTCCATTCTACGGGTAATCAATAATGTATTCGATGGGGCCATACTTTTCCATTGACTTTATAGTCATCCCATTGCCATCGATACATCATCAATTTTGGCCATTAGAAGAAGAAAGTAGAAGTTCTTCCGATGTATTCATGGGAATTTCTAATCTACACTAGTATATCATACCCCCAGTTTTTAAGGACTAGTTCCTAAAAAATCCCAACTCTAGGTCCAATCTCAATTCTATCTTGGATCTTTTTATTGTTTAAAAGAAAGATTCCAAAGTTTCATTCTAGTCTCAAATCTGCATATGCATCCAAAAATTGCCACTAGTTTCTTCAAAATTGTTAAAATCAGGATTGGTTCGAGGTTTATTATTAGAATCGACGTCTTTGTCAACACCCTCCCTTCCATATGAACAATATCAGCCTTTTGAGGTTGATAATCTTGAAGAAACCCGTGAAAATTATGGGACACGTGGGCAGATTTCGGATTAAAGTAAAAGTTGGGGATTCTCTCTAAACAAAAGAAAGCTCCGGGCACAATTAAAATTGAACTTAGAGTTGGGGGCTTTTCAGGAGATTAGCTCCATTTTTTTTTTCATGACTGCTTTAGACTTGGCTATGATGATTCATCTTATCATGGTAAATTGATTTTACGATGAGTTTTCACATTATCGTATTTAATTATCATGACTCATCGTAATATGATACACCTAAAATCTACTGGTTGTCTGCCCCCGGCGAGTCCACACTTGCACGGATAATCTATATAGAACTATATTACATATATTAAAATAAATGGGGTGGGAATAGTTCTGTCATAGCACAAATATATCTATCATTGCCCATAGACTTTACACGGGACGGGGATGAACAAGGTTCTAAAGAAAATTATGTACGCATAAGCTGCTGCGCAGAAAAGTCAAGAACCCTTATTCCATAACCAATCGAAAAGGAACATATTACCAATGGCACAAGTCAGCAGTTTCGTATGATATTTTTAACATGATTAGAACGAGTTGTCTAGTCCACAAGTAGTCAATTATGCATTTGATGAGTATCCCTCTGTCGCTGATTAATCATCAATTTTGGCTGTTGAGCTCTTCCTATATATTCACGGGAATCTCCAAGATGTACTAGTACTATACCACCACGATTTGTTGCGATTGTTCACCACTTGGTCATGATGAATCATGATAATGTCTTAAATCAATTGTACAACATGTTACAACCTTTTTGTACATAAATAGGACGACACGTCGTAGTGCCGCACTATATACCTGAAGTATTATAGACATACCCCTTACTAGTTGTCCACCAATGGCGAATCCATATTTGCATGGATAATCTAATTAGGGTTATACTATACATATCAATATAAATTAGGGTGGGAATAGTCAAAGAGTGATGTAGCTTAACTCGCAGTTTTTTCTTTTTTTATGTTTTTATTTTGGTGGAGAGTCGGTACGTAGATTCGCTTTGTCGTTTTTATCTTTTGTTTTCTTTTGATGTCAGAGTCGATATATATCCTCAATCAAAATTAAAGAATTAAATCTTGCTATTGTCGTTTTTGATTCCGCACTTAACCATTCAAGAAAAATTCTTTAAAGATGTAATATCTGTGAATGTTGTTCCACCCAAATTTCTAATATATGAAAACTATAGTAACTATATGTGACATCTTATAATTGATTTAATTTAACTAAATATGAAAAATATATAGGCAATGCTTTATGTATAAATTGATATACATTTTGTCATTCAAAAGAATATATCATATGAAAAATTGAGTTTTCGGCCAGTGAGTTTGATTAAAAGTGTTTGATAAATCACTTACTTGTTCAACGTAAAGGAAATTAACTCTATTACTATGGTATTATAGTCAACCTAACTAACAAAAATCAAATTGCCGACTTTTTAGTCATTTTAAATTTGTTTTTTTGATTCAAACCATGATATCCTAACTCATGTCCTCAAAGCATGTTTATAACGAGCACACATGACTTTAAATTAGGAACCTAATCTCTCAGAATCAAGATTGGGCAAGTAGACTTTGACACCTAGCCTAATGAGCATTTTTGAAATTCTTCACGGGAAGAAAATCTCACTTGAACTGTAGTTTACCTCAAGTGCTGGGATCCTTCAATGTCAAACCTCCCATCAGTTAGACATCAACTTCATCTTTGACTTGAAGAGATATGGGTGAGATTTGAGCTAAGATTTAAGAAAAAAACTCACTTTTCTCTCATTCGAACTCACAGTTCATATTTCTTTCCCTCTTCTCAGGCCCGTGAAGGAGAAGCTATTTGGCTTCTTGAAGAAATGAACCAACGATGTCTTGTCCTTAAGGAATTGTGGGATTGTTTTGGTCATATAGTTAAAAAGGGATTTGATGCAAAGTTTTTTTTTTTTTTTTTTTTTTTTTTTTTTTTTTTTTTTTTTTTTTTTTTTTGTTTGGAAGAACAGAACTGCGACCCGACATGATCGCGCCGTAAACCCCCAGGTGACACTTAAGCAGGATGACCCACCACCCCTGAGTCACACTTAATACACCTAGCGCCTCTCCTGGGTTTTGAACTCTTCACCTCTTCGTTGAGGATCGGTAGAGTCTTAGTTAGTGGAGCCACCGCGGCCGGTGGTGGGATCTGATGCAAAGTTCTTATCTGAATTATGGAAGGACTGCAGATCTCAGGTACTTAGATGTGGCCGAATATGTAACGGGAAGATTACAGTTTACTTGATTGGTAATGGAGTGTAAATTGATGGCTAGGAGGTGAAAATTGCCGTATACCTGCTGTTCAGCAGATTTCAGCAACCTTCTGGGGCCTGCTAAGTGAATTTTATTTTATTTTTGGTTTAAGCCATTGTTTATTTCCTCGACAACTCATGAAAGTGAATGCTGATGATACTTAGGTCTATATCATTATCATGATCACGAGACTCCTGGATTTGTATGGTATGTTGTTGGTGCAGATGCGTAAATTTGTCGTTTCATATTTATGATATAAAATTGATCATTCCTTTATACAATTTCCTGAATTTATTAATAAAGGCAATTATAAGGGATTTTTTTCTGCGGGTACGTTTCTTGCGAGTACCCATGCAAGAACGACTCGGAATAAGTGGCACGATTCTAGATTATACTCAGGAAAATTCTCTTTGGATCACGTACTTGACAATGGCCTTGAAGTAATTTCAAATCAAAAGGACTATCGACCAAATGCTTTTAAAGAAGAAAGAAGCGAGACTCAAGTCTAAGTCCCTAGAGACAAGCCCTTCTTTTTCCTCTAAGATGCCATGGCTAACCATTTCGAATAGTTAACGTTAAGAAGAAGTTTTGGTCACCTGGCAAATTGACAATGGGGAATGGTTCACCAAAGTGGTTATTTTTCTCGCTAACTCTCATTCATTGATTATGTTAGAATGTCAAATCCATTGTCGATGTGTAATATTTCAACACCCCCTCACATGCAAGTCAAAATTGTAATGACATGATAAATTTGACTATTGGAGGTAGATGCACTCGAGAAGGGGATAGAATCTAGTTCCGATACCATGATAGAAAATCTAATCCGAGAGCTTAAACCATTTCTAATAGCGAGTCTCAAGTCAATTTTCATTTTTCTTTTCTTGCCATAGCCTCCCATCATATTGTTTTGTATCTTTTTTATTTCATAAACCGTCTGTGGAAAGACTAGTTCAACTAGAACAATTGTAATGGCTATGCGTCGCTTTCAAGAAATCGTTGGATAGATGGATTCCTTATATAAAATATCTGCTTTCTTTGAATAGTTAAGTCCTTCTAGAGAGCGATGAAAAATTGACTCGCCTCCCTCTATACCAAGTCCACAAAATAAAATGGATGTTTAGGGGGATTGATCAAAGTTACGCGAGACTTAGGTGGAATTGGGAAGGAACGACCCCATAATAAGTGTGACTTTCAAGGACAAATATGGCAAAAAACGACGGTTCTATACCAAATCGACAGACGAGGGAGTAAAGTAAACGCTGAGCCAGAGAGGTCGCAAAACATAGGACATCTAGGGTGCGCATGACAAAATTTCTGGAACATAAATTGATTTCTGGCTAGAAATTGATTTCTTGATTTCTATTTCAAAAATTGAGAAGTTAAAAATTTTAGCTTCTGAACTAAGTGAATCACACATTATACGAGGGAAGAATGTCTCTATGGTATACTCTTTGTATAATACACCCAAAGTCGCTAGGTATTAAATGTAATCGTGTCGTCACTTTTTCAATTACTGCAATCAATTCCTAGACTTTTATCAAGCATACAAGCGAACCTTAGATCTGTACAATTGGGATAATGTAGAAAAGTTCAATTTGAGGACGTCATGTATGCAATACTTGAGTGCCACGACGGACATCTCTAGTAATGGCTATCAAAAGAAGTTGATTTAATTTTCCGGAAAAGTTTTTAGGACTTAATTTTATTAATCTAAAGGCTTAGTATTTGTTTGCATTTTATTCACGAGGTTTAAGAACTCGGATGACTTTTCCTTAATAGCACTTTGTTATGTATAGCATGTTGTAATTATGGTTATAATTATGGTTAATGGATCAATGAAAGCCAATAAATTAAGATACGTTTTTTCTGTTCACGTATCTCTTTTTGGATTCATGAATTTCCTATACTTTTATGTTCACGAATCTATTGAATTCATGAATTTCCTAGATTCATGTATTGTTTAGTTCATGTATTTATTGAGTTCATGAATATCTCGAATTCATGTATCTTTGGATACATGAATCTCTTGGATTCACGTATCTCTTTATTCATGAATCTCGTGGATACACGCGTCTATTTAATTCATGTATCTCTTTAGTACATGAACTAAAATTCTCTATAAATAGATATGAGCATAAAGCTTCATGAGGTTGTTGGTTTTTGGTTTTTCCGACTCAATTCCAAAAAGGCTCTGATGCACTTTTCTACTATTCTGATTTTTCTGGGTGTGTTGGTTCAATTGAACGGTTCGACTGAGTCATGTTTGCATAGTGCTAATCCAAACAGGTTCGAGGTATTGTATATTGGGAGGCATAGTTCGTGAATCTGTGGAGCACCATTGGCAGGAACTAATCGCCTTAAGGAGATTCGGTTATCCGTACCTCACCTCCAATTTTATGTTATTTTTCAGTGATATCTTATTTTCTTCTTCTCCAAGATTGGTAAAAGGAAGGATATTATAAAGTTGTTATCATCTTCTTTACATTGATTTACATTGATGTTCTAATTACAACAAATATTGTGTATTCTCTGGATATAATTTCCAACATAGCATTGCATAGCATTTGCATTCATTATTGGAATATTGTCTTAATTGAGGATTGTGTTTTTATTATCCCTTGTAAGTGTATTGGTTTAGTGTGTTTGATCCCTAGATGATGAGATATGTGAATTACATGATTAGTAATATGCTTATTCAGTGATGACGCTAACTCAATTAAGTGTTTTTAAGCTTCTTTGAATTGAGAGAAAAGGAGCGGTTGCGATCCTGGAAGTATAGGGTGCAATGGAAGTTTAGAAGATTTATGTTGTTACGTTTATTGGCAATATAGGTTACGTTGTGTGGGGGCAAAATAGACTAGGTAAATTTCGAGAATGAAATTTCGTTTAAATTCTTCCACATCAAATTATTAGCATGTCACGTATGATGGTCGGTGATAATTGGACTGACACATCAGAATTTTTAGGTGAAAAATAGTTGGAAGGACTATATACAAATTTATGCAAAATCTAGAACTATATTGACAAAATTAAAAAGTTTTTAAGACTGAATTGACATCCGGACAATAGATTTAGGATCACTCGGTTTATTTTTCCAAAAAAGTTTGTGCGCCTGTTACAACTTGGTACTACAAGGAAGGGATCAAATGCTAAATTAAAAGGCTCAAATAAGATGTGGCTCCTAGTTGTCCACAATTTTGTTGAAGGAGCATCTGATCGCGATGGTAGATTGCTTATTCATTAAGTGGTCTTACTTAATTACCTAGTGATTTGAAGCCGGCCCCATTACAATATTTGCAACATTATGTTGATTGAAAAAGACAGGGGTAAGCGAGATCCCATAAAAGTAAAACGTTGAACAAGTGAACTAGGGAACTTTTGACCCAAAAAAAAAAACTAGGGACCTAGTGTCTCTACGCTAATTCCGAGATTCTATTACGTGTTTTAAACCTACAACACCTGAAAACTGAGCGAGGCAACTTCCTTAAAAAGAGCACTGCAGCTTTGACGGTCCTACGGATGTGAGCGGCTTCCCGAACATCTTGTAAAAGTTGTCTGTCCCTTTGCCAGTTTGGTGTGATTGGCTTCTGTCTATTTGTCACCAATGCGTAAAACGTATGTCTTAAGGACTTTCTCGTGAGAAAGACAAACCATGACCAGGACCTTGCTTGTTGGGTCTCGCAAACCATATCATCTTCGAAGAACTAAAGCCATATTTAGAATTAACTGAATGCCCGTTAACATTAAAAGGAAAATATAGCATGTAGAGTGTGAGGATATTTAAATATTAAATCACGCAATTATCTAAAAGTTTAAGATTTTAAAATAACTTATTGCGGGTTCACAAAATTTCACATGATACAAGAATAAGATCTTGAGTTTAAGTTCACTTGGCCCCTTATTAGTGTTTACATCTAAGTCCAGCTTATGTTTTTTTTTTTTTTTGGGGGGGGGGGGGGGGGGGGAGTATTATGATGCATATCTAAATACCCATATACATATGTGCAATTGTCTTTCATTAAAAAAAATCAGTTATATCACAGCACCAATATATTTAAGCGTTGCCCATGGGAAATTTAATGATTTTTCCTATATAATTATTGCTTTAAATAAGAACTGCAAATTTTGCCTCACTGATAATTTGGGCCCTCATGCCAAGTTTATCAATTATAAAAGAAAATTGCGTAACACATACGGTGCTGCACAAAAAAGTCTATTAACATTATCCAACAGCCCAATCGAAAAGGGGGCATATTACTGACGGCACAAGTCATCCGTTTCACGTGATATTTTTTAAGCATGATGAGATGACATTCCTAGTCTACAAAACAATCATTTGATGATGATAAGCTTTTCCATTAACTATATAGGCTCTCCCCTTGTTTTAGACTTAATTGCCATGATTTGACTCGTGGTACTACGATGTTTGCACTAAATTAGGATGCTAAATTTTCACCTTATCAGCTAGGGGTGTGCAAAAGAATTGGGACCTACCCAGACCGCCTGGAATCGGATCGAAACCGCCCAGAATTGGTGGTTCTTGAGGGAACCGACAAATTAACAAAATCCAAATCGAATAATTAAAAAAATTAATTAAAGTGGGAAAAAAGTCCAAAGCGCACCAAATGGAGAGGCGCTAAAGCTAAAAAGTCCAAAGTGCACCTTGACAAAACGTCAAGCAATTGGTGGGCAAAAAGTAAGCACGTGAAGAAGTAGGATTGTAGGAGGAGGAGAAGAAGAATAGGTCAGGTGGTAAAGAACCAGCAATAATAGTCGAAAACCAAAGTTGTTTCCCGTCAAGATCGGAGCTTTCGATAAAATGATATTATTATTATTGTGAGACCGGTTCCATGGATTCACCCAGGAACCGGACCGCATCCATGTAACTAATGGGTGGATCTTAGTTCAAATTTTTTGAACCGGTCCTTAACGGGCGGTTCTCGGTTCTAGGTTGGGAACCGCCCACCCGAACCATGCACATCCCTAGTATCAGCACAACAAAAACTTCATTTTAGTGCCTTTCTTTTTTTTTTTTTTTAAAGGAACGGGTGCACATGTTGCTCTTTTTTTCGAGAACTTGCAAATGTCTAAATTTGACATAAGCCACTCACATAAAATAACATTAGAAAGCATACAACTAAAATGGATAAATCCTAAGTGAAATTGATAACTCGTCGTATGTTTAATTGCTCTCTACATTATTCAAACTAAATATACAAAAGATATATAATGATCGATATTAAAAATAAAATACATTTTAAAAAAAAGTACATAAATAGAGCGAGGTGGCAATTTTCAAGGGAAATTTGTCCGGTCCGGAGAGGACCACCTTAGGGTGCAGATTCTCCATGCCATGTGCCCATCCCTAACGACTAAGCAAGTCCAGTTGAGTAGCCATCGCCGCGATTGCCGATTGCAAGGAAAATTGCAACGAAAAATGGATGCGTTAACCAAACTTGAGGGTCGATTTGGAGTCCATATCCATTCAGCATTGCCATTATTGTAGCTTTTAGCACTTAAAATGGAGTTCTTTTGATGTATGATTGACAGTATTGGAGTTAGAAATTGTGCTTGCAAAGAATATCTTAGGATTGCACAAGGTAATTGATAGCACAAATATTTCAAAGATGACTTTCATCAAATCATGACTTCTGGAGCAATTATATTTCATTTATATTCAAACCTCACTATAATAAGTAGAAGCCACTAAAAATATATTGGATGTCACTATCACTTTTTGGAAAGAAAGGCAACGCCCTAAAACGGTTCTTTTGTTCTTTTATCTGTTCTATCTCCACCTCTCCTCTTTCTTGAATTTTTGTTAGATTTTTTTATAGAACGCTTAGTGGCCCCTAAAGTGGTACTTCATTTGCTTGATAATTGTGGTTTTTCCTTTTTTCCAATTTAATTAGTGTCATTGGCATATGCAAAGTCTTAGAGGACCATGGACACATCATAAAGTTTGTATAAGGTTGGAACTTACCGATCGAGGTCAAATAAATGATGCTATGGAAAAATGGTAAAATTAATTTGATAGTTAGATTTCATTTATTTCATGAAAAATGAATGATCCGAAAATTATTTTTTTGAAAAAAAATCATAGCTTGAACTACTTGAAATATTTATTCAATGAATATTATTTCCATGATCAACAACAATTTATGTTTAAATATTCTCATTACATGTGAAATCATTTTTTCTTTATTCAATTTTGTAAATAATAAAATGATCATTTTTAAACAGATACTTTTAAAATTTTTTAAAATTATTTATTTTTGGTCAAATGAGTGAAGCTTAAGTTAAAGCAATTTTTGCTCATGCATTGCACTGGTTCATATGAAAACCAATATTCTATTTGCAACCGCTTAATGCTCAAACCGGTCAACGACCAACATGTTCAAATGGAAGGAGTACCATAGGAATGTTTAAATTGACTGACATTCTATTGCAATTAATGTTGTTTTGACCATGGAAAAAGCTGAAACTCATCCTGTGCAATGTGCTTCTAGGACCAGATTATTAAAAGAAACCCTCCTCCAAATTCCATTTGCGAGCATCCCTCAAATCTTTTGATTGGACCAAAACTTGAGAATGATTTGGATTCTGTCATTAATGATCATTTTAAGACCATGTGGAAACGTCATAGATTCCTAGAGCAATATTATACCCAAATTTGTCAAATGATTATTACTTTCCAAAATAAAAGTTAATACCATTAAACATTCCGAACACGATTTTTCTCCAAATTAATTTCGTCTTACAAAAAATCTCATATTTATACTCATGAGACATTTTCTCGAAATTAAATTTCAACTCATGAAAAATCAAAATTGGTACCCGATCCAAATCTTGCTGTAGATTTGGACAGGAAGCACTGATTTAAGATTTTTCAATATAAATTTGTGATTTTTTGTGAGACGAAAAATAGTTCAAATAAAAAGTGTCATGAGACACTGGTGTGAAATTTTTAAAAATATTAACCCTAAGAAGAAATCTCATTATGAAAATCGACCCGAACCACTGCTCGCCCACTTTTACCACTCAACGCAGAAAAGAAAGTTACTTACAATTGTAATAAATCAAATAAACTTCCTATCCAGCATCTTTCTCGTTTCGACAGAAGATTAAGAAAAGTATATCCATACATGCTTCTTTTTCGATGGCAATAAATTATTCTAAATCAGACAAGAAAAATAAAAAAAGCAATTCCACTCGGACACACCCGCAATGTAAAATTCAATCGAGAACAGGGGCAAACACGTAACTCCAATCACTCGTCGTTGCTAATGTGTGAAAGCAACGCACTCGCAAATCGGCCATTTTTATTTGTACACTAAAAAAATTATTGTATGTGTCGGACTGTACTTTGTTTAATAATATGGACAATCAAAAATTAAAAAAAAATAAAAAAAGTTAAGTGAAAAGAAGAAGAAGAAGAAGAAGAAAATTAAAAAGGAAAAACCCAAAGAAAACTCAAAAATCAACGGGAGCAAGACGCGTCCCGTCGTAGAAACCAGATCACCACCGTCACCTGAGTCAACGTCAACGGCCAGCGTCCAAATCAACGGTTGTGGTGGTGCGCTCTCCCGAAATCCGCTAGCTTGCGCGACCGGTTCTTGCCGAACGACGACGCCGTGACGAGGTGCGGCTTCGCCGACGCCCTGCTGATCTCGCCGGAGTACCCGGCATCCGGCGGCATGCACCCCTTCTGCTTCCGGTTCCGGCTGGGGCTCGCCCTCACCAGCGGGCTCAGGCAGAAGGCGAACCCGGACACGTTCCTCGAGTGGCCCGGCCTCGGCCGGGTCGCCGACTTGGGGGCGTAGGCGGGGGTCACCGGCGTCCTCAGCCACCACGGCGGCGACAACGACGTCTCGGAGGAGCACTCGTTGCCCCGCGGCGACCGATCGCCGCCGGGGCTCCCGTCGGAATCCTCTCCCAGCGCCGGCGACATCCCGCGAGCCGGGATCCGAGAGGGCCTCCCGCATCGGCCGTCGACCGCGGCGACGGTGGAGACTTCTTCGAAGGAGGACAGCCTCGATTGCGCTCTCCGCCGGCCCGGGAGGAACGACAGCCACGAGGGCGAAGGGGAGGCGCGAGAGTCCCTGGGATCCGCATCGGAGGAGTCCGGATTCGGATCGGAATCGAGCTTCTCGGATCTGGATCTGAACAGGTAGGCGAGGAGGGAGAATTTCCGGCTCTTCTTGTTGTAAGACCTCTGGGAGGCCAGCCCCCCGTCCCCGCCGCCGCCGCCGCCGCCGCCCTCCGAGGCCGCGCTGTACGTAGGGGCGACCTGCGGCGTGCTGTAGAACCGGTGGTGGGGATGGTGGTGGGGGTGGTGGCGGTCGTCGTCGGATTTCCGGCGAGAGACGTAGGGAGACACGGAGCGAGGGAACGAGAGGGGGGGGCGGAGGAGGCTGGGCGTCGGATTTACGGGGCTCCTCCGCGGCGGCGGCGGCGCGGTGGGCCAGAGCCTGAGCCTGAGCCTGAGCGCGAGCCTGAGCCTGGGCCTGGGCGGCCATGAGGGCGAAGAGGCGCTCGCGGAGGCAGGAGGCGCAGACGCCGGCGCCGCTGCTGAGGTCGCCCGGGTGCTTCTTGCACTTCATCTGCTCCGCCGCGCAAAAGGGTCCGCGTATCTTAATCCCGTATCTCTCCTCCGGCGGCGGGCGGCGGGTGGTGGGTGGTGGTGGTGGCTCTTGGTGAGTGGGGGGGGGGGGGGGGTGAAAGTGGTGGTGGTGGGATTGGGGGAGGGATGGGATGAGGGGGAGGGAGGGAGGGAGAGGGAGGGAGGGAAGGCAAACGAAAGTGAGGTGGGGCTCGGCTGTCTTTTCTGGTTGTTGCGCGACTTTTCTCTTTTCTTTTTTCTTTTCTTTTTTTGTCTGAAAATTCGAAAATTAGAGGAGGATTTTGGGCGTGGGACTAACGACCATTTCTCGAAATGGATTTTCTTTTTCTATATTAAAAAAATGCGGTGCCTCCTCTATAAAAAGGGAATAAAAAGCTACGGCGATTATCGGATTGATTCCCTGCTCGTTTGTCCGGCTGGGGGGTGATCTATTCTTTTCTTTTCTTTTTTTTCACGCAGATAATTACGTCCTGAAATTTTTATTCCCCTGTAGCAAAAAAGGTCCTAAAGATGTCAACATTTTTGTGCCATGCTTGCTTATGCCGATTTTTTTTATCAGATCACTTTTTTTTTTAAACGATTGTTTGGATGCTGATTGTAATTTATGCTGTCGGAAATTTAACGTGACCATGCTTTATTAATTGAAAAATGATTGCGTGACAGTCTTTAATGTACCGTGAAAATAATAATTTATTTTGAATCATAAAAATCAAATCACAAAATAATTACAAATTATTATGATGCCAATTTCTTCAAGAATTTGTGACTTAGAATAGATTATTTTCACGGTACTCCAAATATTCTTATGCTAGCAAGACCCTTATTGATTTATCCGATTAATGTCGCTCGTTGGCATGTTCAGTCAACATATAGATCCCCTAAACAACGTCATCTACGACATTTGCTCCAAAAGATAAATCTTAAATCACAAATTGAAAGAAATTCCCCGATATGAAACCCTGACAGCAAATGCAACCCAAAATCGAAACCCTAATTCAGTTTGCCCCAAAATTAACAGCTTAATCTTGCAAATGGATGTCAGAGAGGCTTTAAACATGCCACCTGAGCTGCTTGTCAAGGATAGGTCTTCAAATGAGTGCAGGCCACTTCAAGCTTTCTTGGCCGAGAAGCGAATCGAAATGGAGCAATGGTGACTACGATGAGAATCGACGGTTCTCTGCGATCGTTGATTGTTCAACTGGTAAGGTTCCTAGTGACGCGTGCTAATGATTCGAAGCCGGCAGAGGAGGATCAAACGAGCTGGAAGCATTTCAAGCTTTCTAGCAAGAAACGACGCTGAACTGAGCCGCTTCTCTATCGCTTTGGGACGGCGACGGTGAGTAGTGGCTCTAGCGGCTTGAAAGTGGTGAGGAAATCCGTCACTAGTGGCTGACGCTATTGAACGAGCTTCAGGTGAACCCTAAAGTCTTCGAGCCTTCTTCATTGAAAAACAGAGCAAAAATGGGACGAGCTGATTGCGGCTCCGCAAACGACTAGCGAGGGTGGGGAGCGGCAGACGGTTTCGATCTATGGCTAGCCTGAGATATTGGCAACTGGTATGGATTAATAGTGGTCGCCCGTGTCTCTGCTCGTACTTGGTTGGGTGATGCCTTCAGGAAAATGGCCGTGGCGGCATGGTGATCGATGGTGGCCGTGCACGGGACGACGATGGCTTTGTAGTGGTTAGGAGCGAGTCGGAACGGCAGATGGTGGCGTCATTTGTTGGCGAGCGAGCAACCACGACGGTGAGCGTTGAATGACGGCGTTTTTCACCTAGGAGTGTTATGGAGAGAGCCGGCATAGGACCGAGTCGATGTGGAGAGAGCCAGGGAAGAAGATTGAGTCACTCAAAGACACCAAATTCAACATTGTTGAGCCGGGATAACCTCATTTTTGGACAACCCTAGATTTAGGGTCACTCGAGCGCCACGACACCCTCACGATGATAAGGAATTGAGGTCACGGGGGGGTTGTAGGAGGTAGGTTGTGATGCAGCTTGTAGGTATGGGGGTGATGGGCGAGTGCTGGTAAAGTTGTGGTCGAGTAGTCTATGCACATGAACGACATGGAGCAGCGAGGGCGCAGTAGGAAGAAAAGAGAAGGAAAAAAATAAGGGAGAAATGTACACATGAAAATGTCACGTGGACTGGTTTTTAAAAAATGCCAACCTTATTAAAGTTTTAATTATAAAGGTTGCATAATTTTTTTTGTCAGAATGTATTGTTAGAAACATTTAAGTGATCTTTTTTTTTTCCGTTTTTCTAATTTGACATTGAAGTGAGCCAATGAAAATTTTTAGTACTATAATGAGTGTTGTATGAAACATTTGATATTTTTAGTGTCTTTGTGTCGATGCCTTTAAATTGAAAAATGTGGAACTTTCGGTCCAATCAAGTCTTTCTATCAATTCAAGTGAATTGAAAATGGTATATTTTTTAGGATTTAAATGATCGAAATAAAAATTTTAGGATTTAAGCGCATGGAGTCGACAAGTTCCTAATAAATGTTAGGATGATTCACTTTTTCATTAATGGGCCTCGATAAGTTGTATTCGTTACGCCCTAAAAAATTGAGTTTTCTTCAGAATACTGAAGCATTAATGTCATGGGTAGTCCGTGGATTTTTCTCAATGCTTGGTGTATTGATTAAACTCGTTTTCTCCAAGTTTTGTTCAAGGTCAGGGGAATTGCTACTTTGGCCATCAAACGTGGTAAGTCTATCGTCTAATGTTATCAGTCAATTTCGACCAAAAAAACAAAATGTCATCGGTCAACCCAAATGCTTTCACACGTTCAAATTCGTACTTCTTCCTCATTTTCCAATACATAAGCTACTTCCCCTTAAAAAAAGCCTCTACAACTTTGAATTTATCGCCAATTGCTACCTATGCCTCTGCCTCCTGGCCTAGGACGCTAAGGTATTGTGATATGATCTCTAGGGTGATGGATTGTAGGTTGGGGCTGGTGACGAACCACAACGAGTTGCGGAAGAAGAAGGAAATGGTGGAAGAAGAGGAGGGAGAAATGGAAGGAAAGAAGAAATGACGGGAAAAAGTGACTCGGCAGTCGGCAAAAGTTTAGAGGTCCAGTAATGCTGACTTGGTAGCCACATTAACACATTAACAAAAGAACAAGTGACTTCATTCTGTACTTTATAACATCGAACTTATTTTAAAAAAATTAAAAATTAAATGAACAAAAATAAAATTAAGGAATTAGATTGAATATTGAGTCTAACCCTATAAATTATGCTCATGTTTAGTAGTCAAAATAAAATTCAGGATATGATAAAATTTATCCCGTGCTTAATATTTTTTAAGATAGGATAAAATTAAATATAAGAGAATCTACTTAGGATATAAATATCCCATGAGAGATGTGAGACGAAAAATGGATAGGATATTTTGTATTTATAGTATAAAACCTATATTTCAAAAATATGTTCTATCTAAAAATCCTTTTAAATTTCGAAGGACTTTTAATAATGCCCTTATTACAACAAGTACAATCCATCTCACGTTTTTCCAAGTAACCTTTCCATTCAAGGAAAACAACAAAAGGGAAAGATACAGCATCGATTTTACTGGACTTTGCTGAAAGATATATTTGAAACGGGTAATACATTCAACAATCATGAGCTCGTCCTTAATCATGAGCTCTTGTCCTTAATCATGAGTTCTTGTCCTCCTAATTATGAGCTCTTGTCCTTAATTATGATGAGTTCTTGTCCTCTTTATTATGAGCTCTTGTCCTTAATTATGATGAGCTCTTTTCCTTTCAAATGAAACATGTCTAATGACACTACTAGCTCTTCACAAATTTTTGCCTCTTCTGCCGGGACTTGAACCTTGAACTTGGGCGTCCAAACCCCACTCCCCCAGCCGCTAAGCGAGACACTTCATTGGCACTTTTTTTTTCTCCTGTCTTTCGTGCAATGTTCTATCGACTTTTTGATCGATTTTGGAATTTTTAGTAAATTTACAAATCATTCCTAATTTTTTAATTGTTTCAATTGGGTAACCTAATTATTTAACAAAAATTCTAAATTATCTTTGTACTACAGAAAAAATTTATGGTTCAATCGGGACAAAACCTTCGCTTTTATTAAAAGAATGCTCCCTCAAGTTTTCTTGATATCTATTAGTAGCGCATATTCTAGTCCCACTTGCCTTATTCTGGATATACATATTTTTCATTCCAAGAAGAGGACATTAAACCTAAATTTGTTTAGAAATTTAATTGAACCAATTTATATATAGGTGATGACACTACCACGTATAAAAAATTCATGGATTAGATAATGCCGCTGTCTTGGAACAAGATATGTTAAACAAGTCCGTTTGAACATTGATTGAGACACACAATTGTGAGAAATTCTCTAATCAGTCCTTGACTTATTGTATAGATGTCTATTCTATTCTATTTTTATTTATTTATTTAACTTTGCTAATGTAGTCCTAAACCTTTATTCAAATATTCAATATAGTCATTTCAGCCAATTTTTGTACGAAATCGCTAACTTGGTGGTGTGCCATGTATAATGGTTAGAGATAACTGGATCGCCACGTCAGCAATTTCAATTGACAATTAATTGAAAGGATTATATTAGAATTTCGTACAATTGCTTAGAACTAATTTTGCACAAGTAAAAAATTTAAGACTGAATTGATATCCGTATAATAGATTTAACACTGACTAGGTAATTAACCCCATGTAATTAATAGGTCCTTATTAGAGAAGGATTCATAGTTGTACTAGTAAATTTATGAATGAGGGACAAAACCCGTGCCATCTTAATGTATTGCCTAGACCAATTGAAATGGGAACAACCCCGACATGAACACTAGAAGTGCCCCACCACTATACCTAGGTAAGTTCGACGAATGCTCACTAGAGGATCATAACTTAGTAACTTAGAGAGTGGATGCGAGATTGAACGAGAATCACCATGCGAGTATCGTGCTGTTGAGCTAGAAGAAACCCCTCTAAGATGTGAATAAAACCTGAAGTGTATATGCTGAATTTGCGACCAAAAGAATGTCGTCCTATTTAAGAAAGGTGGAGCATATTTTACTGGGGATGAATTTATTCACATATCAAAATGGAGCTCCTCCTTATTATTTCTCATATCGGATCTTGCGCAAAAATTGTGAGGCTTTATATCTAATTCCCGGCGGACACAATTACTCGAGTCAAATGATAGTCAAATAAACCCTTACGAATCGCTATTCTTGACGTGGATGGGACTGGATTGAAAAGGTGAATTTAGTTTGATATGCGAAAACCGATCCAATAGATCATCTTACCTCACGCCATGGGAGTCCGTTTGAGTCCAAAATTATGTAACCCGACAAAAAGGAAAATGTCTTAGAAATTATGTAAAATGGCGATAAAAGAGGCATGGGATGATAGCATTAGGAGTTTCTAAAGTTTGCGCTGGTTTGCTAATTCAGTCCTTAAAACTTCTTTTTATTTTCTTGCGGTTCGGTACCACGATGTGTTCCCGAATGGCATTTTAATCATTTGGTTAGGTCTGCACGTTTTTTTTATGGACAGGAGGGATTTGTATATGGCAATTTAATCAAAATTAATTATTTAGGATATATTTTGCTAGAAATGATTGTTCATGTCGTTTACAAAAATAAACCATTGAATAATATTTTTATGGTCCACGGAAATATCCCAACATCTTTCATCAACTAATTATTTCAGATAATACAAGTGATTATTTTTAAGAAATATTTTTTAAATAATTTCTTTTTCGCAAGACAAACAGAGCCTAAAACATCCATAAAAAAAGACTCAAATAAGAGTTTCTGTCCAGCAAAACACAAACACACCTAACGAAGTCCTGTAGTGCATAAAGTGTACAAGTTTTGGGCAAGTGCGCGGAAAAAACACTTTCAAAATTATAGCAACGACGCAAGAGTTAGGACCCCCGCCATCACTATTCCAAGCCGGAATCGTTCCGAGTACTATTAAGCTGCGATAAGAGTGATTAGTGTGACATTAGTGATAAAGTGTACAAGTTTTGGGCAAGTGCGCGGAAAAAACACTTTCAAAATTATAGCAACGGCGCAAGAGTTAGGACCCCCGCCATCACTATTCCAAGCTGGAATCGTTCCGAGTACTATTAAGCCGCGATAAGAGTGATTAGTGTGACATTAGTGATAATTGTTCGAGAGTGTTCGTGTTGAATGCTAGGGTAAAGAGAAGGAGGCGACGGGTTCGAGCCGGTGCCGGTCAAAACAGGCGGAGGGAAAGGTCCCAAGAAGACTTTTTGAATCGGGAACTCCATTAATGAGGGACGACCGACTCTTCGGTCTTTGGATCTCGCGAAGAACGATGATGTCTCGTACTGCTTCTTGGATCCCTTGTAGGTTTGGTCGACTTTGACTCAGCTGGGGAAAATCAAAACGTTACCACCGTCGCCATGGACGAGTTCGTGAGCATCCGCGTTCGGTTTGGGATTTTCGGAATTGTCCTGATGGATCCAGGAGGAGAGGGTTGGGAACGACATGCGAAATTTCCTCGAAACCCTAGTGAAAAAAGGGCGGACCTCCGGTAACTTTCTGGCCAAAGTCAATGCGAGGTCGAGTCCCCGGAGATTGAAGTTATCGACTTTTACGTGTGGGGTTATGTTGTTATCGTCATATTGACAAACTAACGCATGTGAGAACCGGTTCGGATAGACGTTGCCGTTGTTAATTCAATCCCCCACGACTGCATTGCTTTATGCATGCAGGTGGAAAAGAAAAGCACGAGTCACAGCTCGCAGATACGCACGAGGCGTTGGAAAAGATGTCTCTTGATTCGTCGCTAGATATTGTCAGATCGTAAGTCCTCTATCGTAGCTTATCATATTGGCCCGTGGAAATCGCTCTCGTCACATGAATGCAGTCTCATTATTGCTAACCCGAAAAACTCAGCCATTGAATTCTCGGCCCCAGGTAAACAGTCAAAGACTTGGGCAGTTTTTGGGCGTCAGCGTCAACGATTCCGGACGAGTATTATTAAAGGCTAATATCAGGTCGGACGAAAATAAGTGTGTGGAAAATGAAAAGCCAAGTACATTGTCCCTAAATGTGGTAAACAGTGGCATTTGGATGGAAGATTACATTCAGATTGCTCTTGAGGTAACCGCGAGAAAAGGAAGAAATTGCATTGGCCAAGCAATTAAAGATTATTATTGTATTTGTTATGATCCCACATGGCAGGATCTCAAAAAATGTTTATATAAAGTAAAGTCACACGTGGATGTAAGGCGTTCATAAGTCCTTATTAAAAGGGGAATGTCGTGGTTTGGGCAAATTTTTAGGACAAGCTGTCATCCTTCCGGCCAAGACAGCTCGCCGATGTTTAGGCCGATCCATGTTCTGCTAAATTGTCGCTATTGTACACAGCCAAAATGCTAATGGATCCACCAGCTACTTGGCACGAAGAGAGAACGTTTCCACATGACTATGAGCATGGGAGGCGTTTCTACAAAATCCATGAATATCCGATCCTCGACGATTGGACCCAGTAGGGTCACAAGAGAACAGATCTTGGTCGTTCGTTAAAAACCTTTTATTGTTCGTGCGGTAACACGCTCTGTATTTTATAAAGGGATTATGCGAAAATGTATTAGAATACGGTATTTTTGTGGATTGATGTTCAACCATTGTAGTCCGACGAGATGCAACCAAGGAGCATTGTGAGATGTAACTATAAGATGGTTTCGAACTTGCTTCACTTTTTCAAATGCCAGTTTTCTTGGGCAATCGGTTTTCTTTCCTTATGCAATGTCATGACGAAGTAATAATAATTTAATGACTTCAATTGAATGACAAAACAAAATACTTGACATTGTTTTCTTTTATTTATTACTATACAAAATAACACTAAATGAACATTTTGTATTTAACATTTTTTCGACCAGAAAAACATTTTGATATTTCTTTCAATAATTTCAAAACGCATTTGTTCGAAAATCTAGAAAAAGAAAGGGAGAGGGGGAGGGAGGGGGGTGGTTTGGTGGAGATGGGGTTGGTGGTCGTACCGAGAGGACGATCAAAGAATTTCATTAGGCGCACTTTTCAGTAAAAAAAAAAAATGGATTAGTAACTTCTCGCTTTTGCCAATTTGTCCTTTTTCTTTGGTAAGTTAAGCATCTTCTTATGACTAAATCACATTTCAATCTTATAATAACATATAGACGAGGGCAAATCAAGAACATTAAGAGCGATATGGAATGGAAAATCAAAAGTCGTGTCATTACTGTCCTGTATCTCTCGGGGAAGGCATCAATTCTCCCCTTTTCTTTGTCACCTGGAGGCTGTCTTTTTCTGCATGGTGCCCATAATTTGCCGGTTAACAGGACAACCTGGAAGACCGAGGAGCTCTTTTGGACGCGTTCGATGCACTTCTCAAGGAGGAGGGATTGTCCTTAAACAAAGGCAAAAATTGGGTCGAAAAGGGACAAAAGAATCGCAAGAGAGGCCTCGCGTCGAGTTGAAAACGTAGGTGGCCGACCTTGGGGGCATCGTTGTACACGGTCTCCCGGCTGTTTGTGCATTGTAGGGCTGTCCTTTTTTGTCCGGAAGCTCTTCTTATAATGGGATGTTCCTTGAGATGTAATAGAATATGATGGCATTCCAAGTGCGATGTTGTGATTGATTCTTGTATTATTATATAGGTTCTCCTCCTTTGGTAAAGTTAATTGGCATGATGTTAAATGAGTTGCGTATGTGTCACAAAGTCATCAGTTCGATTCTGTAGCAAGTGGACCTCTGAATAACTATTATCGCGTTGCCTAACTGTGACGGAATTTGTGTGGAGCAACCTTGCAGCCACTAATGTCTTGCGGGCGTAATGGCATGGCGCTCCTAGGGGTGTGCAAAGAAACTGAGAATCACCTAGACTGCTTGGAATCGGACTGAACTGATAGTTCCCAAGGGAATCAGTTCGGTTCCCAATTCTACTTTATTAAAACCGGTGGGTAAGCGTGGAACCATTCACTCGGACTGGACCGTTAAAATATGTATATATATTTAATTTTAAAGAAGAGTTTCCAACAAAAAAAAAATTAAGAAAAGAAAAACCCTTAAAATCCATGAAACTCAACACCTAACATCCATCGACTAAGTGCTCATCTCGTCTCATTCTCACTTTGTCTAAGTTGTCTCTCCATCTCTCACTAACAACCTCAGCTCTTAAGCTCAATGTTCATTAACTCACGACCTCAATTTCCTCAACTTTCAATATGAGTCTAATTTTTTACTGATATTGCAATTAGGAATAGGGAAGTTCTTTGTTTTTTCTTTACTTTAGCTTATAGGAAAATGTTGCACTGAGTGCGTGAAGCTTGCGGGGGTTGGTTCCATGGACCCACCCAAGAACTAGATTGGATCGATGGTCCGGTTCCTGATTTCACTTTTTGGAACTAATCCTTAGTGATTAGTTCTCAATTTCAAAGTGGGAATTGCTCACCCTTAGCGCTTGCCAACCTCATGCCTTTGGATTGTGAATGATACAAAGTAGCCTTGGCTCAATCTAAATACTTCGTAGCTCATGTATATTAACTTTCTATCACTTCTTGAAAAGGTTGGGATGATGAGCTCACTAACTTCGAATTTTTGGATTGCAAGTGTTGAGAGGATTGACTATTGCAAATTTTATGCCTTGAATAGAAGTAATTATAGTTCAGATAAACCAAAGAAATCCTAAATTTAACAAGCATAACAAACTCTCTCTCTCTCTCTCGCGTAGAAGAAGAGGCCTTCCGTGCAACTGAAGCCCATCCACCCCTTCGGCTCCACGGACTATTTTATGCTTTGAACAATCACCCTTTGCCTACTTAAATTAAGTATTTATGATGAGTTATATGGCTAAGAAATTCCATCCCGAAGAAGTGTTTAGCATAAAATTAATCACAATTAATTTCTAATATCTACTTGGTTTGATATTAGATTTTTGTCCATTAAGATCTATCTAATCAGTTATCTGTTGTTTCATCCTTGTATTCCCTATAAACCAACTCCGCAAGATCTGTTAGAATGAAATGTTGCGCAAAGCGCAGATCGAACGACTAGTAGAGTAGTAAAAACTCAAGATGTAAGTTTCCTCATCGCCCCAACTAAAAGTAGATAAAAGCTAATGACAAACATAGGGAATATAGCCTTATTGTTACGCTTCGGGGAATAATTTTAACTTTTCGTCCTTCCAGACACCATTGACGACAGGCGAGGACGCTGTGAAATTCTGCCCTAGCCACGCATGTCTATGAATTGTGTTCAGGCCACACTTTATGATGTAACTCAGCTCATTTCTTCTCATCAACTTCAGCGACTCATCGAGGATTTCGAGGGACACAGAAACAAAGAAAGTAAAGAGGGAGACCACGAAGAGATGACCAGCCAACCCTCCATTGAAACTATTGCAATTTGTATTTCCAGCATGAAAATATTCACACGGGTATGTAATTCAATAGCATTGCAGCTCTCTATATTCCTCAACATAAATGCAAAGAGACTGAGAAGTCCCGACTCTATCGGCAAGGTCCTTTCTTCCACTTCGAGAGTGGAAACATAGACTTCAATTATATGACAATACTAGTACTAGTCTGAGTCATTCCAGGTTCAAAAACATCAGTACCTAAAAGGCTAATTGGACAAATCCTATGTATGAGGACAAGCAAAAACAAACCGACCAAAATCTCCATGCTATGAAAAGGAAATGAGGATATAAACTTACAAGACACTTCAAAATGACAAAGGAAGCATATATCGAGACAATGTTCAGCAAAGACGACATGCTCAAGCGTGAATCTATCAACAGGCACATCCTCCAGACTGCTGTTGTGACTGAGACGCATTTGGGTTGGTAGACTTGAGATTGACGTCAACCATGTCTTCTTGCTTCGTTGAAGAAAGTGTCTCCATTCCTGGCAAGGCGGCTGCAATCTTACGGAACAAAGCCTAGACAAACAAGTTCGAAAAGATAATTTACATTTCGCCCAGTGATCGACTTTCAATAAAATACATTTGCATTAAAAGTGAGCATGAACATGAACTAATCGACACAAGTAGAAGGGAAAGTAGCTTAAATGACAGATCAACTGAAGATCAGGGTATGCTTCACCATCCTGTATAAGAAAGTGAATAAAAGAGAGCAGTTTTCTAAACATATGGTTGTCACGTGATTAATAATAGCGATCTAACAACTGGTTAAGTATCATCATGTGTCCAATGTTACTGCCATCGTTTTTCAGTTAGCATGGAAAGGAATAACAAATAATGATGTATTTGAGAGTAGAGTCATCCACTAGATCCATTTTATTATTCCCTGGAGATAATAGGTACTTTGGGAATGGTAAGAAAGTGTATTCAGAAGGTTAACTATATATAAGACTTCTTTTTGGCTATAACCTATTACATGGACTCTAAACTTTTAGTATCATAAAAACAATGCTTGAATTTTCAAGTCAGATGATCTCTCTCTCATAACATTACCGTATGTATATGCTACTAGATTGACAGCTGTAAATAGAAACTCTTTCTGTACAGAAAAAAAGTATGCTTGCTGTTTAATGCTAGGAACAAGTAGGTTCAAGTCGTTTGGTGATTACCTTTATGTTGAACCCAGCTTTTGCACTAGTTTCAATGAACATCACATTCAACTCACGAGCTTTGGCTTCTCCCTCTTCTATTGACACTTGCCTGGCCAATATAAAGAAGCAAAACATGAGGTGAAGGTAACGTCTAAAAGATTGACCACATGAAGAATATAATCTCCCGCACTCACAAGAAAAATATTTTCTTGTTATTAATGACATTAGAGAGTCAAAGAACACACCAAATGTTGAGAAATGCAGTCTTGCAAGAATTCAAGGTAGCAGAGAATGAAATTTAACTTCAAAAGCAAACCAGTAACTCTTATTCCCATGATAAACAGCTTTAATTCATTCCAAAATATAAAATAGAGCAAACTTACCTCTTATCCACTAGATCGGTTTTGTTTCCAACGAGTACAATGATAACATCACTTCCCCTTTCAGTGCGGACCTCCTCAATCCATTTGGAAGTATTGAGGAATGATTGTCGGCCTGACCAACCATATAAAGTGAAACAATATTAGCTGAATGACAAATTGCATGCAGACTAAGAACTTGTTAAGGTACTTCCTACTTACTACTACGGCTTTTTTAATGATTTTCTGGGATTAAGAAATAAGAAGCTCAAATTACAAATAATTGCAATTTGGCATTTATAACTCCCACAAATGCACAAATATTTATATTCTTATGTCATATTTCACAACTTAAAGAATGCATTTGGCATTTTCTACCTATTCTACCTACCGCTAGAACCTAAACTTCCTAGCTTCTGTTAGGAAAGAAAATTGTTCATGGGCGCCAAGGGTGTGATCCAGATGTCCCAGACCCAAATTTTGAAAAAAAAAAGAAAAAGAAAAAGAAAAAAAAGAGCTGCACGTGCACGTGCACACGCACAAGAGATAAAAGACAAAATGGGAAGGAACTAAAAATGAAGAAGGCAAGAAGCTCAGGAGATGTAATGTATTTGATCTAGCATTATTCCCTATTCCAATATATAGTATTTAAATGGTTAAGTCACAAAGCACTTTCTTACAATGGTACTTAATCACAATTCCTTAACCAATGTTGCAAACCAAGCAGGATTTTAATTAAAATAGAGAAGGTTAAGACTTAAAATCCCCTTTCTGATAGGAAGCCAATATAGAAGTAGGATGGATTCACTATCTGTGAATTACATGCAGAATGGGAAGATAAAACAGACATGAGGAACTAAAATAGAAAATCAGTGAGAAGAAAAAGAAAGCCACACAAACCCATGCATATGGACATATTTATTGATGAGACACCTAACAAGATGAAGAATGCATATGAATTTGATAGCAAAGAAAGAACTCCGAAATCAGATATATGACTAGAAACAACTTCTGATACATACTGCATGTTGGGACAATAATTGTCATCCAACGACATGAGGTTAGGTGGAACAGAAACAAGAATATCATACTTGCAACATCAAAAACAATGACTGCTACGGAAGAATCCCTTATGTAACTTGGTATCAGGCTCCGAAACCTTTCTTGTCCAGCAGTATCCCTGCAATACACATCAGCATTTGATTTTAATGCAAGTGAACACATTGTCACAAAAGGATCAATGCATATCCTGCCGCACTAAAGGAAGCTATATCCAATCAGGACAACAACAATAAATAGGTGCAGAAATATACTATTTTATGTTTCTCAGTCAAAAATAAACCTTAATACAAGCATTATAAATCAAATCTACACTCACAAGCTGGTAGTGTAACTCTAACTCAACCATCCACAGGACTAACATGACAACTTGTAGAAAATGATGTCATGAAGAACTAAATAGGTGGAAGAATATTCAGCAGTCTTTACAAACTATACCAAAGACTGAACTGATCAGTTTCTGTTACCCTGTTGAAGCCATTGAACCAATCAAAAAACCATACCAAGAGAATAACCGCTACTTGGTAAACTGTTTAATCGGCTAGTTTTGAAGAGTTTCTAAACACTGCTACTTAGTGGCCACAAAAACTATTGAAAAACTCTCTTCAGTAATCTCATCTTCAGCTAATACTGTTGTGATAC